>JARBWK010000004.1:82617424-83320922 GCA_030556195.1 Anolis apletophallus
CTGACCAAATCTTCCCCTAGTTTCTTCCTTTTTCAGATAGTTCGCTTTGCCAGCTGCCCCAAGAGATATTTACTTATTCACTTACTTTAGTTTTTATTCAACCTTTATTCTGATATAGGGACACTAGACAGCACATTCCCATCCTTTCCTACAGTGTCGTACATTCATTAAATCAGCCCAAAAAAACAATTTTGATTTGTGCACTATGGTTCCAAGATTTCGGTTCATAAATAGGGTACGACTGTATTTTGGCCAATAAATCCACAGCCAGTCTAGAGCCCTGGAGGCATCCAGACATTGAGGTTCACATTGTCCAGCCAGGCTGAAACCACATCAGACTGTGAAGACATGAAGACAACATAATCCACCCAAACTGACATCAGAATCGGAACTCCCTAGGTTAAATTCCATAAGAAAACCTTAGATTTAAATACAATTTATGATGTTTTTAGGTATATATCAACTATGATAATTTGTGCTTGATTTAACAGTTTATACTTTAATTTCTCCTAAACAATCAAGTTTTATTTTTGAATAACTAAGTACCAGATTAAAGGTATTTTATGTAGTTTCTAAAAATGTAATAATATGTGTGGGTCACAAATCTTGATTTTTTTTGATATTCCAATTTTAGAACATAAGAACATAAGAAGAGCCATGCTGAATCGGGCCTCAGCCCATCTAGTCCAGCATTCTGTGTCACACAGTGGTCCACTAGTTGTACACAGGGATCTCTAGCAGAAAGGAGGGCAGAACCCTTTGTGTGTGTGTGTGTGTGTGTGTATGATGTTTTTCAAAATGCTGTAGCTCTGATTCTAATAAAAAATCATGAAATTTGAACACAATTATAGGTTTTATTATGTAGTTTTATTTGTTTTTATCCCATGTATTTATCTTTAATGGTTAAAAACACTTGGAAGTATTCACTATTCAAGTCTCTTTTCTCTTGCTCTTCTTCATTTCAGAGCTCTCTTTTACATCTGCCTTCTTGGTCCCCCCACTAGGGTATAAAAGCTGTGGGTCATTCTAAACATAGGTGACTTACTATGCACTTGTCTTCTAGCTTGAGTTCCTGTTCCGAGTTGCTGCTAGTGTTTCCTTTCATCCACCTGACTCCAGAAGATGCCTAAATGTCTATCAAAGCAACTGTACATTTTTGAGTTCATGGCAAAAAAGAAAAAGCTAAATACTGAAGACTAAGAAGGCATCAGGTCGAGAAACATTGCATCAGTTGGTAGAAATGAAGACCCCAGAACATGCATACCTGGATTGTAGGCAGAAACTGAGGAAACTGTGGCAACTGACATGTTTACCACTGGTTCATCTAATCCAAACCCTGCCAAAGAAACCATGGAACAGAAGCAAAGACAATAAGCTGTATCATTGTTAGACCTTGGGCTTTATATGAAAAGACTGTTTCTGTTTCTTAGTGCAAATTCCACAAACTACATTACCAGGATATCTATTTTCTTTGAAGAAGAGGCATCTAAATTTTCAACCCAAATGGTTCAACAGATTTCCCTGGTTAGCCTACTCATTTCACATACAGTGTGCACTCTGTAAGTACTGTGTGATGTTTGGAGGAGAAGTTGGGGGTGAATGTGGTTATCAGACACTTGAAACAGTAGCTATGAGTGCCCAGTATAATAATACTGTTTATTTCTATTCCGCTCTTCTCACCCCGAAGGGGACTCAGTGCGGATTACTATACACATACGACAGACAGTCCCTGTTGGAAAGACATACAATTACGCAGACAAATACAGTGCAGTTTTTAGAAGGACTTCTTCTTTCCTGGCTGCGTCATACAGGTGGGCGTCATTGGGTGTGAATGCTCCATTACATCATTGTTATTATGTCCCTGCGTCATTGCGCCATCACGTCACAAGGGGGTGCTGTTGTTCCATCCTGATGACAGGAGCCTCTTGTTTCCACCACTTCTGCCTCTCCCTTATCCGTCAGCCTATTTCAGACAAGTCTGTGCAAAAGTCCTTCCCCACTTTTTATGGTCCCCAATTTGTTGTTAATTCACAGCTGGGCTGTTGAACTGCTTGGGTAAACAGTAGACAGGGCTTACAGCTGGCGTCTAACTCAGCCCGGGATTTGATCCTGCAATCTTCAGATCTTCAGATTGTCAGCATAGCTGTTGTTACAGCTGTGCTATCTCTCTGGCCTCTCTCTGGCCTCTCTCCGCTGTGCTCTCTCTCTTAGTCCTCAAATACAGAATATATCGCAGAAGTATCCTGACTGCTTCCACAGCAGTCTCACTCACTAAAACTATCCTTAGCAAGACTTACTGCATTCCACCTGCCAAAACCCGCCAAGGAACACTATCATCTGGTGTAGTTTCTTCAGAGCATCATCCATCAGACTGGAACTGTTGAAGACAAATATAAAATACTGTTTTCCTGAATCAAGACCAAGCAACCTGTTGCCACTTCATGAAACTTGTTGGGTTGTGCAATATGATGCTGTTTTACATTTTGTTGAACTATACAGTGTGCTGGTGAGAACACTTGAAGAGCTAAAAGAGAGCCCTCTATACAACAGTAAGATTTCTTCCCAAGCTGGACACTTTCTTTTAACTGTTCTGAATGCTGAATTTGTAGTAACCATACTCATCATAAGAAAGCTTCTGTCATCATCCCTTCAGCATTCAGAGCAGCAAAACATTACAAAGAGTAGCAAAACATTACAAAGAGTAGATATGGACATTTTCTGAAGCCTGCAGCATGTTGACAGTCTCTTAGAAAAAGCCAGAATTTCAGAAGCTATTTGACACAGCAAGATTAGTGGTGAAGTCTATGGGTGGAGAAGTTAGAATTTTTCACATCTGTTCAGGGCAGACTTGTAAAAGCAACATGCAGGCAACTTCACCAACACCAATGGAATAGTATAGGCTAAATATGTACTTCCCATTTCTGGACTTTTTCTTCAGTCAGCCTCAAGCAAAGTTTACAAGTCACAGGGAAGTAATTCAGGAACTGCAAGTCTTCTTCCCTATTCATTCTGGCCTTTTAAAATCCAATGTGAATGAGTGCACAGAACTTTACAATGAATGCTTTCAAGATACTGACACATAGGGTTGCCAACTGGCCTGTATGATACGGGACGTCCCGTATTTCAGCTCCCAATATCATGTCCCGTATTTCCAGCTCCTATCCTGTATTGACAGGACAGGCTCTGGCTCCCTGTGCGCCACTTCCGCCTCAGAATAATGGTCCTTGAAGCTTTGCGGCCATTCGCCTCAGGGGAGAAACGGGGGCCGGACCTCAGTGAGGCACACACACAGTGAGAGAGAGAGCGCTCACACTGTCTTTCCACCCCTCCCCCTCTCTCTGTGGCTCGAGCCCCTGGTGCGCCAGGAAGAGGGTGAGGAGGCGCGTGCGTGTTGCGAGGATGAAAGGAGCCAGCACTTCTGGGCCTGGTCACCAAGGCATGCCCGCCTGCCTCACTCCCTCCACCAGGGCCTGGCCTGAGGAGCCGGGCCTGGAGGACAGGCTTCTGAGGTCCTTCCAGAGTGGCAGTCCCATGCAAAATCGCCTTCCCACAGGAAAGAAGCTCCACTCGGGCAGGAGGCTCATCCTGAGCCGACCCTATGCTCGTTTACCCACCTCGAGCCATGCTTCCCTCACTCCTCTTCACCTCCAGAAACCCCCCCCCCCCACTTCCCGTGAAGGTCTGTGGGCCTTCTCTGTGCGGTGTGTCTCCTCAGGCCCGGCCCCAGTAGAGGGAGTGAGGTAGACGTACGTCGGCAACCAGGCCCAGAAGTGCTGGCTTCTTCTGTCCTCGCAATGCACAAACACCTCCTCGCCCTCTTCCTGGCGCACCATGGGCTCGAGCCACAGAAGAGAAGGGGTGGGAAGCCAGCGCGAGCTCTCTCTCACTCTCTCTCACTCTCTCTCTCTCTCTCTCTCTCTCTCTCTCTCTCTCTGTGTGTGTGCCTCTCTGAGGCCCTGGGGCCCTTCTCCCCCCCTGGGGTTTTCTGTGGGTCCCACTCCCCCGATAATGTCAGATACTAGCAACGTGTATGTGCCTGTTGACTGAGGGCACTTCCACACATGTGCCTTGACCGGTATGTATCATTGCATGTTATGTTTACAAACTGTATGTTACCTTCGGATTTGACTGCTTGTTATTACCTGGACCTTTTCATTGTTTTAGATGTGTGGATGCCCTATACGCCTGACCGTACATTTTGGGTTTTTGACAAAGCGCCTGAAGGCGTGAAACGGAGCGGGAACCCGGTGACTTCCGTCAACCCGGCTCCTACTATGAACTGATTGGCTCCACTATCAGATTGTACTTCATTATCGGGATTGTGCCCCTTCAACTGTTATGGACTGTGTATAATTCTTCTTTTTTGATGTGTTATGGACTATGATACAGATGAAACTATTACCATTCCTTATTTGAGTTCATGAGTATATATGTATGTGTCGAATACACACAAATGTTGATAAATTGATACTTGAATATTGATCTTGATTGTGTCACAATCGGTCCTCTTTCTAAGCTTGTTATAGGGTAATAACAGCCAATTTTGTTTTTTGTACTGTGGTTGGCACTTCCACACAGCCATGTAACCCAGAATATCAAGGCAGAATAATCAACAATATCTGCTTTGAACTGGATTATCTGAGTCCACACTGCCACATATCCCAGTTCAAAGTAGATAATGTTCCCAGCTGTGTGGAAGGGGCCTGAATGAAACTTGTTTCTGCTTTCCTAGGCCCCTTCTACATATAATACCGATTATAGGTGCTGTGGTATTCTTTTGTAACTGCTAAATTACCAATTAAGAGTCATTTTCCATTTTTTTAGACTTGAGACTTTGTAGCTAAAATACAAAATGAGTTACAGCTTATCTATAAGAATGTATATCTCCCGATGAACCCACCAGGGATTTGAGATCATCAGGGGAGGCCCTGTTCTCGATCCCACCGGCTTTAAAAGTACGTCTGGCAAGGACGAGGGACAGGATCTCCTCTGTGGTGGCCTCGCGGCTGTGGAACTCCCTGCCTAGGGATATCAGATTGGCCCGCACCCTCCTTATCTTAAAAAAATATTGAAAACTTGGCTCTTTGAGCTTAATTAGTCAATTGAATTGGAAATGACCCAGGAACGACAATGACGAAGGAATGGATAATATGAAGACAGAGTCTTTTAAAAAATTTTTAAAAATTATTGTCATTGTTTTTGAAGTTTTAATGTTTTTAGATATTGTAATGACATGTTTTTATTCTATTGATGTATGTTTTTAAATGGCATCTAATTGTGCCAACTGTTCGCCGCCCTGAGTTGTTTTCGGGCTGATATGAGCAGGGTATAAATGATGTAAATAAATAAATAAATAAATAAATAAATAAATATAATAAATTGTTTTGTTTTATGGACCTACTCTTCATGATTTGCTAAAAAAAATTGCTTCAGCCTCCCCCTCTCCTCCCGCCATTTTTTCTGATTATGGGCTGGCTGACACTCCCAAATGGCCATGGAGCTCTGTGTGAGCTCCTAGCTGGTCCAAGAGCCCCATGCTGACATCAGCAACAGAGAAGAAACTGTAACCATGATACTGAATAAAGTGGACAATGACAACCACACAATTCCAAAAACCATTTTCACTAATATCCAGATGTCTCCATCACTGATGCCTTACTCCTTCAACTCTGATTTGATTCTTGGTGTTTGGTTTCCCATCTTTTTTCTCTGCCATTTTCACCTTGACTACCATGCTTCATTTTCTGTGTTTCATTATGAGCACTGGAGAAACCACGATGTAAGATTTAATTACTGTAGGTGCCATTCCAACTTGACATGGAGATAACAACTATTGCTTTAACCTTGGAGTGATCAGTCTTGCCGACATTGGGGAAAATGCTAGCAATACAAAATAAATAAATAAATAGGATTCACCCCTTTCAGAAGTTAATGAATGTCTATAAGGCTCTGATGTAGAAACAAACAAACAGCACTTTTATTTTTCTCCTGATGACTTTCCTTTTCTTTTGCATGCACAGAAAAGAAGAGCAGGCTTAGATTGCCTGACAAATGAACTTTAAAGGAATAGATGTCAGTGGTGTCGGAAAAATAACAACAACACGGCTTTGTACAGTAAGTTAGGAATGAACGTTCATAATTGAATGAAGTTTAAAAAGAAACTGTGGCTCCCACTAGTAAACAATTACACTTCTTGGAAATTAGTGCCACGCATCAGCAAAGAAGACCAAAGCATTCATAAAATGTGAAGCATACCATTAATTTGAAGCTACTGTGCATTTCAGAATCCTAGTAGTGTCTTCATTTCTGATGTGACTGAATTGAGAAAGATGCTAATGACTGTAATCTGACGCCACCAAGGCCTTCCGCACATAAATGTCATTGGAGATCTTTGAAATAAGGCTAAGACTGGAGGCATTTTAACAAGTTCTAGTCATTTTGGGCTAATGGAGGAAGTGCAAATTCAGAATATGCTTCCTGTAATGCAAACAGAAGGAGATAAACAAGTAAAAGGGGTGGGGGTGGCTATAACTATATGAATCAAATAGTGAATCACAAATACAAAAAATAGCCTGGTTGTAATGAAAGCAAATGGAGATTTTTATTTTCATATTACTGAGTTTCTTAATCCCTATTTTGCATTAGCTGAACAAACACGTCTTTTTTTCTGGAAATACACTCTTTGAACTTTTGAATGTTATATACTGGCTTCATTCTAATTGTACACACATCTAACCATTTCTGTGTGGGTTCAGACTGCAAACCTGTGCATCCAGGATGGCTAGTTATATGCCTAGTTTGAACATACAGAGACTTGCAGCTGTCATTGTAAAAAGTTGCTCCTTCCTCCACTATACAAATTTAATTGGGATAAATCCATTGGAATCAGTGGGACATACCTGTGAGGAAAGACACATGTGTGGAATTTCTATTATTGTTTCCTCATATTATAGTATTTAAGCCACTTAAGAATGTTAGAATTTGATTAATATGATGTTCATTCATGTCTCTAATCTATGCTGCAAAGCTAGTATGGCTGGCTACATAGGAACCTTTTTCTCTGTCTTACTTTGCATGTCTGCAATATGGTCCCTGATAGACTTCCATGGGTTGACTCTCTTCAAAGAGCTTTTTTCTCACTAGAATCCAGCTATTAGCATCTGATACTTCTCAGCCAGAAAGCCTTTCCTGATTTTGCTCATTTTTGTCAGCCAGTGCAAACCATGTCAAATCTTCAGTAAGAATATTAATGAAATTAGCTTTTAAAGCACCCAACACAGGATTTCCAGTCATCCCAAGTTTTAGTCATTCTAAATTCAATAAAAGTGCCAATGCAGCAACATAATACAGTAAAAAGGAAAAGGTTATATTATTCTTCAAGCTTCAGGTTTTTGTTCAAATTCACATAATATATTGTTAATAATAAATGACACTTAAAACAACAATACTTAAATTTATATACATTTTGATTTCTTACAGGAGAAGAGAGTAATAGCAATTGCTAGGTTCTTTCAGAGATTTGCTCTGGACAGAAGTTTATTATTATTATTATTATTATTATTTAAAAAACAGTGTTGTGCTTCTCCCAAATTTGCTCATGCATTTTGCTTAAAGAAAAATGTCTAAATATTGGGGTGAGGTGTAAAGAGGGGCAAATCCTATGTGAGGGTAAAACATTTGTAAAAATCTCATTTTTTAAAAAAAAAGTGGACTTATTTTGTCATTCTTTGTTTGCTTTCTTCAAGAAGGAACTCCACATTTACTTCATATTTCACTTTCAGTAAAATATAGTGACTGCATGAGAATAATCTTTGTAGTAATTCACTGCCTTCCATAGATGTTTCTACACAAAGAGTCAATTTATTTCCTCACAGTTTTCTGTAAGCTGCAGATTTGGACAGAAAGAGCCCAAATCATTAGACAACAAGGACAGGAGGTAATCTTAAAAATAGTGGTAAAGTAAAAAGTAAGTTCATGAAACCTAAAAGATGATATATTCCATTAATTCAACTCCAGCAAATGAAATAGGGTTTAATATATCTCCTCTGCATGGCAGAGTTTGGACTAGATGAGATCACCTAGTCCAAGTCTATGATTCTATGATTCTGTGGTTCTTTTACATAATATATTGGATCCACTCATAATGTGGAGCCTTGCTCTGTGGATGAGAGAGTATGACTTGTGTAACGGCACCCAGTGTGCTTCTATGACTGGGTGGGGAATTTAACCCCGATCTCTCAATTGTCATAACTAAAACCACCATACCACATTCATAATGTTTTTTAATATCCATTTTTACTGTGTTTTTTTTAAAAAAACTTCAATTTAATCTATAGAAAACATGAATATCCATAATATTGTCAGCCAAATGCTGAGATTTTTTATTACTGTTTGTAATTAAAAAAACTACTATTCAAGGCTTACAAATAAATGAGAGCTAAAATTGTTCTCAACTGGCTTTTAATTTAATGCAGACTTTGAAAGACACATGTTGACCTATGGGCTTTGTCAGACATAAAAAAGAACACAGGAAGTGATACTCTGAAAGAAAGCATGAACACCTGTGTAGGTCAATGTTGGTCCATCATGCTTAACTAATTTTTAACTGACCCCTGATCTCGATTTCCAAAGGGCCATAGGGATTTGTATCTTTCATCCAGAAAGCCCTACACCTGCTTTCAATTAATGATACTCTACTTAACTTTGTTATCTGATCAACTGAAACTCATTGTAGAAACAATTGTTTTATTATTGTACTGACAAATTATCCTATTAACAACCAGCTACTATGAAAATCAATTAAAATCTGGGTGAAATACTCAACTATCATTGGAGGTACAACTGGGAATAAACTGGTGAGTTAATGTTATTGTGCACGCAGTACATAAATTAAAGGCAACCAGTTTACTCTAAGCAATTCATATTGATAATTAGAATGCTAAATTATTATGTAATATGTGGAGAAGCATAGTATGTGATTTTGTTTTAATTTATGGACTGAATACCTATATGAATCATTTCCAGTGCATTCCAAGCTATATTTCACAAGTTTCTCATTTCCATACTTATATACTCTTTCTTTTTGTAACATATATAGCATAGTTTGGAATGAATTCTTGTTTAGCTAAGGCATTTTCATATCCCCAGTCTTTTTTCCCATGCTTACAAGTAAGAAATGTAATGGCAGGCACTGAAATGTAGTAGACATCCAACCACCTATCAATCACCCTATTTATAGTCCACCTTTCTTCCAGACTGAGATGCAAGGCAGTTCAAAAAGAGATAGAAAATAGCAATAAGAACACAAAGAGTTGAAACACGCAAACTTGAGGATGAAGCAGTATTAAACAACTGCAGAATCACTTCAATTTAAATCTTATTTTCAAACAAAGATTTAAAACAATACAGTACTTTTTCCTTGTTCAAAATCAATTCCCAAAGCCTGGCTGGAAAGAACAGCTTCAAATATCTACCAAAGTGAAAAGAAGGAAAGACCTCTCCAGAATGACAGTTGCAATATGTGTAATCAGCCACAGAGAAGGTTGTCTCCTGATTTCCCACCAATCCTGCCTGTGAAGAAGGTGGGGCAGAGACAAATGGCTTCCCTGAAGATCTTCAGCTTTGTGCAGGCTCATGTGGGAAGAGAGAGAACTTCAAACTGCTCCTGTTAGAAGCAGAGACATTAAGGCTTATATGAAGTGATTAATGAGAAAGGGTAGACCAGTTAATGCCTGCCCTTTGTTTAACCTCTCTGTATCTTCTTGTTTCTATACTCAAGCTTTTGCTTCCTTCTTACTTTTAGATGTTGCCCCCCCCCCTTTTCATGAAAACATAGTGTATCTTTTTTATACCTTTCTGGGAAGGAGCAATCCATAAGACTCCAACAACAACAATGGATGCTAGCTTACACTCACATGTAAGAGTCAACTTTTAGCTCTCCTCTAATCAACTTCTATTGCCTATCTCTTTTACTATGCTAAAATGGATTTCCGGAAAGATAAATACAAGGACTTTAGTTTCCTTATTACCTTACAAGGGCATCCAGAATCATTTCCCTCATTTCTACTATAAGGCCATTTTGCACTAGTCCTCTATACTCTGCCTAATATAGATACCAAATATTCCTACACTGTGAAATACTAAGCCTTTATTCAGGACATGTCATTCCAAAGCCTGTCATTTGGGTCTGTATTTCTACCTTTAGCAAAAGCTATTCAGCATTTTAGCTAACTGCTATTCTCAATATTTACCAGATAGTTCTGCAGTAGGCTTCTTCTGTTTCCCCCATACAAAGCTTGGCCTTCTGTACAAGCATGCTGATATTATATCTGTTTTCATTATGTAGTTATAGTAAAACACATAACTTTGCCATTGTTATCATTTGATCTGTGCTGTGGAGAGTACGGAAAATTCACTTCTTTGGTTTAAAGCTCCAAAAAGAATCCAGCAAGTGGTCATGCTAGTTGCGGGATGCAGGAAGTTGTGGTTCAAAATGCTTTTTTTTCTTTTAAGTTTTGGGACTCTAGGTAGGAGTGGCATAGAACCAATGAAACTTACCTCATGGATGAAGCCATCATGCCTTGCAACCTTCCTTCAAACTACAAATGATTTCATAGACCCTGATTTTGAGATTACTTCACTGAAAGGTACCTAGACAGGAGTGTAGAGAATTTCTCTTTGCCAGCATTTCTTCTCACAAAACATTTTGAGGGGTGCAAGAAGGCAACTTTCACTGAGACTGTCAAATCTAACAAAATCTTTCCCCATCACATCACTATCTGGACAGCTTCCCAGTTACTAATGTGACAGGGAATCCAATCTGTACAGTAAAGAGAAATGGCAGGAGAAAAAAAACTCTTAGAATGTGATTTACTGCAAAGTATTTATTTAATATATCCCCACCTTTTCTCCAGAGAACACCATGTGACTACCAAGAATATTTATCATGAGCTAGTTAACACAAAACACATGCTATGTGGAAGCAATTTTAAGTGGCCCCCATATGGCTCTATATTGTAAGAATAGTCCAATAGTCTGAAAGAAGAAATAAGTGTTCATGTGAGTAACATGAAAAATGGTGGGGGTCTCTTCAAATCACATACACATTTGAGAGTATGAATTAGAATCATTTCTCTCCTTTGCTCATGGGAATAGATATGTAGTGATCACCGTATTTCTTTCTCTGAAGATATCAAAAGTATTTCAGTGTTAGATCCTGTGTATTTCTGCAATTGTTTAGATGGATAGAATACTGGTTTACATTAGTTCTCACCAAAAGTAGAAAAATAATGGGGCATCAAGATGAAGAAACCTCCCTAATAGGTTAGCTCATTCATGGCATCCTTTTTCTGTGGATCATGACCAACCTCTCTTCCATAATTTTCTTTTTCTGTGGATGCCACCTTGGACATAGTTAAGAGTGAGGTGATTGTTGTGTTCTGAATGTGAATCGTGAAATTATTCCTGTATAATGGTTATCATTGGAGTAAGATACATTTTCAAATCATAATTGTCATAGTGTGCTAAAATCTGCTTTTCCAAGTATCAAAGATTCCCCATGGCTGTGCATTTGTCTGCTAGCTTGAGTTCCTGTTCTGAGACATAAAGCCCTGTTAGCTGCTGTTAGTGTTTTATTTCAATCACCTGACTCCAGAAGATGCCTAAATGTCTATCAAAGGAACTGCTTTCTTTTGAGTTCATGGCAAAAGAAAAAAGAAAAAGTCAAATATTGAAGACCAAGAAGGCATCTGGTTGAGAAATATTACATCAGTTGGTACAAATGAAGACCCTAGAACATGCACACCTGAATTGCAGGCAGAATCTGAGGAAACTGTGGCAACTGAAGTGTTTACCACTGGTTCTTCTAATCCAAGTCCTGCCAAAGAAACCATGGAACAGGAGCAAAGACAAGAAGCTGTGTCATCGTTATACCCTGGACTTTATATGAACAAGAATGTTTCTGATAACTAAGTGAAAGTTCAATTAGTGCAAAATTCAACCCAAATGGTTCAACAGCTTTCCCTGGTTAGCCTACTCATTTCACAGACAAGGTGCACTTCATAAGTACGGTGTGGTATTTGGAGGAGAAGTTGGGGGTAAAGGTGGTTATCAGAAGCTTGGTGCATTGCTTGCTAAACCATTTGTGCGATGGAAAACTGCAATACACCAAAAAAAACACCAAGTACCATCAGAACAACTTGCTTGGCTGAAAATTTCTTGCTAATTCATAGTGGAAAATGTCTTGATGTAACCCATCATCATGATAAAGGAAATAAGAAAACAGAACAAAACAGAAATGAACTACTGGCAGTTGTGGAAACCGTTGTCCTTTGTGGCTGACAAGAACTGGCTTAAGAGGGAGCAATGACTCAGGAACTATTTACTAGACATGGTTAGGTTCGTTTGGAATCTTCGTAATTCAGAATAAATTGGGAAAGATTTCCTTTTTGAAGCGATTTCGAAGTTTTTAAGGAAACCAGAAGTCCCTTTGCCCTTCCAAAGCTTTTCCCACCATTTCTCTTATGAATCAGTAAGTGAGTCGGAAATGATTCAGCTTTCCCCCCGCTTTTGTTCCCTGGCCTTGGTTCAAGCCAGAGAAGCCTTCTAAACCAGTGTAGATGGATTCCCTTTCTTTCCTTTCCCTCCCGTGTCAGCAAGAGAAGTGGTTTTAACCAGTGTGGATGGGATGGATCCACGTCAGTTTAAACTAGTGTGGATGGATTCCTTTCCTTCCTTCCCCCCTCCCTAGCCAGTCTTAAGTGAGAAAAGTGGTTTTAACCAGTGTGGATGGGATGGATCCGCATCAGTTTAAACTAGTGTGGATGAATTTGTTTCCTTTCCCTCCCACGTCAGTTTTAAACCAGTGTGGATGGATTACTTTCTTTTCCTTTCCCTCCCGCTTCAGTCTTAAGCGAGAGAAGCGGTTTTAACCAGAGTGGATGGATGTCTTCCCTTTGCTTCCCCCCCTTCTGGAGTAAAACAACTACTTTCAAAGTAAAGACCACCTAATGAAACAGGAAATAACACTTTGAAATCATTAACGAAGGATTTGAAAGTCTCGGAATCCCCAGCTCCCTCTATATACAAAATGAGTTTTGAATCATTTTTAAAATTAAACAAGCCTACAATTTACCTGCAAAGAACCTTTGCACAATGATGTTAATTTCAGGGCCTTTAAAAAAATAATTTTTAATTTTTTTTAATTCCAAGGCCTTAATAAGATCTTGAGCCAGATCAGGAGACACGGACCTGAAAAGTAATCTTGAAACAGATGTTGTAGAAAGCTTGTGTCATATAGTCAAGAGTGAGGTGAATGTGGAGAGTGAAATCATTCCTGTATAATGGTTTTCATTGGAGTAGGATACATTTTCCACTAATTGCCATCTAGTGCTAAAATCTGCTTTCCCAGGATCAAAGATTTCCCATGACACAAGCTTTCTACAACATTTTTTTCAATAGGTGGCACAAAAAGAGGATATTTATAAGTGCCAGTAAGACTTTTCTGGCTAATAAGAGCTATAATCACAAAGTGCCTTGGGATTTATTTCAGCCCTCTCAACACCCATCTTATATGCTGAGCAAAAGTAAAATTATAGTACTCCTGAAAGTATATAGTATATTCTCTGAAATGATCTTCAACTACTATACCTGAAAATGTGCTTTGGGGAAGTATTATCAGTTAAAGTAGCACCTTAGTGAGAAACAATGAAACTTTTAAGGCAAAGTTGTACTTTCCTTCAAGTATATTACATTTAATAGGATTTAAAACCTTTTAAATTGGGGTTTGAAGCAGAGAAAGGAAAAGAAACAGAAAAAATAGTGCAATTGCAGTAGGATCCTTGTTTTAAAAGGCAGATATTTATTCTGCAAAACTGTATTGAACAGCTGCATCTTCTCTGCCAAAGGTAAATATCTACCTATTCTGAATTTTAATGTCAGAATATAGTGGGAGAATTGTAACTGAAGTTAATAATTTAATAACTAAAATGTTCCTTCCTTTCAAAACAGGAACCAACATTGAAGCCACTTCCTAAAGACAAGGGGCTTTTATTTTTTCATGAGAAAGACTGGAAAGTATCCAGCATAATACCATTTTAACAAAAGTAATCAATAAAAAACAATCATAGCATCAGTTTATGACTGCCTCTGGGAAAAGCAGTGGAATAAATTATTTTAAATTTACCAAACATATAGAGGAGGAATAGATACATAGCATTATGTCTTTGAAATGATGTCTTAAGATGCTAATCCCAACTATGATTCAAATAGGGTTCCCATATCTTGGGACTCACTTTTTCATTCATCAGGGGAAGAAGGAAAAATCTCACGGTGACACCATTGCCAAGAAAACTACATTTAAAAATGTCTGTGTGTGCACATGCACACACACAATAACGTATAGTTGGTCCTCTTTTATGAAGAATTTACTGTTCAAAGCGGAGATTTAAAACCTGTCTTTGATTGGATTACAATATCTATGTGTATTTAAAAGCATTGTGTGAAAAGGTTTTAAAAACAGAGTTTGGAAGTGTTTTTTCAAATATTTATGTTCAATGCAGTGAACATACAAAGAAACATTTTATTATTTGTTAGTTTTTTGTTGTTGTTAATTTGTTCAGTCGCTTCCAACTCTTCGTGACTTCATGGACCAGCCCACACCAGAGCTCCCTGTCAGCCATCATCACCCCCAGCTCTTTCAAGATCAAGCCAGTCACTTCAAGGATACCATCCATACACCTTGCCTTTGGTTGGCCCCTCTTCTTTTTTCCTTCCATTTTCCCCAGCATTATTGTCTTATCTAAGCTTTCCTGTCTTCTCATTATGTGGCCAAAGTATTTCATCTTTGCCTCTAATATTATTCCCTCCAATAAGCAGTCGAGCTTTATTTCCTGGCGTATGGACTGGTTGGATCTTCTCCAAGGCACTCTCAGAACTTTCCTCCAACACCACAGTTTAAAAGCATCTTATTCATTCAGCCTTCCCCAAGGTTCAGCTCTCACATTCATAGGTTACTATGGGGAATACCATTGCTTTGACTATGTGGATCTTTGTTGCCAGTGTGATGTCTCTACTCTTCACTATTTTATCGAGATTGGTCATTGCTTTCCTCCCAAGAAGTTAGTTAGTTTGGTATTTATTATAATAAAATCCATTAATCTCAAGGCTTGTGATGCTCCTGACACAGCCACTCTACTACCAAAGCCAGTATAGACCCAGTAAGCAGCAATGTTTACTTATGGGAGCAGCCCTACTTGATGTCTTGTGATGTACTTTTTGGTAAACTTAGAACTCATTTGATAATAGGATGAGTTTTATTATGAAGTTAAAAAGAGAAAGCACAGACAGAATAGGCAAAAAGTACACTTGTCATGATGGTTGAAAGTAAAAGGTCCCAAATATGTAATCTATTTGTTGTTCCTAAGGGATCAGAAGTTAGGGTTGAATAGCAGAGCGGTCAATCAAGAGATAAAAGCAGAAAACAACAACAGATCTTGATTTTCCCTTCTGGTGAACATCTTCATAAATAAAATGTTTATGAAAAGGAATGAACTGTGGAGTGAATGGAAGATATGCTCATAGGCCTATTTATTTATTTATTTATTATCCAAACATATATACCGCCACTCCCTGAAGGCTCGGGGCGATTCACAGCAAAAAACAGCATAATTGACGATAAAACCTATTTAAAACCAGATTAAGTCATATTAATAAGATTCAAATGCTTTCCGAAAGAGATGTGTTTTACATGCCCTACGGAAGGTTGGTAGATCCCATAGGGGCAGGACTTCTAAAGGCAAAGCATTCCATGACGATGGCGCCACAATTGTAAAGGCCCTACGCCTAGTTGCTGTTAGACAGAAGATCTTAAAACTGGGAATTTCCAACAAATCTTGGTCTTCCGAACGAAGTGATCTCTGGGGTTGATAGGGGGTGAGGCGGTCTCTCAAGTACGCCGGCCCTGGACCATATAAGGCAGTGTTTCCCAGCCAGTGTGCCGTGAGCAATCATCAGGTGTGCCATGGGAAATTGGAACCTCCAAAACCCTTTCTTCCCCCACCTGCCGAACACTTTTTCTTCTCTACTCGGGCTCCCTTCTTCCCAGCATTGCTCTGCTCTCTTTGCCTCACTTTGCTCTGGGGCGAATCTGTGCAGTAGCACCCGCACGGGTCACATCTTCCTCCCTCCCCTCCTGAACACGCTCACGCTGCCCCCTCAAATTAAAATGGCGGCAGAAGTGGCAGTGTAGAAGAAAAAGTAAGTGTTCGGCAGGAGGGGGAAGAAAGGGCATGAGGGGGGAGGGGGAGGAAGAGGGCTCTGTCGAAAGCTGGCATGGGCAAACTTGGACCTTCCAGGTGTTTTGGACTCCAACTCCCACCATTCCTAGCAGCCTCAGGTTCTTTTCCTTTTTCCCCCTCAGCCACTTAAGCAGGAAAGGGCCTCAGGCTGTTAGGAATGGTGGGAGTTGAAGTCCAAAGCACCCAGAGGGCCGAAGTTTTCCCATGCCTGTTTTAGGGACCTTAAAGTGGTGAGCCTCCTTCCAACATTGTGATTCTGGATAGAAAGCTAACAACAACAACATAACTTAACATTGTTTGAGTCCACAGTGCTCTCTGGGTGTAGGTAAACTACAACTTCCAAACTCAAGGTCAATTCCCAAGCAAACACTTTCAGTACTTTCTCTTGGTAATGAGAGTTCAATATGCCAAGTTTGGTTCGATTCCATTGTTGCAAGAGTTTAGGGTGCTCTATGATTGTGTGTTAACTATAAATCCCAGAAACTGTAACTCCCAAATGTCAAGGTCTATTTTCCTCAAACTCCATCTGTGTTCACATTTGGGCATATTGAGTATTCATGCCAAGTTTGGTCCTGATCCAACATTGTTTGAGTCCACAGTGCTCTCTGGATATAGGTGAACTACAACTCCAAAACTCAAGGTCAATGCCCACCAAACACTTATAGTATTTTCTCTTGATTATGGGAGTTCTGTGTGGAAAGTTTGTGTATTTCTGCCATTCCTGCCAGAATATCTATGTTGTGTTAATCAAAACAGGCCCAGGTTTCACACTGAGTGTATAAATACATTTAAAAACATATTAACTATATGTATTACTGTGTTAGAGTGTCATTTTGTGTCATTTTGGTTGGTGGTGTGCCCCAGAATTTTGTAAATGTAAAAAATGTGCCGCGGCTCAAAAAAGGTTGGGAAACACTGATATAAGGCCTTGAAGGTGAGAACCATCATTTTGAATGTAATCCGGTGCTCAGTTGGTAGCCAGTGTAGCTGCTGCAGAATTGGAGTTATAAGACTTCTCGTCGGTTCCTTGGCAAGAAGTCCGGCCGCAGCATTTTGCACCAGCTTGAGTTTCCGGATCACCGACAAAGGTAGGCCAATGTAGAGGGCGTTACAGTAGTCTAATCTTGAGATGACTGTAGCTTGGATCACCGTAGCTAGGTCGCAATGAGTTTAAACCCTTGTGCTGGCTGGACTATTGACCTGAATGTTGCTGACCTGAAGGTTGCCGGTTTAAATCTGTGAAATGGGGTGAGCTCCCATCTGTCAGCTCTAGCTTGTGGGAACATGAAAGAAGCCTCCTAGCAGGATGGTAACACATCCGGCATCCCATGGACAACGTCTCTGAGGATGGCCAATTCTCACACACCAGAAGCAACTTGCAGTATGTTCTCAAGTTGCTTCTGACATGATAAAAAATCATTGAGCACTGGTGATCATAGACCTGACTCTGAATGATGTGAATAGTAATAAGTATAACCACCAGGAGCCCCTGGTGGCACAGTGGGTTAAACTCTTGTGCCAGTAGGACTGAATACGGACAGGTTGGAGGTTCGAATCTGGGGAGAGTGCGGATGAGCTCCCTCTGTTAACTCTAGCTCCCCATGCAGGGAGATGAGAGAAGCCTCCCACAAGGATGGTAAAACATCAAAATATCCAGGCATCCTCTGGGCAACGTCCGTGAAGATGGCCAAGTCTTTCACACCAGAAGTGACTTGCAGTTTCTCAAGTCGTTCCTGACATGAAACAAAAAGTATAACAACCACCCTGGATAGGATCTTGGAGTCCAACAAGGGTCACCAGGATCAGAAGTAACAGTAGTGTATGCCAGAGAAGAACTAGAACCAAACCTAAATCCTAATGCCAGGCCTGAATCACAGTTCAACAGCCAAAAGACCATAGTCTTTAGACCCTACATCCCAGATAAATTAGTTACTTATAACAGTTGGGGGTTCATGCTTCCCATCATGGGATCACAAGTCTGGAGACAATGAATGGAGGCAAGATTGAGTGACATGCTGCATCCTCATTAAAACAGAAAATAAATAGCCTATTTTTGTTGTTCTATGGCCCAATTTATCACCAGTAAACCTTAAGTGTTTTTTTTTAAAAAAATTAGTTTGTTACATTTCTTCTCTTCCTTGAATATAATGGTTTTAGATAGGGGTGGTAGAGACTACATCTTATAATCATTAAAAATAAGAATTAACTTTTAGGAATGAAGCAGAATTATACTGTTCTTACAGGAAATCCACACATGATGCTTTACAGAGAAGCCCCTCTGCTTGTAATCTATTTAATGTCTAGCATGAAAGGAAAAAAAATCACATCAGGGCTTTGTCATTTAATGTCTTTTCCTATTTAATATTTCTTTTAATTTAAATGAACACTCGTTTAAATATGTGTTTGTTTTGATGCTTGTTTTCAGTCTCCTTGACCCCTGGATTTTGGAGAATGGGAGGATAACAAGATAAAGGACTCAATCTTCAAAAATTATGTAAAAATGCTCAGAAATGCCGTTCTGAATAAATTATTAAATCAAAAATGTTATTCATTGAATCAAACTTTTATACCATTTCTCTTACTGTTAGCTCCAACAACTGAATAAATAAAATAAAGAAACATTGTAGTCTCTTTTTTTGTTTGACTATTCAATTTGGGGGAGGGGGAGGGGAGAGACCACACTTCAATATTTCTAATCAATATAGCTCATGAGAAATAAGAGATTATTAGAAATACGATAATTTATTAGAAAGAAGACATCTTATTTTTCATCATAACCTATATGCGGCTTTCATTTGTTTCCTATTTTATTGCAATTCCACAGGGCCTGTGCAGGGGAATTTCCCAAAAGGCTTTCCAGCCCAGCAATAAATAGCTGGTAGTAGAAGCATAGAACATTTATTTAAACCAAGTCAAATCATTAGTCCATCTAATTCTGCATGGACCAGAATGGATTAAGCTCTCCAGGGGTTCAGAGAGATGTTTTGACCAAGACTATCTGGAGATTCCAGAGATTGAACTGGGAACCTTCTGCAGGCACAACATATAGTGTACTAAGCAGTCACAGCTCGTCTCTAGAGATTCATTCACTCAGAAGCAGCAGGATTTCATGAAATATTTCCCAAGAATGATCTGCCTTGTAAGTCAACAAATATTTATTTGTTTCTATCATGTCCTTCAGGAAAGAGCAAACAAGCAAGATGCTGACAGATGGTTTTTGGGCTTTCTCTTGTTTTGTTGGAGTGATTCCCTTCTAAAAAGATAGATGTACGTCATAAAATAATAATGAAAAAAACCCTTTGGTTTGCTTTTAATTCTTTATTCATATTATTTCTTTATGCATTATTTATTTTAGCTCCTTACTATGTGTGAGTATATACACACACATATCTAGTTTGAGAAGTTTCGGATATTCACTCTCCCACTAAGCCAATCATTTGTTATGAGCAATTGTGAATTTTATATGACATTTATATAATGTATATTTAACATTCAGATAGGCAGAAGAACACCATAAGCCAAATTTACATTTTACAGTTGAAATAACCATTCCCTACGTAAAGCCAATATGATATAACATCAAAAGAACAATGATATATCCTGTCCCTGGAATATGAAATACTGTGCATTAACCAAGATGCTGCATAATGATGAGTTCAGGGATACACATGCGGTGAAACACACCAATTTTTCATAATGTCTACCTTTGTAAAAGGAGCAAATTAAGCGAGGTAATAAAATGGAACCAAGTTTTAAAATTCAGGCACTCTGTGATGATAGTCTAACTAAATCTTACTTCTGTAGTTCAACTCAATTTCCTCCTCTTATATAAGTGTCTGTTACGCTCTGGAAAATTGTAAACCAAAAATAGCACACACGTGTTCAAATTTACTTCTGTATTAACTCTAATCTAATCTAATGCTCACCTTTTTTGGTTAAATTGCCTTACCAAAATTAGGGTGCACATTAGATTCACATAATGCAGTAATCTTAGTGTTGAACCAAAGCAAAGGGGGACGCTACTTCAGGAGAACCTGGTGCTCCTATTCGAGGGATCTCATCTCTAATTTAATTAATTAATTATTTATTTCATATGCTTCTATCCTACCCTTCTCCCCACAAGGGGGACTCAGGGCGATAGTTACAACGATAGTTACAACATATACATCATAAGTGTCGCAGCAGACACCAGTTCAGAGAACCAAACCCAATTGAAGTGTAAATAGTTTGTTTTAATATTCACAGAGTCTCTGGAGATAAGTATTTGCAAAACAAAAGCACTTAATGGTCAGTGAAAATGCTAACAAAAGGAAGCCTTCAAAACGCCAAAACTCTTTAGCAAAATCAAAGCAAAACAAACAGAGAAAGGCACGCTGAGGGCAGCAGAGGAGATGTCGTCATCAGAATCAATCCAAGGTCATCAGCATTGAAGTCATCAAAGGGTTGTCCAGGAGGTATCCAAAGGGGTGTAGGAGAGACGTAATCCAGGAGCTGGTGTTTCCTTTCTGCAAACACCAGTACTCCTGCTACAAACAGCCCCACCCAGTTCCATACTCTCCCCAGATGCTGAGCCATCAGAGTCTTCTGAATCACTACTATCAGTAGCAGCTGGAGGCTCAATCACAACAATAAGAATAACAGTTAAAACAGTAAAACATTTTAAAACATTGTATAAATCATCCAATAAATTCATTTAACAATAATATTAGCATGCCAGTAAAAAACAAAAATCAAGCCGGGAAATTTCCATGGCTCAATGCTATGCATACAATTATTTAAAAAATGAATTTCATTTACTTATTTACTAATTTTCATTTTTTCCAAACAGAGAGTCACTGTATTTTCTGGTTGAAAGAAAAGTCTACATATGTTTATTTCAAGTTTTCCTGGAATCGACTGAGTTCTTGATTAAAATGTTTTGATTTCTGCATGAGTATATAGACGGAGTACTTTGGGAAGAACACAAGAGGTTGTAGGAGGACAAGAGAATAGAAAACTGCTTGCATGGATACCCTTTGTTCAATGGGAAGTGAGAAAGTGCTTTGCCTTCAAACAGAAGATGGCCATCCAATATTAGGGGATGGCTTTAATGAGTCTGCCTATTTATTCAAAGATTAGGGCTGTGATACCCTAATAAAATGGTTAGCAATAGAAATGGGGTTGGGGGGTTTAGGCTGGAAGAATGTCTTTTGACCCATCTTCTCTATGTACCACAAGTAATAACAGATACTTCCTCCACACACATACATACTTTCTCTTTTATATTAATAGTAGAACCATATGTTCAAGCCTTTACAATTAATTGGATTTTTGCTGGTTTATACTGCTAACATGAGATGTTTATGAAAATGTAGAACAAATAATTACAATGAAAAGAGTGTCTAATAAAGATGAAGAGGATAAAAGTCCTCATGAATTTTTAATGTGGAAATAAAAGACCATTATTGGGACTTAATTATATCATCAAATATTTAAAATTGCCTCCCACACTAAATTCTATTTGAATTCAATATAGTTTTTTCCTTTAAAAATTATCTGTAACATTTTGACAAAGCTGAAAAAGCAGTGCTGCCTCAGTACATAACATCCTGAGAAAAGGATAGGAGTGAAAGTCAAGCCTATGGAAACCACTGAAAGTACAGGTAGCACTTGAGAAACAAGTTAATAAATGTGTTGTTGGAGGCTTTCATGGCAAGAATCATTGGGTTGCTGTGAAAAGTCACAGTAACTAAGTTGATAAAATTATAGAACAGTATCTTTCCTGTACATTTGAAGTGCTACACAAATGTCTGGAGTACCTTAAAATGTTATGGATCTCATGTAAAGGCTACTTTAAAAACTCTTCATCCTTCCATGTATTAGAATAATATTTCAAAACTCTTCCAGCTTACTTACTTTGTTTATTTATTTATTTACCACTTTTCTCATTCCTGTGGGGACTCAAAGCAGTTTACAACATAATAAATGACAAAAATTCAATGCCAGACATATATAAAAGCAATATATAACTTATTTAAAACATAACTATGAATTAAAACCATTAAAACAACAACACATCAACATAAACATAAAACGTATTAGACAAATTGAACATAAAATTGTAAACCTTTTTACCGCGATAAACATGTATTTTATACAGTACGAGTTGTATACATGGCAAAGAATTTTTAAACATGGTGCTCACTTCATCTTTTAAAAGTTGCCTCCGTTGCTCTATGGAACATTAAAGACACTTGGGCTCTTAGTACTGGGATTTGCCCTATTTGCTAAACATGGTATGGCATTATGCTGTAGCTGAACCTTTAAGTAGAAGTGAAAGCATGGAATTGGGAGCTAGGAAGGGAAAGCAGGTTGCTCGCAAGCAAGAATCAGATGAAGAGCAATAAGGGAAATACTTGGGGAATCTACCGATGAAGACTCTTTTGAGATGATGGGTCTGTCAGTGAGGAGCCAACTATGGGAAGTGTGGCTGGGAATCCTGAGGGTGGTTCTAGTACTATGGACTGAAGTGCAGGAGATATGCGATGGTTGTGCAGATGGGAATTGGAGTTCTGAGGGTCAGGCTTCATCCTGGGGAAAGCTAAGTCTTGACAGGAGATGGAGAGATTGGAGAGGGAGGCAACAGGCTACACCTGAGGATGCCGTCACAGCTGAAAGCACTAATAAGAGGGTGTTGGCTAGTTCCAGCTCCGATGAAGATTTGTGAATTAAAAGGGGCTTGGAATCTGGGGTCCTTTGCATTTAGCAAGGTGTTGCTGGGTGCCTGGGTCTTGTCCTGTATTTGTCCTGATTCCTCTCTTCTGGATGTGAGTTTGGATCCTACACCATCTTCATGGACTTGGATACAGTATGGGCTGAGTTCTGTGGCTTGTCTTCTTTTGGCTACACTTTGTATTGCTCTCCATGTATTAGCTGCTGCTGACTCACTTTAGAACGTTGCCGTTGCCTGCTTTGCGACTAACCTGGTTGGCTGCATTGCTTCTGCCGCTTCTCTCTTGCTGGCGTTGATGTGATTCGGCTGAGGCGTTGCTGGTTTCCCGTATTTGACCATTGGTTTGTTCAGACATCTCTTCGCTTTCAGCTGCTCCTCCCATTTGATGACATTGGCATGATTGACAATGTGTGCTTTTTCCTTTGTGTGGTGCTTTATTTATTTTATTTTTTATTTCATTTCTAACCCGCCCTTCTCTACCCCAGAAGGGGGACTCAGGGCGACTAACAAAAGGCAAAAATTCAATGCCGCATACAATAACAGAACAACAACACATCAAAAATACAACTGTTGCCCCCTTGGGCCCTTGGAACCTGACCTGCCTGGATAAACCACACAGCAGCTGAGGTACACTGGGTTTTATTTAGAATAGGTAGGTATAGGAAAGAGCCTGGGGCAATACAAGGCCTCCAGGTAGTAGCAATCAGCAGGAACGTGCGGCAAGTATATAATCCGCATCAACAGGAATCCAAACGGAGGAAAACAGGAACAAGCTGGATGCAATGAAAACTTGATCCCCACCAAGTTATAAAGGCAGGGAAAGCACTTCTTAGTAGCAATAGAGTTCATTAGCAATAAAGTCTTTGCAGGAACAGCTCAAGATCATCACAGAGACGTGGCAGTAAGCAGGAACAAGGCAGCCCGGTGTTGGCTGGCTGGCGCGTCTTCTGGAAGGCCTGACATGGCCTCTCTCACAGAAGCATCCTCTCAAAGCGACGTTGGTACGAGATACCCTCAATGGGGCAATTATAGTGTTCCCTGGCTTTGATCTACATGCGTCGAGTGTCAATGCTCTATGATTGATGATCGTCTATATGTTTTGGTTACTTCAGCCTCTCTGGAATGCATAGCTCGTTAGCAAACTGCAGATGGTAAAAAGGGAGTCAAACTTGAGGCACCTACAAGGCGCTTCACTTATCAGGGAGGCTCGTTTGAGTAACCTTGGTCTATTCATGCTATGCATTCAAGACTGGTTTCACACAGGAATTGCAAAGAGGCCCAGGGGGGAACTCTGGAGTTAAGCAAGCTGGCTTAGAAAGTACCTTACAGCCGTCCTGGCTGAAGTTCCGCTCAAGCAATACTGATGCCTGAGGTCCTTGAAGTGTGACAACTAGGCATGAGAAAAAAGTTATGAAAATTGAAAGAAATCGGAAGGGATTCGTATGTATGGGACTTTCAAGTTTATACGCATCGCTGCCGCAATCCCGGAAGTGGACTTTCTTTTTCGCACTCCCTGGGCCCAAATTTTTGTTAGATTTGTAAATATTTCGGAAGGCTCCCTATTATCCCCTCCTAAATAGCTTCCCAGACATTACTCACAGTCAGATGGGGCCTTTCCATGCTCGAGGCCTACTTTAACTGAAAGGCCTTTCCTCCAGGAAGTGAAAAAGGAGCCGGACCATAGAGAGATCCAGAGCGGGAGTCCTAGAGCGGCTGGAGGACTCATCAAAAAAGCGGTTTAAACTGCAGGGAAAGGAGCCTAGATAGGAGGGCAGGCGAGAAGGACATGAGGAAGGCTGAAACAATGGCAGAAGGGGTTGAAAACAGCCCGGAGAGGAGCAGGAAAAGTGCAGAATCAAGGAAAAGCCATAGAGTTCAAACCTCCTAGAGAGCTATGGGAAACTGAATGGGGGGGAGCTGCAGCGAGAAGAGCTCTGGAGAAGGTAGGCAACTATTTTATAATTAATAATAAATATATTAATAATATTTACTCCTTCTAATTTCCTGGAAGAAGGGCCCTGGGCATTTAATTCTAATAATAATAATATATTAATAATATTTACTCCTTCTAATTTCCTGGAAGAAGGGCCCTGGGCATTTAATTCTAATAATAATAATAATATATTAATAATATTTACTCCTTCTAATTTCCTGGAAGAAGGGCCCTGGGCATTTAATTCTAATAATAATAATAATAATAATAATAATAATATATTAATAATACTTACTCCTTCTAATTTCCTGGAGGAAGGGCCCTGGGCAGGCATGTAGCCAGGGGGCTAAGGGGCTTCAGCCTCCCGAAATTCTCAGGGTGGTCCGCGAGAAGGCCTTACTGGTACATTATTTAAACTGTTATGTTTATTCATATCATGATCTGATCACCATGCTCATTATATCCCACAATTATGGGGTTATTGGGATAACAATACAAAAGGTTTGCTAGGGTAGACCCTCTTCCACCCAGTCTCAGCCCCCCCGAACCAAACTCAGCCCCCCCCCCCCATCGAACCAAAATCCTGGCTATGGCCCTGGCCCTGGGCATTTAATTCTAATAATAATAATAATATATTAATATTATTTACTCCTTCTAATTTCCTGGAAGAAGGGCCCTGGGCATTTAATTCTAATAATAATAATAATATATTAATAATATTTACTCCTTCTAATTTCCTGGAAGAAAGGCCCTGGGCATTTTATTCTAATAATAATAATAATATATTAATATTATTTACTCCTTCTAATTTCCTGGAAGAAGGGCCCTGGGCATTTAATTCTAATAATAATAATAATAATATATTAATAATATTTACTCCTTCTAATTTCCTGGAAGAAAGGCCCTGGGCATTTAATTCTAATAATAATAATAATATATTAATATTATTTACTCCTTCTAATTTCCTGGAAGAAGGGCCCTGGGCATTTAATTCTAATAATAATAATATATTAATAATATTTACTCCTTCTAATTTCCTGGAAGAAGGGCCCTGGGCATTTAATTCTAATAATAATAATATATTAATAATATTTACTCCTAATTTCCTGGAAGAAGGGCCCTGGGCATTTAATTCTAATAATAATAATAATATATTAATAATATTTACTCCTAATTTCCTGGAAGAAGGGCCCTGGGCATTTAATTCTAATAATAATAATAATAATATATTAATAATATTTACTCCTTCTAATTTCCTGGAAGAAGGGCTCTGGGCATTTAATTCTAATAAATGCTCTGGAGAAGCAAGCCTTGACCAGAGGTGGGCAACTATTTTATTTAATAATAATAATAATATATTAGTGCATGATATGTCCCTGCAAAGAAATCCTGGCTTTTTATAATAATAATAATAATAATAATATATTAATGCATTATATCTCCCTGCAAGGAAACCAAGGGAAATGTTGCCCCTTGATTTGCCTGGGCTTAAAACAGTGTCAGTCCTGTTTCCCTGCTTTGCCTACTTTAGAACTAATTAAGAATTTCATTACTAATTACGGTACATTTTAGAACTTTTTGGAAATTTTTTTGTAAGTCTTTCTATTACTAATCAAACCCCGCCCCCATTTGATTTTAGAATCGCGATTTTGGGTTCTAAACCATGCCTGGTGACAACAACAAAGCAGATTAAAACAGTTAATATCAAAATCCCCCATAATTCCTGTTCCACATTCATAGGCTTTCAGGCAATCCACAGTCCGCAAACACTATCCTATCCCACTCAATTTATCCATCCGCTGCTCCACATCAACCAAACGCCCAGTCCCAAAGCCACATCTTTAGCTTTTTTCTATGGGAAAGGAGGAAGAAATTAATCTTACTTTGCTGGGGAGCGAGTTCCACAGGTGAGGGGTCACTACTGAGAAGGCCCTATCTCTCGTCCCCACCAAACATATTTGCAACGAGGGTGGGATTGAGAGCAGGGCCTCCCTGGAAAATCGTAAATTTCGAGGTGGGACATAAGGGGAGATACGTTCAGACAAGTAAGCTGGGCCAGAACCGTAAGGGGCTTTAAAGGTCAAAACCAGCACTTTGAATTGCAATTTACTTTGGGATTTAATGTGGGTTTCCCAGCAATATAATCCAGATTTTATGTTCTACTGACTTTCTGACAGTTGGTCATTGTTTTTGACTTGTTTTGCCATTCACACTGAAGTTAAAGTGTTCCTGGCTCTTTTTGCTACTTTTTGAGTTGACTCAGCTGTTTTGAAATAAACTGTATTTGACTTACTACCCAGTCTGGCTCTTTAAGACTTACTGTATTGCGACACATTATTGACCAATACATGATCATAATAATCAAATAGGATTCCAAGCATATAAAGATGAAATGAATATTCATAAATATTTTAAAGTATTTTTTCTTAAGTGTAGGGACAATCCAAAATTGATCAGAATATTTGCAGGTTGAGATTGATTCTGCACAAAATTTGTTCATGATTTTTTTTTGCCATGAAGTAACACTTGCTGTTTCCAGCAGTAGAAAATGCTGCTTTACACAGATTAAGTTCCAAACTGAGCATAACAGGAAGAAAGTGGTTAAAATTACTTTTTTCTGTAAGAATAAAATTAGCAAATAATTGAATGTGTGTAGGTTTCTGTTGACATAAAAGGAGACTTATGTGTATACCCCTCTATGAGTGTAGGGCAGTGCTAATCATATGTTTTCTGGCAGGCAGACTGACACTCGGCTGAGCATCCAAGAGGCAGCACTGCCTCACATGTTTTAAATAGCTTCAGAACTTTGAAATATTAGCACTAATGTTTCAGCATTACATTGTCAAAAGAAAATTAACCTGCTAACATCAAAACATTGTGAAAGCTTGTTAAATCATAAAATTATTAAAAAATAATGTACATTGCTTAGACAGGACCATAGCTACGTACATAAAAGTAATCAGAAACGGTGGCTGTTATTCCAAAAATAAACCTGTTAGTAGAATAAGATATGTAATCTCTAAATCTATTTGCTATTTGCATACTAGTTGGTAGTTGGATCTTATGTCTCAATCCACCAGATAGGTTCAAGCAAGTGTAATAGTGAAATCATTTAAAGGTTTACTAAAAACAATGGTATTTTAAGTAGACCTATTGCTTATGAATCATGCTTATTTCTCTAGTTAAGAGTTAAGTGCTAGGCTTGTGCATTTCAGCTGAACCTCAATTTGTTTCTGCTGGCTGGATACTGGTAGACCCCCCTCCCCCAATATCTGTTTTTGCGTGCCTCCCGAAAACTGGTGTGCAGCCAGATGGTGTTTTGAACCACAGCTGAAAAATACGGCTAGATCTGGTTCCCTGGGAGCAATTGGGGGGGGGCTCACCTTCCAGTCATTTTAGCCAATGACATTTTTGCCCTTATATTAAGACATGGATTTAAAAGCATCAAAATTAAGATACCACTCTTTCTGTGATCCTTTCTCATTGGTCTGTAGAAGAGACCTGGGTTTAATGCTTCCTAAAAGCTGTTCCTACTCTAGAGGAGACAGGCACTGCAGTTGTGTGCACTTTCTCCCGGCACACAGTTTTCCAAGGCATTTTGAGGAGGCTTCCTATGTCTCAGGGAAGGAAGAGCAATGACCTGAAGTTATCCTATCCTAAGCTGCCTTTAAAAAGCTCTCTCTTTTCTCTTGATTGCATTGCAAGCCCTGTCTGGAGTGATGCCTGCCTTTTTCCCTTTCTGCTTCGGGTTTAATGCTTCCTTAAAGCTATTTCTACTTTCAACTCTAGAAGAGAGGTAACTACTAGATATTAGTTTTCTGAAAATGAGGCTTTTATTTTTGTTTTTTGGGATTACAATTATTATTAATAATAAATATTTTTGAAGTATTTTATGAAGGAGAGGAGGGGAGGAGAAAAAGAAGCTAAAGGGGTGACTCTCCAAGCACACACGCACCCCACCCCATCCACCTGTCCTGCACTTTTCCAACTCCCAGTCAGTCCCACTAAATAAAAAAATAATCAAGAAAATAAAGTAAAATCAAAAAGATTCAAGAGAGAGGCCAAGCCAGAAGCCAAGCCAAAAAATACACTGTAGCCAGGATGTAACTATGATGCTGAATAGGAGAGGATGAACCATGATCAACTGCCACATGGTCCCGTTACGGACAGGAAAACATGATGGCTGGGCCCTAGCCATTACAGCAACCCGGTAGAGCCAAAGAAGCTGGTTTGGCCAAAGTAAAATGGCTAAAACAGATCCATGAACAAGTCTATTAAGTGCTAATGGCCCCAAGCATAGGAGTAAATAAACTATAGCCTGAACAATTAATGCTGAAGAATAAATATTCAAGGCTTATTATCGGAGGAAAAAACTAAACATTTAAAATAGAGACTGAGTATTTCTTATCCTAAATGCTTGAGACTAAAAGTGTTTCAGACACTTTTATGAATTTGGCAATATCTGCATTGGCATATGCATACATAAAAGAATATCTTGGAGATGAGACCCAACATTAAATTCATTTTTACACACATGAAGGTAATTTCATGCAATAGTTGTAATAATTGTGTGTCTGTAATAAAGCAAAGGTGTGACTATTTCTTTGATCCAAACTTGGCTTTTAGAGTATTTTGGAATTCCAGATAAGAGGTGCTCAACTTGGAAAAGAATATTTTTCCCTTTCTCTAAAAAACCCCAAATTGAATATCCTTCTATGTCTCTCTGTGGGTGATGTGCCCTATGTCTAATGGGTACCTAAGCATTTTACAGAAATATAATGACTAAATAAATATGAAAAATATGAAGTCTTAATAAATGGAATTTGGAGAAGGTCGTAAGACATGGAATTTGCTTTTTTTTAAAGAAAAAGAAAGAAAGAAAGAAAGATGTAACAAGCCCAAAGTTAATTCATCACAACTTCCACATCAGCCTTTGTCGGGTATCTGGCCAGACCCATCACATTATCGGTTTGACTCACTGAGTCACTCTAGCTAATAGAATTTTGCCCTATGTTTGTTGTTGCCATGGCAATGCAATATTATCAGGCATGTCATGTTCACAGATCAGTAGCAGCAGTGCTGCTGCAGACGTACAACAGCTTTCAGCCTTTGACCATAAACAGGAATTCACTCCACAGTCAATCTGTCAAAAAGGAAGTCGGCTGTGGTGAAAAAGCACTAGTGCCAGTAACTACTAGCCCTCTCCTTTTCCCTTTGTCAGCGGTAGGGCTATTATCATTAAAATAACCTTGAATCGTCATGAATTCATTCATTCACAAATATTGTCAAAGAAGGTGCAATAGTTCAAGAGAATCCAAAGGGTCAAAGGGAGGACTAGGTTTAAATCTGTGCCTATTGAACCTGGAAATGACATAGGCTGTTAGATATAATCTTATTCTTACCATAGCAAATCAAGCTGTGTTGACTGGCACCAATGTCCAAGGCCATTCAGGAGCATGAAAGGTTACTAGGAGTAAAGAGGTCATATCCTTTGTGGCCCCGCTTTGAGAAATAAACTTAGGGATGTGTGGGAATATTTTACAAAGAATAGCTGGTCCCCCTCCCACAACAAAAGTGAAAAGCAAATCCTGCCTGACATCTATAGAAACTTCAGGTAGTCTTCCTTTCTGTAGGAAATATTCATTTATTTTAAAGGTAGAGAAACAAATGTTCTAAAATATTTCATTCAATTAGATGAGTGTCTTCTTAGATCTAAAGATGTAAAAATAGAAAATAAAAGTAAAGGAGGATAATCATATTTCAGCTTGGTATATTCTGGGCAATCTGGCCAATCTTAATAAAGATTTTAATTTGTCAGAGCAACTATATATTCCCTTTACCTGAAACATGGCAATGGATTTTATCATAATAATGAACATTTAAGCACCTGCATTGTTATTCTTTTTTCCTATATATTTAACAGAACTTTCAGACAATCAGTTTCCAGTGAGGTCTTCCAAATCCGCATCAATTTTTAAAAAACTAATATCAGAGCAGTGTTGTCAAAAAGCTTTAAGGGCTGATTTGTTTGCTTAGATGCTAACTAGTCACAAGTAATCCCATTTATTTCAGTGAGACTATTTAAGAGTAAAGAGGGAGAATGGCCATAGGGTGTCATTATGAGCTAATCCTTTGAAAGGATTGTAAAGCTTTTCTCTGATGCAAAGTCTCAGTTTATCTTCAATAATACCTGATATCGCATGGTGAAATTGGAACAACACAGGACACTGGGAAATTATTTGGAAAAATGATAGGTTAAAGTGACAAAAAGGTTTGATTCATTCTTAATCATACTCAAACAAGCACCCCTGGAATCAATGGAATGTGGGTTAGTCACATCTAATTTCAGTTTCTTTACTTTCAGTGGGAGGACTCTATAAATAAATAAACCCAATTGTTAGTGCCAGCTAAAGTAGGCCCATTGAGCCAAAGGGAAATTGATGGCTCAGAATTGTGCAGACCTCCAGATATTATACTGATAATTCCCAGACAGCATAGCCAGTGTTGTGGAAAGTTGTGAATTGCAAATCAACAACATCTCGAGGCTCATGCAATTCCCACTCCTGATTTAGATCAATCTCTTAATTCACTCAATAGCTTAGAAACTGACTCAGTTTTATTATACAAATTAGGATGTTAAGGCATTCTCACTCAAGGCAAGATAACAATATATCTCTTCTCTTGTATTTCAACTCAAGCAGTCCGAAACACTCTTGGGTCATCAGTAGGAAACCTGAGTTCTTTCAAACTAAGTGTGGATCCAGACAGGCTTTGATCTGAGAAGAATCCACATTTTAAAAACAGATTTTCCTGGAGTCTTGTTCACACACCCCAGAAAGTGCACACTTTCTGGGGTGGGTATCCTGACATTCTCCTGGGAGAATGTCTGGAGGTCCTGCCCCCCTCCCACAAAGCCCCCAGGCCCCTCTGAACATAAGAATATAAGAACATAAGAAGAGCCATGCTGAATCGGACTTCAGCCCATCTAGTCCAGCATTCTGTATCACACAGTGGCCCCCAGTTGTACACGGGGATCTCGAGCAGAAGGGAGGGCAAAACCCTGACCTGCTCCCGACCCCCCACAACCAGTACCCAGGGAAATCCTGCCTACCTCAACCAACTCCGAGGTGGCACTTGAATGTCCTGTTCAGTAACTACCGATACACTTGGTATCCATGAATCTGTCTAATCCTGCCTTGAAGTTGTTCAGGCTGACAGCTGTCACAACCTCTTCTGGAAGTGAGTTCCATAACCCAATGACCCTCTGGGTGAAGAAATATTTCCCTTTATTAGTCCTAATTTTCCTACCTTGGAGCTTCAGGGAGTGCCCTCTAGTCCTAGTGTTTTGTGACAAAGAAAATAATTTTTCTTTATTCACCTTTTCTATCCCATGCATGATTTTATACACTTCGATCAAGTCACCTCTTAAACGCCGTCTTTCAAGGCTGAAAAGACCAAGGCGTTGCAACCTGGTTTCATAAGGGAGCCGCTCCATCCCTTGGATCATTCTTGTTGCCCTTTTCTGTACCTTTTCCAGTTCCGTTATATCCTTCTTAAGGTGCGGAGACCAGAATTGTACACAGTACTCCAAATGTGGCCTTACCATCGATTTGTAGAAAGGTAATACAACATTTGCTGACCTATTTTCGATTCCCTTTCTGATCATGCCTAGCATAGAATTTGCTTTTTTCACTGCTGCTGCGCACTGGGTTGACATCTTCATTGAGCTGTCCACCAAGACCCCAAGATCCCTTTCCTGGTTTGTCTCGGAAAGCTTTGACCCCATCAATTTGTAGGTGTAGTAGGGGTTCTTTGCCCCGATGTGCATGACTTTACACTTGTTTAGGTTAAAATGCATTTGCCACTTTGTTGCCCATTCACTCAATTTCGAGAGATCTTTCTGGAGCTCTTTACAATCAGTTTCATTTTTAACTACCCTGAACAATTTAGTGTCGTCTGCAAACTTTGCTACCTCAGAATTCACTCCTACATCCAGATCATTAATGAATAAATTAAAAAGTAACGGACCCAAAACTGAACCTTGGGGTACGCCACTTCTCACCTCTTTCCACCCAGAGAAATGTCCGTTTATTACCACCCTTTGTTTCCTACAGTTTAGCCAGGTTCCAATCCAGCACAAGACCTGTCCTCTGATTCCATGGCTGAAGAGCTTATTTAGGAGCCTTTGGTGAGGGACTTTGTCAAAAGCCTTTTGAAAGTCAAGGTAAACAATATCAATTGGGTCCCCTTTATCTATGTGTTTATTTACACCCTCAAAGAATTCTAACAAGTTAGTAAGACATGATTTGCCTTTGCAGAAACCATGTTGATTTTCTTTCAGCAATGCCTGTTCTTCTATGTGCCTAGTAATATTTTCTTTAATAATGGTTTCCATCACTTTGCCTGGAACTGAGGTTAAACTGACTGGTCTATAATTTCCTGATCACCTCTGATCCTTTCTTGAAGATCGGTGTTACATTTGCCTCCCTCCAGTCCTCGGGTACAGTGCCTGATCTTAGAGAAAGGTTATATATCTTAGCTAGAAGTTCAGCAATTTCACACTTGAGTTCCTTAAGAACTCTGGGGTGGATGCCGTCTGGACCTGGTGATTTGTTGACATTTAGTTTAGTAAGGCATATGAGAACATCCTCCTTGTTTATCTCTATCTGTTTTAATTCTTTTAATTCCTCCCTGAAAAACTGACTCAGCTGCAGGCATGTGTTGTCTGTCCTCCTGTGTGAAAACGGAGGCAAAGAAGTCATTTAGCTGCTCAGCAATCTCCTTGTCTTCGCTGATTTTCCCTTTCTGACCATTGTCGTCAAGTGGCCCAACTGCTTTTCTAGTTGGGTTCCTGTTTCTGATGTACTTAAAGAAGTTTTTGTTGTGTTTTTTTAATATTCTTTGCTATGTGTGCCTCAAAATCTCTCTTGGCTTTCCTGACTGTTGCTTTGCATTTAGTTTGCCAGAGCTTGTGCTCCTTTCTGTTCTCCTCGGTAGGAAGAGCCTTCCATTTCTTAAATGAGGTTTTCTTCTTTCCAATCACATCTTTTACTTCATTTGTAAGCCATACTGGTGTCCTTTTGGACTTTCCATGCCTATTTCTTTTTATTGGAATGCATTTTAGTTTTGCCTGTTTTAAGGTATTTTTAAACAGTTTCCAAGCATTTTGGAGGGATTTGATTTTTTTACTGCTCCTTTTAGTTTGTTCTTTACAATTTTTCTCATTTTGGTGAAATTCCCCTTGTGAAAGTTTAATGTCTCCGTGTTAGTTTTCACTGACAGTTTGCTATCCAAACTTACGTTGAAGGTTATTGTGTTACGGTCACTGGTACCTATGGGCTCAGCTACAAGGACATCTTGAACGAGATCTTGTTCATTAGTTAGCACCAAGTCCAGGATCCCCTTTCCCCTGGTTGGTTCCATGACCATCTGCTCAAGGGAATAATCAGCTAGCATGTCGAGGAACCTTGTCTCTCTTTCATGCGTAGAACAAGAATTTGGCCAATCTATTTGGGGATAGTTGACGTCCCCCATTATGACTAATGTATTTCTTTTTGAGGCCTGTTTAACTTCATTTTCCAGATAGCAGTCTGCCTCCTGAGTTTGGTTGGGAGGGCGATAGCAGATCCCTAGTGCTAGATTAGTTTTTTGTCCTGGGACTTTTATCCACAATGTTTCTGTAGGTGAGTTTGAAATTTCTTGAAATTCTAATTCATGAGATTCTAGCTCTTCATTTATGTACAAGGCCACACTGCCACCGTTTTTCCCTCTCCTGTCTTTCCTGTACAGTTTATAACCTGGAATCTTTGTGTCCCATTTGTTTTCCTCCGTCCACCAGGTTTCTGTTATGCCAATAATATCAATACTTTTTTCTTTTGCCAAATATTCCAACTCCCCTATTTTTGTTCGAAGGCTTCTAGCGTTTGCGTACAGACATTTATATTTATTTCTCTGGTGCACTTTCAACTTTTAATAGTAATAAGAATGTACCCGGCCTCCATTACAGGCTTCAATCAGCTCTCCCAGTGCGTAGAAATGATGTGCCAGGAGAGTGTGGGGGGAAAGCAATTTTCCTCCCTCCCCCCCCCAAGCTAGTACATCATTTCTACGTGTTGGGAGAGCTGCTCAAAGCCTGTAATGGAAACCGGGTAAATTTTCCTGGATTTTCCTGGTTTGTAACGAATTAATTCGCGACTGTTCAGAACGTTGTCTAGACAGCTCCTCCTTTATTGTGGGAGTTACTGCAATAAAGGTACTGTCTGGACTGGCCCTAGAAAACCAGGTATTACATTTTCCAAATCCCATATATTTGTCAGGTTTCATTTTCTCAGAAGGAAATACTATAAGTTTCATTTAATCTTGCCTAATTTTAAAAATAAAATTAAATACCTTAAAAAATTCCTTTGATGTCCACCTCTCAAGAAGCTCTCAAACTTCAAAGGTGACAAGCATGACAATACCCTAGCCCACTTTGATAGGATTCATCCCTTGTAAAGATGCTGCTACCTATATCTAGAAATTGAATCCTGTCATTTTTAGAAAGGTCTCAAAGGACTTTACTGTCAACTGGGAGATATCTGAGGCTTTGGAAGTCAACTGCAGTTCCTATTTTAAGTTCCAGGCCACATTGATGCTGTATCGAAATCTTCCTTTTTCTTCCACTGGTATGAACTCTATATTATTAGCTGCATGTCATTGTTTTCCACATACATACAGCAAACTCTTGCTTGGGTTTAAAAGTGAATACATATATCCCCCTTAGATCAATGTAGTTCCAACCAGAATGTAGATACTCAGGAACAAATTAAAAATAGACAATTATTTGTAATAAACTTTTCTAGTAATAATAGCATAGTTAAGTTACATAATAAATGTAACATTAAGGGAGTTCGATTATCTCTGGATTATCTCCTTTTGTGGTGTAGTTATAATTATATGTGCAGTCTTAATGTTTAGGTGTGTTTTCTATCAGAGTTCAATGACTTGTAGTACTGTATTTTCCCAAGTCTAATGCACATGGCCAAAATTAGGGTGTGCAATAGTATTGAGTATTGTGATAATCTAACTACTGAGGCAAAGTTAAAAAATGGAAGTTGCTTCAGAAGCACCATGGCTTGCAAACACAGAGCAGCCATTGGGAAAAGAGGAGGAAAAGACAAAAGAAAAGGTAGCTACTTGCTTTTAAAAGATTTTCTATCTCCTTTTCCCAAGGTTATATGGCTACTGAAGCCAAACAGAGGACTGGGAGGCAGCTAAGAAGCCCAGCTAGGTGGTAGTTGGGGGGGGGGGGGGGCAGCAGCTGTTGACAAAAGGGCCCCCACATAGTGATTTTGGTGATAGTATGATAGCTGGGTCCGGAAGCTCAGAGCGTTACGCACATTCCACATCGGCGTTTGTAAATAAGGGAGGGTGGGAATATACTTCATAATTGGATTTGGTGGAAGGATAGAAGGAGGGGAGGGTTAGAATAAGGTTTAGGGTAAGGTTTAGGGTTAGGGTAATGGTTAGGATTAGGGTTAGGGGTTAGGCTTAGGGTAAGGATTAGGATAAGGTTTGGGTGAGGGTTTGGGTTAGGGTTAGGTTTAGTGTTTGGGTTAGGTTTAGGGGTTTGGCTTACGGTAAGGTTTAAGGTCAGGGTTTCAGTTTGGCTAAAGGTTAGGGTTTTACCATTAAAGAACTCTTACATTCCTTCTAATAATATCTATGTGCAGCCTGGCTTACAGTACCTCAGTCTCTCACTCTGCCACGAGTGTTGCACAAACAGCGCTCCCGAAGGAGCAAAGCGGAAACTGCGTAGCGCTCTGAGCTTCCAGACCCAGCTATCATACTATCACCATGATTTTTTCACCTGAAATATAACCTACCCCATTGAGGTCTCCCGTTCAAATATTAACTAGCACTGACCCTGCTTAGCTTCTAAGATCAGATATAACTTACTTTCTTTGTCCCACTTTAAAACCTGTAGGATTCTGGGGCTGGTAGTTCAGTAAAACCTGTAGAATTTGGGGCTTGTTGTTCTCATAGCTGAGAATAGGCAAAACACCTCTCAAAACTACAAGCCCTTGAATATTTCAGGCAGCTTCAGGATTGAAAATGGATGCAGATTCTAAATCCTATTTTTGGGGTGATTGCCTCTGGCATATTTAGTCCCCATAATTATTTAAGGTAAGTCAAGGAGTTTCCCAGGAGTTTTGCTTGTAGTACTCTTTTGCAGCTCTAAATAGATTTAGGGGCTAAAGTCTAGGACCCCAGCATATCCCTCCTAGGAAGCAGCTACATTGCAGAATTAATGCAGTTGGGACACTACTTGTAATGTAAAAATCGAAACTTCCCTCATACTTTTTGTTTTAGTTTTGTAAATATTGGAAGGCTCCCAAAGTCAGTTTCATATTAAGTGCAAGAAAGCAATGTTGAAAGCAAAGTGAAAAAGGCTGCCTTACTGCTTTGCCTTTCCTCTTTAAATTAATAGAGTTTCACCATTAGGAGTGGGGGAAAGAGGGAACAGTATTTGCTGGGAACAGCACATAACTTTGGGAAATGTAGTTTGGGAATGGAGGAGCCCTATGCCACAGAACTCAAAAGCCCCTGCCCTAAACTACATTCCCCAGAATGCAGTGCACCGCTCAACATCAGAGATTTGCCCCTCCGTAGCCAGTCAGAATTCCAATAAATTTAACATTCTATGTTATGATTTTTGTTCCAGGATTATAAACGCCATTTCCTATTATTATTATTATTATTCAGAGGTTGGATGGCCTTATGTCAGGGGTGCTTTGATGGTTTCTACATTATGGTTTTAGTTCCTGGGTTATAAATGTCATTTCCTAATTTGTTCTATCATAAAAACATGGTGAAAGTTTATTAAACTGCAAAAACTTTGTTTTTGCATGAGAGACATCATGTTATAGCACATTTTGCTATCCAGCCTACCAATTTAACATTGTCGTCCACCCATTTAACAAAGTTTTCGGTGCAAAAACAAAGTTCCTGGTGTAGAACTATGACTTTCAAAGTAAGAACTTTTTTTGCATAAAGCAGGGTGCAATCAATGTAGAGAACCAAAAATCCTGGGAAATTTATTTATTTATTTACTATATTTATACACCACCTTTCTTCCCAAGGGGACCCAAGGCAGCTAACAATCACACACTTTGATCAATTTAAAACAAAGCGAATGCAATTTTTCTTTTTTAAAAAAAATTAAATAGTATTGTGTGTCTGGTTAAAAATACAATTTAAACATAATGAACTCAAATAAAATACATTTTAAAACACATAATGCCCTCAAATACTTAACGTAAATCACTGTGTGTCATGAAGACTACCAGCAGTGCATTCATGCTGAGTACAGGTTTTTTGGATCTATGTAGTCAAGCTGCAAGACAAGATGATCACTACTCAGTGTGAGGAAATTAGATCGGAAACCAATGACACAAAAAATGTCAATGGAGATGCTACAGTGTACATAAGAAAGCCTAAAGATTCATCTAAGGTTTTAGATTCCAATCTTATATTATCCAACTATAGTGTTTTAAAGTAATGAAGAGGGTCAAATGTTTCTTTCTTTGCTGTTGACAATAGATGCAACATAAGACTTTTTAAATGTGTTCCAAACAATTTTAATCCATAAATAGATATATTTTATTAAAAAAACATGAACACTCTTCAAAGGAAAGTCGCCTGTCAACATGGGAGACATATATTTTGCACTGTATAAAAACAGCTTAGTTGCTGATGCAACTATAGTCCTTTTGCTCTGCTCCTCTATGCCAGCGAGCTGCTAAGATGACTCCTAGGGTTGAAATAGTGCTTTGGCCTGTATATGTATTAAGTTGGTGAGATATCTTTTAAGACTCTAAATCAAAATGATTTTCCAGAGATATGCTATACTACTTTCCATAGTACGCTAGGCCATGTACAAGGAGTATAAAAAACATTTGATAGTGCAGAAAGGGGAGGTGTGAATATTACATATAGAAACGTGTCCCTAAAGTTAAGTATTTTTGTATCATGAAAACTGTGTGTGTGTGTATCAAAACTAAATTTGCTCCAATAAATGAAGTATGATGGTGTACAGTATTAATTAACTGTGAATTAAGTTGGGAAGAAATACAAAAATCCTCAGTATATAAAACAATACAAATTTCACTAAGCTAGGGAATAAAATAAGCAGATGCCTGCCAACATATCAGAGATGTCATTTGTTGTACTGCCTAGTTCCTATATTATCAACCCTTACATCAGATATTATATAATGCCAGGATGACTTCTAAAATGTTGATGCACTCCGAACACTTGGATCACCAGCCATTATTGAGTATACTTAAATGTTCCTGTCCCCTGGGTACTTTCACACTATAGTCATGGTGCTACGAATCCACTTTAACTGCCATGGTTTCATTCTGATATTGGCAGTTTAGGGAAGGGTATTTAGAATGATAAGATCAAGTGAAGCACCAAAGTAGAAATATTTTGGTTAGGCGTTTCCATGGCAGTTAAAGTGGAATCATAGTACCATAACTGTATAGCATGAAACTTACTTGAAGCTGGCTCAGAGTAACCATTTGCAATGTGCACAAGGAATAACACTGTGCAATAGTGGTAGGAAATGTGTTTTTCCCATTGCTTCAGAAGCTTGCAGCACAAGTGCTTCAAAACTAAAACATTCAGACCACTTTCAGCATTTACTTTGTTTTGTTGCAACTTTTGGGGCACCGTTTTTCAGTCCCTGGAGAGCTCCACTGCCCCAAAAAATGACACTTGAAATCAGGACAGTTATTCATATATGCTTAAAATGCTCTATGCTATGGCCTAGTGTTGAAAAACACACTCTACATATCTGCCTCAACATCAACTACAGGTCACTCAGGAAGCAGAATGAGGCACAACCTAGCACTTGAACTGTATTGTCCTCCTGCTCCATCACCCCTCAAGCAACATATTGAGAACTGTAAAAGCAAATGCATCCATGAATTCTGCACTCAAAGTTCAAAATATTCCAATAAACATATCCATAAATAATTTTCAAAACAAAACTTGATTTAGCCATTTTATATAAGGGTCACCATTTCACTTTGGCATTAGATGTATATAATGGGACTTGAGCATTACATACTGTTGGTATCCGCAGTGGACCTGGAGTCAAACTCTAGTAGATACCAACAATGTCAATGACAATACAAAAGAAGGTAAAGTAATCATCATAGGTTAGGATTGTGATGGCACCTGGCTGCACCTCCATCATCATATTTATTATTATAATATCTCACTTTATCTGTCCTGCAAGAGACTCAAAGTGGCTTAACATAAAAGAATCAGCATACAATTTAAAATATATAAATATAAACAGATTTTTAAAAGAAAAATCCCACTTAAAAGACATTAAAACATAATCAAAGTTTAAAACCATATTGAGAAAAAATGATTTATTTACAATACCTAGTTATTTGTAAATGAACAAGTTCTGTCCCTCCCTAGTGTATAATTTTCTGATTTCAGTTTTGGGGTAAGAAGCAGGCTCTTCCTCTGACTAGCTTAGCCACTTTATTCAAAGCATGGGCAGGAAAAACGCAAGGCTGGCATCCATCATGTTGTGCCTAGCAGATGAAAAATAGGCTACAAATTCCCTAGTACTCTTCAAAAGAATATTTACTTACAGCAGTTTCTTGCAGATTCAATGCTGTTGTACATTTTTGGATCTCTCTCTCTCTCTCTCTCTCTCTCTCTCTCTCTCTCTCTCTCTCTCTCTCTCTCTCTCTGTGTGTGTGTGTGTTTGGTAAAATATTCCTGAATGTGACTTACTTTACATTGATTTTAATAAGCATTTTCTGCAGAGTGATGTGTATAATGTTAGAAATTGTACAATATAATTTTCCACAATGCTATATAAAATTGCACATTTTATACTGACATGTGCCACATCAATAATACAGTTTTTATATCTTATTTGTTGCTATTGATTTCAACAACATAATGAAAAATTGATTGCAATGAAGTGCACTACTTCTTACGTATAAATTTCAGTGTCACATTATTTTTATCTATGCTGCTCAACCATGGATGTATATATTTATATATATTTGCTTTTACCAAACTTTGGGATCAGTAAATTAGGTAATAAGACAAGAGACAGTCAATATAAACCTTGCTGTTTGGTTGTAATATGTTTTCCAAAACAGACAAAGCTAATTCTACTTTTTCATTACAAAAACAATTAATGTTTCCATTTATATCATTACCTTTCTGGAGATAATTCAACAATCAATAATAGGGCAATCTCAAAAAAGTTGCAAAGACTCATGAAGCCAGAAAGCCTAGTATTAGTCATTCTAACAAATATCTAGAAACAATTTTAAATAAAGCATTTCGCATTTGTGCACACAGAAAGTCAGGCTTTACGTGTGTTGGGAATAACATAGATCGTGTAATGTACTTGTTCTTTCCTTTTCACACATGTCTAAATTGGTAGATGGGTAGTTTTGGGTCATTTGTTTAATTAAGTGAAATAAAATGGTCTTGGCCTATAAAGCTCTAAACTGTTCTGGTCCAACTTGCCTATCTGAATGCATCTCCTCCTATGAGTCAACAAGAGCTTTAAGATCAGCTGGGGAGGACCTGCTCTCAGTCCTACCACCTTCGCAAGTGGGATTGGTGGGGATGAGAGACAGGGTTTTCTCAGTGGTGCCCCCCCCCCCCCAGTTGTGGAATTCCCTCTCCAGTGACTTCAGGCAGGCCCCATCTTTTCTGGTTTTCAGGGGGGGAAAGGTACACAAGCCTTTCAGTCAGTCAGTCAGTAGCCTTTATTTCGGTCAACAAACCATCGGCTAAGTCAGGTGAAAATAGAACAATAGAATACAACATTTAAGAAATTAATAACATCGCATTTGGGTTATGATTAATAAGAACAAGTGTCACAGTTCGCTATCGGTTGAATGACTGTCTTTATCATTTAAAACAGGAACTGATTGCCAATTAATAGTAAGTGTTCTGAGTACTCTTTGTTACACTCTTAGTGTTTACAGGTTATTAATGAAGCACTTGCAGCTTTTTGCCGCTGCAAAGAGAAATTTGGCCACCTGTTCCGTTACCCTTTTGTCAAGATCAGACAGTAAATAAGTACAGTACCAATTTAGGGTTCTTCCTGGCCATTTGGTGAGTAGAGGGATATTAACCTTAGTCTATCATCCCTGTAAATTGTGCAAATAAAAAGTACATGTATTACAGTTTCTATTTTACCCTCCCGCAATGGCAAACTCTGTGTTCATAATCAGTCCCTTTGTATCTACCTTCTAGTATGGCTGATTTGAGGGCATTAAATCTGCCCCAACTGAAAGCAAGACGAAATTTTGGGATATTTAAATTTTCTAAGTATTTGGCACATCCCAAAGGATTAAATGTTAGGCCTAAATTTAGTGGAGAGCATGTGGAGCATGCCAGAGTCATTGAGGCCTGTTTGTCTATGTCACTGATTCGTTCTGCTAAGGTCTGCATTGTCTTTTTATGCTCAAGACTGCTCAGAATGTTCTCTGAGAGGCCCATCTGCCTAAGTTTCTGATTTAATGCTTTGATTCGGTGGGATTTAAAGAGGTCTTCTTGAATCAAATATGTATAGCCCGCTTCCGGCCCTTTGTACATACTCTCCATCCAGTATCCTAGGGCCCTTCTCCAAGCTAGTGATTCGAGAGAGGCTGTTCCTGATTCCAATCTTAAGACCGCAGATGGAACGCAATTGGGGACAGCAAATAGTTTTCTGAGAAACCCTGATTGAACTTGTTCTACTTTAGATGTGAAGCCTGTGATCCATACTGGAATTGCATATAGTAATTGGGCTGTTACCTTTGCTTGGAAGACCTTTGTTGCAGCTGGGATATACTGGCCTCCTTTGGTATAGAAAAAGCGAATTATTGCTTTACTACTGGATAGAGCGTTTTGTACAGCTATTTTTTGGTGGCATCCCCAGGAAGCTGTGGCCTGAAAGGTAACCCCTAAATATTTAAAATTGGAGACTTGTTCTATTAAGTTCTTTCCTATGTACCAGTTATGCCTGGCCCGCTTATTTGAGAAGATCATAATTTTGGTTTTACTATAGTTGATCTTTAGCAGGTTTTTCTCACAGTATTGGTTGAATGCACTCAGCACTCGCTTGAGTCCTACCTTGGTGTAGGATATGAGGGCAGCATCATCTGCATAGAGCAAAAGGGGTATATTGGTGGATGAGATTTTAGGGGGATGTCCATTTGGTAGTGAGACATGAGTGGCCAGGTCGTTCAGGTATAGATTAAACAGGATAGGGGCCAGGATGCACCCCTGGCGTACCCCTCTACACAAGCCTTTGCAGAATGGATGATTATGGTTTTGACACAGTCTGAATAAGGATTATCAGCAAGGATTATGGATGAATGGAATCATGCACTTTATATGTTTTTATCTGTTATTATTCTATGTGTTTTATTGTTTAAATGTTTTAACTGTTTTTAGTATATGGGATAGGTTTTATATTTTAAGTGGCATTGAATCTTGACAGAGTTGTAAACTGCCTTGAGTCCCCCTACTGGAGTGAGAAAAATGAGGTACAAATGAAGCAAATAAATAAAATAAACACACACACATATTGATATGGGCCAGTTTTACATATCCAGATCACTACTTGGCAGCATAACTATGAAATGATGAGCATTTTCTATGGGTGAGCCGGTTCTTTCTGGCTACCCAGGTGATTTAAAAATGAATGTGTTTCAGCTGAGATCACTCATAACTGAATTGAGATTCAAAGCCTAGAAGTTCATGCAGTAGCCTAACAGGTAAATTGTACATCTATTTTCATCTTTTCCCCTGCACAAGGGATTGCATATGCTCCACTACAAGCCAAACACAGTCAATTTGGACCATTTTTCAGCACTGAATACACTTGGATACCTGATGGCACTCCATTTTGTTTTCAGAATTCCAGTATCACCAAGTTGCTGGGCTTGGAAGCTGCCCTTTTGATTTTTCAAACATTCTTGATGTAAAATGGTAATTTCCCAACTGCTCAGTTTTGATTATAGCACAGGTATTTGCCACAATCACTAATTGGCAGCCACCACCCAGAGGACCTTTTCTTTGGCTGCCCCACGACTGTGGAATGGCCTGCTGGTAGAGCTCTGACAGCTGGATTAGCAGTCGGAATTTAAGATACAAGTGAAAACTTATATCTTCTGACAGTTTTAATGATGAATTTAAACTCGTTGTATGCCTAATTTTTGTTTTGTGTATTTTAATAATATTTTAATACATGTATTTTATGGAGTGTTTTAAAATGATTATGTGTTTGTTTATGTTTTAGTAATGCTGTAAAATGCCTCAAGCCATGAGGAGAGGTAGGCAAGAAATAAAGCTATTATTATTATTATTATTATTATTATTATTATTACCAGCCAGAACCTGACTGGTGAGTGTCACCTGAGGATCGTTTCATTAGCCATTCGAAGACTGTGGAATGCCTTGCCTGAAGAGCTAAATCAACTATTGGAATTTAAGAGATAACTAAAGACCTATCTCTTCCACCAGGCCTATCCAGTCCATTTTTAACTATGAATGTTAGTCACATCTTGTGTCTACTGTATTGCAGTTTTTGTTCTGTGTATTTTAATATGTGTATTTTGTAGAAATAAGTTTTAAGTATTTTACTGAATGTTTTTATGGTTATGCGTTTTTAACTATGCTGTGCCCCACCTCGAGCTGTGAGGAAAGACAGGTAAGAAATAAAAATTATAATAATTATTGTTGTTGTTGCTGCTGCTGTTGTTTTTATTGTTGTTGTTATAATAGGCTGGTGATGTTTATCACAGTTGAGACATCAGTCCAGCTTTAGTGAGGCAAGAACAAGTGTTTTAGTGTGACACACACAATTTCTTCCTCCAATTCAGAGCAACTGTCTGGAAGAATAGATAGTTGCCATTGCTTCTCTCTAAATCCTGTTGTCTGAGGCAATCATCTTACTATCCTGACCCTGCTCAATTGCCCAGAAGGACACAACTAGGAGATACTTCGAACACAAAAAAATCTGCTGAAATAGAGCCTAATTTGACTTCAGTCTCCTTCCTCCCAAAGTGTTTATGTAGAAGAAAAGAGTCCATCTATGAGCAGATACCATCTTCATGTGAGAAGGCTGCCTATGAAACATTCCCATAGATTCAAAAACTAAAATGTTTGAGACTGGTTTGAGCTGGGAGTTATCTGAAATGACTGGAGCTCATTGGAATGCTGTATGTGGAGTCTTGGAAAAAATAAAACAAAAGAATTGCATTTCTGAAGCAGAATATGGAGAATAAAATCTACATCTCCTTGAGCAAATACTGCACCTTAAAATTATTTTCACTGTTCTAACACTGGCACTAATTCCAAAGGAGGTACATATAAGACTGGCAGTACTGCATGTGCCTGGCTTGCATCTCAAATGTGTTATCTTATGCGTGTGAGTTTAATTCCAGTTTTATGTATAACACATTTCCAAAGTACATTTTGCAATGACAGCAGCTTGGCTAGTTAATTTTACTGTATCTCAGCTGTGCTGGTCACCTAGAATAAATTAATTGAAATCCACATTCGGTGTGGGCAGCATAAATTTAAGAAAAACTGAAGAAAAAATGTATTTGATTTCAAATAATACATCAAGGCATACCTGAATCAAGGGTTCTCAATCAGCAAAGACTTGAAACAACAGTTGCTTTAGTCAAACAAGTGAACACCTACATCAGTTAATATAATCATTAAGAGGCCTGGCTGAATGAGAAATGAAAACATAACATGTAGGATCTGGTGATGGACTATTTTGAAGAACTATAATAAGGCTTGTGAGAATTAATTTTGTTTCCTATACATAGAAAAAATAGCTTTTGGTTGTATTTATACATTCATTCATTTGTGGTTGATTCCTTGTGCTTTTAATATATATTTAGACCAGTATTATGTATTTGAACGTAAATCAATTTTTAAAAATGACTTTCGTAGCCAGAGGAAAATATCCAATTTAAAGTTTGAAACATCAGTAAAACTAGGCTACACCAACTCTGCTGAATTCTAAGTAGAGAGATTCTTTGGGGATTTAAGTTTTGTTTTAGGAGGTATCATGCACATGCAGAGACACATGCAGAGAGCACTGCTAATGTATTGGGGTCTAATGAATCAGAGGAAAAGATTGCTATGCCGCTCTAAATCTCAAGAGACTGACAACTCATGGGACACAGCAGGAAGGACTATGTGAGTTTGTGGGACTAACTGTGAATAGAGAAGGACTGACCTGTCTGAGCTGTATGAATGACAAGCTGAAGAGGAAAAGTGTTGGTTTGGATTTTTTAAGAAAACAATCTCAAGTTCTTTCCATCCTTAATTTGTGATTGGTGAAGTTTGGTAAACTCATAAAAGCAAACTAAAATAAAATTATTCCCATCTACATTCCATATATTCCATATTATCTGATTTGAACTAGATTATATGAGTTTACACTGCCATATAACCTATTTCAATGCAGAAAATCTGGATTTCATATGGTAGTGTAGATCCAGCCTAAGAAAGTAGATCACCTCCCTGCTTGTTCTCAAAGGTGTGTGTGTGTGTGTGTGTGTCAGGAAGCTAGAGCATGGTCCTTTGTGCTGGGAACAGCTGTTCATCTGCTTTGATGATCTGGGTTATATAGCAGTGTAGGTTCAGCCTTAGTTACTACTAACAATGGTTAAGTGCTGCACATTAGAGCACTGCAAAATTACATCTACAATCATCTCTGAGAACAGGCAGCAGGTGAGACTTCTGCTTGTTCCATTCTGTCTATGATACTGTAATAGGAAAACAAAATAAGACGAGGTCTGGCAAAACTGATACTGGTTGACTCCTGGAGGAAGGGTGTGAAGCACGAGGGCATGCAATTTCAGCACAAAGAACTCTATGAAAGGTGGCTGGGTTTCTGTGGCTGAGAGGATTTTTTAAAAGGGTGTGTGTTGGGGACCATTGCAGGAAAACTGTTGAAGAAGTAAGTTGCGAAACTCGGAGGAGAGTGAATGTATGATTGAAGGAAGAGGTCATAACTAGATTTGAACATTATTAGATGTATGGAAGTAAGCACTGGTACCTTTAAAGCAGCAACAACAACAATTGTCTATGTCATGAATATAAAGCTGAATTACTAGCCACGTTGCTAAATCTGACTATTACTGGGTTTTTTCCCTGTGTTCCATATAATGTCACCCTTGCCATGACAGGATCCAATAATAAAATGAATTTGCTCATGACAAGGTCAACTGAAGGTCCAAGACTCAAATTCAAGGAGGGTTTAAATGAGTATTGTAGGACATGAGGAAAATGGCAAACATTCAAGGCCAGGAACTGTGGGGCCATCTTAATAGGTCTTTATCGCACTTCAGGAACTCTTTGGTTGGGTAGCTACCAGTCTTATAATGTGGGTTTGGAAGTCAGTCATGTTCAGTTACTAACATACATAAACTTGAATCCTCAGCTTTTGCAAGATCATACAATTTCATAATTTGATAAGGTGTTAGCCATTTTTTCTTTAAGATTGTAGTGACTTATTACTTTTTAAAATAAAAAATCCACAATTATTATTCTGAATGTTTCTAATATTGAAGACCTTGCTGTATTTACATATCTGTCTTTTCCCCAAAACAGAACATATTGTCTGAAAGGAATTTGATAAGGTTTAAAGCTATTTCCAGATGGACAGCTTCTAGACACTGTATAGCTGTTCAGTCTTTCCTTCCTTAAGAAAGTAGTGAGAAGTAAGAAGAGGGTGTGTGTGTGTTTGGGGGGGGGGGGGTTGAAGAAGCTTAAGGAAAAGATAAACAGATTCAAATGGAAACAATCTGAGTCCCTGTAAGATTATATGAATGAGGTTGACCAATTATGCAATAATCACTATATTTTCTCTCTGTCTCCTTCATTAAGCAGAGTGGTGGGGTGGAAACTTTTTTATTTATTTATTTATTTATTTCATTTATACCCCACCACCATCTCCCCAAGGGGACTCGGGGCAGCGGTTTTTAAAGCCAAAAAGCCAATTTTAATTTTGCCATTTTATGTAAGTGGCAGCATTGTACTGAATCATTATATATAATGGGACTTGAGTGTCCATGTATTTTGTTATCCAAAGAGAATCGTAGCCCTAAACCTCAGGAGATACAGAAAACAATCTGTATGTGGACAAAACACCAGTGCCTTTCAGATGAACAGCGTTTTTATTCTTTATCCTTTCAAACAGACCAAGTTCAGCCAGAAAAACTTAACACAGGTAAAATAGTGTTTGGTTTAGAAAGTTTAAATTTGAGAAGGTAAAGGTTTTTATCACTTTGCTAGAGAATTGTGAGCAATATTGTGATTCTTCTGAATGTTCCCTGATGAGAGCATAACAAACATTATAATTAGAAGTTTATGTTACCAATTCCCTTTTCTATTGAAAATTCCAGTTGCATAGGATTCAGGAAGAAAATTGGGATTGCAGAGTGTCCTGGACGGGGCTGCATTCCCCTGAAAGGTCAGTTTTGTAGCTTGTGGGTGCCTGGAATTCACAATTGCCAGATGTCTAGGAATGCCTTTCACTACTTATGGTTGCTTGCCTAGGGAGGCCAGATCTGGTTATAGAGGTTCATACCTTAATTATGTGGACTTTCTCTTAAAAAGTTCTTGGGAGCTTCAGCTACTGTAATTAAGCAGTAAATCTGTTTTGGATGTGTAATTTAGAGGTCATATATTAGGTCTTCCAGGATCTGCACTGGAATCTAATTTGGTTTAAATTTTAATTCAATGTGCTGTTTGTGACCTACAAGCCATAAGCAACTTGAGGCCAGGACATCTAAAAAACGGATTCATTTCATTTGAAGATGCATGAAATACTAAGTTGTTCTGCAGTATACTGCTATCTTAATAGACCAGGTTCATAGTCTTTCTCCATAGTAATATCCAAACTCACTCACAAGGGAAATTTCACTGGCTATTTACCTTTTGAGTCTCTTGCAAGGAGCGAAATCTGTATTCTTGTGCACGGCCATCATCATTTAAATCTTTGATTCTCTTCTGTTTTAACTGTCTGCAGCTTTAATACTTCTTCAGAAGTGTTGGTTTAGTTTGTTTTTTCAACATTTTATTGGTATATTTAATGTCTTAAATGTTTTTATCTTTGGTGCATCACCAAGAAGCGATAAATGCATACAATCAGTATATCAATTATTCAATCAATCTTGCTAGGGAATATCAATTACTTTTTTGGATTAAAATCCAAGAACCCTTTTCCAGAATTCTAGCTGGACTGGGGTTATTGAATTTGTAATATAAATTATAACTGTTCCAAGTTCTATCATACGCGTAGTTTGCCACATAAGGTCAACACCTTGAATATTCTGATCCCACACAAAGAAATTAAATGAGTTCCATTTTCATCTTCTTTATCTCATTTATGATGTGCACAATATTGACACTTACAAAGGGAATATAGTTAAGCAAGGAATTACTAGTAGATACTTTGAGGATATGATAAAAACAATATTCTTTTGCTTTTTCAATATAACTGCTTATCATAGATCACTACTATCCACAATATCTGGTTTGACAGTATTTTCAGAAAGGGTAAAGAAACCATAGCCACCTCTTAACCAACTTGTCTAAAACACTATTGACACTTTTATTTCATTTCCAATGATATGTAACGTCCAAAGACTGAAATTAAACTACCAGTAGGCCAAACTCAGCAATTTTGCAGGTTCATAATGTTTGGATTAAATTGGCAAACCTGATGATTCTGCAGCAAAGTTGGTTATATGTGAGGAAGCAGCCTGAAAAACTTTGAATTCTCTCTCTTTCTCTCTCTACTCCTCTCTCTCCTCTCCTCCAGTTCATGCTCCTAACATTTATGTTTAACTTTTTAGTACATATTAAAGCTGTGCAATCAATGAAAGAAATGTTTCAATAATGATGAAATTGAGGAGTGTGTGAATCATTTTTCAAGGTACCAAAATGATGAACCTAAAATGTTGTAACTTGTAGCACAGCAGTTCTCGTTTGTGCCTGGGGGGCAGGGGTCAGGATCGGGGGTCCCATTGGCATTGAGGCCTGCAGCAGCAGAGTTGGATTCTGAAGAGGATTTAGAAGGGTTAGCAGAAGGAGAGTTTCCCATCACTCGGCCTCCTTCTCCCACAGAAACCCTGGCATGGGAGGAAGGTTGGCTTGACCCTTACGACAAGACAGATAACCAGGTGCAAATGGAAAGCAGTGATAGCGAAACTTATGAACGGCCGGGGGAGAGGTTCACAGGATCCTTTGAGTGAAAACATGGAAGAGAGCGGCTGGGAAGAATCTAGCAAGGAGAGCTCTCATGGAGATAGAGACCCAGGTGCTGAGAGGCAAGGCCGAACCTTTGATAGGAGACGAAGCATCGAGTCTAACAGGAGGGGATGGTACCATAGCCTAGACAGGCCGAGGTCCGTCAGCAGAGATTGGAGACGACGAAGCCTAGAGCGTCGGGGACCTCGGCCGAAAGATTAAGTATAGGATCCGTGGGAACGAATCCCCAGTACTTCAGCCATGTCTCTTCTGAGCAGACGTGAAGCGAAGCTGGTCCACGGAGTCAAGTTGGCTAGTGGCCTACCAAGTCTTGCCTTGCATTTTGTACCTTGCCTTGTTTCCTGAATCTGCATTGCTGTGCGGAGCCTTGCGAAGTCCTTTGGATACTTTACCAAGCTGCTTTGAACATTTGTTTGCCTTTTGCCTTTGGATTTGCTTTTGCTATTTTTATGGACAATATTCCTTTTGAACTGTTTTTATATTCAATAAAGTAGTTAGCCTTCAGTCCGTCTCTGTGTGTGTGATTAAGGGGCCGGTCAAGTCCGTGCATCGTGACATAACCATAAGAAAGTAATGCATTTTGTTACATTTTTCATTAAGTAACTGAAAAAGTGGAGAAGCTTCAGGCACTCATTTCCCCCTTGGTTTTAGAGTGATCATGATGAAACTTGCTATAATTGTACCACACATTTTCCACCGGAAGCTCACGAGATTTCAGAATGTTACACTAATCCAGTAATTTTTGGGGAAATTTTGATATTCTTTTTGCAACCAACATTTATTTATTTATTTAAAAATTACCTACTTGAATTTTATTATTATTATTATTATTTCCAACATTTCTAACCCTCTCTTCTCAACCCCCGAGGGGGGACTCAGAGTGGCCTAACAAAAGGCACAATTTGATGCCCACACAGTAAAATAAAATATAAAAACCAAAAGCATTCAGCATTAAAATACATTAAAATACAATTAACATTAACACATCACACACATTCACTTAAGTAAAAAACAGTGTTCAGTTCATAACAGGGGCATTGAGCCATCTCCATCAACTTGCCTTTACAAATCCAGTCCAAAGTGCTGCATTGTGCTAATGCGCAAACGCCTGGTCCCACAGCCAGAACTTCACTCCTTTCCTGAATGCAAGTAGGGATGTGGTCGATCGTATGTTGCTTGGGAGCACGTTCCACAGACGGGGAGCCACCACCGAGAAGGCCCTCTCTCTCGTCCCCACCAACCGTGTTTGAGAAGTTGGCGGGAGCGAGAGCAGAGCCTCCCCAGACAATCTTAAATTACGAGGTGGGACATAGGGGCTGATGCATTCAGACAAGTAAGCTTGGCCAGAACCGTATAGAGCTTTAAAGGTCAAAACCAGCACTTTGAATTGAGCTCGGAAGTGGACAGGCAGCCAGTGGAGCTGACACAACAGGGGGGGGGGGTATGCTCCCTGTATGTAGCTCCGGTTAGTAATCTGGCTGCCGCCTGTTGGACTAATTATAATTTCTGAACTGTCTTCAAAGGCAGCCCCACGTAGAGTGCGTTGCTGTAATCTATTCAGGATGTGATCATAGCATGGACGACCATAGCCAGATCAGATGACCAGGGCATCCATCACTAGAAGTTTCAGAAAATTCACATATCTACTGATTTTGGGGGATTTTTCAAAGCTTAGACAAAAACATTTATCCCCCAAAAGCTACAACAGAAATCCCCTTGAACGTCTGTCTAACAGTGTTTCTATATGACGCACAATTAACCATAGAACTTCAACTTAGCATAGATTTATACTATTACTTATTTACTTTAGTCCTCTTTTCAGATTCAATATTTTTATTTATTATTATTATGCTGTCCCTAAACAGCTGGCTGTTACATCCTCAGTCTATCAATGGCCTCTTTGACTTTACCAAAGTTGCTTAATGCTTGTACTGGAAATTAAACTGACTTTGGAGGGCTTTTGAATGTTACAGATTCTTAACTAAAATTATTGGTGAGTGATTCAATGCTTAAATTTTTCTCCCCCCCTTTTTGTATGTTTCTTAATAGCAATTCGTTTCCATGAATCTGAGGATTTGTATCTTTATAATCAATGTTTTAATGAATTGTTTTAATTGTCATTACTATTTAGCATTTGTTTGTTGGCCTCAAATGGTTGCCTGTTGTGAAGCTGCTCTGAGTCCCCGTCCCACGAGATTATAAGGATGGGATACAAGTATGTGAAACAAATAAAAAATACAACTTTTTTGCTTTGTATTTATTAAAACCTGCTTTTAACAGCTTCTCACATTCAATGTTTATGTGAGACCACATTTCTGCAAACTATTTGTTCATATATGAGGAATTCTACCTCTATGCAATGAATAGTAATATTATATTGCTGAATCTGTTTTCCATCCAAAATCAATTGAGGCCAAGCTAGTAAAAAGCTATAAATTTGGCCCGGAGTTTAGTTTGAACTTTAAAGGATCTGTCCAAGGTGCCCCTAAACAGATTCAGCATGTAAGCTACCAACCATCCTGGGGCAAACTTTAAAGATACACCTGAACACGATAGAAACATAGGTTTCTGTTTCTGCCTATAAAATCAAGATATTGTGTAGCATGAAGCAAAGGATAAAACAACACACAAATACTTCTAATTCTACATATTGAAGTAAAGTGGATTGTCAGTTGGCTTAATATTTTCAAACTATAGGGTTATATAAAATCATGATCTATTACTGTTTTAGTTGAGCTCTTGAGTGATCCTGAAGGTATGGAACTGGAAGCTAGGAGGGGAAAACGGCAATCTGGCAAATACTTGAGGAATCCACTGATGAGGACTCCTTTGAGGGTTTCTCTGGGGATGGTGGGTCTGTCACTGGGGAGCCAACTATGGGAAGGGTGGATGGGGATTCTGAAAATGGGTCTAGTGAAATGGACTGGACTAAAGTACAGGAAGTGCGTGATATTTGTGCAGAACCAACAAGTAGTAATACATTTGTGGGGTTTTCCAGGGATGGGAATTGGAGTTCTTAGGATCCAGCTTCATCCTGGGGGGAGTTAAGTCTTGACAGGAGATGGAGAGATTGGAGAGGGAGGCAAAGGTCTACAAGTGAAGCTGCTGTCACAGCTGAGAGGGCTAATGAGAGGGTGTTGGCTCATTCAAGCTCTGACAAAGATGTGTGAATAAAGTGAGGCTTAGAATTTGGGGTTCCTTGCAGTTGGCAAGGTGTTGCTGGGTACTCATGTCTTGGTTTGTATGCTGTGCTGTATTCCTGAGGACTCTCTTCTGGACGTGAGTTTGGATCCTACACTATCTTCATGGACTTGGGTACAGTATGGGCTGGGTTTTGCGGCTTGTCTTCCTTTGGGTACACTTTGTATTGATCTCCATGCATTAGCTGCTGCCGCCTGCTTTGTTTGACCCAGTTTGGAATCATTGCGGCCTCTCCTCCCTCGCTGACGCCAGACTGCTTTTGACGATGTGTTTGATGACTTCCCGTTCTTCGACCTTGGACTTTGCTGATGCTTCTTCGCTCTTTGTTTTTTCTCCCATTGATGACATTGTTGCATTTGCCTTTTTGTGCCTTTTCCTGTTTGTTTTAGTTTTTGAGTTTAATCCAGGTTAAAGGGAAATATAATCTGTTTTAAAAGGAGATATAATCCTGGTTTTGTGTTAAAGACTATTTTGGCCAGGTTGTGCCGCTAGGTTATGTTTTTGTTACTCTCACACTGAAGTTAAAGTGTTTTTGGACCAATTTGGCCATTTTTTGAGTTCCTTGTGTCATTTTGAATAAACTCTACTTTACTTTATATCTGGTCTGGCTCTTTAAGGCTCTCTGTGTTGCGACAATTACAATAGAAAAGTAAAGGGACTCCTTTTTTTTCAAAAAAAAAAAGAAGTCTCACCCATTTCTTCCTTTGGTCATCCCCCCCAACAGCAACAGATTACATGCTCTGAAATATTTGTAAGAGTTTCCAGTCTTTTACAACATGGAGTTCATTCAACTACATTTCAACTCCTTTGGTTTGTGTTGATGGGCCGTTAGTCTCATCAAATTAAACCTACACTGGTAAATCAACACTTAGGTAACCCCATTTACTAAATACTTCTACTCCAGTTTGTAGCGGCAGCTGGATTTAAGTCTTTATATGACTGAGTTTCCAGTTTAAATTGTCTTGGATAATAAAATTCTGTCTAAGTTAGTGAGTAAGACATTTCATTTTATACACTGTTTAGAGTCAAATCACCTTTTAAAGTGGATTTGTGTGTTGTGTGGGGGAAGACTACTAAAAAGTGTTCACTTTGTTCTCTGAGATAAGATAATATTGTATCTTCAGGACTTTAACCTTATGGTTTGTTTATGTTGTAATTTTCTAAATCTCAGGTAAACAGAAATGTCTTTTGTTCAAATTGCCCAAGAGTAGGAGCTAATATACTAGAAATTCACCAGGGTGTTTCTACAAGCTTGAAGAAGCCAAAACACAATTTTATTTTCTTTTTGGAAATCTTCCCTAGCTCAATTTTTGTTTAATTATGTTAAGTTTAATCAGAGTTGTATTTATTATGTTAAACTGCACACCAGATGTTTCAAGCTATGAGATCAATGCTATATTTCATATTTTCATTGTAAATGTTAACCTGGCAATATCAGGAATTTTAAATAGAAGGTAGAGCTGTGTTGATTACACTGCATAGCATTTTCATAACATACGAGGCTGCAATTGTTCCTGTTCTTACATTGATCCTCAGAACTTGAAAGAGTTATGATTAAAGACTGAAACACTCAGAATCTTATAGCTATCATAGCCATACCTACACAGCACGAGGGATTCTTGGAGGTGTAGTCCCATAAATAACTATCTCAGACTATACATCTGATAATTATAATGCAGGAGATGAAGCAAAGGAGTGACATTCATAATGTGAATGAGTTTGTAATCCATAAACTTACTTTTCTCAACACTGGCTAAGATGCAAGTAGCCTTCTTGCAAATCATAAGGCCCTGCCAGCATACTTATTCTAGGAGAGGGAAGAAGATGCTGTTCCATTCAATTTCTTCCCCTATCCACAACATGCTATAAATTTTTGGAATTCAGATGCATTCATGGAGACTGTGGGGTGTACCTGAACACTTTAATTAACAAGGAACAGTATCTACCCAAAGTGCAAGGCTTCTCCTTCTTCCTTCGGTGAGAAAGGAAGCCATGGGGTGCCATAGGTGCATTCCATGGATAATCCGTGACTGGGAAGATGTAACTGCTGTTGGGCATCTGGGATCACTGTGGAAGGATACACTAGACATTTGCTTCTACATCTTGTGAATCAATACATATGTCTCCAACCTCCCTTTCTTGGGCAAGGTGCTGGAGCGGGTGGTCACTTCCCAGCTCCAGGGTTTCCTAGAGGACATTGATTATTTGGATCAGTCACAGTCTGGCTTTAGGCCTGGTCATGGTACCGAGACGGCTTTGGTCGCCTTGGTGGATGATCTTCGTAGAGAGCTGGACAGGGGGAGTGTGACCCTGCTAGTTCTCTTGAACATCTCAGCAGCTTTCGATACCATCGACCACAGTATCCTTCTAGGATGGCTCTCTGGGATAGGTCTTGGGTGCATGGCTCTGCTCCTTCTTGGTGGGTCGTTCCCAGATGGTGAAGCTGGGGGACACCTGCTCGGACCCATGGCCTTTGACCTGTGGGGTTCCGCAAGGTTCCATTCTGTCCCCCATGCTTTTTAACATCTTCATGAAACTGATGGGAGAGGTCATCCGGGGTTTTGGAGTTGGGTGTCATCTCTATGCAGATAACACACAACTCTACTACTTCTTTCCACCTAATTCCAAGGAAGCCCCTCGGGTATTGGACGAGTGCCTGGCCACTTTGACTGTCTGAATGAGGATGAATAAGATGAAGATTAATCCTGACAAGACAGAAGTCCTCCTGGTCAATCGTAAGTTGGATCGGGGTATAGGGTGGCAACCTGTGCTTGACAGGGTTGCACTCCCCCTGAAGTCACAGGTCAGCAGCTTGGGTGTCCTCCTAGACTCGTCGCTAACTTTTGAAGCTCAGGTGTCGGCGGTGGCTGGGAGGGCCTTTGCACAATTAAAACTCATGTGCCAGCTGTGACCGTACCTCATGAAGTCGGATCTGGCCACGGTGGTCCACGCCTTAGTCACCTCCAGATTGGATTACTGTAATGCTCTCTACGTGGGGCTGCCCTTGAAGATGACCTGGAAGTTTCAATTGGTTGAATGGGCGGCAGCCAGATTGTTAACTGGAGCAACCTACAGGGAGCAGTCAACCCCCCTGTTTAAGGAGCTCCACTAGCTGCCGTTCATCTTCTGGTCCCAATTCAAAGTGCAACTTCTTACCTACAAAGCCCTGAACGGTTTGGGACCTGCCTACCTGCATGACCACATTTCTGTCTATGAATCCAGGTGATCTCTTCGATCATCTGGAGAGGCCCTACTCTCGCTTCCACCACCTTCACAGGCGCATTTAGTGAGGATGAGAGGAACTTCTCTGTGGTGCCCCCCCCCCCCTGGCTCTGGAACTCGCTCTCCAGGGATATTAGACAAGCCCCCACATTGGCAGTTTTTAGGAGGAGCCTGAAAACGTGGCTGTTCCAATGTGCCTTCTCTAAATAAGTAAATAATGCCCTGCTGCGATCAATTTCTTGCAAATTGTCCTAATAAGCACTTTAATTACATGTTGGGTCATCTGTCCCACATTATCCTTTAAAACTTTTCCTGTTACATACATTCTACCTTTGTTCGCATCCAGTGTTAGTTATTTTATAATTTTAATATTTTACATTTGGCCCGTCCAGAATGGTTTTAAACTGTCTGTTATTGCCTGTGTGTAAGTATATTGATTGTATTGTTTATTATTTGCTGTTATGTTGTTATTATGTCATTGGGCTTGGCATCATGTAAGCCGCCCTGAGTCCCCTTGGGAGATTTTGGCAGGGTATAAATAAAGTTAATAAATGAGCAAAGCAGGGAATCCAGTGGTATACAGTTTGTCACCAGCAGAATTTTATGCAATTGTGCACTTCTTCAGAAACTATTAACAATAATTTGTGGAAGAAATAATAGAAATCCTTTTCCAATATTGGGACATATTGTATGCCTTCCTCATATATACAAAAACAATATACATGCCTTACTTATCCACAGTTTCATTTATTAACCCTCTTCTGTTGCCACTTGCCAGTGCTTCCATCATTTGTCCTATTGAAAAAATAGGGTTCAGTCTCAGATGAAGTCCAAGAATATATGGTTCTCATATCCCTGTGGATATGGGAGCCATACAGTATAATATTGCAGTTGATTGAGCTTGGTGTAACATAGTGAATCACATAAATACTGTGCATGTCAGAGTTTGGGATGACAGATGGCAATCATCAGGGCATTTAACCTTTTATCGAAGTTCCTTGCAAATGCACATGCAATGTTGATTTATAAGGGTTTATGTAAAACAAAAGGCTATGAGGACATAAAATAATTTTCAACCACAGTGTCATATTGTGACACTAAACATGTCTGAAAATTCTTTCCTCACCACTCAAGTGCTTGCTGCTTTCTGTTGACCTTCAGGTGGTTTCTGGCTTTTGATGATCAGGTTAAGTCATTTGAAAACAAACAATCCAAAATGCTACCAAGTCAGTGAAGAGATACATTCGGGTCATAAATCCCACTCATTTTCATGGGATTACTCCAAGCATGACTAAGTATGGATCAGTGCGTACACTACACAGGTTCACAGAATTCAAATAGAAAAGTAGACATATGTTGTTAAATGTGATATTAGTTTTCAATTTAACAAACATCTGTGTTGCAATTATTTCAGGGCATTGAAATTATATCAATGCCTTTATTAAAAGCATACAATTGTTAGATGCATCAGTGTACATTACACCATGCTCAATCATCTTTTCATATGCACACATGGGCAATATTTAATATCTGAAAAAAGTTATCATATTTTAGTTTACATATTTCTGTTGTTTTCCTGAAGAAGTATAGGTCCTACCATAACTTTCTAAACTAGTGGTAGAGACTAATTTAAGATCAGTTCATTTCTGAACAGAATGTATAATGTTCTGGATATAAAGAACATATGAATAAAATAGAATGTTCAAAAAAGTAAAACCTATCCACCCAGATGACTTATAATTGTGTGCTCCATCAGTCAATACTTAGATGGATCACAACATTTGATTTCTGATGAAATTATACCATTTGGCATACTGTCTTGCTAAACTGAACACAAAAAAAACACAGAAATTTTATGTGCTTCTTTAAAACCTATGCTGAAAAGTCTTGTCTAATATTTTAAACAGAAACCTGGTTCAAATTATTCTGGGCACAACCGAAGGAGTTTTATCCATTCCATTCTCGTTAAATTTATCTCAGAAAGCTTCAGTGTAGATTCTCTGGCCTGCCTTTGTGCTATCTGGACATGTGTATCCAAGTTTTCACTTACTAGACTAATACATAGATTGGAATGTAGCTACTTCAGTTTTTACTCTTCTAAAACAAGATTTTTAGACATGTTATAAAGTCAAAATATTGTAAAAATATATGCTTTGCTAAACAGCATGGAAAAATAGATATTTTATGTCCAGAATGCATACAATATATAATTGATTGCACATTTTACAATGTACATTTTGTACATTGTAAAATGTGCAATCATCTACATTCTGAAAAAAAATGCATGTTTTGTTTTAAATAATAAAATAGTTTGATGTAGAAATGGGACAGAACATGCTTATGAATGAACACATATGAAGGTGATGTAGAACAGAAATAGGTATCCATTCATCCATCCTGAACACATGAAAACATTGTGAGAGTCACCTCAGAAAACCAAGGTCAGACAGCCTTCAGCAGGCAGGATTTTTGTCTGTCTCTAGTTCTTCCTAAACAAAGAGCTAGGAAACGTGAAATGGTAATGGAAGAACAAAATTGAGCAGGTGAAACTGATGAAAAAAAAGTAATAAAAACAATTGGTAGTGACCCATTGAAGAATGTTTTCCCCTTGTTTTCTTCTAACATTTGTGCCCTAATTTTAAACTGAGAATAGCTTCCTATTCAGACAGTAATTTTGTCTAGGAAAAATAGAGTGATGTTTGAGGTGGCACTGGAAGCAGCCCTTTCATCCTGTGTCACTGGAACTCTGTTGAGTACAAATCTGGCTCTAACCTGTATGTTCATACCTAATGATGGAAAAACATTTCCTTTTTTATGGAGCAGAAGTTAGAGGAGCTATTTCTGGGAATGTAATCTTCTGCACTGGAAAATCTCCAGGATTAGCGATCTGCTAACATAAAATAGCAGGTTGCAGCTGAAGAGTGGGTATGTTTTCAAATGAGGAAAAGAAGTAATAATGGGTAGCTCTGGCAGAAAAGGGAAAAAGAACACACACACAGTTGTAGACACATAGTGCTATACTATATAAGTTACATCTTCCAATGTCACCTTTTTATGTGTCCAACAAATCAATTCCTATGAAAAACTAAACCATTAAGCAATATAGCAACTGTATGATAGCATTAAATATAGCTTCCAAATATTTGTTTTCTTTCCTTTCAAAATCCTTGAGTTCAGATATGTGAAAATCAGTCATCATTACCTGTCAACACCCTTGTAAAAGTATATAATGCGACCAAGAACTGAAAATCCCCTAGGTGCCCTGACCTGATTCCAGATCTCTCTGATATTCCCTAGCAGGTATCATTTAGTTTGACTCCAACATGTAATAAGATTGGTGAATAACTCTCAAAACCCTTTGCCACTGAAAGTTCCACCCAGGAAGTGACAATTCAGATGAACCCAACATATAACCAAGCTGAAGAAAGCAGAAGTGCAGCATAGTGCTTACCTCCCATTCAAATCTTCTGAGACTCCTTTTACTCTGCCACATAATCCAGATTGTGAAAACAGATAATCTACATTATATGCTTTGAACTGGATTATCTGTCTACACTGCTATATAATCCAGTTCAAAGCAGATAATCTGGGTTTTATATAGCAGTGTAGAAGGGGCCTGAGTTTTACTTAATAATGAAAACTAGAGAGATCCTGTCCTTTTAACTGCTATAGCTGTTAAGAGAGAATTTCAGCAAATGTCACTGTTCCCTATTTTATCTGACAACCCTAGTATATACGTACATCCATTCTTCTCAAAAGCAACTTTTAAAACTCTGGAGTTAACCAGAAATTTGTAATGTGTATAAATGTTAGGTGAATTAACATAATGGATACATCTGGTGAAGTGATTTGAAGTCCACATGAGTTTATGCCACATCAATTTTGTTAGTCTCAGGCTGGATCTACACTGCCATATAATCCAGTATTTGATCCCAGATTATCTGCTTTGAACAGGATTATAGGAGTCTACACTGCCATATAATCCAGTTTAAAGCAGATAATTTGGGATCAGAAACTGGATTATATGGCAGTGTTGGTGGGGTCTTAAAAGTGCCAGAAGACTTGTCATCAGTGATCAATGATCTTACAAGGCTCTCAGATATGTAATCTGAAATCCAAAATTCTCCAATATCAGAAACTTTTTACATTTTTGTGTGTGTCAGGAGCGACTTAAGAAACTGAAAGTTGCTTTTGGTGTGAGAGAATTGCCATGGGGAGGTCCAGATATTTTGATGCTTTACCATTCTTGCGGGAGGCTTCTCTCATGTACCCGCATGGGGAGCTGGAGCTGACAGAGGAAGCTCATCCACGCTCTCCTTGGATTCGAACCTCTAACCCATAGGTCTTCAGTCCTGCCGGCACAAGGGTTTAACCCATTGTGACACTGGGGGCTCCTACGGTCTACATGAAAAGCTAGGACAATTACATCTGTCCTTTCTGATGGTTTAATATACACCAACTTTGGTTCATGCACAAAGTTATTAAAATATCAGGTATAAAATGACCTTCAGGATATATTTATGAGGCGTGTATGAAACATTAATGAATTTTGTGTTAGACCTTCGTCCTATTTCCATGATATCTCATGATATATGCAAATTACAGGTATTACAAAATCCAAGAAAAAAGTCTTCACTGACTGAAAAGGTGATGTTCTATACAGGTACTCCTAGTTCTGCTTTTGCCTTACGCTTTTCTCCCAGTTCATCATTATATCTTTTGAAACTTTTTGTTACAGTTTTAGTTGATTCGAGAAAGCAGAGAGGCAATGTACGGTTTAAAATCCTGCCTTTGCCATTCCTTTCATAACAACAAACCATAGTATGGAGCATTTTAATTTTAGAAATTTGCTCATTTGCAAATAGTGTTCCATGTTGTTCCCCTATCATTTTCAAATGAAAATTGTATAGTTCCTAGACGTTATTTGCTGACAGAGGTGGATTCTTTGTTGATCAGGAAGGCCAACACCTCTAATCAGATTTGTGTCATTGCTTTGCATTATCAAAGAGAAGGAGATTCCCTCTGCCTTCATTTGAAATCCAAGGTAAAAAAAATCCAGTCAGCAATTCTACCTATAAAAAAGAAGCAACAACAGTGACAACAAAGCACTCAATAATTTACTTAGTTCAGTACTTGTTATTTCCTTAACCCTCCCTCACACCCTGCTTAAAATGCCTGTGGCTGCCATCTAACTGCAGATAGGAATTATGTTAAAATGAAGAATCTTTGTCTCTCTAATTCAAATATTGATGGATTCCAAGGCCTAAAATACCTTTTCATATTTCAATAACATTCAAAGACCATGCCTGAAACCAAAATGAGCTCAACTAAGAAGCTGTAAGTTTGGCAATAAGATTTAATCTCTATGACAATCCAAAGAGGTGGTTCATTTTTATTGTTTGATCTTAATTTAATTACAAGGGAGGGTGGCAATGCCAAAGTAATGATATTATTTTATACTTTCCTCAATCCCAGTTCTTAGTTTTGGGGGAAAAAATCAAGTAAGCAAGCCATGTTTAGTAGGGGAAATGTGTTTGTTTTAGCTATCTAATAATTCACAGCTTTGAGACGAAGCTAATATGCTTTATGTAAAATACTAATATCTATCTATGGGAGTGCTTTTCCTGACCCATCTGGTTTGTCAGAGAAGTCTCCTACCTCTGATATTTATACAATATCATGCAAATGTCAAAATCTGAATGTCATCTTCAAAGACCCTTTTATGTCAGGCAACCCCTTTATAGGGGGAAAAATAAACAATGTTATGTATGCATGCTTGATGCCAGTCCAATTAATAAAAGCCTTTTTAGCTATGCTTGGCTACAAGCAAGTTTCTCTTTTGAAAATGAACAGAGGGAGAATGAGATAAAAGGTCTGCATTGTTTCCTTGCAAATTTTACAGTTTCATTTTTAATTTGTGTTTGGATGTGAGGATCTTGGTACAGATGGTGTGATAGTCCACAGTATGTTCTGAGAACCTGAAATGATAACAAAGATATGCAAATTGAGAGGGTGCTTTGGATGAAAGCCAGGATATCCAATTTCACAATAGCTGAAAACAAATCGATGTGCCCGGCAAACTACTCAGAGTAGCACTAGGAAATGTAACCGTGCCAAAACAAATTATATTAATGACCCGAACAGTTTGTTGAATTCTATTGGCTAGCTTAATGTTGGTTACATTTGTCTGCTTTGGCACTTCATTTAATGCACAAAACAACTTTGCTAAATGGGGAGAAAAACACTTAATGAAAAATCAATCTCGGTAATTGTAAAATAAAGTTATACGAGTATTTATTTTATATTTGAGAACCTTCCAGTGGTTGTTAATTTGAAATGAAACCAGAAAAGGTATGTGTTCAGTAGCCACAAATAAGTGGTGGCATTGTCATGCGAAGAAACAGTGGAATCCTGGAGTTTCTTTTATTTATTATTTATTTATTTGAAACATTTATATTCTGCCCTTCTCACCCCGAAGGAGACTCAGGGCGGAGCACAACATATATAAAACAAGCATTCCATGCCAGTACATAAAGTAACTATGAACATACACAAACAGTTTCACCTACCGCAGCCAATTGTTTGGTATTTCAATATTAAAAATTATAATTTTTTGCTACTCTCTAGAGCAGTGTTTTCCAACCAGTGTGCCGGGGCACACTAGTGTGCTGTGAACGATCATCAGGTGTGCCGTGGGAAATTGGCCTCTGTCCCTTTAAGCATGGAAATGAGCCTGGCGGAAGGGCGGGGCAAGGCCGAGAGTGGCAGCCAGTGACAAACCTCGCAGGCGGCCAATCGCGAGTGCAGGGGTCCCGCCCCTTGGCTTTCCATTGGCCTCCTCTTCTCCAGAGGGGGGAGGGAGGGAGTAACGTTGCCCTGACCCTGTCCCCTTCGCAGCAAATGCTGCTGCTGCCGCCATTTTGACGAGGCAGAGATGAGCGAAGAGGAAGGAAGGAAAGAAGGAAGGAAGGAAGGGAGGAAGGAAGGAAGGAAGGAAGGAAGAAGGAGGTGGTAGGAAAGGGGCGGGGGAAGTGGCCTTAGGGGTGGAGAGGGGTGGAGTGATCCCTCTGGGGCCGAGAAAGGGGCGGTGAGGCCTCCCCGAACACGCCCGCCTGCCTGCCAGCCAAGGGCCGCCTCTTCCGTGGCCTTTAGGAGAGAGAGAGAGAGAGAGAGAGAGAGAGAGAGAGAGAGAGAGCGGCCTGGCCCAGCTCTCCCTTCCTTCCTTCCCAAAGCACGCTCTCCTGGGTTTCTCCTGCATCTATGACTAGCCTCCTCGGAGGTGGTGAGGTCTCCCTCCCCTTCTCCCCTCCCCCTCCCCTCCAGAGATACCCCTGCCCTGCCTCTTGCCTTCTTCTTCTTCCTCTGTGTTCGGCCTCCCCTCCTGCCTCTTCAGCTCCCATATCTGACCATAAGAGACTCGGATCCCTTTGGAAGAGCCAGACAGCCCAGTCCTGCCTCTTGACTTCTGGGCTTCCCTTCCCCTCCTGCCTCTTGAGCTCTGCTCTCTGGCCTTCACAGGCTGGAATTCCTTTGGAATAGCCAGAGATTCATAGAATCCTAGAGTTGGAGGAGACCTCGTGGGCCTCTTTCACCCAATATGCAGGAAAATTGCCTTCAAAGCATCCCTGACAGATGGCCTCTGCTTAAAAGCCCCCAAAGAAGGAGCCTCCACCACACTCCAGGGCAGAGAGTTCCACTGCTGAACGGCGCGCACAGTCAGGAATATATAAATACATTTTAAAACATATTAACTATATGTATTACTGTGCTAGAGTGTCATTTTGTGTCATTTTGGTTGGTGGTGTGCCCCAAAATTTTGTAAATGTAAAAAATGTGCCGTGGCTCAAAAAAGGTTGAAAAACGCTGCTCTAGAGCACTGCTTCTGAAACTGTGGGTCCCAAAACCAAATGCGGTCCCTTTAGCACATTGTTGGGGTCATGGACAGCTAGAATAAAAGGTTTCTGAATAACAACAGTTCACAGTGGACTCTGCAGAAAATGCTTCAGGTTATTTATCGTGTCAGAAGTAAACCAAACAGTTGTATTGTATTAAATCCCAGCACAGTTCATAGAGCAGTTGTTCTTTGGCAGCTGACATGCCTTCAATGTTGATTGAGATTATTGTCATGGTTGGTACTGAAAAGGTCCGTTGGTTGGTTTGCTTGTTTGGTTGCATGCTGCAAGTCGCTTCTGGTCACTTCTGGAGTGAGAGAATCAGCCATCTATGAAGATGTTGTCCAGGGGACGCCTGGATGTCTTGCAATCCTGCGGGGAGGCTTCTCTCACAAAAAATAAACATCAGCCTGTTTCGAAAGCCTTGCAAATGATGGTTTATTATAGTAAATGTTCAATGTTGATACTTATTTTATAGATCTATAGAATTGGGGTCATGTAAAAGTTTCTTGGATGGAAAGGGGTCATGAGTGGAAAAAGCTCTGCTCTAGACAAGTCTCTAAACAGATGTATCTATTCTGCTCACCATTTCCTGGAAGCTGGTAGCAGTAATTTCCTTGGAGCTTCTTCCAAGTAAGGTTGCTCAGGATTCTGTTGATAATATGATATTACCCCAGTTTTCATGAACAAATATTTGTTTCTTTGATCTAAGGTTGAAGACAGACGAAACACTATGATTAGTGAATGTTATGAGTGCTTTGGTTTCCTTTAAGAGAGAACTGTCAAAGCACACACCTGAAAACTGCATCTACAAGTTTATCTTCCCACTCAAGGGAAACCTGATTTTTGATATGTTGAATGAGGCTTCTTCCAGATTGGCCTAAAGAATTGGGAATTTTTTCAATATAACTTGGGTTTTGCCAGTTGTTATATCCTCTGTCTCTACACATTCTGTGATAATGTGTCCTTTGGGATGGCAGTTTGAAAACCTTTCTATATTGCAGTGTTTCTCAACCTGGGGGCTGGTGTCGCGAGGAGGTGTCAGAGGGGGTTGCCAAAGACCATCAGAAAAGTGTGGCTCAATTCTATCATTGTGGGGTTCAGAATGTTCTTTGATTGTAGGTGAACTATAAATCCCAGCAACTACAACTCCCAAATGTCAAGGTCTATTTTCCCCAGACTCCACCAGTATTCACATTTGGGCATACTGAGTATATGCCAAGCTAATTTATTATTTATTTATTTAAAACTTTTGTAACCTGACCTTCTCACCTCCATAGAGGGACTCAGATCGGCTTACAGCAAGATACAATGCTATACAATTTAAAACATCTAAAACAACATATTGAAATACATAAAAAGCCCAAGACATAAAACCAAATTGCCATTAAAACAATTCCACTCGGTTTGAAACGTGGTCATTCATTCAAACTATAACCAATCTCAGCCTATTCTGGGAAAGCTTGGTCCAGATCTATCATTGTTTGATTTCATAGTGCTCTCTGGTTGTAGGTGAACTACAACTCCCAAACTCAAGGTCAATGCCCACCAAACCCTTCCAGTGTTTTCTGTTGGTCATGGGAGTTCTGTGTGCCAAGTTTGGTTCAATTCCATTATTGGTGGAATTCAGAATGCTCTTTGATTTTAGTTTAACTATTAATCCCAGCAACTACAACTCCAAAATGACAAAATCAATCCTCCCCCCAGCCCCACCAGTATTCAAATTTGAGCATATTGGGTATTTGTGCCAAATTTGCTCCAGTAAAAGAAAATACATCCTGTATATCAGATATTTACATGGCGACTCATAACAGTAGCAAAAATACAGTTACGAAGTAGTAACAGAAATAATTTTGTGGTTGGGGTTCACCACACCATGAGGAACTGTATTAAGGGGTCACGGCATTAGCAAGGTTGAGAAACGCTGCTATATTGGTACTTAGGACTCTTCCCTGGCCCATTCAACCATCTATGTATTTATTCTTCAAGAAATGATAAGTGGAATCACATAATAAATTATTATTCCCAGAAGTAGACACATGGAAGATCATATAATCTAACAAAGAAAAGAAAAAGTGGGCAATAGGACATAAGGATTTTGCAATATACAAGTGAGATGTAACTCTTAACAGTAGAATTGCTCTCTGTGACAACTGGTACATAAGAACATAAGACGAGCCATGCTGAATCGGGCCTCAGCCCATCTAGTCCAGCATTCTGTGTCACACAGTGGCCCACTAGTTGTACACGGGGATCTCGAGCAGAAAGGAGGGCAAAGCCCTCACCTGCTCCCGACCCCCCACAACCAGTACCCGGGAAAATCCTGCCTGCCGCCATCAACACAGAGGTGGCACTTGGATGTCCATTTCAGTAACTACTGATTCCCTTGGTATCCATGAATCTGTCTAATCCTGCCTTGAAGCTGTCCAGGCTGACAGCTGTCACAACCTCCTCTGGAAGTGAGTTCCATAACCCAATGACCCTCTGGGTGAAGAAATATTTCCCTTTATTAGTCCTAACTTTCCTACCTTGGAGCTTTAGGAGTGCCCCCTAGTCCTAGTGTTGTGTGACAGAGAAAATATATTTTTTCTTTATCCACCTTTTCTATCCCATGCATGATTTTATACACTTCGATCAAGTCACCTCTTAAACGCCGTCTTTCAAGGCTGAAAAGACCAAGGCGTTGCAACCTGATTTCATAAGGGAGCTGCTCCATCCCTTGGATCATTTTTGTTGCCCTTCTTTGTTGCAACCTGATTTCCAGTTGCCCATCCCTATCATTTTGAGGCCCTTCTTTGACCTTTTCCAGTTCCGTTATACCTTCTTGAGTACGGTGACAGATGTGTACTCAGATGTGGCACCATAGATTTGTAGAGAGGCAATACAACATTTGCCGACCTATTTTCGATTCCCTTCCTGATCATGCCAAGCATAGAATTTGCTTTTTCACTGCTGCAGCGCACTGGGTTGACATCTTCATTGAGCTGTCCACCAAAACCCCAAGATCCCTTTCCTGGTTTGTCTCAGAAAGCTTTGATCCCATCAGTTGATAGGTGTATTTGGGGTTCTTTGCCCCGATGTGCATGACTTTACATTTGTTTAGGTTAAAATGCATTTGCCACTTTGTTGCCCATTCACTCAATTTCGAGAGATCTTTCTGGAGCTCTTTACAGTCAGTTTCATTTTTAACTACCCTGAACAGTTTAGTGTCATCTGCAAACTTTGCTACCTCACAATTTATGTCTACATCCAGATCTTTATGAATAAATTAAAAAGTAACGGTCCTAAAACTGAACCTTGGGGTACGCCACTTCTCACCTCTTTCCATCCAGAGAAGAGTCCATTTATTACCACCCTTTGGTACAATCCACTTCTTGTTCTGCATATCTATACAGGGCTTTTTTCATGGCCCCCAAAGCCATTCCTTTGAATGGATGTTCAGTTATATAAGCTCTATTTGAATGGTTTGGCCAGTGATTTAAAACTGACCCTCTCATTTCAGAATGTCCCAGCTTGGAGGACTAAGTGGTGCTAACATTGGACTCATCCGGGCACCGTGTGAAAACATGTTTGTTCAGCCAAGCTTCCTGGACAAAATAAGTTTTTGATTATTTAATTTATTTGGACTGTGCAGAATGGTTCTGCTTTTTAAAAACTGTTTGGACTGCATCCCACAGTGAAATAAAAAAAATCCTTTGTTACTAAATCAATTAATTGGCGTTACCAGTCCAGTCCTTTAGTGCAAACTCTTTTTTCCTCTTAACCACTTATAAAGAGAGGCTTTTGCTGAACCATTGCTCTGTCTGAATCATATCTATGCTGTTCTGGCAGAGGCTATCTGGAATCTCAGATGGGAAGTACTTTCTTGGTTTTGAAAGACTCACAGAGAAGCCTGGTGATTGAAGACCCCATATTGTGCAACATATGCTTTGCCAGATAAATCCAGTTATTTCCCTCCGTGACTAAGTAAATTTTCTTCTCTGTTCCATACCTGACAATGGTTCCATTATTACATTGAGAAATGCTATTTCATATTTTAAAAAAATTGTTATCCTTTAATTTTACTTACTACTAGCCATCTTAAAGATGCAGCACATGTGCAGCAGACCCCCACATCTTACCCTGCCTACGGCATGTTGAACAGTCTGCATACAACAGGTTGAGCTCTAATTACTGAAAGCCAGTCTAAATAAATGTTTCAGAAATATGCTCACTGTTTCTTTGGCCAGCCTCCAGGATTAGAGAGTTCCCTCGCTGTGGGCCAGCCACCTCGTATGCCTCTCCGCTCATTCTGCTTTGAACCTGGCTCACAGATGGTGCCATTTAAAAATGAGAGTGCAGTGGGGCATAGGGAAGGTGCTGATCTCTTCAGGGGGGGAGGGAAGTGAGTCTCTTTACCTTAGGGAAAGAAGGAATCAATCAATCTATTTTTGCTAAAGTTTGGCTGAGGAGTTTGGGACTCACAGAGGGGCCAGGATCATAAAATCGGATCTCTATGACATCACAATGGAAATAAAATGCTCAATGAGTTACAATATATATCTCTATTGAGCCATGAATTTATCAAAGATCTGGAAAGACTACCCCCTTAACCTTTTACTGTTTTCTTTTATATTTCCTTGGCCCATAAGTGTATGGCATGCATTCATTTTGTAAAAGTAAATGCCCAATTTTACACTAAGGAAATCTGGAGCATATAGGACATTCTCTTTGAAGGCCCATCATTGGGACTGGGCTGAAATTGTGTTTAGTGAATTGGCACATTTCAATGGCTCACATCTTTTAGTGATACTCCAAGGGAATATGTTAACCCATAATCATTAAAACAATATGTCAGGCTTTAATTCTACTACTGTTGTTCAGAAACTGAAGCACCCAGGGAACAGATATTCAGCTTTATTATTATACAATTCTGTAGTTTAAAGAGCTTTTAAAAATAGGAATAAAATAAGAATGAGAAGGTAAATTTTAAAAAGCAGCAACTGAAACCTTGCTTTAAAGAAATACCTTGAAGCTGTCCATCAGTTTCACAGACACACAAATCCAGAGTGATGAGGCAGCGCGCTCTCTGCCTTCATGCATAATACATACAAAATAGGTGAAGTAGTATGTAAAGTGAATTTTAATTGGTTATAATTGTCATTTCATTTAGTAAAGTATTATCTGGAGACCAGGATATCAATTAGCACTTCGTGGACTCTGTTACTTGTGAAAATATGCATATACAGAGAAGATGTACTCTCGTCGTAGATATACTTTAATTAAGAAAACGGTACAGCAAATTAAAGACCTTTAAAGTATTAATTAATTGCTCTATAGATTGGTTTGGAGTATCAACTTAGGGAAGTTACAATCGCTGGGTCTGATATGAATGAGTTAAGAGAAATCCTATTCCAGATCCTTGGTTAGTGCTGTATGCCTCTGTCGATGTATATGTGAAGATCATTTTTTTTCAAAGTGGATTAACGTGGACTTAAGAAAGCTTCCTTCGTTGGCTTGCATATTATTCACTTCAAGCTGAAAGAGTTCTAAAAAAAACATTATTGGAATGTTAAAAATCAAGCTATTTTCATTTTGTGTTTTTGCTCCCACCCCGGTGTCCTGCTGGTACTGTTGGTGTATTTCTTTGCATATGTCCTTCATAGTCCTGGTACTTAATAAACATCCCAGTATCAATGAAAGTAAAAGAAAAATGATTGACATCAGCTGCTATATTATTAAACTGTTGGTTACCAAGGCAGTTTCTCTCTCTCTCTCTCTCTCTCTCTCTCTCTCTCTCTCTCTCTCTCTCTCCATTGGGATGAAGCAGGACCTCTCCCTTTTTAACCACTTGCACTGAATGACTTCTACACCCAATATATAAGGGGGAGAAGAGGATGAATGTCACCTCTCTTCTCTTCCTGCTCCCGCCGACACATACTCCTGCCTTTGATTGACAGCTACTAATAACCTTCCTGCCCTAAGTGCCATGGAGACACTTTATTAGGACAAACAGCCAAGGAAATCTAGGAAGGAAGCCAAGTCTGCAGTGAGTTATTATCGGGCTTGTATTTATCTCAGCTTTGTAATTTTTTCCCAGTGATATGCAAATCCTGAAATAGATCTTCCTCTGTTGAAGGACAGGTCCCTCTGTTAATTGATCCACTGAGATTCAGCCTAACCTCTTTTAGCTATGAGCCAGGGAAACATGCTACATAAAAGACTCTCTGCACTGTATACAGTTCACATAAATTCACCGCTATGCATACAGCAAGGAGAGCCTTTGCACAGAAAATAACCGTTTGGGAGGTTTGGGAGCTACAGTTTCCATATTTGTGTGATCTGCATAACAAATTAAAATGATTTATTTATTTGCTTATTAGGTGCTTTGACATTTATGCTATTTATTATAAACAAATCTGATTTTGCAGGAAGCTTGCAGGCTCTCTGTAAAAGCCCGAGCCAGGCATTTCTTGAAATGACATTCAAGCTCAACCAACACCTATTTAAATGGGATGTTAAAGAAAATCTACCTTTATTTAAAATCATATCAATGTGAGGAGTTGTAACCCATGTTCATGTTCTAATAACAAATGTTTCCATTCTTTGCTTTCTCGAGTAAATTGAAAATAAAATCTCAAACTTTAATGGCATTAGCCGTAACATAGAAAGAAATGATTTGTCTACATTGGCATGCAGATCTATTTATTTAAAAGGTTTGAGAGATGTGTTTAGAAAGAAGAGCAGTACAGCTAACAAAGAAAAAAATCAAGCAAATAAAATTAGCGGAGAATCGCCCAAAGCTTAGGCAGGGTTGCATAAAGTAATGATAATATTAATGGTTTAGAATTTATACAGAACCTTAACCTTCTCGTCCTCAAGGAACCAAAATCTCTTCATTAAAAATATTACTTTACCTGATCCATAAATCTCTGTGTGGTTGGAGTACTTGGATTTGAGCCAGATTAGCTCTCTGAAAGCCAAGGGACTTAACTGTCATTTTAAATTCAAGTAATCTGACTTATTTGGTTTGGGGACAGATGCAAATTACTATTCCAAAACTGACAGTGCAGTTGAAAGTAGCAAGCAGTTACAAGAAGGAACCTATTTTTATATATATATATATATATATATATATATATATATATATATATATGCTTATGTTTCATCCTTTCAAAGTAGGAACACCCTGAGGGGTAACTACAACTTCTGCATTCATGTATTTGAGTGCTGGTGTTATCTATCTATCTATCTATCTATCTATTTTTATCAATCAATCATCAGAAGCTGTGAGGAACTCTAATCTCTAGTTAGGTCCAACTGAATATGGGGATGATTTTTCACCTTTTTATGTGGAGTTAGTAAGAAATCTATATGAAATTCAGTTTTAGGAGTGCCAGTTTTATCTCTGGTGATTTCTGATCAACAAATCCAAGCTCCTTTCAGAATTCAAAGCCATGTAGACATTTTGTTATGAAGATCATAAAGATCCAGATGGGTCCACACTCAAAAAGTCATCAAAATCATCATCAACATTTTCATTAGTGACTTTGATTTACATTTCCCATATATACTTCTGTTTGAAAGAATATTAACTTTCAATTTCACATTTGTCTATATAGTCTTCTCACCATTTCACAGCAGCATAATGAATAATTGTATTATTTAATTGCCTTGGCCATAGTATTTCTGATGTCTATGTATGATTGTGAAATCTGGACAATAAAGAAAGCTCAGAGGAAGTAAAGAATTCACTTGAAATGTTGTACTGGAGGAGAGTCATGAATATATCAGATATCATGAAATGCTAAAGAAAGACAAATGAATGGGTCTTCAAGCAAATCAAGTCTTAACTCTCACAAAAATGAATATGACTAAACTCAGGCTCTCAGGCTGCAACGTAGCAAATGGGAAAAGTAATAGGAACTAAGAATGCATAACCTGGAATTCCACATTCATAACTTTGTGGTGTTCATGATCCCTGTGTAGCACCTAATTTAAGGGACACATAAGGACAATGAAACAAACCCCCTCCACTTTCCAGAAAGCAACTGGTATGATTCATCAGGGTCCATTTTCCAATTGCTCAGACAGCAACAGACTGACATTTCCACCCCCACCTTTTACTCAAGCTGTCTCTGGTGTGAGTGGGTTTTGCAACAGGGAGCCCATTTCTGCCTTTCACCAGAGAGCTTGCTTAGGGGCAGGAAGCAGTTAGCTGTTCTCTGGGTGTCAGGGGAATTGATCTCCCTATGAGAACATATTAGCATTATAGAATGGAGACTTTCATCCCCCAATAACCCAGTTTTTTCCTTTGGAATTATCAGCTAGAGAGGCCCTCGTCTTCCTTAAACTACATTTCCCAGAGTTCTTCAGGAGCAAACCAGGTGATAGGGAGGTGAAAGCCTTTATTCTATAATGCTAATGTGATCTCATCCAATTGAACACAGTGGTCGCTTCCCAGTAAAAGTGAGAATGAGGGCACAGAGAGTTTGGCCCTGAGATCTGAGTCGTTAATGAACAGGGATTTGGGGGTACCTCACGCATAAGGTTGCCATACATTTAAATTCTCATCAGATACAGGGGGAAAGTGGAGGAAAACAAGGGAAATTGGGGGGAACCCTCTTATACTGTTCCCACACATCTCTCACCAACTTCAAGCCTACTGCAACTCCCCCCCACCTTTCCAGCACTTTACTCCATCTTTCTCTATAAGGATTCGATTGATACCCAACTGACAGAGAACTTCAGGCTCTGTTTCCATGCACTTGGAAAATGGAGCACCATGGAGTCCCACTGGAAGTGGCCTTATGTCATCTCGGGCTCCCGTGAGGCTCAGTTTCCCAAGTGCATAGAAACAGAGCCTGAAGATCATGGGATGAAGTCCTTAGTCTGGGGGGTGGTGAGGAGCACTTGGAGCAGCAAATGGTGATGGACTTCTGCTCATAAGAACATAAGAACATAAGAAGAGCCATGCTGAATCGGGCCTCAGCCCATCTAGTCCAGCATTCTGTGTCACACAGTGGCCCACTAGTTGTACACAGGGATCTCTAGCAGAAAGGAGGGCAAAACCCTCACCTGCTCCCAACCCCCCACAACCAGTACCCGGGGAAAATCCTGCCTGCCTCCGTCAACACAGAGGTGGCACTTGGATGTCCATTTCAGTAACTACTGATTCCCTTGCTCAAATCATTCTTCACAACAGACCAATCTAGCTAGAACTTCTGGAAATCTAGAGGTCTCATGTTCCTTGTCCTTGGTAAGAGCGATGGGAACATGGTTTTTGTATTTCTGCAGATGCTGTTGTTATAGTTGTTGTGGCTGTAAAGAGAAAAGAAATATGATACCTTTGATAATAATCCAAACCATGTCTAATTGTAGAAACAAGAATAGTACTTGTGAGACCACCGATACCTCTACATGACATTACATGTAACATGTTACTTTGCAAGTAATTTTTTATGTGAAGTAACATAACCTTCAAAACAAGAATTCTCATGTGTAAATAGTACTTCCTAGTTATATTATCTTGGCTTTCAGAGAATATTTGGTCTTTTTATTTGTTTTAACATATTTTAGAGGAAAAAAGGAAGAAGTGAAGAATAGGAAGGATGAATTATAATTTATTACTCTTAAAGCATAACAAAAGCAATGTCTATTTCTAATCTGTTTTTTTCTTAAACAGTGTCCCAAGCTGATTCCCAATTGGCTAACATTTGTGTCTGCATCAGACAGCCTGAGAAAAATGACTTTTCTTTCATACGTCATCCCCAGGGTATCACATTTGCATCAGCTAAAACCTTGAAAAATACTACAATCGACAAATCTCTTTTAAAAACCTCACAATTTTTAGAAGTAATAAACACCTGTGATTTCCTTGTTCCTTTGCTTAGTATGTGGCAGTGGAGTTTGGGGCTGGTAGCAATGCTATTATAGCAGGCCTATGGGGATAATAGTTTTATTAGTGATGCTGTTAAAATGCTGTGGAGGTAGTACTTGTTTCAATTTAAGCCTTTAAATCACATGGCCATACACCACAAAAACCCGCAAGCAAACCAAATAGTGATGTGATCCCCCTTTTTTATTTATTGATGCAGTCTGTTATATATTGTACACCGACAATCTAAGAACAAAAACAATGTCAAAAACATCTCTTTTGAAAGCTGTGATAAGGCAACTCAGCTTTCCTTGGTGGACAAGGTAAGGGAGAAATGCTCAGATCCTTTCAAGGCAAAGGAAGTCAGGGTGTCTCAAAGTCAGGGCAATAAAACAGGTGACAGGGAGCACATTGCCCCGGGCCACTTCAATCGGCTACTGGCACTTTTCTTACACCGTTTCTTGAATGAATGGTTTTCTCCTGAGGCAATGCACCACAGAACATGTTTAAAACCACTTTGGTACATCAGATGCCATGTCAGAATGCTTCACATAGACTGGTGCAGCACTGCATTGTATATCCTGACTTTTTTCTTCCTCCGCTTCCCGAAATGTACATGTAAGGGCTAATATGGCCTACTTAACTCCCTGGCACTTTTTTCAAGCATGTCAATAGACTTTGGGATCAAACCTTAAAATAAATACTGCTTGCTAAATAATTTTGTAGGTCACTAAAACAAGCACAACTTTTAAAATAGATCCCCTGTTGCTTTCTCTGACATTTTGGGTGTCCTCATGCTAGTCATGCTTCAGTTGTTCTACTCACCTGACAATAGTTTGGAATAGCCTAAGAACTTATATCCAATTCATCACAGTCGCTTTGAAAAGGAAATGGAAAGTGGGTGTGTTTTGGATGGGAAATGGGGCAATCTGGAGATATATAATATCCCAGTAATGATTGCATGTAGGCTACAGTTTCATTATACATACTACCACACTTCACTGTATCATTCTTTATATATGCTATAGATTAAAAGACTCTTTTCCCCTCCCCTAAAATAAAGGCAAATGTGTATGACGTTATCATCTTTCTGGTCACCAAACACTTGAAGACTTTGCAGATTGTATCTAATAACCATCGCCAAATAGTGTTTTGAAGCAATGAAACGGGGTTTTGTGTGTAAATACCAGAGTACTCCTTATGAATCAAAGCAGAGAAAAGGTGTGGTCAGAAAGATGTACAATTTGGATTAGCAGTGTGCCACAGAAGAAAATGAAAACTTTTTTTACAACCTGTGTACTTTTTGAAAAATATGGGCATTATACACTGGTGAAGATCCCACATAGTTGAGCATAACATAATAGTTCTGGCTTGTGTGTGTGTGTGTGTGTGTGTGTGTGTGTGTGTGTGTGAGAGAGAGAGAGAGAGAGAGAGAGAGAGAGAGAGAGAAAATGACAAAAAATAGCATTCCAGCATAAGGTGGACTTTATATGTCACCAACAAGATACTAGCCACTGTTTATATTTCTAAAACTATGCACAGGCACACTTTAGTCAACACAATGCAGATGAGTGGATCATTACTCTTCATTTATACTATTTGCAATACCAATAGGACTATTTGTCCATAATCATGGAATCATGGAATCATAGAGTTGGAAGAGACCTCGTGGGCCATCCAGTACAATCCCCTGCCAAGAAGCAGGAAAATCGCATTCAAAGCGCCTCCAACAGATGGCCAGACAGCCTCTGTTTAAAAGCCTCCAAAGAAGGGCATAAAGCACATAGTTCTATGGAGAGGTGCTAGGAATCCTCACTCACTCTACTTTAGTGACATGGCCAGAATTTGTGTCAATCAAAATACTCAGGTTAAACAACATATCACATCTTCAAGTTGGGAGATGAGCCTTCCAAGCCCTCCATTTCTCTTCTTCTTCAAATCAAAATATTTGTGAGAATCTCTGCCATTCTGCTATATGCAAAATTATAACTGCCTGGCAGCCCAGTCCATTCTTTCCTTGTTGGTGGAAGAAGTGGGAACAGTAATAAGGAGCAAAAGGGACTTTTCTCTATCCCTTCTTCTCAGCATTGGTTCTTCACATTGAATCAACCTGGGCACAGCATATTATTTGAGAACACAGAAATGCTGGACAACTCTAACAACTATCATGTTAGACTACACAGAGAAGCCACTGAAATCCACCAGCAAGTGAACAATTTCAACAGAAAAGAGGAAAGCATGAAAATGGACAAAACCTAGCTACTGCTATTTAAAAAACTCTAAAATCAGGACAGTGAATAAAGAACAACACTTTGAAAACAGGGGAATTCCAGAGCAGAAGCAATCAGGGCCAGCCAACACCTTCCAACAAAGAATTCCCCCAAGCAGGAAACAGCCATTCTTTGAAGCTGCCAGGCTATACAATGCTTATCAAGCTGGACAATTGCAACATTGACACTTGTCTCTAACAGGCATGAGTTCTTTCTCCCACCCAGGACATTCCACAGATATATAAACCTCACCTGCCTAGTTTCTAACCTCTGAGAATGCGTGCCATAGATGTGGGCGAAACGTCAGGAGAGAATGCTTTTGGAACATGGCCATACAGCCCAGAAAACTCACAGCAACCCAGAGCGAATACTGTTTATACATTAGGGATCCATGAGCCCTTGCTTGTAAGATGGGTTTTGAAGATAAGATTTCTTTGCGGAATAAGAAGAGTTGTGCTATGAAAATGAGAAAGCAGTTACCATACTGCATTTTTTTCAGTTTAAGAGTTTATGCTTGAATGAATACTAATTCTAAAAGTAATACCACTCCTCAGATGCTACCAATAAATCCTTCACCCATATTTTCGTTTTGTCTACTTTTCAAATCTAAAAGTATGCGGCCGTCAATAGGTGTGAATTTGTGTTCACTACAGATAGGCATAAAGAGATTATCAAGCATCAAAACTCCCTGAAAACTTTAGTGAAATACCCACTAAAATCCCCCCTTCTTGCTATATATTCCCATATGTGTGTGTATGGGTAGGTGGAAGGTTTTCCTGCCTACTGTTGATGGAAAGAAAATGTTCTTGCATGTTGTCCATTGAAAATCTCTTCATTCTAATCGAATTGTAACCCCTCTAATGTGGTCAAGGTCGGTGTCAGTTTGTGTTATATCACGCACATGTCAGCTGGTAAGGATTGTCTAATGGGGGCACCTTTGCTTTTCAGAAAGGTTTGATTGCAAGTACTTCATCAAGAGTCTGCACTCTCCTTTTGTTTTTTAAAAAACGATTCCACGGCTCCTTATTTCTTTATTTTGGCATTTTCTCTTTCCTTTCCCGGCTTCTATTCCTTCTCCATTCTGCAACAGAGCCATTCCTCATTTCCAGCCTGACACCTGTGGTCTTGAATAGCACTTTGTTAAAAATATCCGTCATATGCATGGCATACACTGCATGATTTTTCAGCGTGCCTACCCAATAATTGACCTCGCATTGACTATCAGTTATTCATGGCCCTTGCCTTGAAGGAGATCCTAAACAGCCAATCTCAATTTAAAAGTATATTATCCTGCTTTAAGCACATTTATTCACAGCCCCTTTCACAAGTTATTGGCTATTTTCTTTCCCAGAATTAAGGATTATTGAAGCATATGTAACAAGAACTTTGTTCTTCATAACTCATCTCTCCAGCTACTTGCTTATGCAGTGAAGCATTATTATTTGCAGGTAGTTGTTTCAGAGGACTTGTGACTTCGCCGCCTCTTCAAAGAAGAGGACAAAGACAAGTCAAGAGGAAGAAAAACATTTACAACATAATGAGAAGGTAAATCAACTTACATTTACTGGAAATAGCTTGATGGGAAATATCACTAATGCTACCTTTTAACTCAGAGGATAAGGCACCTCTGTATGTTTCTCTTTTAATAATGATGCAGTATCTACTCTGCTTTCTAATTTATGAAATCAGAAAGTCCTTGCCTAACCCTTAGTTTTGAGTTTTATACTGACATCAAAGGCAAATTCTGGAAGATGGTGGGAAGGTGGTGAATTAATTTGGTGCTAATAAGCCTTCACACGTTTATTTATTTCTTTATATTAAGGTTTCCATCCTACTTTGCCCCTCCTTCTGCAGGCACTCAAAGCAGCTAACAAAATCAAACAGATAATGATAGTAAAAATTCCAGTGTATACATCATAGAAACCATACAATAGCAAACACAATAGGTTGGATCCAGATTTAATTACAATAGAGCCTCGCTTATCCAACATAAATGGGCCGGCAGAATGTTGGATAAGCGAAAATGTTGAATAATGAGGGATTAAGGATCAGCCTATTAAACACCAAATTACGTTATGATTTTGCAAATTAAGCACCAAAACATCGTGTTTTACAACAAATCAACAGAAAAAGCAGTTCAATATACAGTAACGTTATGTAGTAATTACTGTATTTATGAATTTATACCAAAACATCACAATGTATTGAAACAGTTGTAGATCCAGTTGGGAGGCAGACTGTGTTGGATAATGCAGAACACTGGATGAACAAAGATTGGATAAGCGAGAGTCTACTGTACATTCAAAATTTCAATCTCATGGGTTTCTGTAGGTCTTGAACAAATCTGGGAAAACTTTAAAACGAATCCTTAAGCTTGCCCCACAGAGTGATATGTGATACAATCCCTCGAAAGTATTGCTTTTGCAGAGATGGTTAGCATTGAAGAAAGTATTTTATTAGTGCAAACTGGAAACCTTTCCTCCCAGTTTAATAACAGGATGAAATTACCATATTGTAGGTGTTGCAGCTGGACATATATAGGTCAGCTACCAGTTCACCAGCTGTAACCATTCCAGCTGCTTCCTTAAATGCCATTCACTTTCTTCTTCTTCTGCTACCCTCACTGGGCATTATTCTTTTATCAACTCAAACACTGTGTATACCGTATCCAAATCACAAGAAAACAACAATATGCGCGTTTTGGATATTATTATTATTGATAGTAGATAATAGAAAACTTATTAGCACTTTGCAAGCTAATGTCATTATTCTTTTATGAGATTTTCTTTGCCTTTTTGTTGCAAAAACTAATTTTCAGGAAAAAAAGTATTTTGCAGAAACCTTGCATTATGTGCATTTTTTCACAATTTCTGAAAATTGTGAATTTTTATAGATTTGTTAAAAACCATGAAAAACCTTATGATTTTCTGGTTGAGTGTCTCAATATGTCAACACATAATTCCTCATTGGGAATGAGGAAACCAGTGAGTATTCTGTAAATTGATCAGAAGAATTTACTGTATATATATGTATGCTTAAGTGCATATATGTTGTGTGTATTGGAAACAGAGAAAACAAAAGTACTTGTGTAGCTGTGTAGGTGAATGTATAAGAATATGTGTGAAAGTGGAATAGATATGGAAAATGCAGGTGAATGTGTTGTTTATTATGGTTTTTGGCCCTACCCACCACTGGGTAACTATGAGGGAGTCAGGGGCCATTTTTTTGCTTTAGATATCCCCTGACCTTGGCATTTTCAATTTATAATACCCTGTTGTTTGCAGTTCGTTCAGATAGTAGTACCTTCTTGCTTTGCAAATAGCACAGCCAAATGTGGAATACCAAAGCAATGGAAAGTTTGCTTGGAATTTCAAACATTTGACCCATGGAAAGTTAAACAAGCTTTATCTTCCATGGAGATTACAGAATTTGAGTGCAGACTCCATTCATGAGTGTCTTAGATGAGGCGGTGTTTATTCCATTTTGAGTGGGGGAGAATTAACCTTTTTGTGCCCTGAAAAACTAAATCCAGTGATTTTTGCAAATTATATAAATTGAACACATTTGCTTAACTTTTCTTTTTAGTAAGCTTTTCCCTTCAAACATTGCTGGGTTTTTTTGCATAATTTATTGTGCTTTAAACATCTTCATGATGTTTAAACAATTCATGACCAGGTTTGGAGGGCTGGTTGATCAGGGGAAAAAATGGTTCAAAACTCGCTTCGGATATGGGGGGCACTGGCGCTTCGTATCTGATAGACTTCTGAACTTTTCGGCGTTTTTTTCTAAATTGATTTGGATGTACTTCTGAACTTTGTAATGTCTTTGTTAATGGCTGACATGCATTTAACCCACTTTGGAGTGGATTGGTTTCCCTCAGCATGGGACTTAATGCAGGGAAGCCAATCAGCTCCAAACTGGGTCAAAACACCCACTTTGGAGCGGATTGGCTTCCCCTGCGTAAGATCCAATGCTGAGGGAAGGCAATCCACTCCAAAGTTGGTCAAAACACCCACTTTGGAGCGGATTGGCTTCCCCAGCATTAGATCTAACATTGAGGGAAGCCAATCCACTCCAAACTGGGTCAAAACACCCACTTTGGAGCAGATTGCCTTCCCCCGCATTAGGTCCAAGGCGGAGGAAAGCCAATCCGCTCCAAAGTGGATCAAAACACCCACTTTGGTGCGGATTGGCTTCCCCCAGTGTTGGACCTAACACATGGAAAGCCAATCCGCTCCAAAGTAGGTGTTTCGACCCACTTTGGAGCAGATTGTCTTCCCCTGCATTAGGTTCAACGTTGGAGGAAGCCAATCTGCTCCAAAATGTGTTTTGACCCACTTTGGAGTGGATTGGCTTTCCTCTGCATTGAACCTAAGGCACCCTTCAGATCAGGGTGATCTGATCTGTCGCACTCCAGAAGAAACCAGGGCCCTTTAAATGCATTCACACAACACCAGCTGAAATAGACAGACTTTTTATTGAAGCAAACAGTTATTTCAATATAATCCAAAGAAAGCAAAATCAAAGTTCATACTTGAATCTTAAAACCAGAAATACAGGAGACCAGAAACATGAGGCTTGATTGCAAAGTTGTCCAAGGTCTGATTTTCAAAAGCCAAGCAGAGCTATATCAAGTAACTAAAAATCCATCGCTCCCCCCTTAATTGGCAAACTGAAACCACGGCTGGAAGCAGAAACCTTGAACTGCCAATTAACACATTCTTTTTTTCCATCCCAGGCCTCTCAGGCCAGGTGCTTTATCTCTACTCTGTTGATTCTCAGGAGAACTGCACTCCCTAACTGCTTTTCCCAAATGCTGTCTTTGCAAATTTCCATCTTGCCCATTTCCATCATGCACTATGGATCCCACAATCCCTTGCACTGTAAGTCCCACAATCCCTGCTGAAGCCACAGGGCCAACCCTCCCCGATCTGAAGGGCACATTTCAGATCCAGAGGAAAGGCATGGGCTTGGAAGCCCATGCCTTTCCTCTGATTCTGAAAGGCGTCTTTCCTCTGGATCTGAAAGGCCCGTGCTTCCACACGGAAGGGAAGGCCAGGGAAGGAAAAACCCTTTCTGAAAATGGTGATTTCCCTTCCAAAAATTGTGGCAGTGGCTTCGAATTGGTTGATTTACTTCCAGGTTGCTTAAAGCACTTCAAAAATGGTTCAAACGTGAATTTAATCCGAATTCATTCTGAGTTCTGAGGACATCTGATGAAATTGACTAGGCCTACCGGTTTGAACATATTGTCCATTCAACAATAGCAACTGATGACCAATGCTTTGTTCTATAGAGTTAAATATAAAATATTATGACTCATTCAGGGCATATAGAGCGCTAGTATGGTGTAATTTTCTAAATGTTGGATTTCAAGTCAATAAATAAGGGTTCAAATCCTAATATGTGGAAACTGAAGTCACAGTCTCTCAGCTTCAGAAAAAGAAAAGAGCTATCCCCTCTGAACAAATCTTGTCAAGACCTCCTTGTGACAGGTTCACCTTAGGTTGTCATATATTGGAAATAATTTAAAGACACACTGCTATAGCAATAAGAACATTTACATGCATTTTGCTAGCTTTTATTTAGCATTAGCAAAAAAAACAGTTGTCTTTTCATTATTTTGAAGCCACTTAACTGAAGGAAATATAAATTGTTTACTATAAAGAAAGGATCAATACCAATATGTTATTGAGTAATGTTTCCCTCTGAGCAAGTTGAGTGGGAGGTATTGTAGCATGTGGTTAGCATATCCAAAGTTTCACAGTCTGTACCGAATTCTCGTTCACTCTATATCATCATGATACCACTTTTCTCACCCTGGTATCTCTAACTGGGCATGATTTCAATCCTTAATTGACCAAGAAAGAAATTACTTAGCTTTTTAAAAAGTGCTGTATACTGGAGAAAACAGCAAATTAGATGGTAAGGAGGAATAAATCAAGGTGAACATAGACACATTAAATAGTTTCAGTAATTATTTGTCTTCCAAAGTCTCATCAGTTGCATTTTAAATCTAGTATATGTTGCTTTAAAATACATTGAACCGGTGATTATCAATCCCAAAACTGAGCATTTTAAAGAGATATGTACCTAGGAAGAATGACAATGCTTATGGATTTTGCACTTTAATATCATGCTCATAATAGACATGAAGCTACTCTTTTAGCCAGACCTGTTTGGAGGTTTATTGGGTTTCTGTTTTTCTCTCATGGACGCAATTTATGTCATATTACTGAGTAGCAGCTACATTATTTTGATGTCTGTTGAACCATATATATGAGTATGAGCATAAAACTGCAAGATGCCTAAAAAGCTGCAATGAAAGCAAACCTTAATTTTGTCATTTTATATAAGGGACACCATGTTTCTGTGTTATTGTATATAATGGGACTTGAACATCATGGGCTTTGGTATCCAGTGGGGGGAGGACTGCGCACCAACCTCATTGAATGACTAGGGTCCACTATAGTCCCACATATAGTCCCACTTATTGTCACAATGCACGGACTTGACCGGCCCCTTAATCACACACACAGAGACGGTATTCAGCTAACTACTTAATTGAAGAATAAGAACAGTAGAAAAGGTATTGTCCATAAAAATAGCAAAAGCAATCCAAAGGTATAGGTTGAATAAAATGTCCAAAATCAAGCTTGGCAACGTTTCCAAAGACTTGGCAAGGCTCCGCTAAGCAAAAGCGGATCACGGACACAAACAAGGTTACAAGATCCAAGGCACTCCTTGGCAGGCCACTAGCCCAAACTTAGCTCCGTGGACTTGCCTCGCTAACACGTCTGCATAGGATAGAAGTGGCCGAGGTACTGAGGATCCATTCTCACGGATCCTGTACTTAATCCCCTTGCCGAGGCCCCCGACGCTCTAGGCTTCTCCTCCTCCAATCTGTGCTGCAGGACCGCGGCCGGTCTAGGCTGTGAAACCAACCCCTCCTGCTAGCCTCGATGTTCCGTCTCCTATCAAAGGTTCGGCCTTGCCTCCCAGCACCTGCTTCCCTATCTCCGTGAGAAGCTAACTCCCTATCTCCTTCCCGGGCCTCCTCCTCCGTGGTTTCCCACATTCTTTCTTGCGAACCTCGGCCCCCCCCCCGGCCGTTCGTAATCTTCACTATCACTGCGTACATCGGTTATCTGGTCCTCCTGAGTCTCGGAAGGGTCAGGCCAGCCAGGATCCCACGCTAGGCTCTCTGTGGGCGAAGAAGGCCCAGCTAACTCAAATTCCCCTTCTTCCAGCCCCTCCAAATCCTCCTCAGAATCCACCTCAGCTCCAGCTGGCTCTAATGCAAGTGGGACCCCCGGTGTCATTCCTAGCCCCCCAGGCACGAACAAGAACTGGGTTGTTACACTTATGCACATCAGGGATTAATTTCCCAGTTTTGTGAGGGTCAACCGTATGTATTGAGGAACTGTGTGTACATGTAAAATGTAAAGAATCCTGGACTGAAAATCTTTGCAATTTTAGATTTATTCTGCACAAAAAATGCATAGTTTTGCATTTTTCTTTGTGTGTGTTCTTTTTGATCGGGAAACTATTTTCTGCACACAATATTGTTTTATGTGTAGAATATGTTGTATTCTGTTCCAAAAAACACAAACATGTAGAAATCTTGTGCAGCATAAATCCGAAGCTGGAAATAATTTATTTATTTATTTATTTATTATTGGAACTTCTCAACCGCCGACTCCCGAGGGCTCGCGGCGGCTCACAGGAGTATTGCAGTATTCAGTGATTTTTTTCACAACATTGTTCCTTCCTTCCTTCCTTCCTTCAAGAATGGAATGAGCATAGAATTGCATTTTACACTTAATCATTACACCATGCTGTCTCTCTCTAAGTATTTTCCATTGTACTAACAGGCTAGAATGAGGGAAGTACTGGTTTATCCATGAGGTACTGCAGATATATTCTCTTAATCTTGAAAGTATTTTGCATTAGAAGTGCCTACAAGAAAAAGGAATGAGTATATGTCTTTTCCCTTGCTATCTTGCAGAATGATCATTTAATTGTATGATATTGTTCATATTTTATCAGCACCTAACTGCCCTGCATATTTGCCCCTACTCCACTTACTTCTATCAGAATAACCAATTATAATGGCAATACATTAAGAAAATTAGATTATATCTTATAGAGAAGAAGATGTAGCAGTTATTTCCATATCAGATTCCTTCCTTCCTTGGCTGTGTTCATCTATGTGACCCTTCTGTGCTAGGATCAGAAGGAATAATATATGATTAATTTCTTTTTGGAATCCTTGTTTGAAAGGTGCTTTATTTGCATTAGCATTCCTAATTACTTAATGACAAATCAGATATGGTTCATTGCTGGTAAGTGTAGAAACATGTTGTCTGAAGGATGTAGTTTAATTAGTAGACTCCTAAAAACATGTCCCTCATGACCATTGGATGTAATCATTATTTTATGTATTTAACTGTGAAATTTATATTTACTCAGTGGTCTGGAGACTTTATTTCCAGAGTGACTTATTGTAGCATGTTTGGACTCCAAATAAATCCACAAAATCTGAACAGCAGGTACTAAATAATAAAGAAATTTGAATAGCTATTATAACAATGAAGCAGATGTATTCTTTTAACCACCACAACAAGAAAAAAATAACAATGATAATATTGCTCTCATAAAACACAGAGATTGGCTACATGCATAGGGAAACTCATTTTAATTCCTCGGTTAATATTGTAGACGCAGGAGATGTACATCCTCCTAGATCAATGAGGCAATTTGGGCATGCCTTTGTTCTTGATTAGGAAATCTGAACATGACCTCATTCCAAGGGCATGCAGTGATTTCTTGCCTCTCTAGAAAGCCATTTAATATTCTCCTTTGAATATATATGTGTGTACACTGAGTACTGAATTAATGATTTTCTTTTTCTCAGAATATTTGTAAGGAGTTAGAAATCTTTGCTATAAGTCTCTTCAAGGGCTCAGGCGAAGCAAAAAGTTGACTTTTCTTATCTGAACTTATTTGTCAGAGCATTGTGCCACCATTGGTGCTATGGTGTTTTAAAGATTTTACACAGGTTTTCTACAGTCCTCCAAATAACCTATAACATATATTTTGACAGAAAGTGAGATAGAAGAAGAGAAGGAGTGGAAAAGAAAGAAGCATGGAAAGGAGTCAAGGGTTAAAGGAATGTTCTGAATATAAATGTAGGCATGATTACTTCAGGAATAAGAGTTTGATCGCTGTCTATGTCATGTTGAGTAGCACTGTTCTTGGGTGGTTTAGTTTACATCAAGGCAAATTAAGCATGAAAAAGTTAATGTTGATTTGCAACTATTTATATGTACCTTCAGATTGCCTGTTGAGGGGTGTGCAGAATATTCTTGGTGCTTCAGATCTGACCAATTTGGGGTATTTGGCTATCAAATTGCCAAATACTTACCTACTGGGGAGCAGCCAAATAGAGATCACAGCAGACAGATCTTTTTGACTCTACCTGAGGTGGAGGCGGCATGTGGGCAGAGCAGCCTCATATATCAGACAAGCTATGGCTCCTCCTTTGCTTTCTTCCCTGGCAGGCTCCTCCATCGCCTCCTGAAGCCACCCCTGCCCGCTTGAGGCAAATGGGAAAACGCTTTCCCAGCAGCACTTTGTGCAGTACAAACATTCAAGGAGCCTTGTGCTCCCTCCTGGAGCATGATGGGAGTTGAGGTTTTTCTCTGTTTCTCACTTTCTTTCTTAGCCAATCACAGGCCTGGTTGACTGTGTCTATCCATTCCCCTTCTCTCTTGTGGCATGTGCTTGAGACTTCAATTCCCAGAACCCCCTCTTGTAGAAAAAAATGGATATTAGGTGAAAATTGTGCTGCTATGGAAAGGAGTCCCAGTGCTCCAAAACATGAGAGTTAATTGCGACATGCTGGTACAGATTGCTCCAATGAATATCCTCACTTTAAAATCCTGTAACAGCTGATGGAAGGATGTAAACAGATTGAGCCATGGACAGACAGGTGGCTAAATGGAAGCATGAGAGGAAAGCAATTCCCACGAGAACCCTCTCCAACCATTCCTTTGTTCTCATTTCCTGTGTATTACTGAAAGGAAATGACACGTTAAACTACACAGTGGGCACCAGCATGTCACAGGCAAGGGACCCCAAGGGAAACAGGGTTCAAAAGGGCAAACCATGAGTAACGGGTAGTGAGGGTGAGGAGCAACAATGACAGAAAATCCACTTTTGCATATTTTGTTATATTTGCATCAGTGCTGCAACATTGTCAAAATGCTTATGGGGTACAGCACATCTTGAAGCATCATTGGGGGGGGGGGGGATAAAAGAAAATGTTTGGCAAATGTCCTGCCTTAGTGATTGTATTTCCATTCAATCTGCATTAACCAGATTTTTGTGGACACCATGGGTCCATTTACTGAGACTAATGGTCCATGTATGGACTCTCTTTCAGGTACCGGGTTATTAAAATCCACTTTGGGTTCTCATAGGTTTCTCGGACTATATGGCCGTGTTCTAGAAGAATTCTTTACCTGCATCTGTGGCAAGCATCCTTTGCTCCTTCAGATTCAGGGTGCATCCAGACCAGCCCCTTTAACGCATGGATTCCCGGAATTAAAAGGGGGGCGCCCAGAAGATGTTCCAGACAAACACAAATTAATTCACCTGGTTTGTGTTGAATTAATTTGTTAGTGGGTTTATTCCATTCCTTCTTGGAAGGCACTGGATAAACCTACTACTTCTGCTGTCTGGACTGCTCCCTCAAAAGTTCAAGGCTTTTGAGGGGGCAGTCCAAACAGTGGCACCATGGATTTCCGGGCTAAATTAGTCCAGAAAACCATGAGGATAATAACCCCCTCCACAAAAAGCCCTTTAAAAGTAAAAGAACCTACCAGGGCTCCATTAGAGTGGTGCTGGAGCTCTTGTGACATGTAGAAATGACATGCCAGGAGAGCAGGTTATGTGTATGCAGAAGTGCTTTCCCTCCTCCCCTATTTCTCCTGGTGTGTCTTTTCTATGTGCCATTAGAGCTCTGGTACCACTCTAATGGAGGCCAGGTAAATTATTTTACTTCCAAAGGGGGTTGAGGGGAGGCGGTTGGGGAGGAGGTTAGACTGTCTAGGTGTTCTCCCAGAAAGTTCTGGGAGCACATCTGGACACCCACCCTGGGAAGCATGTGTGTGTGGATGAAGACCCAGGAACATTAGCGTTTTAAAAATGCTAATGTTCCCGGGTTAAAGGGCTGTCTGGAAGCACCCTAATAGGTTGTCTGGAAGGGCCCATAGATGCAAGAGGTGGTTTGGCCAGTTTCTTCCTCTGAAACATAGCCTAAAAGAGCTGGTATTGCTTATTATTGATAGGTGGAAATAAAGTCTGTTTGCACTCTTAGTGGTTATTAGCACATATCAATAAAGCAGTGTTTCCCAACCTTTTTTGAGCCGCAGCACACTTTTTACATTTACAAAATCCTGGGGCGCACCACCAACCAAAATGACACAAAATGACACTCTAACACAGTAATACATATAGTTAATGTTTTTAAAATGTATTTATACACTCAGTGTGAAACCTGGGCCTGTTTCAATGAACTCAACATAGATATCCTGGCAGGAATGGCAGAAAGACACAAACTTCCCACACATAACTCCCATAACCAAGAGAAAATGCTATAAGAGTTTGGTGGGCATTGACCTTAAGTTTTGGAATTGTAGTTCACCTATATCCAGAGAGCACTGTAGACTGAAACAATGTTGGATCAGGACCAAACTTGGCATGAATACTCAATATGCCCAAATATGAACGCAGATGGAGTTCAGGAGAAATAGACCTTGACATTTGGGAGTTGTAGTTGCTGGGATTTATAGTTCCTCTACAATCAAAGAACATTCTGAACCCCACCAATGATAGAACTGGGCCAAACTTCCCACACAAAACCCCCAGGAGGCAAGAGGAGGTCTCTACTTGGGGAAAAGGAGGCGGGCCTTCCCAATGCATGGAGAGGGAGAGACCAAGTAGACAACGGGTGGGGAGGGGGGTGTTTGTAATTTTGTGCCTTTATCGAGGTAGGTTTCTTAGGGTTTTTATACTTCAACACACTAGACCCCCCCTCCTTTCCTGGAGGTTCCAATTTCCCATGGCACACCTGATGATCGCTCACGGCACACTAGTGTGCCCGGCACACTGGTTGGGAAACACTGCAATAAAGAATGAAAAGGAGAATACTGTCATAACCCACAAAAGTTGCAACCAACCACACAGACCATTCCAGCTGTCATGAAGTCAGGATTTTTTTCCCCCCAGACAGAAATGTAGACCACTTCAGGACAAAAATATCTCATTTTGCAGAAAGTTACATCAATGTCTGTGTATCAGTAGTGAAGGCATGGATTAAGTGTTGACAAGTAAAATATGGTATAGTTTTTTAAGAGAAACTATGTACATTATTTTTAAACTGCTTTAAATAGTAAATATTTATGTATGTATTTATTTATACATTGAATTAATATTCCACTTTTCTCTAAAAGGAGTTGTTCATGTGTAGTCATGTTGCTACAGCTGACATTTAAATATATACAGTATACTAACAGGGTTTAATTATTCAAGCCCACAGTCAGCCAACTGTCTCTGTGAGGAGCAGTTTAAAGCAGACTACTTGCAAATAAGAAAATAAGGAGCACTGGTAAGTTCCTGGCTAAATTTGTTGTTTAGCTTCTAGTATTAGCTTCTAGTAGGTATTTTTTAGCAGCCCGCGCGGCTATTGGCGCGCGATAACTGTTGGAATTGATAGTGTATCATAGTAATGAAATGTTAATTTGTGTGTATATATATATTTAGTGCTATATTATAGTAAAGATGCAATGCACACTGCTGGAGCAGAAAGGGTTAACCAGCAGTGTTATGTAGAGAGGGAAGTGACGCCTAGCCCAACTTCCCTCGGCGTTTTGTATAAAGCCTTATTATCTATCCTTGCTGAGTGCTCTCTGAGAGATTGTGCTGAGGAGTGAAGTGGATTTGTTTTGTGAGTAAAGCTTTGTTTTTTTGAACTGCCGACTCAGCGTCCTGATTTATCTAAGAAGCTTCGCAACACCAACCACACGCTGCAAAGAATTTAAAAATACCTAACAATGGTTATGGGCCCAGTGCCAAGGAGGAAGGTGATAAAGTTTGTTTGAAGCTTAGAGTTTTGAAAAAGGACGCAAGGCTAAATTGGAGTTGCTGCAGAGGAGTTTTTACTGCTAGAGGGGAGACGGTGTGTTTCCAGTGAAGAAGCAGAGATCTGCACAGCGGGGCGTGCTGGGACCCTGAGGATTTATGGTCCTGGAGTGTGAAGCCATAAAGCCACTGAGTCTTGTGAGTAGCCAGATCAGAGGGGAGATTGCCGGAGGCTATAGAAAAATAGCTGGGCTGAATTTCGGGTGCAACCGAAGATCTTCCAAAGGAAAAACTGACTGGGTTCAATCCACTCACTAAAATAGAGAACAGCCATAAATCCATGATGAGCCTTGATGTGAAGAAGATCGCCAGATGTCTGCTGTGAGTAAATGGTGTTGAAATACAGAGGCTGGGCTGTGAATCTGAGAAAAGGAGATCTTCTGAGTGAGAGAGGAAATGGCTTCAAGCAATCCCCTCACTGTGATTGAGAAGTTATCTGATTCTAATTATCCGCAATGGTCTATGTATATGAGACATTTGTTGACACGTGAAGGATTATTGGATACCATCCTGGGTGCAGAAGAAGATGATGGCAGGATACAAAGAGGTTTGTCTACTATTGTTCTCTGTCTGATGCCAGATCAATTAATACATGTTAGAGGCTTGCAGACTGCTGAAGATGCCTGGAATGCTTTAAGGGCTGTGCATCAACGTGAGACTGTACTTGGAAAGATGATCTGGACTAAACGCTTGTACCGGGCCAAGTTGGAGGATGGTGGAGATGTGCGGAGTCATATAAAGAAGATGAAGGAACTGTTTGTAGAATGCCAGTCTAGAGGTGTGGAAATTACTGCTGAGAATCAAGCTTATATATTAATGTCGAGTTTGTCTGCTGATTGGGACCATGTGCTACATTCTCTACAGACTGCGCGTGCCCGAGATCTTACACTAGACCTTGTTTGTTCAAGAATACTTGAAGAAGAAGACAGGCTTGTCTTTGAAAGAGAACAGAGAGGAGAAAGCCCTTTTGAGGGAGAGTTTCGGCAAAAACCATTGCTGGAAGAAGCCGACCCTGTCCTTGGGAGTGTGCGTGGAGTTGCTACTACAAGGAGGTGTTTTATCTGCAATTCAAGGGAACACCTGGCCAGAGAATGCAAGGTCAAAACTCAGAGGTCTGGAGGCAGAGGAAGAAGAGGCTTTTACAACAGAGACAGAGGACGTGGAGGAGGATCATCAAGTCAACCTGGAGCAAGAGTGATGGTTGCTGCAGTGGGAAGTAATTCCAGTAGAAGCAGTAAATGGATTTTAGACTCTGGAGCAACTCACCATATCACTAATGATTTGGCTAATTTGAGAAATGTTGAGACTTTGTATGGATCATCATTATCTCTTGCAAATAACGCAGTACAAATTTTCAACAAATTTGGAACTTGTTACATTTCTTGTTTAAAAATGTACTGGCAAAAGGTTTTGTTTGTTCCAGAAATGAAGTCTAATTTATTGAGTATAGCTGAGTTAACAGGACAACAGTATAGAGTGTCATTCAAGGGAATATACTGTTATATTTACAACAGAGAAGGAAAACTAGTTGGCAAGGGAGTAAAACGTAATAAAATGTATGAAATGTTTGAGAAAGTCAACGGTTTTTGTGTAGAAGACAATGTGGAAGTTATGTGTGTTGGTAGTACAATTCAGCATGACAGATGCTTACATTTGTTCCACAGAGTAATGGGGCATGCTAGCATGGAAGTTTTGAAGAAGACATTAGATTTATGCCCTGAATATAAAATGGAACAATGTTTATGTGATTTGCAATGCGCAATTTGTGAGAAAGTGAAAACTGTGCCTCTAAATTACAACAAGAGATCAAAGATAAAAGTAACCAATTTGTTTGATGCAGCACATGTTTGTATAGAAGGTCCTTTTGAGAAAAGTGTTGGTGGTACACAATACGCAATGCTCTTTGTAGAACGTTTGAGCCGATTTTCGTATGTGTATTTTTTTGATGACCTGTCTGAAGCAAAAGAAAAATTAACAAGCTGGTTGAATTTGATTGAAAATGGATATGGAGTGACATTGGGTAAATTGTTTTTTGATAAAGGAATGGAAATCTGTGGTGCAGAGCTAAAACAAGTGCTAAGAAATAGAAATGTAGAATGTGTTAACATTGCAGAGTTAAAGGGAGAAGAGAGTGTAGCATTGAAAAAATGCAAGCATTGAGGAAATGAAGAAATGCATTCTAAAGGACAGCAAGTTCTCACAAGTGTATTGGACGGAAATCCTAAATACTAGCAATTACCTTATGAATAGGTTGTGGGATCAATGCATACAAGACATTCCTTTTAGAAAAATGTATGACCGCGTTCCTTGTTACAAATATCTCAAAGTGTTTGGTCAAAAGGCAAATATGTTTTTGTCAGCAAAAGAAAGAACCAACAAGAAAGTAAAACATAAAGAGGTGAACTTCATAGGATATGCAAAAAATGGTTGTTATAGGTTATTGGATAGCCCAAACACAGTGAAGTTCTCAAAACTAGCATATTTCAGCAAAATAGAAGATTGGAATGAAATTCATTCAAATACTGAAAACCTACATGGGATTCCAGAAGAAAAATGTAGTGGGACACTCAAAGGAGGGGAGAGTCCATCTAGTGTTGAGAGTCAGAAACAACAGATAGTGAAGTCTAAGATTGTATCATCCTCACAGAGTGAAGGAAAGAAAGAGAGTTGCAGTACACCTGAAAGAAGACAGGCAGGTACACAAAAGGTAAAGACACCTACATCCCAAGAAAAAGTTACATCTAGAGCAGTTAAGCAGGAGGTGAAAGAAGAAGTTAAAACAGTCAGTGTAAATCAAAACGCAAAGAAGAATAATTTGCAGAAATATATGTTAGAGCCTTTTTTATCACAACCAGGAAAATTCCATGAAGTTCCTTGTGAAGATGATTTCATTGACACTGATGATTGTGTCACAGTCTATGAGTAAAAAATGTGTATTGTGCTTAAAATGTACAGTATGAGATGTGTAGTGTGTCTATATTGTGTACAGAGGAATGCAGCAATATCTTAAAGTTAAAAGATTCTGCAGGAAGTGATTGTGTTTGTGATGAAGTAATACGAGACATCTATATATGTATAATAGCCTCTGTATATGAGACATATGTGACATATGAGAATACTGTATGTAAAAGTAAAAGAATACATTAACAGTGTTGAATGAGAAATTAACATTTCAATGGGGAATTGTTGGAATTGATAGAGTGTATCATAGTAGTGAAATGTTAATTTGTGTATATATATATATATATATATATATTTAGTGCTATATTATAGTAAAGATGCAATGCACACTGCTGGAGCAGAAAGGGTTAACAAGCAGTGTTATGTAGAGTGGGAAGTGACGCCTAGCCCAACTTCCCTCGGTGTTTTGTATAAAGCCTTGTTATCTATCCTTGCTGAGTGCTCTCTGAGAGATTGTGCTGAGGAGTGAAGTGGATTTGTTTTGTGAGTAAAGCTTTGTTTTTTTGAACTGCCGACTCAGCATCCTGATTTATCTAAGAAGCTTCGCAACACCAACCACACGCTGCAAAGAATTTAAAAATACCTAACAATAACAAGATAACCCTGTAACAAGTAAGAAAAAAGAAAAAAGAAAGAAATATCCAAAGACTTGTAAAAAAGTTAATCAAGACCAAAACAAACAGTAAATCTACAAAAAGGAAAAAAAAGTCTAATCATCTAGAATAAAGGAGTCAAATTATAAAAACATATTAACAAGAAATGGAGGTAGTCAGCCGGCAGTGGGAGGGGGGCTTACCAGTGTTTTGCATTGAGTGTCACATGTATGACTATCTGCCTGCTGGGCAGAAGTCTTGGGTGTGCATTCGCTGCAGTGAGCTCCTGGCTCTCAGGGAACGTGTTCTTTCCCTTGAAGCCAAGGTAGCAGACCTGGGGAAGCACAGAGAGGAAGTGAGGCAGGAGGAAGAGATCTCCAGGGATGAAATAGGAGCATCCCACTCCGTTCTGAGCAGCCCTCCAGCTGCTTTGGAAAACGGGGGTCTTGGGCAGGGAGGACATCAGTCTGAGGAAGAGGGACCGGCTCCCTTAGTTGGGACCCCTTCCTCGGAGGATGTGCCCATATCCTCTTGCACCGAGGATACTTCTCAACGGGTGGTAGGAGGGGGGCTCTTGTAGTGGGCGATTCGATTGTCAGGAACATAGAAAGCTGGGTTTGTGATGGATGTGATGACTGCATGGTAAATTGCCTGCCGGGTGCAAAGGTTGCGGACATCACGAGGCATCTAGATAGGCTGGTAGATAGTGCCGGGGTGGAGCCAGCAGTCGTGGTACACGTCGGTACCAATGACATTGGGAAGGCCAAACGGATGGTCCTGGAAGCCAAATTTAGGTTGCTAGGTAGAAGATTAAGGTCCAGGACCTCAAAGGTAGCATTCTCGGAAATTCTACCGGTTCCACGCGCAGGGACAGCCAGACAAGCAGAGCTCAGGAGCTTCAATGCGTGGATGAGGCAGTGGTGACGAGAGGAAGGGTTTAGATTTGTTAGGAACTGGGGGACATTTTCAGGAAAGCCAAACATTTACAAAAGGGACGGGTTACACTTGAACGAAAATGGAACCAGACTGCTGGCAATTAATATTAAAAAGGCTTCAGAGCAGCTTTTAAACTGATTCCTAGGGGAAAGTTGACAGGAGCTGGGCAGCTTCCGGTTCGAGAGGGTGAAACGCCAAGTATGGTGGATGAAATTTACGCACAAATGGCTGAGTCAACAGAAAAGATAGAAAGTAGTCAAAAGGTAGGACATGGTAGACCTTCTACAAATTCTCATAAACAGCCAAAGTTGAAAGGGCATCAGAGCAATAAATATAAATGTCTGTACGCAAATGCTAGAAGCCTTCGAACAAAAATAGGGAGTTGGAATGTTTGGCAAAAGAAAAAAATATTGATATTATTGGCATAACAGAAACCTGGTGGACAGAGGAAAACACTTGGGACAAAAAAATTCCAGGTTATAAACTGTACAGGAAAGACAGGAGAGGGAAAAACGGTGGCGGTGTGGCCTTGTACATAAATGAAGAGCTAGAATCTCATGAATTAGAATTTCAAGAAAATTCAAACTCACCTACAGAAACATTGTGGGTAAAAGTCCCAGGACAAAAAACTAATCTAGCATTAGGGATCTGCTATCGCCTCCCAACCAAACTCCAGAGGCAGACTGCTATCTGGAAAATGAAATTAAACAGGCCTCAAAAAGCAATGAATTAGTCATAATGGGGGACTTCAACTATCCCCGAATAGATTGGCTAAATTCTTGTTCTACGCATGAAAGAGAGACAAGGTTCCTCGACATGCTAGCTGATTATTCCCTTGAGCAGATGGTCATGGAACCAACCAGGGGAAAGGGGATCCTGGACTTGGTGCTAACTAATGAACAAGATCTCGTTCAAGATGTCCTTGTAACTGAGCCCATAGGTACCAGTGACCACAACACAATAACCTTCAACTTAAGTTTGGATAGCAAACTGTCAGTGAAAACTAACACAGAGACCTTAAATTTTCACAAAGGGAATTTCACCAAAATGAGAAAAATAGTAAAGAACAAACTAAAAGGAACAGTAAAAAAATCAAATCCCTCCAAAATGCTTGGAAACTGTTTAAAAATACTTTAAAACAAGCCAAACTAAAATGCATTCCTAAAATAAGAAAGAGGCCGGAAAGTCCAAGAGGACATCGGTATGGCTTACAAAATGAAGTAAAAGATGTGATTGGAAAGAAGAAAAACTCATTTAAGAAATGGAAGGCTCTCCCTACTGAGGACAACAGAAAGGAACACAAGCTCTGGCAAACTAAATGCAAAGCAACCGTCAGGAAAGCCAAGAGAGATTTTGAGGCACATATAGCTAAGAACATTAAAAAAATAGCAAAAACTTCTTTAAGTACATCAGAAGCAGAAACCCAACTAGAAAAGCAGTTGGGCCACTTGACGAAAATGGTAAGAAAGGGACAATAAGTGAAGACAAGGAGATTGCTGAGCGGCTAAATGACTTCTTTGCCTCCGTTTTCACACAGGAGGACAGACAACATATGCCTGCAGCTGAGTCAGTTTTTTCAGGGAGGGAATTAAATGAATTAAACCAGATAGAGATAAACAAGGAAGATGTTCTCACATGCCTTACTAAACTAAATGTCAACAAATCACCAGGGCCAGATGGCATCCACCCCAGAGTTCTTAAGGAACTCAAGTGTGAAATTGCTGAAATTCTAGCCAAAATATATAACCTTTCTCTAAAATCAGGCACTGTACCCGAGGACTGGATGGAGGCAAATGTAACTCCGATCTTCAAGAAAGGATCCAGGGGTGATCCAGGAAATTATAGGCCAGTTAGTCTAACCTCAGTTCCAGGTAAAGTGATGGAAACCATTATTAAAGAAAAAATTACTAAGCACATAGAAGAACAGGCATTGCTGAAGGAAATTCAACATGGTTTCTGCAAAGGCAAATCATGTCTTACTAACTTGATTAAATTCTTTGAGGATGTAAATAAACACATAGATAAAGGGGACCCAGTCGATATTGTTTACCTTGACTTTCAAAGGGCTTTTGACAAAGTCCCTCACCAAAGGCTCCTAAATAAGCTCTTCAGCCATGGAATCGGGGGACAGGTCTTGTCCTGGATTGGAACCTGGCTAAACTGTAGGAAACAAAGGGTGGTAATAAATGGACTCTTCTCTGGATGGAAAGAGGTGAGAAGTGGCGTACCCCAAGGTTCAGTTTTAGGACCGCTACTTTTTAATTTATTCATAAAGATCTGGATGTAGAAGTAAATTGTGAGGTAGCAAAGTTTGCAGATGACACTAAACTGTTCAGGGTAGTTAAAAATGAAACTGACTGTAAAGAGCTCCAGAAAGATCTCTCGAAATTGAGTGAATGGGCAACAAAGTGGCAAATGCATTTTAACCTAAACAAGTGTAAAGTCATGCACATCAGGGCAAAGAACCCCAAATACACTTATCAACTGATGGGATCAAAGCTTTCTGAGACAAACCAGGAAAGGGATCTCGGGGTTTTGGTGGACAGCTCAATGAAGATGTCAACCCAGTGCCCTGCAGCAGCGAAAAAAGCAAATTCTATGCTTGGCATGATCAGGAAGGGAATCGAAAATAGGTCGGCAAATGTTGTATTGCCTCTCTACAAATCTATGGTGAGGCCACATCTGGAGTACTGTGTACAATTCTGGTCACCGCACCTCAAGAAGAATATAACGGAACTGGAAAAGGTACAAAGAAGGGCAACAAAAATGATCAAAGGGATGGAGCAGCTCCCTTATGAAATCAGGTTGCAACGCCTTGGTCTTTTCAGCCTTGAAAGACGGCGTTTAAGAGGTGACTTGATCGAAGTGTATAAAATCATGCATGGGATAGAAAAGGTGAATAAAGAAAAAATATTTTCTCTGTCACACAACACTAGGACTAGGGGGCACTCCCTAAAGCTCCAAGGTAGGAAAGTTAGGACTAATAGAGGGAAATATTTCTTCACCCAGAGGGTCATTGGGTTATGGAACTCACTTCCAGAGGAGGTTGTGACAGCGGTCAGCCTGGACAGCTTCAAGGCAGGATTAGACAGATTCATGGATACCAAGGGAATCAGTAGTTATTGAAATGTACATCCAAGTTCCACCTCTGTGTTGATGGAGGCAGGCAGGATTTTCCCCGGGTACTGGTTGTGGGGGGTCGGGAGCAGGTAAGGGTTTTGCCCTCCTTTCTGCTAGAGATCCCTGTGTACAACTAGTGGGCCACTGTGTGACACAGAATGCTGGACTAGATGGGCTGAGGCCCGATTCAGCATGGCTCTTCTTATGTTCTTATGTTCTTATGGTTCACCAGTGGGATTTTTAAAAAATCCTTTTAGATTAAATCTTTTTTTCCTTATAAGCCATCTCTAAAAATCCATGGAACCTACAAAGCTGCACCAGTTGTGGTTTAATTGTTGCAGTTCAACTTGGAAACTTGGGAAGTCTAAGAGCCTATCTACACTGAGCCTTAATTTGGTGCAGATCAGGTGTGTTTCATGCCAGATCAGCACCAAGAATCATCCGCAAAGGAACTCCATCAGCCACTGCAGAGACTTGAGAGAGCCCCTACCATCCATGAACACAGTTAGACACTGCTGGGGATCCACCTTTCCTATTAGCCTCTCACACCTCTTGTTGCAGTGATCTCCAGCATCTACATGGCATCCACCCTTTTCCCGTAGCTTGCTCTGACATTAGCCAGAGTGCTGGGATACCAAATTCTCCCTTCCCTCCTCCTCCCTGAGGAAAAGGATTGGTGCTGTGTTGTGTTCAAAGTCTGTTGTGAAGTGAAGGTGAGAGGGAAAGGGTATGACCATCCCATGTCACTAGGCCTGAGCAACGTGGAATAGCAGTTGAAACAGTTGTGTCCAGCTCCAGTTGGGACTGGCCCAATTGACTTCACTGTCCCTAAGTCAGTGCTAAGCTTGAATTCTGAGTCAGAATCCACCTTTTCCTGACTTGGCTAATGTGGAACAAGGCCACATGCTCCACATTAACTTGGATCATCCCCATACAGCCTGTAGTTGCTGTGGGCCTGATCCAAATCTGCAATATCCTACATGGTCAGTATAGATGGAGCCCTAGTTTGTACAGAAGCACCTTTAAAAGTTTTTTATATATATTACATCATACTAAATTGAGAAAGCAGCCACATTTTTATTAACCCACTTATATGATTTTAAAAAGCATAAACGATAGAAACGTAATGTTACACAAGTGCACAAAGCTGTTTTGAAATATAATTGAAGATTAATAAAAGGTAAATCAGCTGACTCATAATGGTTAGTGGTAGCTTTTAAACAGGAGTTGCTGGAAGCTGATAATGTGTCATTTGATAATAGTTATGAATTCGAAACCTGTGGAATGTTTACCAAGAACATAAAATCTCAACATTGCTCTGGGCTAACCCTATATATATATATATAGATAGATAGATAGATAGATAGAGATAGAGATAGAGATAGAGATATAGATAGTTGAATAGTATGTATCATTTTGGACCAAGTATCATAATCAGAATTATTTGCTGCTTTCAGCAAATGAACTAACATGATAAATTAAATATACATGAAATCGAACACCATGTGTTGAACTGAAGACCTCATCAAATCACATCTAGGACAAAATAATAATTAATTTATTTATTTATTTATGGTATTTGTACCTCGTAGCTTCTCACCCACAAAGGAGGACTCAGCACATCTTGCATTTGCAGCACTACAGGCTGCAAACCACAATAGAATATAAAATCAAAAACATCATATAATCAACATCAATATAAATATTAAAAACCATTACATTAAAATCACTACGTACAGCAATAATTAAAGCCATCAAGCGGAACACATGGTCAGTCCATTCAAGTCCATAGTATCCATACAGTCAAGTCCAAAGTACAATTTACATCTGTTGCCCGAAGGTCTGGTCCCAGAACCACAACTTTAGTTTTTTCTAAAAGCCAGGATAGATGGAGTCAATCTTATTTCATTTGGGAGTGCGTTCCATAGGCGAGGGGTCACCGCCGAGAAGGCCGTCTTTCGTCCCCACCAACCGCATTTGCGATGCTGGCGGGAGCGAGAGCAGGGCCTTCTCAGATGATCTTAGTCTGCAAGATGGGATGTCGAGGCTGGGCCAGAATCATATAGAGTTTTATAGGCCAGTACCAGCACTTTGAATTGGGCTCTGAGATGGACACATACAATTAGATTATTTGCAAAATCCAAAGCCAAAAGCTGCTTCAATTTATTTCTATAAATATACTTAATTTGCCTATCAGTTGCAGTGTGATCTTCTAAAGTAAGACATCTTGCATCTAAACCTTTAACACAGAGGAAAGAAATAAGCTTGCTTATAAATGTTATGTCCTCGTATAAATTTTTGATTTCATTTCAAGGACTGATACAATACCGAATAAATTGAGAAAACATAATGGTTTATTGCACTGGTTAGTCAAGGACAATGTGCATAATATCCGGGGGCCTGGACCCGTCCCAGTCAGGATTCCGTACGGGCCACGGAGTGGAATCCGTCCTGGTAGCGATTACGGATGACATCCGCCGCCAGTTGGACGGAGGGGGCTCGGCAGTCCTGGTCCTCTTAGATCTAACCGCGACCTTGACACCGTCGACCATGATCTGTTACTCCGCCGCCTGGTTGCCTCCGGGATCCAAGATAAGGCTCTGACTTGGCTAGGATCGTTCCTGCGGGGTCGCTCGCAGCGGGTCGAGTGGCAGGGCCAGGTCTCCAGGAAATGCGGGCTGGAGTGTGGGGTCCCTCAGGGTGCCATCTTGTCCCCCACCCTTTTCAACATCTATGTCCAGCCCCTGGCCAGTATCGCTAGGAGCCATGGTTTCAGCTGCTACCAATACGCCCGACGACACACAGCTGCTGCTGAAGCTCGACCCAGGGATGTCGTCGGTGCCTGAAAGCTTTAGTCAGGGGCTGAGGGCGGTGACAAGCTGGCTCAGAGCACACAGGCTAAAAATCAATCCGGCAAAAACGGAGATCCTCTGGCCTGGCCGACCCCGACCCTCACTCACCACTACCACTCTTTGAAGCGAGCCCCTGTCCTCGGTTCCGGTGGTGAAGAGCCTGGGAGTGATCCTGGACGAGACTGACGATGGAAGCCCAGATCAGGCTGCAGCCAAGGGTGCCTTCTTTCATCTTCGCAGGGCCCGACGGTTGGCCCCTACCTACCATCAGAGGAGCTGAAGACTGTGATACATGCCACCGTGGTCTCTCGACTTCGACTATTGCAATGCCCTGTATGCGGGTCTACCGCTGTCCACGACTCGGAGGTTGAGACTCGTTCAGAATGCAGCGGCCAGACTCATTTCCGGGGCATCGGCTAGGAACCATATCTCACCAATCCTAAAAGATCTTCATTGGCTGCCCACAGAGTTCAGAGTGATCTATAAACTCATGGCGCTAACCTTCAAAGCACGGCAAAGAATCGGACCAGCCTATTTGGGCGATCGGCTGACAGACCAACGCAGCGAAAGACCAGCGCGTGCAATAAATGGTGACCATATAGCTATCCCAGGGGTGAAAGAGGCCCGGCTGACAGAGACCCGACAGAGAGCCTTCTCTGTGGTGGCCCCTGTGATCTGGAACACGCTTCTGCCTGCTCTCAGGGCCACATCGGCCCCAGCCAGATTCCTGTCTGACTTGAAAACTTGGCTCTTCTGCCAGGCGTTTGGGGATTGACTGGATGGTCTGGAGGCTGGGCCTTTTATGGTTCTCTGTACCTGTGTTTTTAATTGATGTACCTGTGTTTTTTAAATGATGTAAGTCGCCCGGAGCACCAGCGGTGGAGGGCGACTCACAAGAAATAAAGTTATTATTATTATTATTAATACCAACCTGCACTAAAAAAAGTGTAAAGTAATTCTATATTAATGGTGAATTTGCTTTCTTGATGACTGCTTGCTTTCCCTTACCCTTCCAGACTTCTCTAATGCTGCCTACTTTTTTGTCTCTTGGAATTTAATGGACCCATTGAGAATCAACCCCCTTGCTAAGCTGTATAGCTTTACCCTGACCTCCATTTTGTGGCCATGCCAAAATGCAAGTCCATTCAGATTATAGTCTTGGGGCAAGTTACATGGGGAAAGTCCTGGGCTTACCTGAATTGATTCCTGGCTGGTCTCATGACTTTAGAATAACTCCAGCAAGTATCATGGGTTTTCCTGGGGTAAACCAACTTTGCCCTACTTTGAGGAAAGTTGTAGAATGCTCTGGAATTTGTTGGATTATCATGTGATTTTGGCCCACCTGGACATTACATCTGTTTTGGATTGGTCTGCTGTCCAGATGGAACACTTGAATTGTTACCTTTTCAGCACATGAAAATGGGAATTGATCATACCTGAGTCACTGCCTCCACTCCCAGTTGGTCACAGGACTCCATGCAAAGTCTTAGTGTTGGTACCCAGGGGAAAAAAGGAGAAATCACTCTGCATAAGTAAGAACAGACCTCCTATGATGGCCATGAGTTTACACATAACTCTGGCTGGGAGCAGTGACACAGTGGATAAGGGTATGGTTCAGTAGAACTGATGCAGTCTTGACCTGGCTGGACTTGTTGGCTCCAGGGTCATTCCCACACATTGCATGATGTATTCTGAATATTTATTTATTTATTCCCACCATTTCTACCCCGCTCTTCTCAACCCCCAAGGGGGGACTCAGAGCAGCCTAACAACAGCAACAATTCGATGCCAAAAACACAGTACACATATAATAAAAAACCAAAAATGGTCAGAATTAAAATACATTAAAATACAATTAGCATTAAAATACATCATATACTGTACATTCACATAAGTTAAAACAGTATTCCATTCATAATAGAAGCATTGGGCCATGTCCACCAGTTTGCCATTACAATCCAATCTAAAGTGCTGTATCGTGCTAATGTACAAACGCCTGGTCCCATAGCCAGGATTTCACTTTTTTCCTGAATGCCAGGAGGGATGGGGTTGAACGTATATCAATTGGGAGTGCGTTCCACAGATGGGGAGCCACCACCAAGAAGGCCCTGTCTCTCGTCCCCACCAACCGCATTTGAGAAGTAGGCGGGAGCGAGAGCAGGGCCTCCCCAGATGATCTTAAATTATGAGGTGGGACGTAGTGGCTGATGCATTCGGACAAGTAAGCTGGGCCAGAACCGTATGGAGCTTTAAAGGTCAAAACCAGCACTTTGAATTGAGCTCGGAAGTGGACAGGCAGCCAGTGGAGCTGACACAACAGGGGGTGGTATGCTCCCTGTATGTAGCTCCAGTTAGTAATCTGGCTGCTGCCCATTGGACTAATTGCAGTTTCCGAACTGTCTTCAAAGGCATGAGTCCAGGATCACTCCCAAGCTGCAAACCTGTGTCTTCAGGGGGAGTGTAACCCTATCCAACACAGGCTGTAACCCTATGCCCTGTTCAGCCTTTCGACTGACCAGGAGGACCTCTGTCTTGTCTGGATTAAGTTTCAATTCGCTAGCCCTCATCCAGTCTGACACAGCAGCCAAACACCGGTTCAAAGTCTGGACAGCCTCCTTGGTGACAGGTGGAAAGCAGTGACAGATCTGGACGTCATCTGCGTACAGATAACACCTCACTCAGAAACTCCGAATGATCTCTCCCAGCGGTTTCATGTAGATGTCAAATAACATCGGAGACAGTACTGAACCCTGAGGGACTCTACAAGACAACGGTTGCGGAGCCGAACAGGTGTCACCCAATGACACTTTCTGGGTACGACCCTCCAGGAAGGATTGGAGCCACTGCAAAGCAGTACCCCTAAGCCCCATTTCTGCAAGGCGACCATATCGAAAGGTCAATGGTATCGAAAGCCGCTGAGAGGTCCAGCAGAACCAACAGGAACACACTCCCCCTGTCGAGCTCCCGGCGTAGATCATCTACCAAGGTGACTAAGGCTGTTTCAGTACCATGTCCCGGACTAAAGCCAGACTGTGCCGGATCAAAATAATCAGTGTCTACCAAGAACCCCTGGAGTTGCGAAGCCACCACATGTTCCATGACTTTGCCCAAATAGGGGAGATTGGAAATTAGTTGATAGTTCACTAATTGAGTGGGGTCCAGTGATGGTTTTTTCAACAGCGGTTTTATAACAGCTTGCTTTAAGCTGGCTGGAATTTTGCCCTCCTGTAAGGAGGCATTAACTACCACCTTAACCCACTCTGCCAAACCCCCTCTGGCTTCTTTAATCAGCCAGGATGGGCAGGGGTCTAGGATGCATGTGGTAGGCCTCACCTCTACAAGGATCTTGTCCACATCCTCAAGCTGAACCAATTGAAACAAATTCATTAAAACTGGACAAGCAGATGCTCGTGTCACATCCTCAGAGACTGCCATTAAAGTGGTATCGGAACGGATCAGTGCCACTTTATCTGCGAAGGCCCGAGCAAATTCTTCACGGCGTACCGCCGAGCTGTCTGGCATCTCGGACTGTGGCAGGTTTAAAAGTCCCCTAACAACTCGAAACAGTTCCGCTGGGCGGTTCTTCGTAGCGGCCACCTTGGCCGCAATTGATGAATTTTGTGCGGCTTTTGTTGCTGTGTCATAGGTCCTCAGATAGGACACCAGGCGCTTGGGCTGATCTGCTCTGCTTCCGACACCACACGCACTCTAGCCTCCTCTTTTTTTGCTTCATCGCTGCCAGCTCCTCAGTAAACCAAGGAGCTGGTTTAGCTCGGTTACTCAAGAGGAGGCGTTCTGGAGCGATCGTGTCAATAACCCTTATCATCTCCCTGTCCCAGAGTGAAACAAGAGCCTCAACAGGGTCACTTACCAAGGAGGCAAGAAAGTCCCCAAGAGCCGCCAGGAATCCATTCGGATCCATAAGTCTCCTGGGGCGGACCATTCTAATGGGTCCACCACCCCTTCGGAGGTGGTAAGGCACAGTAAGTCTAAACCTGATCCGGTGGTGGTTGGTCCATGGCAAAGAATTCGTGGTCAGTTCCTCTACTCTGCCACCTTCATCCCATCCCTGGCAGAAAACCAGCTCTAACGTGTGTCCTGCACTATGGGTGGGACCTGATATTAGCTGGGACAGGCCCATGGTTGCCATGGCGGCCATGAAGTCCTGAGCCATTCCTGATAGAGTAGTCTCGGCATGGACGTTGAAGTCCCCCAGCACAATGAGCCGTTGGGACTCCACGGCCAGGCCCGAGACCACTCCGGCTAGCTCAGGTAGGGAAACTGTAGTGCAGCAGGGTGGTCGGTACACTAGCAGAATCCCTATCCTGTCCCGGTCACCAACCCTTAGGCCGAAACATTCAAACGTGGTTGACTGTGGGATGGGGTACCTGGTCAAGGGGATGGAATCCTTATAGACCGCTATGACTCCCCCTTCCCGCCCTCCCGGACTCAATTGGTGCTGTATGGAATAGCCCAGTGGGCAAAGCTGAGAGAGATTAACCCCTCAGCCTCGTCCAACCAGGTCTCTATTATACAAGCCAGGTCAGCTTGTTCTTCAAGAATTAGATCTTGTATTATTGATGTTTTGCCATTGACTGACCTGGCATTGAACAGCACCACTTTCAACTGGGAGGGACCGCCTTCCTGGGTACTCAGCTTAACCTTGTCAGGAGCCTCGTTTAAATTTATTAAGGTTCTTACAGAAATTTTTGGCCGAATTTGAAATTTAGAGCGCTCGCTTCTAGGTCGAATTGATAGTTTAGATCCATCACAAATTCTAGGCCGAATCCATAATTTGGGTCTCCCTTTCCCACATCTTCCCCTCCCAGTCACCCCCCCCCCCGGATAGGAGCTCCCCACCCGGGATCCATCCCTCCTGCATGTTCCCTCTCCAAATCACTCAGCTGAACATCGTGCAACAGATCCTGGTTTGGTACACCCATGTAGAACATCGATCTCTCTCCCGCAACCCCTCCCAACCTGCAGCTTCCACCTCCCTCCGAGTTGTTGTAAACTGTAAACAATGCACAAAGTGCAAGTGCAGATAAAAAGTGCAACAAGTTTAGTCGCAACATAGGTAAAATGGAAGACAATGATAACTATAAAGTGCAAGGTAGGCCTCTAGCATGTAAAGTGCAAGTAGATAAAGTGCAAGGGTTACAATGGGCACTACAGTTAGGGACCAGGTCTAGCACCAAGCTTGATTACAACAGCAACCAATAGCAGCAACCAAAAGGATTGGGCGCACGATGCCTTCTAAGGTGGCGACGGCGTATTAGAGTTTACCAAGCTATTAAGGCAGTTAGACGTCAAGGTGCTAGAAGTGCATGTTAAATGGACGGAAACACACACACACAGCTCACTCGACGCAATGCCACAAAACAACAAAATACAAGTTGAATAGGTTGGGTGAGAGTATACAACCCTGCTGTATGCCTTTCCCAATCTTGAACTAGTCTGTTGTTCCATGGTCAGTTCTTACTGTTGCTACTTGGTCATTATACAGATTACTCAGGAGACAGACAAGGTGGCTTGGTATCCCCATACCACCAAGAACTTGCCACAATTTGTTATTTTTACAATTTACATTTTTACCATTGAACAAAGAAGTATTAAATAGCTCCTCACACAATACTTATGTGCTGGGTGTAAAATGTGCAATTATTCTAAGTCCATTCATCATCAACAATTAGGCATGACAGTATGCAAGGTTGTCACCTAGCTGGGATTTTTTTTTGTGAGCTGGGAGAAGGGAAGGAACATTTCCCTTGTCTGGGGTGGGGTGTCAACCTATTCCATCTTCTCTATCAGTAACATGTAAAATAATATATGCAACAACAACTGTAAGTCCCACTGCTAAAACAGAACCATATACCTGGTAGGCCTGGGCGATCCACACAAAAAAAATTTCAATATTCGCGTCAGATGTAGGGGGCGCTGGCGCTTCGGATCCCATTGACTTCCGACATTTTCAGTGGTTCTCTCATAATTGAATCGGATGTACTTCCGAACTTCGTAATGGCTTCATTAATGGGGGATGCTTTTATGTTAAACCTAGGAGCCCTGTTAAACAAACATGGCTTGGAATCACTTTTCTCCCTTCCCACGTCAGACTGACTTGGAAAGGGAGAAAAGCGCTTCCAACCTGAGTTTAATAGGGCTCTTGGCCCAGGTCCCTCTCTCCCAGGAGAGAGTCTGGGCCAAGAAGGGATAAAGAAACACAGCTTGGAATTGCTTTTTCCCCTTCCCAAGTCAGTCTGAAGTGGAAAGGGAGAAAAGCGATTCCAAGCCGCGTTTCTTTAACAGGGCTCTTGGCCCAGGTCCCTCTCTCCCAGAAGAGAGGGACCTGGGCCAAGAGCCCTGTTAAACCCGAGTTGGAAGTGCTTTTCTCCCTTCCCAAGTCAGTCTGAAGTGGGAAGGGAGAAAAGCAATTCCAATCCGCGTTTGTTTAACAGGGCTCTTGGCCCAGGTGCCTCTCTCCCAGGAGAGAGGCACCTGGGCCAAGAGCCCTGTTAAACCCGGGTTGGAATAGCTTTTCTCCCTTCCCACGTCAGACTGTCTTGGGAAGGGAGGAAAGCGCTTCCAAGCTGCGATTGGTTTATAGTTCCGATCCATTTCGAAGATGGCGATGGGAACTTCATAATTGATCAGCAACTTCCGGTTTCCCTCACTGTCCTCGTAATCACTTCAAAAGTCAATTAATTACGAGTAATGAAGAAATCCAACAATATTGCCGAGGCCTAGTACCTGGGTATCAAATGGTTTTATTCAGTAGAAGAACTTAATAATACTTTCAGATGAGCTGAAAACCTAAGCTTAGTCTGGCATCCATTCATGGAAGATGTTCTATAACAAAGGGAGCCAACAAAAAAAGATGCCATGCAACCCACCATGGGATTTTTGTAAATGTATACAAGACCTGGTTGGAGGAACTTGGAAGCTTTGCATGTAATATCAAGTGCTAGTTAGGAAAATTGTAAGAACTGAAGATGAATAGATAATGAACAATTAGAGAACTAACTTGCATTATAGTCCTGTTTTGGACTCAGATCGGAAGTTTTCATTCTGCTTCTTTAATTAAATTGGCTTGCTATTTACAATAATCAGAATTTCTATCAATATGAGTTCTTGTGTTTATTATTGGTTGTTTAAGAAAACAGGTAAAAGTGAAGTCTGCCACTAGTGCTAAACATTCATTTCCATGCCATCTCTCTGCTGCAAAATTGTTTGGTTAAAGTTTGTAAATCTCAAAGGTGCAAACTCTTCAGTCTTTCAGGAAACATGGAATGAAGCAAAATTGTTTATGCCTGGCTGTTGTGTTCAGTGGGTCAGAATATGCAACTATAAAGGTCAGCTGCAGTATCACTGAGATCTCAATTGCAAAACTTACAAGGGTTTGCTTGCAAACAAACACACAAGCCCACACAGTATAGAGAATACTTGGTTTTCCAAGTATTTTTCCCAGTGAAAATGTAAAATGCATCTTATTGACATTTTCCTCATCCATGGGGACTGATGAACAAGTCCAAACAGATTTCCATTTGTGATTTCTCTTAGTGTGATTTTGAAAGAATAGTGGAGCAGGGTTGGAACGGAACAGATCATATCAGGAATTTAACATCAATTACATGAGGAGCTGTAAATGAAAGAGGAAATGCCAATGGACACGGATAAAATCACTGGAAGGGACCCCAAAGTAATCTAGTTCAACCCCCTTTTACTTCAGAATTCCATAGCAGAAGTATCTCCAAGATATGGGTATCCAGCTTCTGCTTAAAATCCTCCTCCAAATCAATCTATTTCATAGGTGAGCCATTCTTGTAATCAGAACTACTTTCTTAATATCTACATGGGACTTTCTGTCTTGTACTTTGAATATATTTGTTCAGCTTCTTTCCTTCAAAGCAGCAGGAAACAAAGTTATTTCATCTTCATTGTAGCAACACTGGTGGTCCATGCTCTTGTTACATCCCTAATAGACTACTGCAATGCACTCTATGTGGGGTTGCCTTTGAAGACTGTTTGGAAGCTTCAAGTGGTTTAACAACCGGTTGCCAGATTCCTACTGGTGTACAGAGAGCATACAACCCCCCTTTCAGCTCCACTGGCTGCCAGTCTGCTACCAAGCACAATGGAAAGTGCTGGCTTTAGCCTAAGAATCCCTAAATGGTCCCGGCCCAGCTTACCTGTCCCTCTATCTCCCTCTATGAACTACCTTGGAGGTTAAGATCTTCTGGAGAGGCCCTGCTCTTAGCTCAACCTGCTTTGCAGGTGTGATTGGTGGGGATGGGAGACAGAGCCTTCTCAGTGGTGGCCCCTTGGCTGTGGAGTTCCCTCCCCAGTGAAATCAGATAAGCTTCCTCCCTCCTGACTTTCAGAAAGAAATTAAAAACATCAATGTGGGACCAAGCTTTTGGACAATAATTTTTCAGTGCAATTAAGTGAATAAGGAATAGTGCAATGATGACTGGAACGGCTGTGGACTATGATATTGGATTGCATGTTTTTAATTATTGTTTTTAATGTTGAGTTGTGATGTTTTCAACTCTTTGGATTTAATGTATATATTTATTTTATTTTAAGTATGTTGTGTGGCATCGAATTGTCACCCACTTGTAAGATACTCTGAGTCTTCTTCAGGGTAAGAAGGACGAGGTATAAATATAGTAATAGGCAGGAAGCTGCCACAGAGAGCCCAGTAACACCAGATGTTATTGATTGTATTTTATTGCTAATAGTAGAATAAACTTTCTATGTACATACAGTAAGGCAACTGGGCAGAGAGAAAGCAAGATCACAATGGAGAGCTCTCCTCAGTTCTCACCTCTTCTTTCTCTATCTGCACAGTCACTATGTGAATATGAACTGCACACCCAGAAACATTCTATGTGTGATATAAGATATCAAAATATTGTATAAAGCCAATGCAATACCTTATCACAACAGGAAATTGGTATTGGTAAGGGCTGAAGGTTGCTGCTAGAATCTATATTTCCTGCTTTAATTTCATGTGCAGTAATGTAATGTGAACAGTACTCTAAAAACAAAAGTTATTTTCATCGCAAAATATGCATTTGCTTGTGGTTAAGGTCCTGAATCTTCAACAGTCCTTTGATTATTTTACCAGATTCTTATATATCATGATAGGACACATATTTAGGAGCTTACACTGTTTCTTCTGAAAAATCAAAAAGCCTGAAGTATGCCTGAAGACATTTTAAGAAACTGCTGGGATCCTCATTGGGCTTGGCATCAACAGTTTATCAACAGTTCTTTTTACAGATGCTGCCATGAAATATTTTCCAAAACTTTCCCAATGGTTGAGGGAGGAGGACTAATAATGACCTGTTCGGATCATTTACCTAGAAGTCTCATGACTTCACCATTTAATCTTGGAAGTTGGGGGTGCTCTCCACAGACTTCTGTAAGGAGGAAAAGCATGCTGCTAAACTAAACGCATGAGAAAAATACTTTGAAATGAAGAATTAAAATTAATCTAGTATTCATCAAAACTCTTTGTCTTGAACACAAGACAGCAAATGTTTGAGGAAGCAGGTGATTTGTATGTAAGAATTGTAGCCAGTCCATGGATTTTCTGGGCAAGATGCAGGGAGGAGCATGATGGTGGTTGAGAGTGTCCTAAATAATAACAGCAGGTCTGAGTACCAGGCATATGAGCTAACATGGATTAAACAGAGTAATCCAAAATGTAGCCAGTCTGGTGTCAAGACAAAACAAGAAATCCATGGAGTATTGTCAGGCAACCAGTTGTTAGCAACAACATGGAGAGATAACTGCGGGGATATTTATAGCCAACTCCTTCAAGGCCACCTGTGCATAATTTAGTCAGCATCTAGTACTTAACTGGTGCTGAGCTTGGCATGTTAAGGCAACACAACCAGGGGCGGTCTAAGGTAATTTTAAATGGTAAGAAAACATTATTTTGGCGCCCTCCCTTCCGTGCATGCCCAGAAGCTCCTGTGCACAGGCGCAGAAGCCTGTAAACACAGCACTCCCTATTCGGCATGCGCCCCCCCCCCACACATGTCCAGAAGTTCCTGTGAGCAGGCGCAGAAGCCTGTAAACACAGCACTCCCTATTCGGCACCGTGCCAACGGCACGCAGGGAGGTTTGCTACGGCGTGGCGTCGGAGCGCACAGGCCCAAAAGCAGAACATCGGCCGGACGCTGTCTGGCGGGCAAGGGAATGCGCCCTTTACCCAAATGCGCCCCATGCAGCGGTGTCCTTTGCCTACCACTAGGACTGCCCCTGAACACAACATCCTGTGCTTCTGCTTCAACATAGCTTTGGAGTGGCTATCTTTTGGACTAAATCAATATGGGAAACAGAGACCTTACAGATGTAGCTTTCTCTTTGATAAATTGGTTGCCGCATGGAAAGAAATATATGTCAATATCTCACAAGTATATTGATTCCCTTCATTCCATCCACATCTGTCTGCGGTACCTTTTCTCTGCACTAGCTGATGCTTCCCTGCATCCTCATACTGTGTACACAAACTATTTATGCTTTCCATCTAATGACTAGAGTGGAAGGCATCTGTCAAAGTAAAATTACAATAAAGTTTCCTTCCCTCTATCCTTCTTTGCAGGTGAGTGACTTAGAAATTTAATATTGATTTTAAACATTTAAATTAGTAAGCATAAGCAATGTATGTCATGCATTCATTTCAACAGCATTAAGCAATACTGTTGTCTAATGGTAATAAAAGACATTCTGTAGTCTCATCTTGCAACCATTTTGTTGTCAAAAGAGAAGGATAGATATAGCTTTATAATTTTATTCCAGCTAGTGTCACAGCAGATGCTCTTCTTACTCATATAATAATTGCCTAATCCTTTTCTGAGATTTGCTAAGCAATTCTCCATTTTAATTCAATAATAACCTGAAGCAGTTAGTTCAACAGGTTAATTATATGATACATTGCAATACAGAGTATTTCATTTTATCACTTTTGCATTTGGTGTTTTGTGTGCATGTGGTTTTTTTGTTGTTGTTTTCACTTTCGAGTATATGCTCTCATCATTTTAATGCAGGACATACCCATTGTCAATTTTTATCTGTTCTTGTATAACAACAAGGCAATCTAATGCCATGTGTTTCAGTTTAATTTCACAAGGGAATTGTATGACTATTCAGGCTTTTAACTCCTGAAAATAGTTTATGTGGTAAGAAGGAAGACAGAAGGGATGGAGAAATATAGTGGGGTTGTGAATGGAGTGAGATATAATGTGGACTAAGAATAAAAAGCTGATAATGAGGCAGGGTGTTCAGACAATTAAAATAATTGTGTGTAGACTTGTGTTTCATGGATGTTCTAGAATTTTAAAAAGCTGAAAGATAAAGCCACTGTGAAATGAACAACTAATTTTTGTGTTATATAGCATTTGATGCATCTTGTGTATTTGTATCTATGTTGTTTAATCAATTAATAGTCCACCTCTTTTTTAAAAGTTTAGTTTAAAAAATTCTACCCCTTTTAAGTGTTTCGGATGGAAGTTTTTTTAGAAATCAAATGTAGGAGAAAGATGAAACTGGCAGATGTTACCTTTTGAAACAAAGTCCTCTCAGTGAAGCCACTGGTAGCACAATGGGTTAAACCTTTGTGCTGGCAGGACTGCTGACCAACAGGTCAATGCTTCAAATCTGGGAAGAGCAGGTTCAGCTCCCTCTGTCAACTCCAGCTCCCATGTGGGGACATGTGAGAATCCTCCCACAAGGATGGTAAAACATCAATACATCCGGGCGTCCCCTGGGCAACGTCTTTGCAGATGGCCAATTCTCTCACACCAGAAGCAACTTGCACTTTCTCAAGTCGCTCTTGACATGGAAAAAAAGACCTCAGTGGTATTTTATCCCTAGTCATATACAGCGTAATATTCAGTTCTGCTCCAAGATAATTTCTTTTCACTCTACCTGATTTCTTAAGCATTTAGGTACTTTGCTTTTTACATGGATTTGAAGGCAGGTAGTACATTCTATAGTATTGTTGAAAGTCAAGCAAGTTCTTTCTCAAGTGAGCATGGTCCCATTACCAAAACAAATTGAAACTTAACCAAACAAGATAGATGTGCCCCAAGTGGGTTGAAAAATCTGTCTGTGTTTGACAAGGTAGTGATCCCCATGAAGCTGCAGACAGAGCTTGGGTGATATTCTGGACTCAGCTCCTATCTAGGTTTCTGCAATAGCCAGGAGTGCACTTGCACTGCTAAAACTAGTGTGCTGGCTGCACACGTTCCTTGAGACATCAAATCTGGCAACAGTGACACATGCCTTAATGACAACCCTGTATCACACACATGGGAGTGCTTTTGTAAACTGTTTGTAAACTACAGCAAGTCCAGAATGCTGCATTCAGAATGCTGATCAGCAACAGGGACCATACAATTCTCTTGCTAAAAGAGCTACGCTGTCTACCAGTTTTTTCTGGGCACAATTCAAAGTGGTTGTCATGAGCTATAAAGCCCTATATGGTGTAGGTCCAAACTATCTGAAATATTGTTATCTCCATTTCCCAATCTGCCAGAATATCAAGATCAAGAGGGATTTTTCTTGATTCCCACCACCATCACAAGTTCACTTAGTGCAGGGCTATCCAACTGCCGGCCCTGCAGGTGTTTTGGACTTCAACTCCCAGAAATCCTAGCCAGTTTACCAGCTGTTAGGATTTCTGGGATTTGAAGTCCAAAACACCTGCAGCGCCGGCAGTTGGACAGCCCTGACTTAGTTAATACATGGTTGAGAGCCTTCTCAGTGGTTGCTCCACTCCTTGAGACTCCCTTCTGTGGGAAGCTAGGCTGGACTAACCCGACTTTCCTTTCACCAGGCAAATATGTTTATTATTTAAGCAGGCAAGCTGTCAAAGGAGGTTTTAATTAGACATGATTTATATTTCATTCAACTTTTGGATGTATGTATTTATTTTAAATTGTACCATATGATTATTTTACATTGTGTGATATACCCCGGTCACGGAACAAGAAATTCTAAATATTATTACTTCTCTGAAACGTAACAAGGCCCCGGGAGATGACTACCTTCCTTCGGAATTGTTTATAGCCTACAAGGCCTGGTGGGCCCCTGTTTTAGCTGGTTTATTTTCATATATAAATGATACAGGATATATACCAAAGGGTTGGAATATGGCGATCATTATCCCCATTCACAAAAAAGGAGATAAGAAAAATCCCGCCAACTACAGACCTATCAGTTTATTGAATATTGTGACCAAAATGTATGCAAAGTATCTTCTATGTAGACTGGAGGAGTGGGTAACTGAAAATGGAATCTTGGTGGAAGAGCAGTCTGGCTTTAGACACAATAGATCGACAATGGATAATTGTTTTGTCCTAAATCACTTGATTTCCAAATACCTAGCCAAGGGTAATGGACTATACGCCGCTTTTATAGATCTGTCAGTGGCCTTCGATTCAGTTGATAGGGAAATCCTTTGGGACAAACTCCAACGTATGAATGCAGACCCTAGATTGATTTTGCTGATCAAAGCCCTATATCATAATTCTCAGGTGACTGTGAGATTTGGTATTGCTGGTGAACGAACTGGCCCTATTAACACCGGCAAAGGGGTCAGACAAGGATGTATTCTTGCCCCCCAGCTATTTAATCTGTATGTAAATGACCTTCCAAATTCGCTTAGAGGGGCGGATGTCCATATGCCTAAAGTAGCTAACTTGCAAATCAACTCACTTCTGTATGCAGATGATATGATCCTACTCTCCTACACCCAAATAGGGATGAGGAGATTATTAAGAAAACTTAGTGACTACTGCCTTAGAAATGCACTAAAGATAAACAAAACCAAATCAAAAATGATGATCTTTGGTAAACGCCCCTCCAAAATGAAATGGAAAATAGAAGGCGAACAATTAGAACAAGTTAGATCCTTCACTTACCTAGGATTAGACTTTGCAGAAAATGGTCTATGGCACAATCATTTCCACAGGTGTTCAACTAAAGCCAAGGGCAGAACGAGCTTACTCTTAAAGCTGCTGAATCAACGGCAACCGGGCTCCCTCGTTCCCCTTCTGAAAGTTTACAATCATAAAATCTCCCGCTGCTTCTTTATGGTTCTGAAATCTGGGGTGCAAATGATACTCCCCTCCTGGATAAGGCCCAAGCTCAACATCTGAAGTGGTTTTTAGGGGTCGATAGAAACCCCCCGGCAGCGGCAGTTAGGGCGGAGTTGGGAATGTTCTCTATTAGCACACAATCTAAGATCAGAGCCTTTAACTACTGGCTCAAGGTCATGGAGATGGAGGCATCTCGCCTCCCAAAATTATGTTTGCTGGAACAATCTAGCAGTTTTTTATAAATCGGGGCTGACCATTTGTTTGATTACATCAGAAGGTGTGGCATTCAGGTAATATTCCCAGTCCACCTATCTGGTCAAGAGCTAAGTAAGCACTTCAAAGAAGTGCGTCAACGAATTAATGACATTGCGGCCGAAACCGATATAGACTCTTTGGGTTCTACTGTTTCCCTGAGATGGTTGAGTGGTTTTAAGAAATCCTTCCAACTAACCACTTACTTACAGCAAGGAAGGTTACACCACCTAAGGAAAATTTTCACTAGAGCCAGGTTTGAGCAATTATATTCAATGGTGAGATATGGGAGGTTCAAGAAAATTCCCTATGAAGAGCGTATCTGTATTTGTGGTGCCCCTGAGATCGAAGATCTAACTCATCTTCTGCTTTATTGTAAAATCTATCGAATAGAGAGAAAACAACTGCTAGAGATATTTCTCGTGGGAAAAAATCATTGGGACCCTCTAGCAAAAGTCTCACTTCTGCTGGCCGGCTCCAACAAGCTGATAACAGACACTACTGCTCGTTTTCTCTGTAAAGCCATGAAACTAAGATCTGATTACATAGATGCAATTGGAATAAATTGTGTTGGAGATGAGGACCTGTGAATTGTTACCACTTCTCTTAGAATCCCTCCTGCTGGGCAAAACAGGGGTTTAATTGATGTAATGGTCTAGAATTCTCCTCAGATTGTTTTTAGAATCATTGCAATGTGTCTGTGTCCTGTTTGTATTTGATATGGCTTCTGGCTAATCAATAAAATTGTAGTTGTTGATATAGGTTTTTTAAGCTGTTGTTTTGTAAGCTGCCTTGAGTCCCATTCTGGGAGTAAGGTGGCATATACATTACTTAATCAATCAATGAAATAATATTAGTATCATAAAATAACTATCTTCTATTGTTATTTCAAAAAAAATATGACAACCTTCAATTTCTGAGAAAGTTAAAGATATGTACTGGGGGAAAGAAAGGATGAGATAATATCTTTCCAGACTATTCCTGTGGTTCCAATTCTACAGAGAGATATAAATTATTGACAAAGCTTGGAAAAGTTACCTTTTTCAACTAAAACTTTCAGAATCGCATAGCCAGCATGGTTGTTGTGGGGTTCTGGGTGCTATGGACCAAAATAGAAACCTTTTATATTTCCAATTCCAACCATTGATTTATGAAGAAGGATTGATGCCAAATAATTTAATCATTGAGAGAAAACACATCCTCCATTCTTCAATCATTGAGAGAAAACACATGCTCCAAAATGCAACCCTTCTTTAATTTTTCAGTCTTTTATTAATACACACACATGCAGACCTACTTTGTAATATCCCTATACAGATTCTGACTGAAAATCCTGACAGCTGAATTGATAGCATTTGAAGTTAATGACACATTTAAATAAATAGCTAAATTGCAGTGAAATTCCATGTTACATCTACATTAATAATACCCAAAGAATTAGCTGTGATTAATGTTATAGGGGATACCAAATGAATTAATAACGACTGTCCACTTATAACTAAATGGGCAACCCTTTATAATAAGTGGCAAATCATTCTTACTTCCTTTGGTATTTCTTGCAATAACTTTAATCATGATGAATTCTTTTGGTATTCAGGTGGATATAATACATGATTCCACAGAAACTCCATTATAATTGAATGTAATATTGCTGAAATTATTTTCACTTAAAGTTCACTAATAGATGTGGTGAAGGTATCAGGAAGCTGCACTTAAGACCTGAAAGAATAGTGAGGATAAATGAGAGGAGAAAATTGAAGTTTCCATACCAACTACTTTTTTTTTGTCTCGTTGGTAGTTGCTTGGATTCTAACTAGGCTTCAATGAAGAAAAGGGCTTATTTCATTTACAGATAACACTAAGATTCAATAAAAAAAATCATGCTAGTGAAACAAAGATGAAATAATTTGATTCTGTTTCTTCCTATAGTTGCTCTCAATCTTTCAATTATTATTCCTGTGCCCGAGCAAGCATGTTTTGTTGGTACACACAAGAATACTGTGTAAGCAGCCAACTCAATATTTCACCCAGAGTTCTTGTTAAAAAATGGTTCGATGTACAGCCCTATTCAGTAGTAGTTTGTAGATCAAGTAGGAGCAAATAATCCACCCTGAAATGGTTTTTGTTGTTTGATTCCTTGCTCAGCCCACAGAGTTGCCTGTACCAATGTCAAAGCTGATATTCTTAACCCAGATGTTGGAAGCTTCTGGTTTACAGATGTGGAAATTCACCACTTTCACTTTCTCTTGCATTCTAAGTTTTAAAATCCAAAGCACCTCAGGTATATGGTATATTAAAAAGTACACTTTAAAAAACACCTTTCCCCCTTCCATTTGCATCACCCCATTCAATAGGTAGACCTGTTCCCATAATGGATAGTAATATATTGTATTCTTTACTCAACATAAGTTTTAAAGATGTGGAGGCTGCCAGAAAATGAGGTGCAACTCTCATTAGCATAAATAGAATTCAAACTCAATTCTTCAAAAGAAATGTGCTTTAAAATTTCTGGGCTGTACTGACAAATTTTTTCATATTTGGAAAACATATGAATTTTGGTAAATACGGATACAAATTGAGCTGAAATTCTCAGTCCGGTTTTGGTATGGAAATTGCCTTGGTCATGCAATTAGAGAACTTAAGCCAGAGAATGGATAGGGGAAGTGCAACATAATTAGTTCTCCAGAACTTTCAGCAGTATTTAGGACCATAAACTAAGATTAGGATTCATGAAGTTCTCCAGATACTGGACTGCAATTCCGTCACCATACAGTATATATGACTGGGGTGGGGTGGAGGGCTTTTCTACAATTACATGGAACTGTGGGAGGAAGTCTGATGTACCATCAATATGTAGATCTCACCCAATTACGATATGTGGATGTCACCCAATTCCATTAGATGTTTCCATCTAATGTAATCAGAAAGCAGGTTGGTTGTTAATATTTGGAACAATGGTTTCAAGATGGTTACCTTGTGGTTTGGCATTTGTGGTTCAAAATACCTTGCACCCAGTTTCTTAAACCAGTGGTGGTGATTTTTGTGATGATGTTATCCAGCATTTCTTTACAAAAATAAAATGCAGTCATAAGTGTACTATTCACAAACGAGTGGGACAAAAAAAACATATTGGCTATGAATGAGCCTTCACAAAGACACGAAAATCAATAACCATGTGTACCCAGTCATAGGTTATAAAGTCACAATCGCAAAAAGGAGCACGCATTAATCATTACACACAATCTAATATCAAACAGTGGTCTCAGTCAGCATTACCAATTATCACATATAAAAGGCGTGATTCAGAGTCCGCTGAAATGAAAATACCTCGAAAGTAGCAAAGGAGTCCGCGATGGAGTGAGTCCTGAATATAGACCTTATTGACCCTTATTGTTCAAAAATCTTCTAAGGAGGTCATTACTTTAAAGAAGGAAATATCTACTCTTAAGAACACTTACCAAGACCAGTTTCCCGTGGCAGAAATTAATATAATTAAACAACAATGTGATACACTCCATAATGATTTAAAGGCCATTAAGATCCAAATATTTAGAAGGGACCAACAAGATTATAAAACCCAGAGAGTGTATAGATGGATGTATAAACCAGATTCCAAGCCCTACTCTAAACAAGTTAGGTTTTCAAACGAATCCCTTCCTTCCACTACTTCCACAGAAGATGTGGGCTCAGATTCATCCACGAGGATTTTTGGTTGGGCCGCAACCAAAGGGAACCAATTTAGCTGTTACTTTATCACATTATAATTTCTCTGATAAAGAGTTGAGCATACTCAACAAAGGTTTGTCTTTTGTCCATACTCCTTGCTGCTCGGATTTTCTTTTTTTTATTTTTATTTTTTATTTTTTTATTTTTTTTAATAGTAATTTTTATTGTTTAAAAACAAGAACAACATTACATACACTTCGCCACTGCGAAGACAAAGAATGACAAGGGGTGGGAAAGGAGGGGTAGGTGGGTGGGTGGGGATGGGTAGGGTAGGGTACAAGACTAACATATAAACTAAAAACGACGGTTGACTTCACCCGCTGGCTCGAATACCTATAATTTGTTTATTCTATAGCCAAATCATATATATCTTCTTTCCTCTTAGGTCCAAAAACCCCTCATGTCAATATTTTTCTTCTTTTTTACGTATTCAACAAAAGGTTTCCAAGTCTCCAGAAACGGAGTGGTCGATCCCCTTCTTAATAAACAAGTCAATTTGTCCATTTATGATAGTTCTAACATTATGTATAAACATTCATTCACTTCCGGTATATCTTGTCCCTTCCAATGTCTGGCCAGAACAATTCTGGCGGCCGTTGCGATGAGGCAGAGTAGTTTCTCTTTCCCCTTACTCATCTGGTTTGTATCTACAATATGCAAAAGAAAGATTTCCGCTTTGAATTCTACCTTTATTTGCATAATTTCCTCGGCTATTTTCTGTACCATAACCCAGTACTTCTTAACCACCGGGCAAGACCACCACTGGTGGTAGAAGGTGCCTCTGGCTTTTTGGCATTTCCAACAGCCATCGTTTGCATTTTTATAAATTCTCGCTAATTGTGCTGGGGTTAAGTACCATCTATATAATACTTTGAAATAATTTTCTTTTAATGCATAGGAGTAAGTGAGGTTATGATTCCTCTTCCAGCTTCCCTCCCATCGCTCCAAACTAATATCATGGCCTATATTATCTTTCCACTTTTGCATATACTCCTTTATAGGGTCCTTCTGGTGTTTATTTAATAGGATAAATTTATAGAGCTTACTAACTACTTTCCTATCTGCCTGCGTCAATATCTTCCCTGCTGTCATTATTATTTCCTCCCATCCTGTTTGCCTATCCACTCTGTACCTCATTCTAATTTGATTATACTGAAACCAGTTTATCTTAAGGTCCTTTAAGTCTTCATGACTTTTCAGGACAAAGTTATTATTATCTTTCCTTAAGATTTCTCTATAAGTAGGCCACCTTTCCTTATCGGCCTTTATTACTTGGAGGGCCTCGAGTGGGGATGCCCATAATGGATATCTTCCATATATTATCTCCTTATATTTATTCCAAACTCGGAGGAGGGGTGCTTTTATTATATGATTTTTAAAGTTCCTGTCATCTTTTTCCTTGTCATAGAATAGGTAGCCGTGCCACCCAAATCTATTCTCCCATCCTTCTAAATTTAACAGGTTCACGTCTTTCAGGTTAATCCACTCTTTGATATTTTCTAAACAGTTGGCTTCGTAGTAGGAGATAAGGTCCGGGAGACCCAGGCCTCCTTTCTCCGGCAATTCCTGTAAATATTTTTGTTTAATTCTAGCCCTTCTCCCGCTCCAAATAAAATTAGATAATTCCGCCTGCCATCTTTTTAACAGAGTATAATTTTTTAATATAGGGAGCGTCTGAAATAAAAAATTCAACTTAGGAAAGACTTTCATTTTAATCGTAGATATTTTGCCTAATAGGGAAAGATTAAGTTTCTTCCAGTTTTTAAGGTTATCTTTAATTTGAGTCCACGTTTTTTCATAATTATTTTTTATTAACTGGCAGTTCTTGGGGGAGATAGTTATACCTAGATATTGGGCTTTATTTACTATTGGGATTCCATACTTGGTTTCGATGTCTTGTGCCTCTTTTTTATCAATGTTTTTTACCATAATTTGGGATTTAGATTTGTTAAGCTTGAATCCTGATACCTTGCCAAATGCTTCTAATTTCCTTAGCCATTTCTCCATATTCTGAGTCGGGTTGTCGACTAGGCACACTAGGTCATCCGCAAACGCATATATTTTATAACTTTTATTTCTTATTGTCAATCCTTTTAAGTCCTTATCCTTTAATATGTCTCTTATGAGCACTTCTAAAACAAAATTAAAGATCAAGGGCGACAGGGGACATCCCTGTCTTGTTCCCTTGTTGATCAAAATCTTCCCTGATTTTTGGCCGTTGATTACTATTTGTGCCTCCTGTTTTTGGTAAATCGCATTTATGGCTGAAATAAAATTTGTGCCCATGTCCAATTCATTTAGTAGTCTTTCTATTATCCCCCAGCAAACTCGGTCAAATGCCTTCTCCGCATCAAGGAATGCGAAGAGGGCCTTTGAAACTATATTTTTGTCTAGGTACTCAATTATATTTATTACATTTCTTATATTCTTCATCATTCTGTTTGGGAGGAACCCCGTCTGATTTTCGTTAATCTATTTAGACAAAAAGCATTTAAATCTTGAGGCCAAAATATTAGCGAACAACTTATAATCTAAGTTTAAAAGAGAAATTGGCCTATAATTTGATAGTGCTTCCGGGTCCTTCCCCTCCTTATGGATTACTACTATTTCTGACAGGCCCCAGGTCTCCGGCATCCTCCTTTCTTGAATGGTTTTATTCATTACTTTTTTGAGGTGTGGTACTAATTCCTCCTTTAAAACTTTATAATATATATCTGTAAGGCCGTCGGGGCCAGGTGACTTTCCTGTTTTTAGATTCTTTATTGCCCTGTTGATTTCCTCTTCTGTAATCTCTGCATTCAGGGATTCCCTTTCCTCCTCCGTGATATGGTTTAAGTTTTGTTTATTCAAATACTCTTGTATTTCTACCTTACTTATTCCATCATCTTGATATAATCTCTGATAGTAATCAGCAAATTCCTTTATTATATCTTCGTCTTTTGTGTATGAGATCCCTTCTCTTGTAATTTTTGTTATTATATTTCTCTGGGATTTCTTCTTGAATTGATATGAAAGCCATTTCCCCACTTTATTGGCATGCTCAAAATTTTTCTGCTTGAGGAACTTTAATTTCCTTTCAATATCTTCCATTAAGATTATGTTTAACTGGTTTTTAATATATTTGATTTTATCTTCTGTCTCTTTATCTTTGGGATTAACTTTCAATTTGCTCTCCTGTGTGTTTAGCTCTTTTTCAAGTCTAAGTCTTTCATTCCTTTTTTGTTTTCTCATCTGGCTGGCCTGAGAGATAAAATTCCCTCTCATGACCGCCTTGCTGGCTTCCCACGTAATCAGTTCGTCCGTCTCGCCATTGCTGTTTATATTGAAGTATTCCCTTAACAACTCTTTATTTTTTTGTATGTCCCCATCTGCTTTTAGGAGTGCATCTTGCAATCTCCACTTAAATTGTTTAGAGCCCCATTTTATAATTATCTCTATTGGCGCATGATCTGAAAGCATTCGGGGATATATATTTGTTTTTGTCACCTTTGTTGCTAAAGATTTTGAGACAAGAATAAGATCTATTCTTGACCACGTTTTTCTTCTAGCTGAGAAGAAAGTGTAATCTCGTGCCTTCCCATTGTAGGACCTCCATATATCCTCCAACGAATTCGCCTTCATCATATTAAAGAAAGATTTTGGCAATTTACTCTTTTTTTCCCCTACTTCTACCTTTCCCTTGACTTTTATCAATTGAGGGGTGTATTACCCCGTTAAAGTCTCCCAATATTATGCAGTCATCCCACTCCGCCGAGATGATTTTTTCATTCAGGGTCTCAAAAAAATCTACTTTTGCTCCATTTGGGGCATAAACACAAATAATAAGTATCTTTTTCCCCTTAACCTTCCCCGTAACCGCTATCACTCTTCCCTCCCCGTCTTTATAATATAGTTCTGGGTCGAGTTTTGGGTTAACATATAATGCCACCCCCTTTTTTTCTTTTCAATTGAGGAAACAAAAAGAGTTCCCAACTTCTTTCTTTCCAACAAGTCTGTCCTGGAGGTTTTAATATGTGTTTCCTGTATGGCATATATCCAAGCCTTTTGCTTTTGTAGGTGGTGAAATAATTTCGCTCTTTTCTCTGGAATGTTCAACCCATTGGAGTTAAGAGAGTAGCACTTTACCTCCATCATTTAATAGTCGTCTTCTGAGGCTTGTCCTTCCTCCTCGGATCCGGGTTCAATGTCTTCTTCTTGGGTTGGTTCCTGATCATTTGACTCTTCTTCCTCTTGTATCTGGGCTTTTTGCTTGTCTTTTCCTCCATTGATTCCTTTGGGTGCGATCTCTATAAACTCATTATTTCTTTCCCTTCGGCCACTTCTTTGTTCTTTGGGGGGGCTAATTCCATGAGCCTTGCTATCTCCTTGCCCTCTGTTCCTTCCTGTTTTTCTATTTGTGGTTTCCAAGATGTGTTCCCATTTCTTGTAAAACTCTTCTGCTGCCTCCCGGGAATTTATCCAGTATCTTACTGAGCGGAATGAGAATTGCAAACCATCAATTTTTGCCCATTTGTATCTAATGTCATTGTCCTTGAGCGCATCTGTCAAAAAGAAGTACTTTTTTCTGTTATCCAAAACGGTTCCTGGGATTTCTCTCATAATCCTTATTGTTTTGCCGTTTACTACATATGGTGTTGCAAAGTGACTCTTTATCACATCTTCCTTGATTTTAATTGAGTTATATTGGACTATTATGTCCCTCTCTGCTTTATTTCTTCTGGAGAAGGCTGTGGATATTCGATAGGCTTTATCTATCTTGTCCTCCATTATTTGTTGGTCCTTCTGTAATAATGTTGCCGTCATATCATTCATTAATTTCATAGTGTCCTCATATTTCTCATTCTGGTTCTCCTTCAAACCTCTCACCCTCAATTGAAAATCCTTCTGGAAGATCTCCAAATGGAGATTTTTCCTTTGTATTTCCTGTTGTACTTCCTTCATTTCTTTTATCTTTTCGTGGTCTATCTGCACCTTTGCCCAGGTCTCCTCTTCCTTCCTTTGTATATTTTCCACCTTTTGGTATAGCCCCACCATTTCCTTTCTTAATGTAGCTACCTCTCTCTTCATATCCTTTCTTGACCCATGAATGCTCTGCTCAATTTGCTTCCTTTCCTCCGCTCCTCTCGCAATCATCTCATTCATTTTTTTCATTTCATAGACCATTTCCCTTAATTGATCTTTTATCTGGCCATCTTCCTGGAATGAATCTCTTCTTATCAGTAGGCTTTTATTCTCCTTCTCTGCCTTCTTCCTAGTGGCCATCATTATCTTCGGTGTCTGCCCTATTTGTTTAACTCTCCCTCTCCTTTCTGGGATCTTGGGGCTCTACCTTGCCTTCGTGCCTCTTATGCCACCTCCTTCCAAGTCATCCACTCTTCGATAGGTTCTCTTAAGTCTTAAGTCCGGAAGTTGCCTTCTCTCTCAGGGCTCGGTCTCTGGGCTCTCTTCAAACACCGGAAGTCCGTCGACGTCCTGCCTCCTGTGCTCCTCGAGAGCAAGTGAGGCCTTATTCTTTTAATTTGCTTATTTAAGCTTTAAACTTTAATTATGGGCTGGGGATAACCTCTTTTCTTTCTTTCCTCTCCTTACCCGCTTGAGGGGGCTTTCTCTCCTTATCATCCACTTCTTGGCTCCTCGCGTCCTTCAGTTAGGTCACTCCGCCTTTCCCTGCTATGTACCCAGCCAGCGGTCCTCAGGTCCTCCTATCCTGTTTATCTTATCTTCTTTACCTTTCCGTCCTTGAATTTGGGGCCTGTACAGGTCTTGTTGGAGCTTCTGGGGGGAGGGGTGCTGTGGCGTCTCTCCTGCGGATGCGACGCCGCGGCTGCCCGCCAGTCCTCGGCCTCTGGACGGTGCGGGGCTCCTCCGCCTCCTCCGCCTCCTCGGCGGCAGCAAACCCCCCTTGTCCCTACCAGGGCTTGGACACCCTTCCTTCCTCCGAAGGGTGTCGGGGACGAGGTTTCCCACCCCAACTTCTTGCGGGTTAGCCCTAGCTTGTCGGAGCTTGCCCAACAAGCATCCACCTTCCTCCGCTCCCAGACCGGAAGTCGATTCGCTGCTCGGATTTTCTTATAAGGAAGGAATTAGCTCATCTTTTAGGACTCCGCAATTAAAAGAATTTTTTGCAGATAATCCGTCCACACAGGACTATACATTTACGCCTAATCTCATTTCCCACAATTTGAAAACATTTGAAAGTATTGTTCTCAGAGAAGTTCTCAAAATTAACCATTCTACTGACACACATCATGCAAATCTTTCTGATGCTGATATTAACATCTTCAAGCCCTTGGTAACCATAAGGACATAATTTTCAAACTGGCGGATAAAAGAGGGGGGTTGGTCTGTATGGACCGTATTGACTATATAACAGAAGCCCATCGTCAACTTAATAACACCAACTTTTACAAGGGACTTATGAGTGATCCCACAAGAAGATTCTCCAAAACTGTTTTTGACATTATTAATGATGCATTAGAAATGGGATACATTGATAACTAATTGGCTAAATTTTTAATCAATACACACACCCCGTACACCACAATATTATCTTCTTCCGAAGATTCATAAGACGGGATTTCCACCCCGTGGCCGCCCAATTCTTTCAACCTCTGGTAGCCTTTTTGAGCCCCTTTCTATACTATCCTTCAGCCTTTAAGATCATTCCATCTTACCTAAGGAATACAGCATCCCAAAAATAGAATGCATTCACATAGACCCTCGAGACATACTGACCTCTGCTGATGTAAACTCGCTTTACACGCAGATCCCTCTTCCTGAGGCACGTGCAGTCCTTGCCGATGATTTTGACTCCAGGCCTAACAAAATGTTTCTACCATCACATTTTTTACTAGATCTGGTCGACTGTATTTTCGATTACAACTACTTCTCCTTTGGTACTGACTTTTATTTACAAATTAAGGGTGTGGCCATGGGCTCATCATTTGCCCCTTAATTGGCTAATTTATATATGGCCTCCCTTGAACAACAATTTCTACATGACCCATCATCCCCCAGTAGGTACATCAAACATTACAGCTGATACATTGATGACTGTTTCTTTATTCTACATCTTGATACACCCATGGACCAGTTCCAAAAATGGATTAACACATGGCACCCATCCATCCAATTTTTTATGACATACAGTACTTCAGAAGTCAATTGTTTAGACACTATGGTCTATATAACACATAACCAATTACTAGTCCGAAACTACTGAAAGACCACTGATAAAAACTCCCTTTTGCACTATTCCAGCTACCACTCATTCTCCCTTAAAAACAGCCTCCCCTATTCACAATTTATCCATTTGAAATGCAATTCATCTACAACAAAGAACTATAACATTGAAGCTGAAAAATTAACATTACAATTAAGGGAGAGTGGCTATCCCAATCATATAATAAAAAGAGCTAGAGCGTGTGCCGACGCGGTATGAAGGGAGGATTAATTCCACACAAGAGCCAAAACTTCATTTAATTGTCTGATCTGGCCCATAACCCTGACTCCTCACAGTCGCCAAATCACTAATATCATGTAAAAAATATTGGGGTATTCTTCCCTCCATTCCAGAACTAGAAAAGCCCCCCATTATTGCCTATAAGAGGTCACAAAACATAAAGGACTTGCTAGTACATTCATCTTTAACTCCAGACATCACTCCTAGCATAGTTACACCAGGATGCAGACCTAGTGGAAATTGCTCCTCTTGTGCTCAGGTGTATGCAGGCAAAGAGATCTATAGCCCGCATAAGCAAAGGTCTTTTAAAATATGCAACTTTACGAGTTGCGTCAGTGAGAACTGTGTGTATGCAATTATATGTGATTGTGGCAAGGTCTGTATTGGCCAGAGTTCGCGTGCTTTGAAAACTAGATTATCCAAACATTGTTTGCGTATTAGAAGCAAAATGGAGAATACTATTCTCTATAAACATTTTTTAACCAAACGACATTCCGTAGACTCCTTCAAGTTCGCAGGATTTGAGCGCATTACTACCTGCCCTCATGGAAACAACCACGATTCCCTCATTAGAAGTGAATCCTGGTGGATCTCATTAATCAACAATGAATTCCCAAAAGGATTAAATGAACCTTTGCCTTTAAATGCTCTTCTGTTGTAACCTCAGCTGTTCTTCCCCACATTTTTCTATAAATAGCTTTGGGTTCAGTCCAAACTTACCTTCGGGTCACTAGGATATACCATGCATATTTACATGTATGTATATCCACATGTTCCTTTGTGTATGGTTGCTGTAGAAATTTGGGCATATGCTTAATTTGATATTACTATTACAGATATAAGTATATCCAGGATGCTTAGCATTTGTGCTATAATCATCCGCTTGAAAAAGCCCACCCCAGGGCGAAACGGAACAGGCCTTGCAGCTCCACCATCGCGGCTGGGTCTGGCGTCCTTTGGCGCTTCCAGGACATTGAGTTTGTTTCCATCGCCACTGCTGACCACTCAAGGCTTTACCACCAAAGTATGTGATACTCCGCTTTGGCTCTATGGGACCACACCCATTTATTGGTTGATTCGGATTATTCCCGGCAACATCGATTTGGATTATTCTTAACATACACTGGATTATATTCAGGACTCACTCCATTGTGGACTCCTTTGCTACTTTCGAGGTATTTTCATTTCAGCTGACTCTGTATCATGCCTTTTATATGTGATAATTGGTAATGCTGATTGAGAGCGCTGTTTGATATTAGATTGTGTATAATGATTATTGCGTGCTACTTTTTGTGATTGTGACTTTATAACCTATGTACTGGGTACACATGGTTATCGATTTTTGTGTCTTTGTGAAGGCTCATTCATAGCCAATATATTACCTTTTTGTCCCACTCATTTGTGTTTAGTTATATTCCTAACAGCTTACTGTTAGTGCATCATAAGTGTACTATTGTCAATATCCTGTACCAAAATCTCCCTAAGAATTGGGTAAACTGGCCTTTGGCACAATACTGACTGTGTGCTTGAAATAAATATAGGACAATTAAATGAGCCCATAGGTCAAGTTTGCCATTTCTGCCCCTGAATAACTACTGTAGATTTCAAAGGGTCTTGCATGGAAATCATACAGAATTTCATACACTGGAGTGAAAGTTGAGCCATGGCAGCAGTGATTAATGAGAAGGCCCCATGTGTGGAGAGCTTATTTTGAAAAGTAATATGACCTCTCTGCGTTCATTACCAATTCCTCTCTGAAGGTTTGTTTCATTTTTGAATGGCACTCTTTGGAAAATAAACCTTTGCCATTTTTCAAATAAGGAAAATGGGTTCTTCTGTTTAACTTGAGGAAAAGAGGGGCTCGTCTTCAATAGGACTAACGTTGAACTGTCAGGGGCAGCAGAATAATTTAGAATGCTGATTTTGGAGATGTATTTCTTTAAAAGACTCTCCCCAGGAACTTTCAAAATGTTAATGAAAAGTTCTCTGTTCAGAGCCAACAGTGACATTAGGGGACAAATCCTTGGTTTCTGATCCGGTAAGGTCAGCAAATGCGGTCTCTTCTGTGCATTTTTCCCCCTTTTCTAGAAGAGGAGGCTGCCGAATTATAATGCTCTTAGAGATATATCTTTATATGTGTGCCATGCAGTTCTTAAGTGGAAAAAGAATCTTATTCTCTCCTCATAATTTGTCTAGCTTGGAGAAAGGGACTAGTAATATCTGGGGCTGTGTGTAGGTGTACGTATTCCTTTTGTCATCAGCAAAGCTTTGAAGTCTGCATGCTTTCATATTTATTGTCCAAAATGGTTGGGGCTATTCATTAGGAAAAGTATCTCTATTACCCTGACAGAAAGGTGATAACCTTGCCTTCCAGAGGCCCAGTTATTTATTAATGACTCCCAGATACCATTTTCCAGCTCTGTGCACTGCAGTATTTTAATTTAATGACACAAATTAGAGACCATCCTATGCCCCCGATCTGCACAGAGAGTTCTCATTGATATCAATGTTGCCTGAGCTTTATCTATGAACAGAATGGAAGTAAGTAGTTACAGGAAACACCTAGCATAATGTCTACAGTATTTCCAAATAAGAGGGAAAAGAGGATAAGCAAAAAGCAATTCAAGGCTGGAAGGATCAGAATAAATTCTGGGTATATCTTGTAGAATACAGATTGTGTCCATCAATGTATCTGCTCTCTTGACTAATGCACAGATGAAATGAAGACATGTTCTTCTAAAAGTTTCATGCAGAATAGGGAAACTTTATTTTAACACAGGATGGATTGGTAAAAAAGTATGAAAAATCTTAACCAATAGAGGCTGATCCGCTTATTGTATGTAAACCAATTTTGCATCTTGTACTCAGTTTCCAGCAACTGAAGGGCAAATGGAGAAAGTAGGAAGAGAAGAAATAGGATATTTTAGGCATCTAAGAATTGAGATGAATCAGGACTAAACATGAGAAAGTGGCACTTCCCTGCTCTAATGGTATCCTGATCTTTACATTTTCTTATTGTATTCTCAAGGAATGTGATTGTGCATATGAACAGAGCCACACCTCCTTCTAGATCAGTGGTTCTCAACCTTCCTAATGCCATGACCCCTTAATACAGTTACTCATGTCATGGTGACCCCCAATCATAACATTATTTTCATTGCTACTTCATAACTGTAATTTTGCTACTGTTATGAATTGCAATGTAAATATCTGATATGCAGGATGTATTTTCATTCACAGGATGGAATTTGGCACAAAAAACGGATATGCCCAAATTTAAATACTGGTGGGGTTTGGGGGGGGGATGGGTTCATTTTGTCATTTGGGAATTGTAGTTGCTAGGATTTATAGTTCACCTACAATCAAAGACCATTCCAAATGCCACCAATTATATTACACAGAACTCGGATGACCAACAGGAAACACTGGAAGGGTTTGGTGGGTATTGACCTTGAGTTTTGGAGTTGTAGTTGACCTACATTCAGAGAGCATTGTGGATTCAAACAATGAAGGATCTGGCCCACACTTGGCATGAATACTCAATATGCCCAAATGTGAACACTGGTGGAGTTTGGGGGAAATAGACCTTGACATTTGGGAGTTGTAGTTGCTGGGATTTATAGTTCACCTACATCAAAGAGCATTCTGAACCCCACCAATGATATAATTGGGCCAAACTTCCCGCACAGCATGCCCATGACCAACAGAAAATATTGTGTTTTCTGATGTTCTTTGATGACTCCCCCCTGTGACCCCCCGCAGGGATCCTGACCCCTGGGTTGAGAAATTTTGTTCTATATTTTATTTTGTTCTTTTAAAGAAAAGAACCCTACCCATAGACATTCCTGGGTATTGTAGTCCAAATAAGTAACTTTTACAAGCTGTGATCACGGGTAGAATATGAAACATTTGAATGAAGCAAATTTGATGATCTGTCATCTCAGATTGACAGCTCACAGGGTGAGCAAAAAGTGTCAGGGGAAAAAAACTGGCATCTGTCCACTCATTTATCAAAAATCTTGTCTGCTAGGAAAATGTTAAAGATATAATTAAAAATTGCAGCAATAAGGCCAATCTCTTGGTGATCACAGCATCCTCTGAAGTGAGTTATTACAATCTCAATATCAGAATGAAAGAAAACACACTCCTTTGCACAACCTTGTCTACCAATATCCTTTGTTCTGTGCTGTAAACTCATTACAGATGAATTTAAACGTCTATTCTTCATTTACTCATGATGATATCACTTGAAAAAGTAGTGTGATTGAACATTCTTTCAGAAATAAAGTACTGACTTAGCTGGATGAATAGACTGAAGAGCTTCATATTATGTTGCAGTCCTACCTGGTAACTGTGATCCCAGTTTAATGAAAAACACATACAGTATGTAGTGGTGTGTTGATCATAAGAAAAATTCCATTTTCCAAGCTGCAATTATCCCTTTTTAGATCCACCAAAGGTTGGGACATTTTTAAGCAAATGAGGTTTCAGAAATTTACAGATGATTTTTTTCAGGGTCGATATAAAGGTTGCCTTTTATTTAATGGTTACACTGAAGAGGGAATCTAAGGAAGTGCAGAGGTGAGATAAAAAGCATTTTCCAAAGCTCCATACTTTTAAAGCCACAGGAAATCTTTGAATCCACCTATCCTAGTGCCTTCCCCTCCTGTAACCAATGGCACAAAAGGCTAACTGGTATCCTCATGCTTTCATCACTCCATCACACGTTTGTTTTTTTTCTGCTTATGCATGTTTGATTTTCTGTGATTTTACTTTTGTTTCTTTTTTTTTTGAATTATATTTATTGGGGTTTTTCCATAAACAAACAGTGAAAGTGGGTGAACAGTTTCAAATAGAGGACAGTAGGAAAGATAAAGGAGAGGCTGAGAGTAATGATGGGAGGGGGGTAGAGGGAGTGGGAAGGGGGTGTTGGGGGGGGTTGGTAACAAGGGATGGGGTGGGGTAGAAGGGGTAAGAGTCAGGGGCTGTGAAGGAGGCTGTTTGATCCGAGTTCTGGGAGGGCTAATGATGAGTAATGGTGGATGGAAGAGATAAGGATAGGAGTAACTTGTTTCCTTCTAAGGTCCTCGTTTATGGGCGCTCCTTGTTGCCCTCTTGCAGTCTCCCTCCTTGTTAAGCTGGACGTTCCGTTTTACCTGGTCTTCCTTTTAGGCTCTTTTCCCTTCTTTTTTTCCCCCAACATGGGTCTTCATATCCCTCTGCATCTTGGAGCAGTCTGTTGTGCTTAGTTTTTGTCCTTTCCAGCGTTTGGTGGCCATTATCTGTTCCCGGTCTTCCAACATAGCCGTACCCCATGCCCCTTCACGGCCCTCAGCCTCCATTCTAACCGTTCTCCCTAGGTGATTCGAGGCCTTCCGTATCCATCCCCAGGATGCCACATCTTGTAGGCCTGAAGTACGCCTCAAGAGAGTAAGGGCAGTTTTTCTGTAGGTTTTCTCTCTTCCTTGTTGGATTGTTCCCGCCCAGCTTCTCTTTCTATTGGGCTGCGTCCCATTCTTTTTGCCGTCCTGCTTATCTGCACCCAGGCTGGGGCTCTTGGGTGTTGCCGCGGCCCCTTGATTTTTCCCCTCTTCTCTTTTCTGGGGAGCCGAGGTGTTAGGGCCCTTCGACGTCGTTCTTGCAGCATCCAGCGAGGCTACCTCCCTACTTTTGGGGCGGGGTCCTCTTCCCTCTGATCCTGCACGTGGCTTTACGTTCTCCTTCCCTCTCTTCTCTCCACTTTCACCTATTGTTGCATTCTCTCCTTTGACCCGGGGTGTGTCTTCTCCATCCTCATAGAAGGTCGACCGCCCTGGCCCTGTGGGGAGCGCCTCTTCATTTGGTTCTGTTCTAACCTGTAGGGAGTGCTCCTGCCCGCATCCATTTGTTCTTCCTGCCGGGACATTATGGCATCTATCTTCCGTGGGAAGCTTCGTCTTGGGCTACCCTTATTTTCCACAGCTCTGCAAGGACATCTCCCAGAGATATTTCCTCCTCTTCTGATCCCTTTTCCTGTCCCATCCTCTACTCTTTTGCTCTTGTGGTATTCACTTTTAATTTATTTATTGTTTGTTTATTTGTTCAGTTGTTCCTGTATTTAGCCTGATGTTGCTTTCACTTCTTATTTCTGGCCTTGGTCTCCTTTTGCCTTCCCCTTTTGGGCCCAATAATACCTTGGTTTTGTCTCCCCTACCTCCTGGAGATGGGGATGTGGGCAGGGGCTTCTGTGGGAGAACCTCCTGTAGTCTTGAGGAGAGAGAGAGGGGAGTGAGGCCCTTTTCAAAATGGCGCTCCCGCCAAAACTTCCTTCTTCTTCCCCTTATAAACTCTCAGCCGCCATCTTGTGTTCGTTGCCAATCCCTTCTCCCTCTCTCCTGAGTCTGCTGGGTTCTTCTGCTCCCTCCTCTGTGTCTGGTCGGCTCCACGCACCTTTTTTTTCCTCTCCTTCGTTGGGGGGGGGCGATCCCCTGTTCTTGGGTGCCGTTCGCGGCACCCCCCGGCTTCCCCGCTGACTTCCCCGCTGCCTTTCCCCCCTTTTTCGCGCCACCAATGGTGGCGCTCCTACCAGCCGCTGGTCCCCCCGCGCTCACGGCCAGTCCTGGTCCTCTTCTCCTCCTGCCCTTGTTTGGGGGGGGAGGGGAGGCCCGGCTGGGCCAGCAGTAAGTGCGGGTCGCCGCCCGCTCCCTGCTCCCCGGCTCGCTCGCTGCTCCGGCCTGGATCCGGGCCCGCTCGATCTCCTCCTCTTGAGGAGGGGGAGACCTCTGGGGTCGCCAGATCCTGCCTGCCGGCTTCGCGCCCTCCGGATCTTCTGTCCGCTGGGAGGGAGGGCGTAGACGCCTCCTCCGGCCAGAAGAGCAGGCGGCACTTCAAGGAGCCCTCAAAGTGCCCGTCCTGCCGCCATCTTCACCGGGCCGGAACCTGATTTTACTTTTGTTTCTTGTACACATTAATGAGAATATTGTTAAAGAAGAAACAGCATGGGTGTTCTACAATAATAAAATGGATTTAGGAAGCCAGGAAAAATATGGTGGAAATGGGAAATCATTTTATTCCAGTGCCTCCATGATGGGCTGCACTTGTCGAGAAACAAAACTTCCAGATGCAGCCAAGCTTTATTAAGTTCTTGGAGGCTAGATGGCATTTAGGAATCTGAATGAGTGCCAACTGCAACCCCAGTTTCCCAAATTATTTTTGTAATTTGGGAGCAAATGATCCCTCTTCCCAGAAATGAAGACTTGGGAACTGGAACACCTGAGAGGTGTTGCTTATTTATTTAATTTAGACCCTACCTTTCTTCCATTAAGGGTTTCAAGGCAACATCCTGGCAGGCTGCAAGATCACTTTTGCAGTCTGCCAAATCGCAGTTTCCCCCTCTATAGATTAAGAAAAAGGAAGATGACATAAGAAATGGGTTGAATTCAATCAGGCACATTTCACAGTGCACAATTATGGCATCACCACTCCACATGTTAGAGTCCATAGTGCCATTGAATTTGCTTTTTCTGTCAGTGCTACAATTTAGTAGAAATTTTGCTATTACCACAGAAAATTAAGCTTCAATTTAGACTAATGGTTCTTCCTCATCCTGGAGAGAAGTGACCAGTGAGGTGTCACAGGGTTGTGCCCTGGTTCCAGTGCTAATCAACCTCTTTATCAATGACTTGGACAATGCAATAGAAGGCATCTGTCTCAAATTTGCAGATGACATCAAATTGGAAGGGAAAACTAATAGACCGGAGGACAGAACCAGAATCAAAAATGATTTTAACACATTGGAGAGCTGGGTCAAAACTAATAAAATAAATGCCAACAGGGGAAAATGTATTGTACTAGACTTAGGCATTCAAAATGAAATGCACAGAAGTCAGATGGGTGACATATAGCTCAAAAAAGGTACACACGAAAAGGATCTAGGAGTCTTAGTAGACCACAAATTGTACATGAGTCAACAGTGTGATGCGGCAGCTTTAAAAGCCGGTGCAATTCTAAGCTGCATAAATAGAAGTATAGTGTCAAGATCAAGGAAGTCATAGGACCTCATCACATTGATGAGGTCCCCTTTGCTGATTTGCCAGCTTCCGTGGTGAATTGGCAGGGTAGTGGAGCAACCCCGGTGCCCGGTACCCTTCCTGGCCGGTAGCAATGGTTCCCTATTACACATGGGGAAGCATCACCATGTGGTTTGTCCCCATGGTACCCCCATTGTTTCAAATGGAACACAAGGCAGCTAACGTGTTGGCAGCGCAGCATCCTAGGACACTATCGCCCATGCTGGAAGTGAGACTATGTTATGTGATGTAGTCTTTACAGCACCTGATTAATATTTTAATTTTCCCTAGGCATTTTAGACTAATAAATAAATGTTTTATTTATTCATTTATTTATGGTATTTGTACCCCGTAGCTTCTCATCCCTGCAGGGGGACTCTACACGGCTTACATTTGCAGCACTACAGGCCGCAACACCACAATACAATATGAAAATACAACATATAATCAACATCATTAAAAAGCATTAAAAACATTTAAAAAACCATTACATTAAAAACCACTACATACAACAATAATTAATTAAAGCCATCAAGCAGGACACATTGTCAGTCTAGTCAAGTCCAAAGTGTCAATCCAGTCAAATCCAAAGGTACAATTTACATCTGCTGCCCAAAGGCCTGGTCCCAGAACCACGACTTTAGCTTTTTTCTAAAAGCGAGGAGAGATGGAGTTGATCTTATTTTGTTTGGGAGTGCGTTCCATAGGTGAGGGAAAGATAAATGTTTATTTAAAGATAAATGTGTTAGTATCTTTAGAGTTTTTTTATTGAACATGTAAATCGTCGTAGTCGGCATTACTTTGTGAATGAAGATTCTTAGGAAGGACTCATCCCACACTTTTTACAAGTGTGTTGATGACTAAAAAGGCCAATCTGAGATAGGCAAGTTTGGTTGCAGAAAGCACAGCAGAAAGTCTCCTTGGGTGATGTTGTTTCCAAGTTGCGGTTCTTTCTGCGTTGTCGTTTCTCTTCAAGACCCATTGGACATCACAATTAACTAACTGACTGAAAAGACAACATTTTTCCATTATTATTTATTTGTTTCCTATCCTTGTACCCTACCCTTTTCACTCCAAAGCAAATTCTCATTCGTTTTGGCATATCCTATTCTCTTGAGCTTTCTATTCCCATACATATCTACTACCTATATCAGGGCTGTCCAACTGCCGGCCCTGCAGGTGATTTGGACTTCAACTCCCAGAAATCATAGCCAGTTTACCAGCTGCTAGGATTTCTGGGATTTGAAGTCGAAAACACCTGCAGGGCCGACAGTTGGACAGCCCTGACCTATATCAAACAGTTTTACCACCGCTCCCTTCCCCTTTTACCCCCACAAGACACAACAGTTGTGTCTCTATTTCCAATATTAGTTTAATTGAACAATAATGAAGATAGTCTGTTGTAGTTCCCTTTATTTTCTTTTTATCTATCTTTAGAGGTTTACATTATTAGGCTGTGAAAATGTATATTACTTTAGTTTCAGCTCATGCTTTAAAAATTCTGATTTTCCCCCAAATTGTATCTTGTATTTCATTTTTAATGCATTTTTGCAGGAGCCAGCCAAGGATGTTTATTGGGTAGTTTTAAAATATAAGGTAAGATAGAGATCTTTCTAGATACTAGCTTCCCTTTCATTTTCTGACTATGATTTTGATACTACAGTGAATTAGAAGCCAGTGTTTGGCTAGATTCCCAGTTTTAATGTTGTGGCACTTGCAGGTGAAGACAGACATAATATGGAAAGAAAACTCACAGTGGGTTCCTTAACCTCTATGATTGTAGGGTTGGAAAAGAATTTCCCTGGATTCAACAGTCATGATGAAATTAGCCTTTTAGCACCTCCAGAGACTTGTTATGAGAAGAACTATACTTTGCCTAAAGAATTTGCACATTTTCAATACTGACAGAGCGTTCTGGAGAAATGAACTATGCAGAATAAAGGGCATATATGCTGATGGTAGAAAGGATGCATACTTGGGTATAATATTTCAATAAATGTGCACATTAGATAAAATGCGTTTGAAATGTACATGGATTTTGATGTGAGAGGAAGACAAGTTTTATAGCTCAATATGCTATGTAAAAAACAGCATGGAAAAGTATCTTTTGTTCAGACTACATCTCTCAGGATCTTAAGAATTATAGTCCAGAACAGTAATTTTTCAAGTTCTGGTGGAAATAAGAACATCAGCCTTAGAGCATGGTGATAATAAAAGACTTAAGCAGACAATTTTAAAACCAAAATGTGAAGGACAAGAGGAACAGCTTCAATGCGGTTGAAAACAATAACTTTTCAGTACTTGAAAAGTAAAACATTGAAAGAAGAGAAGAGGAAACCCTTGAAACCTGACAGCATTTTGAGATTGGGTAGAGGAAAGGGAAGAGTACAAAATGGACTGCAGAAAGGTGAACAACTCTTGTTAAAATGGAAGTAATAGAAGAAAGAGAGTAATTTAAAATGGTTTCTTCACATCAGAGAGAGAAAAACCACTGAGAAGATGTCCCCGGGCATCTTTTTTGCCTACATTTTCACGGAACTAAAATTAAACTGGAACAAGGGTAAAATGGCTTTGGGGTTGTTACATATATTTGATGGTCTATATTTGTTTGGATCAGGGATAATGCCATGCACGACAATTCAATTTAACAAGGACAAAATATTTTGACAAGTGGGAGATAAAGGTATGAAGAGTTCCTTTACAGAGCAAAGAAAATGCATATACATATATTCATCTTTTGCATTCCTATCTAAAAACATTTCATCTGGAAGTGGGGGCTGTAGTTTCTTTTAAAAGGATCCCTTATAATTTTACTTTTCTGACAACCATTTTAGAGAGAGGAAGAAAGAAACTGAGATGGAGGGAGAATTACAAATATATATTCATATTTGAAAATAAGTTTGGACTTGGATCAACAGGCACTTTTGAAGGCATTACAAATTGGAACACAGTTGTGGTGTCCTCCAAGCTACATTTGTAAAGCCAAGTACAAGATATTCATGTGGAGCTATAAATATTAATCTGAGACTCATGCCAAGGATATCCACTAGAAGAGATTCAGCAACCTAATGCAGATTTATGGCTTGCTTTGTACACAGCTATACTAATTTAATTACTTACATTGTACGTAGGAAGACATATAATAATTTAAAATAATCCACATGCTTTGTGAATGTTTGCCTCCATGGCTACTAATTACTACTTTGTGGATAAGAGTGGGAAATATATAATGCTTTTTTCTTATCTTTATTCTGGAAGTAACCTCAGTGAATCCAGCTTAAAATATACCCACATTTTTTCAAGGTGAAGCTTGAAAAAGGTGGTCTTCACCTTATCTCTCAGTTGAAGTCTAATTCCACTTTTATCCCATCCAAGCCCCATCACATATTGTAGCACTTCTACTTATCTCACCTATGGGTTTTATCAATGCTATCCACTTTTAGACATGGGCCTCACTCTCTTTGTCTAATTCTATTATAATTTTATCATTTGTTTTATTATGATTTATATTTTTATTTTACTATGTTATTACTAAGTATTTTATTTGATGTTATTGTCTTGTTTGCTCCATTGTATTTCTTTGGGCTTGGTCTCATGTTAGATGCCCCGAGTCCCTTTGGGGAGATGGTGGTAGGGTATAAATAAAGTTAAACCCAAGTAGTTTCAGCATGCAGGCCACACAATAATTGGTAACTGAGTGCTATCATTTAGGGGGCAATAAGTCTGTTGCATGAGTTCCTTTATGTCATCCTTGCCTTAACTTTCCTGGAAAGGCAAGAAGACAAAGAGGCTTCAGACCACCAAAAAGGTGGTTGTACAACTGTGTGTAATCCTATTTCAGAAAAAATAAGAAACCCACACACAGTTTTTCCCCATTTCTTCTTTTTTGAAAAACATTGTAGAATCACTCCTTTCTACTAGTTTGAATAAGTATAAGCATATGGATTATGATTATTATTGGTAAAGTGCTAATCACATGATGGCTTGTCAGGTTCATCATAACTTATGGCAGGGAAATTTGCAAGGTAGGTCCAGCATTATGATTTGTACCCAGCACATTTCAGGTGTACCCCAGTTACTGAAGTAGATGTGATACTGAGTTTTGTTTTTTCAACATAAAAATTGGTACCAGGGGCAGAAAAGTATAGACATGATTGGGAGATGTACTACCTATACCACAAAAAGAACACTGTACACAGTACAATAAATTCTCCTACCATAAGTTATGATGACCCTGACAAGCTATTGTGTGATTAGCACTTAACAGTTCTGTGTGTCACATTCCATAGGTATATATGCTTCACTTGCTTGACTACCAACAAATCCTCTGAAGATGCTAGCCACAGATGCAGGCAAAACATCAGGAGAAAATGCTGCTAGAATACGGCCATACAGCTTAGAAGCCACACAACACTCCTGAAGCAAACAATTTTCCCTGGGAATTTTTTGGGTTTTGAATATACAAGGTCCTACAAGACAAAAGAGTTCAGTACAGTGCCAAAGCAGGAGTCTTAAATGAAGTCAGAACTAGATCTGTGTTAACGCATGGAGCATGCAGAAGGATAATAGTTTGCAAGAATAGGCAACGGGGGTAAATGAAATACAAGTCAAGATCCAGTAAACGTGAAAGTGTCATATGACATCCTAATTCAAAGCCATGAAGAATCAGAAGTACAGTCCATGGTGTGTGGCAAGTAATCAGGTCAATCAACTAAGAGCAGGGAACAAAATGTAAAAAGACTTTTATTCTCACCATGAGCTCCTAGATAAATGTGTATGTATTTATGGTTCTATTTGGTCAACATCTTTGCAACATGGTCATGACTAATCATGGAGTAATGTTGAGATATCTTTTGTCAAAACTCAGTATATAAGTGCAGGTTGACTGAAATGGCATATTTCTCTAGGACTGAGTGGGAAACACGCCAGGGAGAAGCTGTAGTTTTGAAGTTGAGGGTGATAATAAATTATGGTTTAAACTTTAAACAAACCTAAACTGATAATTCAACAGAAACTGTAACTTCTAATTGTGGTTTACAGTTGGTTGAGATATTCTATTTGGACACAGCAAGCTACTAGGCATGTGCATGAAATTCGTTCCTTTTACTATTTCTTTCATGTCTTCCGTTTCTTCAGAAGCATGAAATGGGAAGCCCCTTCCCCCAATGAAAATCTGCTTGATATGAAAGATTACTTTCATGGCCATCCGAACTTGTCTCCTTGTCTTGGGAAGAGAGTTCATGTGTGGTGGGGCATGCAAGCAGACACGCCTGCCTGCAAACCCCACCACATACACACCCTTGGAGAGTGTGGCAGAACATGTGTGGCAAGGTATGCAGGCAGGCAGGCCTGGAGCACACCTGCAGCTGAGCAATGCTTACTCTAGAGCAGACTTGGGCAAACTTCGGCCCTCCAGGTGTTTCGGGCTCCATCTCCCACAATTCCTAATAGCCGGCAGGAATGACTTTTTAAATGGCGGACAGCAATTCTTTAACCAAGTTAGGACTGGGGGACGGGGAGGGAAGAAATCGGCGCTAAACAAGAGGAGGGGCCGAGATTCAGAGGAGATTTCCTCCTGTTCCCCAGGCTCTCCCTCTGCCAGCGCCCCCTAGATCCGAAACGAGTTTTGAAACAGGTTTTTTGGGGGGATCAAACAGCCCTATTAGACATATTCTGTTTTGCTTAAAAATAAACAGGAAACAGGAAAAAGTAAGTTCCTTGTCTTTTTCATGTGCATGTGATGTTCTGCATTCATTTTGGCATTTAAACTCCTTGTGGTGTAAGGTTTACCGCTTCTGTTTTTAAAAGTTATAGGTATCTCACAATGTGAAAAAGTTTACAGATGCATATTGTCACTGTGCTTGTTGAGACATGTGACATACACTGTTTCCTCCACAAGTATCCTTGAGCCCCATCTGTAGCTTTCTGTACTTCATGCACTGCAGTAGAACAATTATTATTCTCTTAAGGATATACAATAATCCTGGTAAAAGTACTGCTCATGATAACTGACCTTCATGGTCCATAGAGAGATTTACAATTGCACGCTACTGCAGAAAGTCAGAAACTGAAATGGGAAATGTATGTTTAGACCTAATGTGAGCACCCAATTACTGTCAATGCATAAATAGAACAGGTATTATAATTTTGTGTACAATTTTCCATTCACATTTCCAAATGTCCATTTACATATTTAATTACTTAGCTTAAGTGTTCAGTAGTAGTAAATGCATACTAATAAGGTAGGCAATCACATACATATTTTACTTATTTAGTTACACATGCCAAGGTCTAATTCAGATTTAATATATGTACACATATATCTATATATCTATAAACACATAAACAATATATAAAGAAAAAATTCTAGTAACATAGTTGCATACTAATTGCACAAATTATTGTTTTGCTTAAGAATCTATTGGCTAAACAAAATAAGTGCTGACTGCTATATTTTGTAGACCGTGACATAAATTTCATTTTTTTCATACAGCAGTTGGTAATTCAGCTTCCTCCAGTTGTTAGATGACTCTTTCCTTTACATTTATTTAGAATAGTTCACATCCAGACTTACAGTATTTTCCCCGAATTTGTTCAAGCTAAATTCCTCAGTACTAAAACTAGAACCACCCCAATATGCATAATATTCCACATATACAGCCTTAATGAAGGGATCAAATTCTCCTCACCAAATGGCTAAATATTAAAGTTGTTTCCTTTTAGGAAATAGATTCTGTAAAATCTGTGAGCCTTTCAACGTATCAGAATCATGCATTGGGTTGTTTTACTTAACTTTTCAAAGTTTTATATGTTTTTAAAATGATTTTATATTGTTTTACACAGTAATTTCAATTGAGTTGCTGTGAGTTTTTCCAGCTGTATGGCCATGTTCCGGTAGCATTCTCTCCTGACGTTTTGCCTGCATCTGTGCTGGCATCTTCAGAGATTCTGTTGGCAGAGAAGCAAGTGGAGTGTATTTATATCTGTTGAATGTCCAAGGTGGGAGACATACTACTTGTCTGTTTAACGCAAGTGTTAATGTTGCAATTAGCAAGCTGGAATAGTAGTGAGTAGCCACTGAATAGTTGTTGTTTATTTGTTCAGTTACTTCCGACCCTTTGTGACCTCATGGACAAGTACGTGCCAGAGCTCCCTGTTGGCCATGGCTACACCTAGCTCCTTCAAAGTCAAGCCAGTCACTTCAAGGATACCCTCCATCCATCTTGCCCTTGATCTGAGTAATAAGCTTGGACAGCACTGGGGTAGAGAAAATGGTCAACATTTTCTATCGTTGCACCATTAAGCCGTATTTCTTGCAATGCCGAGAGATTGGCTGATGCCTGCTGTAGATCACTTTGGTTTTCTCAATGTTCAGTGAGAGGCCAAGCTTTACGTATACTTTTGCAAAAGTGTTTCAACTGGCTTATAGGTTTTTAGGTTTTTGTTTGAATGAACACACAGTACATCTGCATATTGGAGTTCTATAACAGACATCTGCAAAGTGTTGGCTTTCTTGAGCCTTTTTGGTCCAGATATTCTTGAGTTCTCTGGTCCTTTTTTGGACCTCAGCTTTTGCATGTATTAGTTAGTACATGGACATTTCAGAAATAAACTTGGTTAATTTCTTTATTCAGTGGTGACATTATAATTTTCTTGAAGCATGTTCAGGAACAGATGGTAACTGTTTTTGTCAAAATTAGAATGTTATTGTGGAATAAAGAAAAGAATATTATAACTGTCAACAAAAGGTATAAAATGATAAGTGTTTGCATATACCTACACACACACACACAAAGAGACACACACACAGAGAGAGAGAGAGAGAGAGAGAGAGAGAGGATACCCAATCCACAGTTGTTCATGTCCCAGTTTATACAAAGGAGAAGTAAAATGGCATCTCATACATAAAAAGACAACACAAATGACTGGTGGAGACACCCTATGTACCTGCAAAATGACGGAAGGCTACTGCAGTATATGTCTACACATTAACATGGTGGTCAGCACACAACAAAAAAGATTTCATGTTGGGATTTTTTGCCAATATTTTTGAGCAAGTGGTTGGTTGAATCTGTGTCCAACTTTTTTCTTCTGCTTATGCCTGGTTCTTCGACTTAATTGTTCTCATTATCTTTTAGAACATGATTGTTCTTTAAAATATGGTTTGTTGCCTTCAATTCCCATATAGAATGATTTTTTAAAAAACACCCAACAATTTTAAATTAAAGTTAAATTAAAAGTTTTAAAACTTAAATTAAAAGTCAAAAAGTGAACCAAGCAAAGAAATAAAAAGTAGAAACAGAAAAAATGCCAAGAAAAGAGAGAGAGAGAGGGAGGGAGGGGGAGGGAGAGAGAGAGAGAGAGAGAGAGAGAGAGAGAGAGAGAAGTAGATGACCTCTGATCTATTATCAGTTGGGAAAACAGCATAAGTTATACCCTCTAGGCCTCCCAATGTTGCCTCCCCCCTCAAATTATTCTTCAAAATGCAAAATTGGCAAGTCAGAGTGGTTGCTTTTCATGCAAACTTGCAAATTCATGTAGAAAACAGTTTTTCATAAACTTCTAACAATGAGTAATCAGACACATTTCCGTTACAACTGTATTAAGTTCTATGTATTGTTGAAGGCTTTCACAGCTAGAATCACTGGGGTGCCATGTGGTTTCCTGGCTGTATGCCCATGTTCTGAAGATGCCAGCCACATATGTAGGCGAAACGTCAGGAGAAAATACTTCTAGAACATGGCCATATAGCCTAGAAACCACACAACCCCCCAGAGTATTGAGTTATATTCCTTCATATTATCTGTCACCTGGTACTTAGCAGAGTTTGGGAAATTACTTTTAAAGTGAGTAGTTATAGTTCAGAGAGGTACCTCCATATATCATTGCAATTGAAGTCTTAATTTTTACAAATTAACCTCCTTCTTACTTTGAAATCTCTTTTTTATTTAGCAGTAGCAAAAAAAGAAAGAAAAGTAACTATTGCTGGACAAATATATTTTTGAGTTTCAGGTTGCTTTGCCTTATACTAAACAATCCTTTCTTGTTTTTTCTTAAAGGCTGCAGTACTTTTCACACGTGCCAGTAATCATCATGGCATATAGGGATACCAGTTACTCCTGAATAAAAACACCTAGGATTTTGCTATTGATTTTTCTTACCCCCTTCCACACATATCTACTCATCATGTTTGTTTTCATTAAAAGAAAATCTCTATTATGACAAAGAATGGGATAAAATAAAATCTCTGATGAAGCTTTATTACAATTCCAACGTTGCTGCTGCTTCAGTTTTAAATTTAAATGATTTGCTTCTTTTCCCAATACATCAACTTTGTTTTTTTTCCAAGAGCAAAAATATGTACACTCCATTTTGGAATACTTTTAATGGCCCTGTAAAGAGGCTGTAGATCCATCAATCAGTTTTCAGTTATTCAGTTGCTAATCAGGTCTGAAAAAACAGCATTGCAATAAACCAGGCAGCAGCCATTAACTATTCTAGCAGACACTACCATCTGTTGAATGGAATCAAGATGCAATTAATCATGAAGCTGCCTCTGTTATCTGCAAGGATAGAAGATCACCACAGCTCTGGTGATTTGAATGTATTTACTGTAAAGTCATTGGGACATTTGAGAAAATTACTTTCTTTCAAAAATGGCTGCTTTTAAGCAGACTGAATGCTTTGCTGGGGGTTTTGTTTGTTTTCTTTTTTGCTTTATGCACTCTTTTCTAACTATAATATTCACCCACTCTCTCTAAAATCTCATTTTGACACATCTCCTCTCATTTTATAAGAAGACTGTCACCAGGACAAGACTTTGAGGAATAGGTTGGGTGCTCCATACAAGTGAGTAGGAAGGTCTCCAAATAACAAGCCAAGGAGGTTGCCCACATTTTCAAGTAGCTGAAACAGTAATTTCCAAGCATTTTCCAAAAACAGCTCTACATACACTGTGTTACCTTAATCCAAATAGGATATCTGGACTACTAAATCTTGATTATTTACTATGTCACCTTTCCAGTTGAACCAAGCTCAAAATTGGAAAACACAATAGTATGAAAAATCAATGGCAAAAAAGGAGAATAGATTCAGCAGTGCCACCATTGCTCAAGCAAAAACCCGTTGGTTGAAGGTAGGCAGGATTTCCACAGAATGGGTACTGGTTGTGGTCCTGGGTGGTGGTGGGAATGAGGTGAAAGGGAGTTTGCCCTTTTAATAGGTAGAAAAAGCCATTTAGATAGTCTGACTGTGAGAGATCCCAATAGTCACAAAACTGTAATGGGCCACTGTTTTCTGTGATACAGGATGCTGGACTAGATGGGCTGAGGTCCGATTCAGCATTGCTCTTCTTATGTTCTTATGTTCTTAACTATCAGTTGACTCACCATTCAAAAAGGATTTTAATGTATTTACTCTAGTTAAAATTAGGCAACAGAATGCTATCCAACATGTATTTTTCTCATGCTCATATTTTATTTTAACCTATGAATCAAGAGAAGGAAAAACCACTGTTATGTGATTTCAGCTCCACTAAAATCATGGGTTCAGGGCCCAGAGTGTCTAGCTTTCCAGAAGGCCAAATGAGACACAGATCAGTTGAAGGCAAAATAAGAGATTTATCCTCAATTGCCAGAGAGGGCTTCAACAGAAAAGGCACTCCAAAAAACTGACATACCCAATTGCAAATGCAAAGCATTATTATTTCATTCTGGCAGCTATTCAATAAACTCATGCATGCTCCTGGTTGGATTAGAAACTTTCCAGTTAGGATCTGTGTCCTGAATGGCTCAGGACTCCATCTGATGTCATTCCTGGTTGGTCCTTTGTAGTGGTGGAATAAAATGTCATTGAAGCATTTGAAGTGTCAGTCCATTTATTGATCCACCTAGGAGAGGAACATAATCAAGAAAGATTGTGTCTGGTAATAATGAACTGGGCTGGGTCTCCATATCTTCAACTCCAGTGTTAGGCTTGATAAATAATAGGGTGTGTCAAGATGTTGGCCAAGTCTCTCCATAGGAGTCCGATACAGAGACCTGGGAGAAGCTAGCCCAGATCATATCAGGTAAAAGAGACAAAGAGGACTTAAAGTTTCTGACACAAATTCAGTGTGTGTCCTCCCCAATACTTCCTAGTTCATTATGTAAGAATTATGATAATTATCTCTGGGTGAAGACAAGGTACCATTCTGAGGAATAACAATGGATTTTCATGGAAAGGACAATGTTGGACAATCAGAAATAACCACGTGGTTAGCTATATTTCACAATGGAGTGAAATATTTCTCATAATTGATAGGAGTCTAATTTGCGATAACACTACCATGCTGGGAGAATATGATATCAACTAAATAAAGAATGACTACTAAAACCATCCTTTCCCTCATAATAATAATGATAATAATAACAACTTTATTCTTATACTCCACCACCATCTCCCCGAAGGGACTTGGGGTAGCTTACAAGGGGACAAGCCCACGTTACAATAAAAACAGCATTAAAATCAGTCAAATACACCATGTGACTGATGGGGTTTTGGTGGGATATCTGCTGGGGACAGGTGGTTCAGGGTACATATTTTAGTGCCTCTTGCCTGACAAGCATTGAAAAGTCACCATCAAGGAGCAATAGAAGATATGGTATGCATCTCAGAACCAAAAGAGGTTTACATGTTTGTTCATATTTTGCTTCGGAGGTAGTAACAGAAACTTTCAAGACAGTTTGTTCCACTAAAAGGATACATTATAAAATGTGGATGAGAATGGTAGTACAAGGGGAAAGTTCAGAATTGCTTCGAATTGTTAGGCTTTGACAAGATTTCAAGACAAGCTGGGCTTTATAAAATGATGGAATTTTCTTGAATGAGAATGAAACTATATTGCTGGTGCTCAACATCTCCCACCCCATACACATACACACACCAAATAAAGTCTTTTAGAGAAGTTTTTAAACTTCTATTGGGAAAAAGCTGACTTTAGCTGGAGAGTTCCTGGTTCAGGATGAAAAATCTCCAGGGATGAGGGAGAAAAGGTTCTTGGGGAAAAGAGTTAAAATAGGTCACAAGCATATTCAAAAGAAGGCCAGGCAAATGGGCCACAGGGGACAATGTACATGCTAGAGTAATTTCTCTGCTAAAACCACCTCTGAGTATTCCTTTCCTAGGAAAACCCTATGAAATTAATGGGGTCACCATAAGTTGACATACACAGCAGAACTAAAAGCCTCTATGCCAGTATAGGAGTTTTGAAAGCTAGCTTTTTAAAAAGGACAAAGAAAGAACAGAAATTGAGAAACAGAATGTGGTGAAATGGAAATAATCAGTGGAATATGATTATAAAGAAAGGATAATGGTACATCTAAGTTTGTGTTTCTTTGTACATCAAAGAGGTCATGGCATGAATCATGATACAGAAATGTTAGAAGGAGCAGATTACCTCACAAAATTTCTATGAAATACAATATCAGGCCTCTAAATTTACTTATTTTGGGGATCACATCCACTCCTTTGCAAAGATGCACAGATGGAGAATGAAAAAAGGGAGATTTTTTAAATAGGAATAATAAAGAATGACTTCCTTCCCCTTTACACGGGCAATTTCCAAATAAGATTTGGCTGGGTATGGTCTTGTGCATTCATGAAAGTGTCAGTGTGTAGCTACGGGAGGTGGGAGGCAAAAGAAAGTCCAACTCTGAAATGAATATTTTTAGTAACTTAAAAATTTAGAAATATAGTTTGACCTTGTGAAGGAAAGGGGCAACCAAAATTACCAAGAGAATGCAAACAAACTGTGAACAATTTTCAAAAGGGGACCATTGGACAAGTTCTATGAGAGAAAATAATATATCATTTCTTTTTTTTTGTTCTCATTTTGTCATCTGCCCTGCCCCCAGAAAAGACTAATGGAAAATATGTGTGATATGATAGAGGAGACTACAGCTGGAGAATTAATTGGTGGAAATCTATTGCTCCTTCCATCCCATAATCACTGTTATTACAGGATTCAAACTAAGGTTGAGTTGGGATTTTTCCCTCAATGAAATACTGAATATTCTTGATAGGAATGAAAGTATTCCCTTTAAACCAAAAATAAAATTTCATTGAGGGAAAAATCCCAATGGAAAAAAGCTGTTCTTAGTTCCTCAGATTGGTGGTCTAGTCAGAAAATTTCTCAATAAATGCCTCTATTGCCAATATCCATTATTTTCTGAGATATTGTGATCATGCAGGTCTCCTCACCTATTTTGATGGCAAGCATTTTGGAAGTGATGTAAATAACTAAACCTTCGTTTGGATCCTGTAATAACAGTGGCTATGGGATGGAAGGACAAATAGATTTCCACCAATTAATTCTCCAGCTGTAGTCTCCTCTATCATATCACACATATTGCACCGGGACTGTGGCGCAGCTGGCTGGGAGTCAGCTGCATTAAGATCACTAAAGGTCATGAGTTTGAAGCCAGCCCGGGTCAGAGTGAGCTCCCAACCAAAATTGTGTAGTTTGTTGTCGACTGTTGCAGCCCGAAAGACAGTTGCATCTGTCAGGTAGGAAATTTAGGTACCACTTCGTGGGGAGGCTAATTTAACTGATTTATGAGGCCATACAAATCTCCAGGAAGTATGCAAATAATGAGGAAGTGACAGCTCTCCTGGTGGCCAGAAGCTGGAATGTTAAATAGCCTCTGAGTGTCTGTCTATATATGTTGTGTGGTACAATATAACACAACGGGTGTGGTCACTGTAGAACCAAAGAAAAAGTATCCAAACACTGGATTCACTTAAAGGATATTGTATTCAATAATTACTCCTGAGGAGTTGCAGGCAAATCAACATATCAACATATCAACCCCAGTTGGGTGCCTTAAATACAACCATGTTTCAATCCCTTACAATTAGAAGGTTCATGTAAACAAAATAAGTTCACAATTCCTGGGTGGGATGAAAAAGGTGGAGTAACGCCGCAAAGTAAGTTTTCTAAACCCCAATGGGTATTTATAATCCAACCCCGATGGGTATTTGTAATCCAATGGGAAATGGAAGGCAGTGTAGCACCCCAGTTCTCGTTTGTGCCTGGGGGGCATGGGACAGTGCCAGGGGTCCCACTTGCATTAGAGCCAGCAGCAGCTGAGATAGATTCTGAAGAGGATTTAGAGGAGCTGGAAGAAGGAGAGTTTCCCATAGCTGGGCCTTCTTCTCCCACAGAGAGCCTAGCCTGGGATGAAGGCTGGCCTGATCCTTACGAGGATATGGAAAGCCAGCTGCAAACTGAAAGCAGTGATAGTGAAGAGTATGAATGGCCGGGGGGGGCGAGGATCGCAAGAAAGAATGCATGAAGACCTGGAGGAGGATAGCTGGGAAGTAGATAGGGAGTTCGACTCTCACGGAGATAGAGACCCAGGCGCTGGGAGGCAAGGCCGAACCTTTGATAGGAGATGGAGCATTGAGTCTAGCAGGAGGGGTTGGTTTCATAGCCTAGACAGACCGAGGTCTCGCACCACAGATTGGAGAAGGAGAAGCCTAGAGCGTCGGGGTCCTCGCCATGAAGATTAAGTAGAGGATCCGTGGGAATGGATCCTCAGTACCTCGGCCACGTCTATCCTATGCAGACGTGTTAGCGAGGCTAGACCACGGAGCTAAGTTTGGGCTAGTGGCCTGCCAAGGGAGCCTTGGATCTTGTATCTTGTTTTGTTCCTGATTCGCTTTTGCTAAGCGGAGCTTTGCCAAGTTTTGGAAACTTTCATGCCAAGTTGCTTTTAGACAATACTTATTACTTTGATTGCTTTTGCATTTTGGACAATTACCTTTTCTACTGTTTTTATTCTTCAATAAAGTAGTTAGCTGAATACTGTCTCTGTGTGTGTGATTAAGGGGCCGGCCCAGTCCGTGCATTGTGACAGTTGGCCGAGGTACTCCAAGAACCCCTTTTCACATCACGGGACGATCCAAGAAGCGCAAAAGGCGAGCCGGCGCCATGGCTCAGCTGACGGATGCTCAAGTGGCCGCGTTGCAGCAAGAAGTAGGAGAGCTATGAACCAGGGCTGGCCGTCATCCCTCAGTGCACGCCCCAGCACGTTTCGGGGGTAACCCGGCCCAAGTGGATGTGTTCATTGGCCAAGTGGAAATGTACCTGGAACTTCGGCCCTTGGAGTTTGCCACGGATCGAGCCCAGGTGGGCTTCGTCTACACGCTGCTGGAAGGGGCGGCGGCGGCCTGGGCGACTACCCTGATCAGGACAGCGGCCCCCGCAGTGGGCACGGCGAGACTTTTTCTAGAGGCTATCAAGAGGATTTGGGGAGCCCCAGTGAATGCGGCGTTGGCGGAAAGAGAGCTGGACCGGCTAGCCATGAGGGACATGACCTTGTCCCAGTATATCTCATGTTTCCGGGTACTGGCAGGCCAAGTGGAATGGAACCCTGCTGCTCTCCGCTACCAATTCATCAAAGATTGCCGCAAGAGCTGCAACAGGAGATCCTAAGAGTGACCACCCAGCCAGCAGACCTGGAAGAGGCGATCAATGTGAGCCTACGAGTGGAGGCGGGAGTGCAGACCCGGAGGCGATGGGACAAAGGTGTAGCGGAGAGGCCAGCGGCTAGAAAGGAGACAGGGGCCAGTCAGTTCTCGTTCCGGCAGTTTGCACCGGCCCCCCAGCCCCTGGATGAACCGGAGCCAATGCAGCTAGGGACCGTGAGACCCAAGGTGGATGCCGCTGAGAAAGCACGCCGCCAGCGGCTGAATTTGTGTTGGTATTGCGGGGGGCTGGACATTTCTCTAGAGAGTGCCCCCAGAAACCGCGTGGAAAGACACCCCGGGCCTCAGAGGCCCAAAGAAGAGGGGCCCCAGAGGCTGAAGAAGCAATTCAGGCGGCGGGGAAGGGGCCGGCCGAGTTTAGGTGGGTTCGCTAACTCGGCCGCCGTCGCTAACCTCCCCCCAGAACCCAAGACTGGACAATTGTTCCTGGTGATGGTCGCCCTCTGGTCGTCAGGGAAGGGGCCGATGATGGTCCACGCCATGACTGACTCGGGGGCCACCAACAATTTCATCGACGCTGATTATGCCAAGTTGGCCGGATTACAGTTACATGATCTCCAAGAGCCTAAGGGCGTACACACTATTGATGGAAGGACCCTGAAAGCCGGGGCCGTGACTCAATACACTGCTCCTACCAAGATGTGGACAAGTTCTCACAAGGAGGAAATCTCTTTCTTGGTGACCAAGTTGCCTGATTTCCCAGTCATCCTGGGCATTGTATGGCTCACGCTCCATGATCCCCAGATCTCCTGGGCCAAGAGACAATTACAGTTTGCTTCGGACCATTGCCAGGAACACTGCATGACGGCCCGGGCCTGCCAGGCTCAAGAGGTGGAACAAGTCGCCACCTTGCCCAAGAAATATGCCGGGTTTTGGGATGTTTTCAGCGAGAAGGAGGCAGAGCGCTTGCCTCCCCACCGGCCCTACGACTGTGCCATCGAGCTGGAACCCGGAGCCCCTATCCCGCGGGGGAGACTCTACAACTGGTGGGCCACTGTGTGATACAGAATGCTGGACTAGATGGGCTGAGGTCCGATTCAGCATGGCTCTTCTTATGTTCTTATACCCCCTCTCGGAACCAGAGCAACAGGCTCTCCGAGAGTTTCAATTGGACCAGGCGAAGGCAGATTACAAGCGGATGGCTGATCGGCGGCTACAGGAGGGCCCTGAGATCCTAGTGGGGGATAAAGTTTGGCTGTCGACCAAGAACCTGCCTACTCAGCGACCTAGCCGCAAACTGGATGCGAGATTCCTGGGTCCCTACAAGGTGTTGGAGAAGGTGGGCCCTGTGGCTTTCAAACTACCGCTCCCAGCGGACATGAAACTTCACCCTGTGTTTCATCGTTGCTTGCTCCGCCCGGCGAAGGGGGTGCGGCCTGATGTGACGCGGCCGCCCCCTCCCCCTGTGATGCGAGACGGCGAGGAGGAGTTCGAGGTGCAGGACATCCTGGATGTGCGCATCCGCTACCAGAAGCTGGAGTACTTGATTGACTGGAAAGGCTTGGTTTTCTCTTTTCCCAGCTTTGTAACTGTAACTAAGGTCAGTTTCCATGATCAGCTGGAAATGCATTTGCCACACCTATTGAGGTGGAATACACCAGAGATCCTTTCTCTAAGATTCTCGCCGCTTGCCATGTGATGCATTGTGAGGGAATCAATACTTTGGCCTTGAAAAAGACCCGGGGGGGTCGAAACGAGGTGGGACCCCTGTACACTTGTGTCCTCGTCGGCCAGAAGACTTAGCAGACACCACCTGAGAAACCAACTCTCCACATTGGGGACCTTCGAAGCCCAGGATTGGGGTTTGATGGCCTGCCTGCCTTCCATTTCCCATTGGATTACAAATACCCATCGGGGTTGGATTATAAATACCCATTGGGGTTTAGAAAACTTACTTTGCGGCGTTACTCCATCTTTTTCATCCCACCCAGGAATTGGAACTTATTTTGTTTACATGAACATTCTAATTGTAAGGGATTGAAACATGGTTGTATTTAAGGCACCCAACTGGGGTTGATATGGAGATATGTTGATTTGCCTGCAACTCCTCAGGAGTAATTATTGGATACAATATCCTTTAAGTGAATCCAGTGTTTGGATACTTTTTCTTTGGTATATATGTTGTGTGTCTATGGCATTGAATGTTTGCCATGTACTGTATATGTACATTGTAACCTGGCCTGAGTCCCCTGCAGAGTGAGAAAGGCGAAATATAAATACTGTAAATAAATAAATAAAAGTGTAGACTCACAACTGGAGTAGAAACTAAACATATCTCCTACTCTTAGTGAGTGCAGTTTCTTGACAGGAACAACCTTTGTTTCATTTTACAGATTGCAACCTTTGAATTATGTTGCATAGAACTTGTTGTTGTTGTTGTTGTTATTGTGTGTGCCTTGGCATTGTTTTCAACTTATGGTGTCTCTAACATGCATTTAACTCCAGCTTTGATCATTTTTGATCTTCCAGTGATGGTTTCATCCAACAAAGTTTGTCACATGCTAAGTGCAACTGCTTTGGGCCTGCTTATCTATGTCAAATGTCTATCAAAGACAACTCCCACAAATAGCGCTTTCTTATCATGTGAATGCAGCATCCATCAATGGCAACAAGCTTATCACTGATAGTGTTATCACTTGATATATACCATTGCAGCTGATCATGGGAACTGACCTTAGTTACAGTTACAAAGCTGGGAAAAGAGAAAACCAAGAAAGTTCTTTGGAATATTTACTTGGCTAATTTAAGTGAGGTATCAACCCATATATTCCATGTTTACTAGCTTATTGAAATAGTGTATCATAAAGAAGTTTAATTTCACTGGAATTACAGTTATACAGAATCATACTGCTTGTCCAATTAAAATTATTTAGTAGAAGATGGCCTGCGCTATATCTCTGTGGCTCACTATGCCTTTCTTGCTGTGTAAACACTGCCACTTTTGATTTATAATTATGTAATGTTATGCTGCAAAATTGCATAAGAATGGAAGAAATTTTCCCCTTGGTGTACAATTGTTGGATGGGAGAAGTGGTATTGCCTCTCTGGTGAGAGGGAAAAGGGAAAAAGTGAGTGGTAACATTTTTGAGCTAGATTTCATGGTTATTCTAGACAAATTAAAATATTTGTGCTTCATGCATTTCTTTACTGCCAGTGTTACTGGCCAAAACTGAGACAACGATGAAGATGATGATTATGATGATTATGATATAGTAGTAGGCATAGTAGCAAACATTTAAATGAAGCAATAAATATACAAACACAAAGTGTGAAAATTGGAAAGTAAAGAACGCAGATAGGAAGAAGAAAACCTTTAGAAATGTGATGCTGGAGGAGCATATTACATGGATTGGAAAAAATAATAACCCGAATGGAACATATTGGGCCTGAATCTTCACTAGAAGTGAAGATGATTAAACTGAGATTATCTTGCTGTGGATATATCATGAGATGATGCAAATCACTGAAAAAAAGACAATATTCCTCAGCAAAGTGGAAGGCAGTATGAAAAGAGAAAGACCACACAGCACATTGACCGATTTAATCAGTCTTCATTATGGTCTATGGTAAACACAAAACAAGAGGGGGAAACATACAACATGAATTATAAAAAAGAAAACCATGCCCCTGATTTTGCAAGATCTCAGTAGTGCATCACTTGACTCGAGATCTTAGAGGTATTTTGTTCATAAGGCTGTCATACTTTGAAATCAGCTTGATGGCACATAGTAACAACACCAAACAACATAGAGAAATTCTTCAGCCAGAGCTTTAAAAAACAAATTTGAGGTCTACAAGTACTGGTAACTTTTGCTGGGACTGCTTGCATTGTAGCCTAAAATGTAGCTTTTCCAAGATTTTTTTAATCACAGCATCCAGTAAAAATCTCAAATGGGTACAAGAGTGAAATATAGGGGGAAAGAAAAAGACACCTGAAATTTGTAGTGATAACACCATATGCAAAGCACCCCATCTTCATGAAAGGGGACAATAATTCTTATAAGGCAATGGAAAATTTTTGCTCACTTGTTTGAAACAGTTATATTCAGAGAGGAAAAAAAATAAAGTTAAGGAACTTTTCAAAGAAGGAGAATGGAGGGTGATAGATGTTCACAAACATAGCAAAAAATAAGAGTGAAAAAATTGTTAATTGATAAGTATTTTGCATGCCTTCAAACAAATACCAAGGTTTTGAACTTCACACACCACACTTATAGTGAAAAGGAACTAGACAAATCCTCAACCACCCTGATTCACCCTTGGATATTTCATGAGTATTTCTTATCGCTCAGAAGAGCATAAATTCATAGATTTTACGGTTAAGGGAGCTTGAGATGGGCTGCTGTATTTCCTACACTTAGTCCTGCCACTTCTTATTGGACCATCTTCTGTCACCTTAAAGAGAGAAGTGTATATTATCAAGGTAAACATACAAATCACTCTTGCATTTGATCCAGGGAAGAACGGGAAGAGGGGGGGAAAACCTCTTAAACATATTGATTGGAAAGTGTCAATAATGCTATAGGGTTGAGTCCTTGAGAAAGAAAATAGCACGAATATCGCACTCGTGAGTTCAGTTTGGAGAGTTATGCCAGGGGAAATAGCTGGTCTGAATAGGGATTTCTGTTTAATTGCTTTTGGAAAGAAGACAGGATTTGGGTCCAAGTTCCTTTCCTTGGAGGGGAAAATTCAATATAACTGTTGTCCTTAATAAAATGATGAAGGATCTTACTTGAATAGCTAATATATTCATTCCTCACTTGGTGTTTTAGACTGCACTCAACACCTCTTGCTAGCAAGGCCAATTATTATGCTGACACAGGATAATGGACAACATGATCAACACAATCAGTTGACATCATTGGGTTTGGGTTTGTGTGTGTGTTGGGATGTTGGTCGAGGCTAAGCTTTAATAATTTCCTTGAAAAGAAATTTGATAGCTGAAGCATAAAGTTCAAAATATGAGGAGAGATGTGGAAACAATCTATACCTGTGAAAGTGAAGCCTCTCAAATTGGAAAACATAACTATGCCTTGAGTGTTATCTTTCTAAGGACTAATCACACACACTTATGTGTGATGTCTGTGCTAGTAGCATATATTTCGAGGTGTATTTTGGGAGTGGTCCAGGCATGTAGTCAGGGAAGGGGGGTGTTGAGTGGCTTCAGCCCCCCAATTCTCAGGGTGGTCTGCGAGAATGCCTTACTGGTACATTATTTAAACTGTTATGTTTATTCATATCATGATCTGATCACCAGGCTCAATATATCCCATGTGCATGGGGGCATTGGGATAGTGATGCAAAAAATTTGCTAGGGTAGACACTCTCTCACTCAGACTCAGCCCCGAATCAAAATCCTGGCTGCGGTTCTGGAGTGGTAATTTTTAGCCTGCTCAATTCTCCTTTGCTAAAATTGCTGGCAGTACACCTCCATTGGCAGTCAGAGAAAATCGTGAATAAAGCCATTCCTGTTTTCCACTTTCCCACTATCTTTTTACTTTTTACTGTTTTATATTTTAAAATTGTTAAGCTTCTTAGGAACAAAAAAATAAATTTTTATGTTTCTCCCTTGGGATAGATACCACAAAATTTACAGTGTTTTACAGTGCCTCCAATCCTTCCTGGAAGGCTGTACCCAGAAAGTGGTACTGGGAACTCCTATTCATACCCCTGGCCATTGTCCTGTGGGGTTCCTCAGGGTTCTATTTTGTCTCCCATGCTGTTTAACATATATATGAAACCACTGAGAGAGGCCATCTGGCATTTTCGAGTTCAGTGCCACCTTTATGCAGATGACGCTCAATTGTACTACTCCTTTCTACCTAAAGGGCAAATAAATTGAAACTTAATCCAGACAAGACAGAGATGCTCCTGGCCAGTTAGAAGACAGATCAGGGAATAGAGATCCAGTCCGTGTTGGATGGAATTACACTCCCCCTGATGACACAGGTCTGCAGTTTGGGGGTCCTCGCGGACTCAGTTCTGAACCAGGAGGCCCAGGTTTCAGAGATGGACAGGAGGGCCTTTGCACAGTTAAAACTTGTGCCTGTTCCTTAAGAAGCCAGATCAGGCCATGGTAGTACACACCTTAGTTACATCCTGTCTGGATTACTGTAATCTCTCTACGTGGGGCTGCCTGGTAATGACCTTTAAAGTCCTATACAGTTCAGGTCCAGGATATTTGGCTGGCCCTATCTCTTTGTATGAAACTGTCTAGGCACTGAGTTTTTCAGGAGAGACCCTTCTCTCAGTCCCACCTGTATCTCAAGCTCGGTTGGTGGGAACAAGAGAGCAAGCCTTCTCGATGGCTGCCCTTCAACTGTGGATCTCCCTGCCCAGGGAAGTCAGAATGACCCCTTCCTTGCTGTTCTTCCAGTAGCAAACTAAAATATTTTTATTCAGACAGGTGTTTAAAGATGAAAGTATTTAAGTAGGGGGTGCTGTGGTTTTATATGGTTTTATGGTTTTAATTTGAATTGGATGTAATATGAACGATGTTTAATATTTGTATATTGTATATATTAAGTTAAATTGTGAGTTACTTTCAGCCTCCATGTGGTGAGAGAAGGTGGATATAAATAAACATATTAATAATAATTATCAGTGTGTCCATTTTGCAGAATTCAACATGGTAGAAAGTGACAACAATCCTAAGGTACTAGGCATGCAGGTTCAACTATGCTATGTAAGGGAAATAATTTTAGGAACCACGTATTTCACTATTCAGCACAGAATGGAAAATACAAGAAATGTGACTAAGATTCTAGGGAAAGACTATTGACTAGGCATGGTTTAGAACCCAAAAATAGGGAATCGAAAATCTAATGGTGGGGGGGGGGATTTTTTTTATTAGTAATAGAAAGACTTACAAAAAAAATTTCCAAAAATTTCTAAAATTTTACGAAATTCGTTAGTAGTTCGTATGCCAGCGCATGCGCATTCAGATGGTTTTGGCCTACAACTCCCAGAAATCCTAACAGCTGGTAAATTGGCTGGGATTTCTGGGAGTTGTAGGCCAAAACTTGAATAAATCACACTGAATTCTAGATGGGACTCTCCAAATAGGAAGGAGGGGAGGGAAGGAGGGAGGGAGGGGGTATTCTATTCTTGGAAGCAGCAAAAAAGGAGGAGGAGGCCCCCCTCGCTCCTCGCTGCCTCTCTCTCACCCCGATCCTGAGGGAGCGAGGGGCCCAAGTTTGCCCAGGCTGAGAGGAAAAGGAAGAGGCCTGAGGCTGTGAGGAATGGTGGGAGTTGAAGTCCAAAACACCTGGAGGGCTGAAGTTGGCCCGTCATGAAGCCTCTTCAAGGCTTTAGATCCTGGCAGGCAGAAGGGGCAGGGAGGGCCCGTCCATTCCTCCTCCCCTGCCAGGATCTAAAGCGCATCAAGGCTTGGCACGCTTTAGATCCTGTGAGAAACCAACCTAATGTATAATAGAATGAATGCTAACTTATAGAGTAAGTGCCTAAATATTATAAGTAATCCAACGGGTCATATACCTACATTCCATGCACATGCAATAATACAGCAGTAATAACAATGGGTATAAGAAGAGGTAAAATTCAAACCGAAGTATTCTGACTCTGGTCCCTCCTCAAGCGGTGCAAACGGGCTCTTCTCTATGAGCCCGGATTCTGCAGCAAATCCCCCCCAAAGAATATGTATGTGCACCCCGGCAGCAAACGCTGTGCCCGGGCTTTTGGCTTTTCCCGGGAGTGGCTGCCTCCCGGGCTCATAGAGAAGAGCCGTTTGCAGTTTGCACCGCTTGAGGAGGGACCACAGTCAGAATACTTCGGTTTGAATTTTACCTCTTCTTATACCCATTGTTATTACTGCTGTATTATTGCATGTGCATGGAATGTAGGTATATGACCAGTTGGATTACTTATAATATTAGGCACTTACTCTATAAGTTAGCATTCATTCTATTATACATTAGGTTGGTTTCTCACGTGTTGTGTGCAACTACCCCAATACTCTTTGATGCTTTAGACCCTGGCAGGCAGGAGGGGCAGGGAAGCCTGGAAAAATGTAAACAGAGAGGTTTACTCAGAGTAAATCCACAAGGAGGCACTTCATCCAAAGTGCCCTCCTTTGCGGATTTACTCATGAGTAAACCTCTCTGTTTACTTCCTTTGCAGATTTACTTCTGAGTAAACCTCTCTGTTTACATTTTTTCCAGGCTTCCAGCCGAAAGAAGGAGCGAGTTTAGGGCTTGCCTTGCCATAATACTAATTGGCAAGGGAGGCGGGAGGGTGGTGAGAGAGAAGGAGGGTGCCACCCCCTTACGACCTAATAACGATACTTAAGAAAATCCTGGCCCCCGAAGTTCTATAAAGAAAGGCCACTTCCTGGTTGGCGTTCCAGATGCGGAAATACTCAAAAGTAGCATTTCTTACGAATGTCTTCCGAATCATTTAATTTTAATAACTTTTTTCTCATGCCTAATATTGACTATTAAGGGGGTCGATTTTGTCATAAAAGGAGCCAATCTGTTATTGTATCTATTCCATCTTTATTTAAACCAATGGTTCTCAACCTGTGGGTCCCCAGATGTTTTGACCTTCAGCCCCCAGAAATCCAAAAAGTTGGTAAACTGGCTGGGATTTCTGGGAGTTGTAGGCCAAAACACATGGGGAGCCACAGATTGAGACCCACTTACTTAAACAATAATACATTTATAACAGCAAGAAACAGTAATTTTATTAGAATAGTTGTGGAGAGTTGCTATAGGTTTTTCGGGCTGTATGTCCATGTTCTAGAAGCATTCTCTCCTGATGTTTCACCTGCATCTGTGGCAGGCATCCCCAGAGGTTGTGAGTTGTGGAGAGCCCCATTTTAGTCCATGACTCACATTTGTGTCAGGGGAGATGTCTGAGGATCATATGTCAATAATGGGGAAAGGCCACAACTCAAAAGGAGCAGCAGCATGGGTACCTTATTATCCATCCCATACCTAAACCCTCCATCATACTCTTACACAAGTCATGCAAACCAGAGTGAGACATTTTGAAATAATAATAAGCAGTGAGTTTTCCATGGCAGCAGCTACCTTAAATTTCTTGCTCTCTTTTCTTCTTTGCTGATATTCCTCCTGCCTCTCTTTCCAGGCTAGATGGAAGCTGCATACTTCATTATGAGATAAATCCATAATAAAAAGACATAACATCATTACACAGCTAGATTTGTAAAGCAGGAGAAGTGAGTTGTCTGAGAGAAAGACCACCCGCAGTCCACTTTCAATTACCATTTGAATCTTCTTTTCAGGGAAGTATTATAATATGAAAAATAACCCCGCAAATATATCTATCTCACACAACCATGTATCATATTATTTTGATTGTCAAGGCTCCATCCTATGGAATCCTTGGATGAAGAAATAGGCTTTCTTTTCCAGTCCTCCCTAGAAGGACTCCCCTGAGTCCTTCTGGGGAGAGAGGGCAGTCTAGAAATATATTATTATTATTATTATTATTATTATTGAAAGCCCCCATAAACTGCTATGAATTTCAGCTTCAAAGCTATCTTGAGTACCCCTCTGTACCCCTCTGTACTACAGAACTAATTGTTCAAAGAATTTTATTAGTTTCTAAGTGCATTACAATAAATACTAGCCTTACTTACAATTTTAACATGACAATTAGTTTGCAGTAAAACTGTACCAAGTGCAGAGTACAGCTGCATGCCATGTTAAGCAAAGTGTGGAATCACAACTGTAAAGCCACTTTCAACTGATAGAAGTATCCTCCCAAAACATCACAAAGTTCTCAGTGTTGCTTTAGACCAGGGGTGCTCATTATGGTGATCGGGAGCACCTAGGTGATCTTTGGCCCTCTTCCAGGTGATATTTGGGCCTCACCAGCCGGATGGCGCGCTCCTGCCATGCGCGTGCACTCCCGCTGCCGCCTTCGCGGGGCTTCTTTTGCCAAAATGAGGCTTTAGTGGGTGGGCCCTGGCGCTCGTCTTGCCACGCACGGTGTGGTGACATGACCGCCCATAAATACCCCCTGCTGCGTGCGTGAGAGGGGCCTGCTGTGCACGCAAGAAGCAGGACGGGATGGGGACTTCCTGCTTCGTGAAAGCATGCAGCAGGAAGGAAGAAGGCAACGAAGACATTAAGAGAGAGCGCGCGCGCAGGCAAGGGGGATCCTCTTTCCGGGTGCGCGCAGCGGCGAGTTTGTGGGCAGGCAAGAAAGAAGCCCCGCGCGGGCAGAAAACTGCAGGAGGAGTGCTCACATGCACAACAGGTGATCTTTTCAACTTGATTGTTCATATAGTAGCTCGCATGATGAAAAAGTGTGGGCACCCCTGCTTTAGACTATGCCTAAAGTTATTTCATTGTTCAAAGTATAATTAAAACTACTTGCATCCCCTATTCAGAGGCACTGAGGGAGGGATACATGGCTCATAACCACTGAAGAGAGATGTCTACTGACAAACAGAAAAGGAAGTGAAAACAGCATGTATGTCAAGAGACAGTCTCAGGCTTCTGCAAATGAACCTTGCATTTTAGAGTTCAAAGGACAGTAAGAAAGACATGACGAGTCATGTGATTTTTTTATTTTTCACCCTGATAAATGGGAGGTCAAGGAGGGTTGTGTTTAATAGTATATTCCTCAATGAAATGTCACTTTTTCCTCAGTGTGTCCTCTGCATGAGCTAATTAAAATGATGTTTTACTGCAATGTCAGCATACCATGTTGCTGACTTTCTTGTTGTCTTCTGCATAGTCCAAAATGAATGTTGTCATTTGATACATTCAGGATCTCAAAGGCTCTGTCTTATAAGGCCTAATGTATGCTGCTTTATGTATGCTTTGATACTCTCATACTACTGCTTTCTACTCTTTCCACTAACTCCCGAGGCTGTAATTTGTGCTCTGCTCATTTTATTCTCCAATGTCCTTTCCATTGTATATATTTCCAGATATAGGTAGAGTATCCCTTGACTGAAATGCTTGGGACCAGAAATGTTTTGGATTTTTGGATTTTTAGCTTTTTGGATTTAGAAATATCTGCATTTGCATATACTATACATACATTATGAGATATCTTGGAGATGAAAAACAAACCTAAACATAAAATTCATTTTTGTTTCATATACCCCTTATACACATACTCTGATAATAAATGTATACAATATTTGTAATAATTGTGCACATATCAGAGAAACAAAGTATGTATATATTGAAAAATCTAGACAATTTCAGATTATAGAATATTTCAGACTTTAGTAAAAGTAAAGTTAAAGGTTTTCCCCTGACATTAAGTCCAGTTGTGTCCATATCTGGGGGTTAGTGCTCATCTCCATTTCTAAGCCAAGGAACCGGCATTGTCTGTAGACACCTTCAAGATCATGTGGCTGACATGACTGCATGGAGAATTGTTACCTTCCTGCCAGAGCAGGACCTCACAACCTCTAAGGATGCCTGCCATAGATTCAGGTGAAGCAACGGGAGAGTATGCTTTTAGAACATGGCCATATAGCCCCCCCCCCCCCCAAATTACAACAAACCCGTGATTCCAGCCATGAAAACCTTTGACATATTTCATATCTGCTTTATGATCCACATTTCCTGAGGCAAATGTAGTGGCCAGTGAGTCCATATTCTCAACTAATAACTTGCTGGATTTATTTTTTGTTCTTGTAAAGAGGACATGAAGTTAAACCAACATCACACAAGGTGTCATGGAGTATAGTCTGGTGAACTAGTAAATGGAGATAAGCATTTTGACTTCTCACCCTGCATAAGACCCTTCCTGCCTTCCTTCCTTCCAGTACAAACATACATAGGTCCTGTGTGTGTGTGTGTGTAATCTTTTTATTCACCTGCACTGCTGCCCCATACTATTTTATTAATAGGGACTTGATCATCCATGATTTGGGGTATCTGTGTAGCCTTTCAATCGTAACTGCCTATATCCCACCACTTAAATATAAAGTTCTGATTGTAGCTACTTGGGGTAAACTGGAGGAGTATCTCTTTTCTCTATTAACAAAATTTCCCAATGCACCTATATACATTTTGGGTGATCTTAATGTAAGGATCAGCCCCAATAATACTGAGTTGGAAAACAAATTTCCATCATTACAAGAGTTAAGGGACAATATGCCTCCTTAGAAAATCAAAAGACCAGAAAACAAATTTTGTTGGTTTTTGCCTGATCCAACTACAGTTTAAATTAGACCTTCTAATTCTTTTTTTTAAAAAATACCTTTATTGTGGGGTTTTTTTAATATTGCAGTGATACATACAAAGCGTAAGAAAAAGAAAAAAACATAATAGAAAAGAAAAACAACAAGTGATAGTGGGGGGAGGGGAAAGGGGAGGACTGGAGGGGGTGGAAAAGGGGACCTAGGAGGGGAAGAAACAAACAATCAAGACATACACATTAAAAGCATACATAACTTCCAGTATTGTACATTCAGTCAAGATCCCTTGTATTTCTCAGCTAGATAATCCATAAACATTATTTGGTATCATATCGAATATTTATTTCCTTAAAGGTTACGTTTAGTATAGCTACTGCAAATCTTTTAGCTTGCTTTGTGGCCTTCCCTTGACAAAGGGGCTATACAAATTTTCTGTACCTTAATGTTAAATTAGACAGACCTTAAGTAGTCTTCAAATGGAGACCAATCCGTAGTTTTAATTGGTTTTCCGCTACTTTGTTTTAAGAGAAAAGTCAGCTTGTCCATATTCCCAATTTCCCAGATTTTGTCCTGCCATGCGTCCATATCTGGCGTCTTCTCCAGCTTCCAGACTGTGGCATAAACTATTCGAGCCGCAGTGATTATGTGTGTAAACAATCTATCCTCATTTTCATTCAATTGAATTTCTTTGTCTGTTAGGCCGAGAAGGAAGAATTCTGGTTTCAATGGTATCTCTTTTTTCAAATTTTTTTGTGCTATTTCCTGAATGTTCTTCCAGAATTTAATCGCTTTGTCACAAGACCACCATAGATGGTAGAAGCTTCCTTCATGCAATTTGCACTTCCAGCACCAATCTGAGTTGTTTTTATACATGATACTAAGTTTCTTGGGAGTCAGGTACCATCTATGGAAAATCTTAAGCCAGTTCTCCTTCAAACTGGCTGCATATACATATTTGATTTTTTTGTTCCAGATTTGTTGCCATTCTTGTAGTTTTATCTGGCGTCCTATGTTTTTGGCCCAATTTACCATACAACTTTTAACTATCTCGGTCTCCGTCTCCCACTCTAATAATTTGTTATATAGCATGGTAATATTTTTATTTCTTTTTACCATTAGCTTTTCCCAGAATTCCTCCTTGTTCTCGAAGCCTATAGTATTGTCTTTCTTAAATATTTCCTTTATTTGGAGGTACTGAAGCCAGGACATATTTTTGAATTGGAGTCTTAATTCATCTAGAGACTTTAGTTCAATTCCATCCTCATTTTTCTTTAGAAGTTCTTTATAAGTAGGCCAGATTTGCCACCCAAGTAGCCTTCTATGTTTTGCCTCTATGGGGGAGACGCAGAGTGGGGTTTTAGAATAGAAGAATGGTCGGAGTTTATTCCAGACTGATCTGACAAAATGATTGCCATTTTTTTTTCAATTTTTGCCTGCTCGTACCAAAGGTAAGAGTGCCAGCCTACTCTGAGGTTAAATCCCTCCAGAGTGAGCAGTTTCACATTTTTTAACATGATCCATTCTTTTATCCATACTAGGGCACACGCCCCATAATATGATTTGAGATCAGGGAGTCCGAATCCCCCCCTGCTCGTCCTGTCGATCATCACCTTGTATTTAATTCTTGGTTTCCTTCCATTCCAAATGAAATTTGACAGATCCTTGTTCCACATTTGAAATATTTTTTGATTCCTGATAATCGGTATATTTTGGAATAAATAAAGGAGTTTAGGGAGGATATTCATTTTTATAGCCGCAATTCTCCCAAGTAGCGAGAGGTTCAAAAATTTCCAGTTGTTTAAGTCCTTTTTTATCTCCTTCCATTTGTCCTCATAATTGTTTTGTAATAGTTGGGAGTTTTTGGCCGTTAGCCATATCCCTAGATATTTTATTTTCTTTTTTACCTGAAACCCTGTTTTCAGTTGCAGGGTCTCTTGATTCTTCTTTGACATATTTTTAGTCAGGAAAACCGTTTTTTCTTGTTAAGTTTGAATCCCGCCAATTTACCAAATTCCTCGAGCTTTTGCATCCAGGTTTGGATATTTTTAATTGGATCGTGAATAATACAGATGACATCGTCTGCAAAAGCTCTTATTTTGTACTCCTGGTTTGCTAATTTTAATCCTGATAAATCCTTGTCCTTTCTTATCCCTCTCAACAGTATTTCTATCGACAGGACGAACAGCAGGGGGACAGCGGGCAGCCCTGCCTGGTTCCTTTTCAATTTGGAATTTGTCAGATATCTCATTATTTATTTTTAGTCGGGCTTCTCGAATTGAGTAAATGGTGCCAAAGGCATTCTTAATGCTGTATCCCATGTCTAATTCGTTTAGAACAGATTCAATAAAACTCCAATTTATATTATCGAAGGCCTTTTCCACATCTAGCGATAAGAAAGCCATCTCTTCTTGTGTGTTTACGTCATAATATTCAATAATGTCCAAAACTACTCTTAAATTGTCTTTAGTGCCTCTATTGGGCAAGAAGCCTGCTTGGTCCTCTCCCACCCAATTTTTCAGAAATTCTTTTAATCTGCTAGCTACAATAAGAGCAAATATTTTATAATCACAATTTAATAAAGAGATGGGTCGATAGTCTCTTACATCAGACGCATCCAAGGGATCTTTTTGGATCATCACTATCACTGCCTCTCTCCATGTGCCTGGATTGAATTCATAATTTTTTTAAGGTAGGGGGTACGTTCATTTTTCATTGTTTTATAAAAAATTGCTGAGAACCCATCGGGACCTGGGACTTTGTTGTTATCTAATTTATCTATAGCCTCTTTGATTTCTTCCTCTGTTATTTCCCTGTTTAGTGCCTCTCTCTCATCATCCGATATTTTTCTCAGATCCTGATTGGAGATAAAAGTAGTTACTGCATCTACCGAGATATCATCCTTCCTGTATAATTGTTTGTAAAAATCTATAAATTGGGATTGGATATCCTTGCTTGAGGTGTATGTCTTGTCCCCCTTTTTTATCATAATAATATGTTGTGCTAGCCTCTTTTTTCTGATTTTTCTCGCGAGCCATTTCCCCGGCTTATTCGCGTTTTCAAAAGAATACTGTTTTATATATTTATATTTCTTAGCTAGGGACTCTATATCCAAATGCTGTTTCTTTTTTATCATCTGTTGCAGCCTTTTGTTGATCACCTTCTTATTTGGGGATCTTTTCAGCTGCATTTCCGTCTTCGCTATATTTTCTTCTAGCTCCTTAAGTTCTCTATTCCTAGCTTTCCTTTTTTGTGCATTCTGTTGTATAAAGTACCCTCGCATCACTGCTTTCATTGTATCCCATAAAATTTGTGGTTTTATCTCCTCTGTATCATTGAAGGCGAAGAACTCGCTAAGGAGTTCCCTATTTTTTTTAATTTCCATGTCCAATTTTAGTAAATTATCATTCAGCCTCCATTGTCTACTAATCGAGAGTTTGTTTAATGTTAATTCAATTGGGCAGTGGTCTGAGTGGATACGTGGAAGTATTTTGATAGTGTTAATTTTAGGTATTAATGGAGAGGACATCCATATCATGTCTATCCTCGACCATGAGTTATGGCGTGAGGAAAAGAAAGTGTAATCTTTCTCCGAAAGGTGAATAGCCCTCCAGGAGTCCTCTAGAATCATGTCCTCTTTGAATGACAAAAAGGTTCTAGGTAGGAGACTTGATTCTTTATTCTTATTCTTCCTTCCCTTAGTATTTTTGTCCATTTTGCTGTCCAGAACTCCATTGAAGTCCCCCAGCAAAATCAAATACTCACTTTCATTGTTTTCTATACTTTCTCTTAAATATTTAATGAATTTAGTCTTAGGTCCGTTGGGCACATATATGTTGCAGATCAATATTTTTTCATTGTTTAGAGTAATTTGTACTGCTATTACTCTTCCCTCGGTATCCTTAAACTTGAATTCTGGGGATAATTCCTCCTGTATGTACAGAGCCACTCCCCCTTTTTTGTATCGTAGGATGAGAAGAAAACCTTACCCAATTTCTTATTATTTAAGTGAGAGACATGCTTATGGGAAATATGAGTTTCCTGTAATGCTATAACTTGATATTTCATTTTATTTAATTGGTTAAAAATTCGGTTGCGCTTGCATGGCGAGTTCAGCCCGTTCGCATTCTGTGAGTAGATTTTCAAGGGTAACTCAAGCATAATTCAAATCTTCTCACTCCTCCACTTCGTCATCTACTGCCTCTCCCAAGTCCTCCTCTTTGGAAGGTACTGGAGCGATCGCTTGATTTTCCTTCTCCTCCTCCTCCTCCGGCGACTTAAGCCTCGGGCTTTTCTTTTTAGCGCCCTCTCTTGAAGACGGATCTGGTTTGTTGTTAGATGGGTCCTTGACCAGCTTATCATAAAAGTCTCTGGCTTTTCCTTCATTTGTTATCCACCATCTTCTGTCATTATACGTCATCATCAGGCCCTCCGTCTTCTCCCATCTAAACTTTATTCTAAACTTCTGGCGAGCAGAGATGGCGGTAGGCACGGGAAAGACGGGGCTCCTGCTTTCCCAGCTCCGTTGAGCCGTGGGGCTAGCGTTATCGCTCCCCCCTCCCGGTGGATTGATTCCGGGAGGTACGCCGAGTACCCGGTGCATTTCTTACGGCCCATAAGCCACCCCTCCCCTCAAGGAAGGGGTGCCGGGGGCCCCAGAAAATAGCACAGGGGCGCGCGAACGGCTCCGGAGGAAGCGGGTCAAATGATCCGCAAAAACTACATGCCCCTGCTCTGAAGAAATAAAAGACAGCGGAGAGATCGGCTTCAAGAAAGTTCAAGCAACTTAGCTGCTGCATTGGCGAAAACTGGATAATAAGACAACAAAACTGTAAGTGTCGGGCTTTACAGCCGCCGAATCAGGCCTTGAAGTTGCCGAAGGTCTGAAGTAAACAAGACAAAACAGACAGACAGATCCCCGACTAGGCGTAAACTATAATTCAGCAACGTTATTAGCTTGGAGTACCAGCATCAGTACCAGCATTAGAGAGAATTAAAAACCAGCCATAAAACAGAAATAGAGATAAAAGAGACTGTGTCTGACCTTGAGCGCCATATTGTTGAGTCTACCTCCTGGCTTCTCTATAAACAACTGCTGATTCAGCGATAAGAAAGGAGAGACTGCAGAGATCTCGCGGGAGGAAGGGAAGACAAGGCGGGATATAGAACTCTCGCGGGAGGAGGCGAGAGGAGACGAGAAGAGGTGGAAAAGCATAGAGATATAATATACCAGAATATGGAAGCGAAGAGCCCAAGGTATCTCAAGGCAAAACTTCCCCCGCGGAGGCGTCAGAGACGACAGAGCCGAAGAGAGACGAAGAGAGCCGAAGAGAGCAAGAAGGGACAAAACAAACCAGCGACTAGCAGGCGACTTGCAGGCAAGAGACATAGTCCGAAAAGACACGGACCAGACCCACCTCATCCCGCCTCCCCAAGGGGATACAAGCGGAAAGCAAGAGAAATTACATGATGACGACCCCTAAAAATATCCCCAAAGAAGGGAGGGACTCGGGTATTTCGCTTGTACAAAGGAGAGGATCTGGCAGTGGCAGTGGTAGTGAAGCCACAAATATGAAGGACTTATTAAGGGAGCTACAAAAAATCAGAGAAGACCAACAAGAAAATCAAAATGAATTTAAAACAATACTGGCAAGCCAAAACAAAAAGTTGGAAGAGAAAATGGACACCATGAAGTCGGATATCAAAGAGGAGATCCACCACCTGAAGAAAGATTTGGTTGCTGCTTTTACTAAAATAGATGAAATAAAGATTAAAAGCAAGGCCATGGAAGAGAGCCAAAAACAAATGAAGAGAAATATAGAAGAATTTCAAAATAAAAATGACAAGATAGAGAATAGGGTGGATAGGCTGCAAGTGAGCGAAATGGATGGACAACTTCGCTTCAGGAATTTGGAGGAAGAAGCCAAGGAAAACACAAGATTAAAGATCATCACATTATTCGCTTCTTACCTGGAAAGAGGATTCAATGAGATGGAGGCAGAGGTGGACAGAGCTTATAGAGTTCAATCAGCCTATGCAAAACAACATAAAACCCCTCGAGATATCATTGTCAATTTTGTCCAAAAGGTGACCAGAGACAATATTTTGAGATTGATAAACAGAAAACCAATAGTACAAGCTGGCAAAAAAATCATTGTCCTAAAAGAAATCCCACAGCAAGTCCTACAACAAAGGAAAAAGTACAGTTTCCTAACTGAGGAACTGAAATTAGACCTTCTAATTCTAAATGGATCGATCCCCAAGGACAGCTGGGATGAAATCACCTTTTCAAGTATAGTGGAATGTTCAGCACTTTAGCACTGGCACTAGGGACCTTGTCACACGGTGAGGCATGGAGGAGGTCATCTTGCCTCGCTTCATCTTGGGTCGCTTCTCTGGCTGTCTGGTGATCCCATGGGGGGGGGAAGCAAGGTGCATGTGCAGTGGGCATGGCTTCCCCCATGGAGCTTGCAACATGGGAAGTCTCCCGTGTTGCGTGGGCAGTGGAGGGAATCCATGTGCACGTAAGATTTCCAGATACAATTAGGTATGCTGGAGCAATGGGTTAGATTACACTTGCCAGAATGCATCAGTCTATGTGACCACTTCCCAAGTTTTGATAACAAGACAGACACTACAGAACAAATGCATGGTGGGTGTAGAATAGTGGACTAGAAATACAAATTAATTAAAGGTCTCTCTCTCTCTCTCTCTCTCCCTCTCTCTAGATAGGTAGTTAGATAGATATAGATATAGATATACACATACACACAGACATCAGCATATCTAGTTTTATCATAGAGGTTTCCCTTTTAGCACTTTGTGAGTCAATATATATCATTGGGAATTAGAAAAAGAATTGTTCCCCTCTGGGCATTAGATGTTATTATACTTTTTTCAATACTGTAAAGCAGGGCTGTCCAACTTCTACCGGACCGGGGGCCTGAATTCTGGTCACTGATCACCTGGGGGGCCTTAGGGTCTGCCTCCACCCCTGGCTCTGCCCTGCCCTGCCTCCACCCCCACCCCCTCCACCGGCTCCGCCCCCTCCCCGGGCTCCAATTTACTTACAATTACTAGTTGCATTATTAATTATTAAATAAAAAATGGAACTGAATGAAATAAATATGAATATAAATAAATATCAGAAGGGAGATGGATTGAGGAAGGGAATATATATGGGAGTGAAATAAATATAAATAAATAAATATCAGAAACACACAAAGAGAGATGGATTGAGGAAGGGAATATATATGAGAGGGAAATAAATATAAATAAATAACATAAAAGCAAGAATTAAAGCAAGGAAGAAAGGAGCCCACCCCAGAAAAACAGCCCTCAGTTCCAAATTAAATACATTATTATAATATTTCTGCCCCATATATTCCCACCCCCATCTTCCCCTTATTTCCATATTAAATACATTTATTATTGTTATTATTATTATATTTCTGCCCCATATATTCCCACCCCCATCTTCCCCTTATTTCCAAATTAAATACATTTATTATTATTATTATTATTATATTTCTGCCCCATATATTCCCACCCCCATCTTCCCCTTATTTCCAAATTAAATACATTTATTATTATTATTATTATTATTATTATTATTATTATTATATTTCTGCCCCATATATTCCCACCCCCATCTTCCCCTTATTTCCAAATTAAATACATTTATTACTGTTATTATTATATTTCTGCCCAATATATTCACAACCCCATCTTCCCCTTAAGCCCCCTGCTTCGGCCTACCTTTCCAAATGTGCTGGATCCAGTAGCCGGACCACGTGCGAGGCGGCGGGCGGGGCGTTGGGCGAGGCGGTGGGCAAGGCGTCGGGCGGGCGAGCGAGGCGGCTCCGCTTTTGCTGTGGCAGCTGCGCCATCTCCGCCTCACAAAGACGGAGCATGCCGATTGGCGGGGGGAAGGGAGGAGGAGGGAGCCTGCTCCTCCTCCCTGCCCCGCCCTGCCCCACTCCTCTCCGCCACGAAAAAATATATTAAAAATAATAATAATAATAAAATAAAAAATTATTTTAAACAGCAAATTTCTTTTTTAAAAGGGTAGGGGGCCGTAGGGATGGGGCTGGGGGGCCGTATACGGCCCACGGCCCACCAGTTGGACAGTCCTGCTGTATAGGTTGGACAGCTAAATTCACTATTGCTATGGGTATACTCAGTACTTACTGTTGGTTCATTTGATCTGGTATTTTTTGTCCTTTTATTCTTTTACTTGCCTGCTCCCCCTTTTTTGATCTTGTTAAAAATAGAAGAGAATGTTGTGTCAATGTTTACAGCAGAGGACAAAGAACAAACAGGCTCAAATGGCCTGCAGGCACCTAACCTTTAGTTATGATCTTGACAGATTTTACAAGCTTTAAACTGGGTATATCATCAGTGGAATAACTGCAAAAGATGTCTTCCTGAAAGTACACAGGGATTTCACAGCAAAACAAAAACTTCACTGACCCAAATTGTTTGTTACAAACAGAAAGCGTCTGAATAATGTTGTGTTTATTTTTTCTAAGGAAAACCTGATGGCTTAAGGCTAAAACCTTAAAGAAATCCTACAATGTGTCACCCACAAGTTTTAACACAATGGGAAAGGCTTCATCAAGGGTATAAACTTGTGTGAAAAAGTCCCTCCTCCAAATTCTATATTGCTGCCTCCTTTCATCACTACCTGTTGAAATGTACATGGATAGCAGGGAGGCATTGCTATTTCAAGTTTTGGGGGACAGGACTTGTAGCTGAAATTTATTTCACTTACTAAATATTTAGTTTTGCTCTTTGACATTGTCCTTGACCTTGAACTTCCTTTTTGCGGGGAGTGGGTTGATAGAAGTTCATGTCTGCCTTTTCCCTCCACATTGACCAATAACAACAACAAAAACAACAACAATCCACCACATTCTCCACCAGACACAGAATTTATTTATTTATTTGAGAAACGTATACCCCGCCTTTCCCCACTTAAGGGCCCAAGGCAGCTTACAGAGGATAAAACCATGCATAATAAAAGTTTAAACATGTAAAATCAAATATTAGTAGTTGCTTTCACATGTCCTTAAACTGTAATAAAACATTAACACTTTAAAACCACCCCTAAATACAGGGAAGTCCTCAGTACAAGATCTTTTAAAAGGAGCAAATGGCCCTAAATTAAAATGACATTGTCCACCAATGTTTTGAGCCAATATGGCAAATTCTTCAATCTCCTCTATTTCAGTATTTCATGGATTTTCCACACTAAGTTGGCTGTGTACTCTGGTTTATTATAAACTTTACTTGGACTTGGTACTTCAATAATAATAATAACAACAACAACAACAACAATGCTTTATTTATATCCCGCCCCCTCTCCCCAAGCAAACATGGAGCGGCTTACAAGAAGAAACAATATACATAATATCAGTCACACTTACAATCCAAAAAAAGGCTAAATCAAAACAAATAAATCAAAAAAGACAAATCACAATTCATAGAAGAAGAAAAATAAATATCAATAAACATATTAATTATAAGTCATAAACATCACCCATCCAAATATAAAATTTATAACAATTAAGATATATAGTACCAACTAGTTTTGCCTTGCAGGAAATAGAAATATTTAATTAAGAGGGGAAATTTATATCAGCGGCTTGATGCAGCCACAGAGCTGTGCAATTGCGTGATTTAGGGATTTTTTAAAAAGTGATTGAGGAGAAAGAAAGCTTTTTGGCTTTGCAGTCAAATCTCTTTTCTGTCTGCCTACTGGAAGTGGCAATAGCAGCAGATTGAGAGCAAGCAACAACAATGAAGGAATATCCACAACACACCCACAAAATACTTCTGTCCCCAAAGTGCAGAAGTGGCTTCATATTATTGAGTGACTGAAAATGCTTTAGAAGATTGGTATGTGTGTTGAGCAGCCCTAAAAGAAGATTTGCACATTTTCATGAAAAACTGCGTCAACATGAGTTGAAGGTTGGTTTGCAGTGAGTTTATACCAGGACTGTGGTGCAGCTGGCTGGGTGTCAGCTGCATTAAGATCACTACTGACTGAAAGGTCATAAGTTCAAAATCAGCCCAGGTCAGAGTGAGCTTCCAGCTAATTTTGTGTAGCTTGTTGTTGACTTTTGCAACCCGAAAAACATTTGCATCTGTCAAGTAGGAAATTTAGGTAACACCTATATATGGGGGGGCTAACTTAAAAAATTTACAAGGCCATAAAAAATCTGCAGCAAAAAGCATGCAAGGAATGCAGAAAGTACTTCATCAGTGTCACAGATGAATGGTGAAGCAACAGCTCCCCTGGTGGCTGGAAAAAAGGTAAATGGCCTCTGACTGTCTGTCTATATGTGTTGTGTGTCTATGGCATTGAATGTTTGCCATGTATGTGTACATTGTAATCCTCCCTGAGTCCCCTGTGGAGTGAGAAGGGTTGAATATAAATACTGTAAATAAATAAATAAATAAATAAATACTGTAAACTTTACAGCAAAGGCATGTGATGGTAAGTTTTTTCCTTCATGGATAGTGAGCTTCAAATGTGGCTAACAAGTCTCATGTGATCATGTCTTTGAACTCGTGGAAAAAAGCACTGTATTAGGGTGGTTCCAGACAGCCCTTTTACCAGGAACAATCGCATTTTAAAAATGTGAATGTTTCCAGGTTCCAATCCACACACACACACCCAACCAAAGAGTACATGCTTTTCTTGGGGGGTGGGGTGTCCAAATGCCCTGTTGGGCTTTCTAGCAGGGCACAGGACCATGACCTGCTAACACAACGTCTAGCCGCTATTGGAGTCCAAGGGGTGACCCTTAAATGGTTTGAGTCATTCCTCAGGGGTCGTAGCCAATGGGTAGAATGGGAGGGCCAGATATCCGAGGCATCCCCTCTCCAGTTCAGAGTACCAAAAGGAGATATCCTCTTCCCAGTATTATTTAACATCTATGTACAACCACTGGCTGAGTTGGTAAGGAGCTTCAGCTTAGAATGTTACCAGTATGCTGACGACACCCAGTTCATTTTGCTTCTAGAACCTGGGAGAACAACAATTCCTGATAACTTCTCCTTGTGCTTGGAAGCTATGACAGGCTGGCTGCGTATGAGTATACTTAAGGTGAACCCGGTCAAAACTGAAATCTTAAGGCCTGGTCAGCTCTGGGAACTGGCCTGCCCTCTGCCCACCTTTGATGATGAATCCTTAGCCCCATCTACTATGGTGAAGAGCCTCAGTATCTTGCTGGATTCCCAGTTGACGATGGAAGCTCAGATTTCCACCATCAGTAAGCAGGCCTTTTTCCACCTCTGCCAAGCGAAGCAGCTGGCTTCTTACCTTCCAACAGAGGACGTCGCAATGGTAATCCACGCCACAGTTACCTTGAGGCTGGATTACTGTAATGCATTGTATGGTGGTACTCCTCTTTCAGTGACACGGAAGATCCAAGTGGTTCAAAACGCAGCTGCCAGATTACTTACTCGGACACCAAAGAGACATCACATAGCTCCAGTGTTACAACACCTCCATTGGCTCCCAATTGAACATCGGGCTTCCTATAAGACACTGGTTCTGACTTTCAAGGCCATTTATGGACAAGGCCCTAAATACCTCAGAGATCGTCTCTCACATACTTGTCATCAGAGACTACCAAGATCAGCTCAAGAAAACCTCTTGTTTGTTCCCAGTCCTAGGGAGGCATGCCTGGACTCCACAAGGCACAGGGCCTTCTCAGTTCTTGCCCCAACCTTGTGGAATTCTTTATCTCCATACATTAGAGCTATATCTGATTTGCGGTCTTTCTCTCAAGCTCTCAAAACTTGGCTTTTCATCAAAGCTTTTAATTTGTGATTTATAGTTGATGTGTTTGCTGCTTTATTGCTGTGTAAGTCGCTCAGAGCACTCCGGTGGAGAGCGACTCATCAAATAATAAATTGAAATGAAATGAAATGAAATGAAAACCCCTTTAAATTAAAAAATGAAAATAACTCACCTGGCAGCCATTTCTCCTTCTGCAGAGTTCTCCTGGCTCAAACCAATGACATGACAAGAGAAGGGTTCAGGAGCAATTTTCCTCCTCTCCCTTCTCTTTGCGCATCATTGGTACGAGTCAGGAGAACTCCGCAAAAGGGGAAATGGCTACCAGGTGAGTTATTTTCATTTTTAAAGACTTTTTAAGGGATGTTTGAAGGGAATGGGGCTGTCTTGGGTTTCTTGGGCTCCAGGAGCCCAAGAAACCCAAGACAGATGTGTAGATGGACACCGGAAGTTGCACAACGCAATCCCCAGTCCCAACTACACGGCCCCCACACCTGGAAAGACCCAGGTCTTCTGGATCTTTCCAGCAGACAAATTACTTCGGCACAAAGTATGGTTTTCCTGCTTTGTGCTGAATGCAGTCATGTTTACCTGAGGCAATGTCTGGATGTCCCAGGTAAATATCCAGAAGGATGTGCTTTTAGGGCCTGTCTGGTTGGGCCCTTAGTTGCACACATTCTTGTACATTTCCATTGCTTTCTGGGGTATGTGATGGGGTTTAACAAGACAGTCTCCTTTGGCAGTGACATTTCCTGCAAAGTTTGAAATACTAGAAAATCAGGATTCCAAAATGTGTGGGGTGCCTCCATGACAGAGGTTATTTCTTGGGAAAGACATCTTCTATGGAAGAAGAACAAAGAATCAGGGCAGAGGAGAGCATAATTTGGAAGGAAAGGAAGATATAAATAAATTAAATTTAAATATATCAAAGTAACACAAAGCCCTTCTCAAATGTTTAGACTATCAATATCTTATCCAGATAATGTTATACATTCTGAAGGGAAAGCCAAATTCAGTATTAAAGTTAGATTCACAAATTGCAGCTGTCAACTGAACTTGCTAAAGACGGGGAAACAAAGGAAGAAGGCAGGGCAGGAAAAGAAATGTGTCAATTTATTATCTTCTTGTATTCATTTAGAAACAAACATTTTAGGAAAGCAGGAACACATTCACAAAACCGCCCGGAGTCGCCTGCAAGCTGAGAGGGGCGGTATACAAATATAGTAAATAATAAAATAAATAATAAAAAACCCCACCACTTGAATGGGGGAGGGGGGGATAATCCATACTTTCTGTCTTGCATGTTGAGAGAAGCGGGTTTCATTAAGAAAATATTTAAAAAGGAATATTTATTCCTCTGTATACATTTTGTTCCTACCTCTGTTATATAGGACAGCTCATGTCAATTTGGGGATGGGAAATCAAAGTTCTCAATTAATTAGTTTCATGTTTTCAGACTCTTAAATGAGAGCTTAAACTGTCTCATTGCAAAGTTCTCCCCATAATGTTGAATTGACATTATAGACTGATCTATCTGATGAGCAAGAATTTCCTATCAACATGTATCTCTCACATCTGCTACTTGTTATTTGGTATTGATGACTCTTTACATGCAGCTTTAAATTATTTTGGTTTCTCAATCTAGTTAGGATCAATTGTGAACTCTGCAAAGTCCTTTCATGAGGGGAGTTAACTGGAAGGAATTTTTACAAGTTTTCTATTAGGATCCTTATTTTAGTATAAGGCATTATAATAAATGGGAATTAAAATAGCAGATTTCAAACAAACACTTTTAATTCATTATAATGATAAAAGGTAGAAGCCAATTTTTCTTTTAAATGGATCCTTATTCCTTTTCCTTCTTTTCCACTTCTTCCACATGCTTTCTTTGAATTTTTATACCATCACAACAGATTATGATATGTGTGCTTAATGATATAATGCATACAATGTCTATTAAAGAATGTTCCTGTTGATAGCATCTCAAGTACATGCAGCTATACTTTAAAAAGGTCCACATATTGTAAAAATATTAAAACTATATTTAATATACTGTGGAAAACAGGTATCTATTCATTTTCAACTACATCTGATTAATAATACATTAATTTAATAGCAATGTGAAACTAGTGCAGTAACTGAGAATACATGAGAAAATAGAAGTCTTTTTATTCCACTCAAAAAGATCAAATATAAGCATAGGGAGAGTTTCTAAGGAACATGCTTGCTGAAACTACCCAAAGGTCTTGTTAGAGGTCATAGTGTACATACATATCCGTACATACAGAAATTGATGAGTTGCTTTCACACATGTTTTTTCATGTCCTTCCTCCATTGGCTAAACATGTGTACTCTTGTTGCTGTTTAATGAAATCATGTCAACTTTGACCTTGTCAATGTGAGACCTTCAAGTCACACTGATAAAAACAGTCAGCTCAACTTTTGCAAACTTAAAGCTGTGACTCCTTTAAGTCTATCCACCTATCCATGTTGTTTTCCTCTTTCCCTGCTGCCTTCCACCTTGCTATGCATCATCGTCTTTTCTAGTGAATGATGTGTTCTCATGGTATGTCCAAAATCTGGAAGTCTCAGCATAGTCACCTTGACTTGTAGGCAGGGTTCAGGCTTGATTTGCACTATTTGTTTGTCTTTTTGCCAATCAATGATATCAGCAGAACTCTCACCCAGCACAACTTTTCTAGTGAAATCATTCTGTTTTTTCCAGGGTTTTTTGTTGGTTTGTTTTATCACAATCCAGATTTCAGAACCCTACATTGAAATTGAGGAAGACAATGATATAGTCTAACTTTAATTATCTGTATAGACACTTCAGGATTTTGTCTAGTTTCTTCATAGGTGCCATTCCAAGTTCTAGTCTTCTTCTGAGTTCTTGACTATGGTCTCCATTTTGATTTATAACTGAGATTATACTTTATAAAGTAGATTATAAACTCATCTACTTTAAAGTTATCTAAATGATTTGTGGTCACCATTTTTGTTTCCTTAATATTCAGCTGTACACCTACCACTGAACTTTCTTCCTTGAGCTTCCTCAGTAGACATTCCATATATTTGCTATTTTCTGCTACTAGCATAGCCACGGTGCTACTTTGTGCAATCTACACTGACCTCTTAGGTTAATGTGTGATGCAATCAGCCCTGCGGTTACTGAACGCAGTGCAGGGTTGATATGGGTTAACCTAAGGGAAAGCTACAGGGTAAAATGGAACCAGCCACAGCTATCTTGACAGTCTTCCTATGCTCCCTGTTCAGGCAGCTCAGGGATGTGGGATGGCTGTCTCCTCCCACACACCCTCCTGCATTGTAGCTGGCTACAGTTGTGTTATGAACACATACCATATGCTTGGAGGTACAGCAACCTTTTGTCAGGTCTTCTGACCTGTGAAGGGGGCTGGAAGAAGGGTGTTTTCTATGCAAAAATATCACATACAAATTGTGTGCAGAATAAGTCATGAACTGTTATTGGTGTTTGAAAAGATGGCTAAAATTGCTTGTTGCTTCCTTCAAGAACAAAATGAGCAAATAATCAATATATCAAAGTACAAGTGTACTTTCCTTTTTATTGGGTTATAAACTGGATGAAATCTCTACAAACTGAGGTGTGATATCCCATTCCACACATTATAAAAGAAAGTGGTGGTGAAATGACACTCACATTAATCCAAACTGGCTATCTCTAGACAAATTGCTGTGCATTTGTTTTCCTACTATCTGATTGAGCAGACACAGCATAAAAGGTTGGTGGAGAGCAACAATGAAGTTGCTTCATTTGCAGGGGTGGGTGACAATTAACACTGCTCATAACATTACTGAAATATCTTGCGTTGAATTCTCTGCCACTTTGTTGATGCTCCAGGGTCTTTTCTCTAGTGTCTCTTCCATATCAGAGCACCATCTGGCACAGAGATTACGGACACTCCTCTCTCTCTCTCTCTCTCTCTCTCTCTCTCTCTCTCTCTCTCAAAATTGCTTGTATAAAATGGTTGCTGAAAACTTACCCAGGGAAGACATAACCTGGCAGTGACTAAAGTGGTAAGCTTAGTGAGTTTGACAAACACGGTAGAATTGAACAATTAGTGCCTGCTCTTACTGTCTTAAGGCACCCAATACTTCTGTAGTAGTAACACAGCATCCCCGCTATTTCCAGGAAGAGTCAAAAAGAGTCTCCTTTTTTATTAGCTGTTCAGAGCACTTGGAGATGTGAAATATTTCTTGACGAAATAAATAAACTGAAGCTGTAATTCTATGAATATTTATTTGAGAGTAGGGGGTGGTAGCTATTTTTGAGCAAATGTGGGGCCTAAATAAATTACATTAAATGAGCTTGAGCTCTGATGTGTCTAACAACAAGGCAGGGCTCTTTGTGATCATGGAAAAAGCATGATGCAAACCAATCCTTACCCATATTTTCAGTGTTTCTGATAATCCGTTTCAAGATGGGTAAGAGGCATGTACATGGATTTGTAGCACTTGTTTATTCAAATGAATGTCTCACTTTACAATAAAAGTATAGGTTGCTGAGACAAAGGTTGGTCCAATTTCAGAAATAGGCGGAATTATGGATGTGCAGAAATCAGTTGTGAATCCCTTTTACTTATGTAGCAGCCAAGAAGTTCTGTGGAAATACTGTGCCTGGAGTGCTCAAGACTCTATTAAATTAGAAAAATTGGTCTATTCTAGTGCTGTGAATCCAATTCAGCCCAATTTCAGTCTCAGTTTGTCTTCCACAGAGAAGTGAAGGAATAGGTATAACTTTCAACTCTTTAAAGTAGCAGCAGATTGCTTAAAAACGTAGAGGGGTTGCAACAGAAACGAAAAAAGGTTCCAGCAGACAGGCAGCAGGAACATGATCCACATGGTAGGAACAAAGGGTGAGAAATCCCTCAGTTTTAGAGGTTCTTATTCTTCCTCCTGACTGCTGCAAGAGAACATGCCACTCTGGAAAAGATGGCTTGGGGAAATTATGAAACCACAAGAGAGGCATTTTAACACCAGCCCCAATCACCAAATGCCTTTTGGAGATTTGAGGATTAGTTGGGGGCTCAACAATTGGACTTCTGATAGAATAATCAACCTCTCCTGGACTAGACTGCTTACTCCTGTGTTAATTAGTTAAACTTTAACATATATAGCTGACAGATGCCTTCCTGATTCAAACAATGGGAAGAACCTCAAGACCAGAACAATGCCTGCTGGCTCCTTGCTTCTCTTATCAACTAACTGCTATTGAGCGCCACAGCCTATATCACTGGGCTGCATTTCCTTAGATCAGTAGTTCTCAACCTGTGGGTCCCCCAGGTGTTTTGGCCTACAACTCCCAGAAATCCCAGCTAGTTTACCAGCTGTTGGGATTTCTGGGAGTTGAAGGCCAAAACATCTGAGAACCCACAACATGAGAACTACTGCCTTAGATGTTCTTTGATGTACTTCTTCAACTGTAGAGATTAGGAACCCTCTAGTACAGTGGTTCCCCAACTTTGGTTCTCCATATGTTTTGTACTTCAGCTCTCATTGGCCAAGCTGGCTGGGGCTTCTGGAAGTTGACATCCAAAACAGCTGCAAGATGAAAGTTTGGGAATCACTTCTCTAGTCACTTCATGAAGATACATAAATACGATGGATACAGTGACAGAACAAAAGTGTCATGATTTAAGAAGACTGAACAGAAAAAATAGCTTTTACTGCTTTTACTTTTACTTTAACTGACATAGCTGCTGCCTAGATAATCTTGGGGCAGGTCGAGGGAGGCTCTCTGGTCCGGTGGCATCGAGTTCCAAAGAACGGGGGCACAACGGAGAACGATCTCCGTCTCGTGGTCTCCAGGTGGGCCTCTTTCAAGCCTGGTACGTGAAGAAGGTTCTTGTTTGCTGGCCGCGGGGTCCTTGAGTAAGCAGGCATCAGCAAGCGGTATTTTAGGTATGTTGGGCCCCGGCCCCGTAGGGCTTTGAAAGCCAAGGTCAAGGTCTTGTGTAAGGCTCTATACTCAACGGGCAGCCAGTGCAGGCGCTGCAGAGATGGTGTAATGTGGCATCTCATCGATGTTCCTGTGAGAAGCCTGGCGGCGCGTTCTGCACAATCTGGAGCCTGCGGGTTAGTGACCGGGATAGACCTACATACAAAGCGTTACAGTAATCCAGCCTTGATGTAACCGTGGCATGGATTACTGTAGCTAGCGCTTCCGTCAGAAGATAGGGCGCCAATTGTCTCACTTGGCGCAGGTGGAAGAAGGCCCTTTTGCTCGTGGAGGCAACCTGGGCCTCCATCGACAATTTGGAGTCCAGGATAATACCAAGGCTTTTTACTGAGGGGGACGGAATCAGCGGTTCCCCTTCAAAGGGGGGCAGCGAGAAAGGTGGTTCTGGGTGGCCCGGCCATAAGATCTCAGTCTTTGATGGATTTATTTTAAGTTTGTGGGCGCGGAGCCATTTTGTCACTGCTTCTAGGCCTTGAGTGAAGTTTTCGGGCACCGGTTGCGCCAGGCTCCAGTTTCAGTAGGAGCTGGGTGTCATCGGCATATTGGTAGCACCCTAGGCCGAAGCTCCGGGCTATACCAGCCAACGGCCGAACATAGATGTTAAACAACGTTGGTGATAATATGGCGCCTTGGGGCACTCTGCACTCGAGGAGAGATTTCCTAGATGTTTGGCCTAGCCATTCAACTCGCTGACTACGTCCGCGCAGGAAGGAGTTAAGCCAAGCTAAAGCTCTTCCTTGTATCCCTATGGCGGCAAGTTGTCGTATCAGCAGATCATGGTCCACCGTGTCGAATGCGGCGGTAAGGTCCAGCAATACTAGAACTACTGAGCCTCCCTTGTCTAGTTGGCAGCGGATATCGTCCGAGATGGCCACCAGGACGGTCTCGGTCCCGTGCCCGGGGCGGAACCCTGATTGAATACAAAGATAAGAAACAAAGATAAAAGATAAAAGAATACAAAGATAAGAAACAAAGTTGAACAAACATATAAGTAATAAAAACCTTTTACATTTCTTCAGTTGAGGGAAACATTCCTCTCAACCTTCCGTCTTGCTTGTCTATCACGATGCAGGGAAAGGGAAAGAAAGAAGGGGAAAGGGTCAAAGGGAAGAGTAGGGGTAAAGAATAGAAAGAAAGTAAAGAGTGTCGAATGAACAGTTATAAAGAGTGCTCAGACAAGATACAGGAATAGAGTATCTTATATCATTAAAGGTAGGAAAATGCTATAGCAAGTCATATGTAATATCCAATAACTTTTTCTTCTCATATAGTGGTGATCCTCTTATTTCCTATAATATAAGGGGGGGGGGAATTAGTGTGTCTATCTTATTATATATCTATCTATCTACTGTATGTCTTCTCTCTTCTCTATTTATTAGCATTTAAATTCCATTTGCCCTCCCATCCCCCGAATGAAGGAGACTTCAGACAATAACCACACGACAACAATTCCTTGGGTCAAATTGGGCAAAACTTTATTTGCCTATTTAAATCACCTCACTAGCCTGAAAGGGTGTCAGGGATCCAATTTCATCAACAGCAACCACAACTGATCCAATTTGCGGGCGAACACCAATATTGCCTGATTAATCAACCAGGACAACTTAATGACGGAAATGAGTAAGAGGCCCGTTCTCCCACAGCGGAGAAGAGCCTTTTCTCATCCCAGGGCCATAAACTCAACTTCACCCACTAACCATAACTTTGGGTGCATACATAACTAACTGGCCCTCACCCCTGATGGGGGTGCCTCGGTGTACACCGAATATGGCATTTCCCTCTCTAATTACCACCACAGACTGGAGGTAGGTGTCCATCTTACCTCCATCCCCCCTTTCTTCTAACACCCTTTCCAAAGAATGACTAATATCTTCCAAAAATAACTGGTTGCCCTCCTCGGACAAGTGGACGCCATCGTCCCTAAAAACAATTTGATTGGCCGGATGGATGAACCTATGTCCTATGTAGGACCCATTACCTGCCATAACCACATTACGCATGGCCCGGTTCACCCTCTTACGGGCCCTCTCCAACAATTTGGGGTCCGCACCCCCACGCCACGCCATCCGTGGAGTAATTTCCGACCACATCACATGCACTCCAGGCCATGCTCTCCAAATTCCGAAAATGTTGGCCCTCGCTTGAAAAAACAGGGCCTTGCCGGTGAGCAAGCCCAAATCATTACCACCGAGGTGGATAATGATCACATCAGGGGGGAACACACCCCTGCCATGAAACAACATGGGACACAGCCCATTCCACTGCAGACCGTGTCTGCCCATCCATTGCACATTTGCAACAGCACTTAAGCCCAGATGTTGGCCAAAGGGGGAATTGAGAGCATGCTGCTCGGCCCAATAGATATAACTATGGCCACAGATCAGCACTCTCCTCATCCTCTCCGACCGTTCTGAACCTGCAACGATAGAAAAACAGAAACAGTATCAAACGGGCTTATAGTTTAACATTGCGAACATAACCCCTGTAAGCCCCGGAACGCCACCTCCCCAAAGACATAATTGTTCCTACATCATATCCCATTGCGGCTGCCGACGAGGCTGCTCCAATTCTAAACGAATGGGTACCAAATTGTCTGCCCTCTAAGCCTAGCAGCTTCAAGGCCCTTTTAGTAACCGCCTAAAATTGATATTTGGATAATGGCGTCCCATCCCGATGGCAAAATAGGTAACCCGCAGCCGGACCCCGGAGTGCAAGGTAGCGCATCATGGCCAACACCAGACAAAGTTCTACATCACCGGCTCTACCAAGCCTGACCAATGAGCCCTTGGCAGTTTGATCAGTCTTTGACGACCTGACCTTTATTTCCAACATATCAGTGGCCAATTTAATGTCAGACACCAAGAGTGCTCGCTGTGAAGAGTCGGCTTTAGCATGACGCCACCAACTCACTCACTCTAAAAGCGCCAAAAAAGGCGGTCAAGGCAGCCGAGTGGAATAAGGCCTGTTCGTACTGGGAATCGCATACAGAGGCCCACTGTTGCCCAAGCCCTTTTAAAATGCCTGGCGTCAAAGGCTCCCTTGTGTCAACAACCCTGCCACTTTGCTTAGACCACCCTGCCATTAGTTTGTGTAGGCGGAAGTCGTTTGTTGGGTCAGACATGCCCTGCGCTTTAAACCAGTAGGCCAGCACTGACAATTTTACCCGAATGGAATGTACGGCCAATCCCCTTCTTTTGTTATAAATGCAAAACTGCGCTACATGGTCATAGGGCACCGGGAAGGACTTAGGCAAACCGTAGTACTCTCTGAAATCCAAGAATTCCCTGACGGCCCTGAAGTATCCCCTCCGCGAAATGGGAGCTAACGCCAGCGACATGCCGACTGCTACCTCGTCACTCCAGCCTGCGAAAGATGGTCTGGCATGCATCTCGGGCATTCGTCGGCGGTGGGCGCTAGCAGCCTGAAGCGCTCCATCTGCATACGAGACAGAGCGTCGGCCAATGAGTTATCTAGCCCCGCAATGTGAAATGCTCGGAAAAGAATATTCAACTTTAAACAATGAAGCGTAAACAAACGCAAGGCACCCATAACCCTCACTGATCTGGACGTAAGGTTATTGATGACCTGCACGGTGGACATATTGTCACACCAGAAGTGAACGGAGGAGTTGGCAAACCTATCGGCCCAGATGTAAACCGCTACCAAAATTGGGAAAAATTCCAGGAATGTAAGGTCTGCCGTGATGCCCAAAGCATGCCAATTACTGGGCCATCGTTCAGCGCACCACTGACCATCAAAGTACACTCCAAACCCCAAAGAGCCTGAAGCATCCGAGGCCACCTGCATTGCATTTTTTAATAGCAGGTTCTGGCGCCAGAATGAAATACCATTAAAATTTTTGATAAAACTTAGCCAAATTTATAAATCTGCCTTAATGACCCTAATGTGGTGATGTGGCGCGACTGTGCCGGATATAGCATCGCACAGCCTCCGCAGGAAAGCCCTGCCTGGAGCCACCACCTTACACGCGAAATTTAAATGACCAATCAATTCCTGGAATTCTCTCAGCGTGGCCTTACTTTTAAGCAAAAATTGCTCTAACCTATATGTCAGGTCAACCACCTTAACAGGCGGCAGCCTGGAATGCTGGTTAATTGTATCCAACTCAACTCCTAAGAATGTCAACACCGAACTCGGCCCTTCGGTCTTTTCGTTGGCCAATGGCACACCCAGATGTTGTGTCAAGCTCTGAAAGGCGCCCAAGAGTGCCTCACAGTCCCCTGACCCAAACCTTCCCACAAAAAGGAAGTCATCCAGGTAGTGGGCAACCCCTTTAAGGCCGGATTCGGTCCTAACAACCCACTCCAAAAATGTACTAAACGTCTCGAAAGCGGCGCACGACACCAAGCAGCCCATAGGCAAAGCCCAGTCAATATAAAAAAGACCTTTAAAGCGAAAACCCAGGAGGTCAAAATCCTCCGGGTGGACCGGGAGCAGCCGAAAGGCAGATTTGATGTCGCACTTAGCCAATTCAGCTCCCGGACCGCAACGTTTTACTAGTCGCACCGCCGCATTGAAGGACGTGTAGTGCACCGAGCACAGTTCATCCGGTATCGCATCATTCACCGAGCTGCCCCGTGGGTAGGACAGATGATGAATGAGGCGATACTCACCTGGGGCCTTTTTTGGAACAATACCCAACGGGGAAACTCTCAACTGGGGAATGGGAGGAGAAACAAATGGGCCTAAAACTCCTTATAACTCCTTATTAATCTTACGCTGTACCACGGCCTCCATACCAACTAAGGATTTAAGGTTAGGAGACAAACGTGGCACCCTGGGATCTTGGGCTGGGATGCGAAAACCGAAGGTAAAGCCGCAGCGCAAATACTCTGCCGCATCCCTCTTCGGATAAGTCATCAGCCACTGTCCCAGCGGGCCCAATTTAACTGGGCTGGGGCCCTTTTGGAACAGGAGACTGGGCCCCTCCCTTTCTACCATGTTGTCCCTCCCAAGGGTTCCCTTTACCTGACTTGCCCCTGTTGCAGTACTTGGCCGAATATTCCCGGCGCATATGGCACAGGCGTGCGAAAACTTGCAGAACTTCCTGGCGCACACCCCCTGGCCCGAGAACTCCCAACAAAACAGCTTTTTTCCCTGGGACTGCCCAGCCTGGGGCGCTTGCCGAAAGGACGGCCCCGCCTTAGAGTTATGCACTAAGTGCCCACTATCTGCGGGCTCCCCCGGGACGGCCCTCGCTGCATTCATCACCTGCAGCCATAGCTGGTTATCAATCAAATCCCAACGTTTCGTTGGGTCAAGTGCCGCCAGGGACCAAAAACGCCTGTCGTACTCCCACCAGGCGTTCCCTACAAATCTCAGGTGCGCCCCATAAATCAGATTCTGATACTTGAAAAGGGCTCTAGCCCTATAAGGATGGGCCTCCCCTAGAATACCTGCATAGATCGTATAGCATGCAAGCCAATTCTCCCAATTATGTTCTACCTTCCTTTTCTTTAGCCTATCTTTCCCTTCGTCATCTAGATCATCCTTTTCTTTCTTTTCTAATTCCCTGTAAAACAGGGTAAAGAGATCCACAAACTCATTCCTCAAGATTCGCTCTACAGTTTTAGGAGTCAAATGTGCACCCAGCTCGGCATTAGCTGCCGGGGCAAGAATGGGCACCGTCCACTTGTCTGTACCCCAGTATTGGCTAGACTCCCCGGTCCTCGCCACCTCCAATGAAATGGCTACTACCGGGTTCAACGGTGCCGATGCTGCGGACACCAAGGCACAGTCCTGCGACACTGTAGCCCCATGCTCGGTCTGAGCCGCCGACTTAACCAAACAGCTTGAAGGGGTAACTAACTCTCGCACCCCCGACCCTGGAGATGACGCAGTAACCTGCAGCCTAGGGGACCCCACCCCCACCTGAGAGCTGTCCCATGGCCACACTGGCCCCGCATCCCTACCTGCCGTAGCTGACGAACACAGGGTCTCAGATGGAACGCCGCCGGTATAGACGCCATGACCAGCGCTGAAGTGGACGCCAGCCCTGGAGCGGAAGATGGACCCGCCTGACTCTCCACCGCCTGGTCACCTCCCGGCCCCACTGCCGCTTGGGTCACCTGCGGCAAAGCCTGGACTGCAGCATTGATCGCCGAACCGCCAGCATCCTGCCCCGCTTCTAAAAAGGCAACGCGAGACAAAATGCTTTTAAAGAGCAGCTCCCTGCTCGCCCCCCGTGCCGGCCTCAGCTCGGCAGCCTGCATCTGCAACCCCCTCCCTCCCTCCAGCCCCTCGACCCTAGCCAACAGCGCCCTGAAACTATCGGCCGTCCGACGATCCAGGAGAGGGTGGTGGTCGCTTCGCTGGGGTCTTCTTGGCTGGCTCCTTCCCCTTAGGGCCACCCACATTTTTCTTCGGAGCCATTCTATGGAAAAAATACCAACACACACCATGAATAACGCTGCCTAGAGTACCCCCCCCCCCGCCCCCCCCCGCCCACAGCGATTGCTATCCTGCTGGCCTTGCAGTTCTTAACGCCGCATAAGAAAACAAACCAGGTGGGGGGGGCGGGGGGGGGGGAAGGAGAGGATTTTCAAAATGGCTGCCTCCATTGCAAAATATCACCGAAGCACGCTGCCAAGATGGCTGCCCCACTCCAACCAGTCGTCATGGCCCCTAAAATGGCTGCCACCCTGCTTCCACCCAAAATGGCCGCCCCCTGTAGCCAGAAACTCAGCCATGCGGCCAAAATGGCCGCCGCACCCCCAGCCTGCCTTCATGGTCTCCAAAATGGCTGCTGCCCAGTCCTTCTCCAAAATGGCCGCCCTCAGTCCCCAAGAACTCAGCCATGAGGCCAAGATGGTGGAAAAATGGGGGGAGGGTTATCGATGCTTCCCCCCAGGGGGGAAGAGCCGCGTGCCCCTTCCGAGCATGCCGGGGAAGGAGGGAGGAGAGGGGCGGGGGCCACGCCACTAACGCCGGCGCCCCAGCCCCCAAATTACCCCGCCGCCGCCATCCCCCTACTCCGAGGCCGCACGGCGCAGCGGGCGGCCGTGAAGGCAACAGGCCGCCGAGATCACCCCACAAGCAGCGGCGGGCCTCGGCGGCCTGTCTCAGGGGGGGATGGGGGAAAAGAGGGGCTTGTCCCTCACCGGGAGCTGCCTCGCCCCCCCCAACGCCGCCCAGAAGCGGCGGATCGAGCGGCGGGAAAATCGCTCGCCACCCCCAAGTGGCTGCGCTCGCGCCCGCCGCCAGAGCACCCAGCGGCCCCACCCCGCCCCGCCCCGCCCGTCCGCCCCGCCCCGCGCGCCGCTTGCGCGGCGCAGCCCAGGCCTCCCGGCGCAGCATGAGGTAGGCCCCAAGGGGGGGAACGGAGGGCCCTTGGGGAGGAGAGGGGGGCGGTTGGGGGTGCAGGAGCCCCCACCCTCCACCCATGTCCCCCCAAGTCCCAGGCGCCCCGGACCGGCGCGGGCCTCCGCCAACCGGCCCTGCCCGCAAATAGGCCCCGCCGCGACTCCCGGCGCCGGCCCCCGCCGGCATCCGATAGGCCTCCGGGAGGGGAGGGGAGGCAAAGCCCCCCACCTCCCTCCAGCGGCCCCGGTACCGACCTTCTCTGCACGCACCGCTCGTCCCGGTCCTTCCCTCAGGTGAATCGGACAAGCAGGCCGAACCAGAGCTCAAGCCTGCGACTGTTCACCAAGGCAATCAGGCTCAGAATGGCCTGACGGGGCTTGGTCTCCTAGAGGCCACGCCCCTGCCTTGAAGGTTCCATGGAACCTTCCAACTCCACTCGGAGTCGGGGGGGCAAATGCCTCTCCCCCCAGCAAGCTGGGGTGAAAGGTTCATCTATATTACATTCTGTTCTGCAATATATCTTAATTAAATTCCATCTATCTACACCAATACTGTTGTGGTACAGAGACGGCCGTGGCTGAGTCCAGGAGTTAAAAGATAACAAAAGTTTATTTGAACAACAAATGGGTGTTGGAAGAATAAAAAATAGCCTATCATCGACTGTACAAAAAGCCCCAATAACCCCAGGGAACCCCAAAACCAAAAATGCTGAGAAGAAAAGAACTCAAAAACAAACAGCAGACGTCCTTCTGCGGCGGTTAATCAAAGGGATGTCCATAAGGCGTGGTCCAAACAATCCAGAGGTCATAGGGCAGGAAACAAACACACAGGAAAGGAGGAGACGTTCCAGAGTCGACAGGAGCTAAGTATACAGAAAACACATAATTCACAGCCCCCCATAAAACACAACATCTTCCTCCCTCCATGTAATACTATACCAAACACTCTGTAGCAGGAAACTCACAGCAGTCACAGTGAAGGTCAAGAGGTACACGGCAGCAGCTAAACACAAAAAGCAGACATGAATCCCAAAACCCCCCACCTTTTCCCAATATCAGCTAGAGCTGCTATAGCAGCTCTCCCAAGGAACAAAGTGGATAAAGAACCCAATAACTCACGAGTAATCTGGAAACCAGGAACCAAGACACAGGAACACAGGATACATGAACCAGAATAACAAACTCCTTGACCACCGTGAGGGTCAAGCCAAATACTCACTTCTTATATACCACTATCAATCAGATTCATCAGAGAACCCACCCTGCTCCAAAGCAGCAGCATTCCCTGCAGCTGTTGTACCATGTCCAGATCTCCAACCCAGCCACAGCTCTTCTTGGCTTAAAGAGCCCCACTCAGTTTCTGAATGAGAAGATGGCCAGTCCTGATCCGTCTGGAACCCCAGAAATGTGCTGTCCCCCGAGTCTGCATTGCATACATCTCTCACTTCCTGCACCAATGCTGAATCTAGGTCTGTATCACTTTCCTCTGACTGTAATTCTGTATTCCCTGGAAACCCTTCAAATGTATCAGACTCAGAAGGCTCCCTAAGTAGATGCTGAATCTTTCTCCTTTGTTCTCTGTCTGAGTCAAGGCTTGAGGCACTAGCCACTCTCTTTACCCCAGCTGTAGGAGCCTGATCATCCAGTGCCGCGCCCCAAACTGAGCTACTGCTTGATGTTACTGCCTCAGCACCTTCCTCCATGCTACTATCTGTAGTAACTGGAGGCTCATTTACAACAAATACCATCTTTTCTCTCTCTGTTTCTTAACTTTTCTGTCAATTCCTCCATTTGGATTGTTTCTACGATCTTTAATATCCATTTCTCTTTCGTTGGGTTGTTTTTTGACTTCCAGTATTTTGCATATAACATTTTTGCTGCAGTTGTTATTAGGAAGGTTCTTTTTCTGCTTTATCTAAGCCCGGGTCCAATATCCCTAATAGAAATGCTTCTGGTTTCCCTACTAGTTCTTTATTGATATTTTTCTCAATTTCTTTTTGAATCATATTCCAAAATTTCTTTGCCTTTGGACATAACCACCAAAGATGGAAAAATGTACAATTTTTTCAGTTGCAATTCCAACAATTTGGTCTTGTGTTTTTATATATTTTGGCGAGTCTCTCGGGGGCCAAATACCACCTGAATATTAATTAAACCCAATTTTCTTTATATTGTTGACAATATGAAATATTTATGTTATTTTTCCAAATTGATTTCCATCTCTCTGGGTTTATTTTATAACCAATATTTCTTGACCATTTTTTCAAATGGTCTTTTTGTTGGTCTTTTTCATTTTCATTTTCCCATCTTAGAAGTAGTTTATATAATTTCTTCACTAATTTTTGATCGTTACCTAATAGTAATTCATCTAATTCATTATTTTGACTTTTGAATCCAGTTTCTATGTCTTTTCTAAATATTTCACTAATTTGGTAGTAGGGAAACCAGTTCATCTCTTGATTTTCTATAGCCAATTGCTGTTTAGTTTTCAATACAAATTCACACCCATTCCACCAGAGTAGGTCCTTATATGTTGTCCATGTATTATCGTCTGATTGTCTAATTCTAAATGCTTCCTTTATAGATATTCACATGGGCACATCTTAACTGTAAAACTAATTCAGTTTGATGCCACTTTAACTGCCTTAGCTCAGTATTATGAAATCCTGGAATCTGTAGTTTTATGTGGTTTTAGTCTTATCTACCAGAGCTTGTGCCTCATCAAACAGCAAATCCAAAATTAAAATGGTATCAAATTGCATTGATTCTACAATGCAGACATATTCTAAATCCCAAATAAGGTTGCATGTTAAAACAAAGGTACTTTGTGCAATTATCCTTGCTATGTATTTAAGAAATTAAATATATTCCGAAGTTCTAGATCTCTAGCTGGTGTTTTTCCTTCTTGATATTCAACAGTATAAGGGCAGCATCTTTCCAGACGAGGCTATGACATAAGGCATACTCAGCCATTTTTTTCAGAGGATTGATTTAGAAGAAGTAGCAGAACAAGTACCCCCTCTTGCCTTACAAGTATGCAGCTCCTCCTTCTCCCAATTTGTGAGTACACAGTGAGCTACTACTGGATGCCACCTGGCTGTTTCATCCTGTGACTTGGCCTATGCCCTTTCCAATTTTTGGACAATTTTACCATACTGTGAGAGACACTGGTTACATTGGAAGCTTCCCAGACTAGGCTCACTACACTAGTCACAGAGTTACTCTTCTCACTCATGTGCAACAGTCACTACCACTTAAACAGAAGGGGAAAATGAATGTGTCTGCACCGTTAGCCAGCCATATTCTAATAATGCATCTACAATGAATCACTCAAAGCCAGTTCACATGCTCATTTTTCTGAAATGGGTTGGCACCCCAGACATAAGGCTTTCAGATCAGCATGAGCCATAGAATCTTTAATCAAGAATCGAAATGCTATTCACATCACATGAGCACTGTAACAAGATAGATGGGTGCTCATGAATCTGAAGCAGTCTCAACATGGGCCAAAATGTACCCGTGGGATCACAGATATTTTTTTTCATTTGAGAGCTGTACTTACGTATATAATGTTACTTATGTATGTGTCTCGGTGCCTAGCACAAGCAAATAAAGCATCCCTAAACAGACTAAACATGGTGTGTGACCAGATTCTCAGAGGCAATTTGACAAGTATTTGCAGATAGTAATATTTTTCTTTCCTTAAGATAACCTTCCATTGAATCTGCTATTTTGCACATAGGGATGTCTGCTGGAAGAGGAAAATATAAATAAGGGGAATAAAATTCATTATTAGGCATACCCTGGATATCACTATAGCTCAGATTTCAGCAATCGGCAATCTGCATGCTGTGTAGCAGGTCACACTAGAAATTTTGGGTGATGTTTGTAAACAGATGATAAAGGCTTTAGTTATCTCCATGGTTATCAGGTTGTTCATGTGTGTAATTGCTTCATACAATGCTCTAATCCTCTATGGCCTGAGAAAATTGGGAATAACGCAGCACTTTCTAGGGATTTTTCAAAAAGATAAAGATAAAATAAACCTGGATCATTGGCATGACAGCAATAATCAGTTATTCCCTAAATGCTTTTCTTCCAGCAACTGGGAGGAAAAGGAAGAGACAATAGTTGTGGCATGAAAATGCAGAAAGTTTTTTTTAAAAAAAAAAACAGAGAGAGGCACAACCAGACATCCTTCAGGAAGTTAAGTGATGCCACTTCAAAGAACTGATTCAGTGAAATAAGAGCTAAGTGATGTGAAGACAAATCTTCCATATGCACCAAAAACCTTGATAGGAGAATGAGGGAGGTCAAAAAACTCACTCCCAATGAAGAAGCTGTTAAAAAGTCTGCGCTTTAAAAGTGGGGTGGCAAGTGAGGGGGGGGGGGGAGAGAAAGAAATCAATTTAATTTGCCATATTAAACAAACAAGACAAAGGCAGTGCCAGGTTTAATAGTGTCCCTTGCAGCACAATGGGAAAATGAAGATGTTTAAAAAAGCGGAGACGCTTTCAAGGAGGAGAGCCTAAGAGTGCTTAGATCAGGAGCTGCTGTCTGTTCGAAGGGCAGGCTCCGTAATAGTATTGATTGGCTCCAAGGCCATATTAGAGATGAAGACAGACCTCTAGAGGGAGGTTGTTGTCACCTTGACCTTGGGTCAAAGCTGGACTACTGACCCCTGACATCCAGAACTTCAGCACTGAAATCCGTGATATCTTTCATGCTGACAGAGTATGTCAGCGGGGGGACATGTGTCGATGTGGCTGTTGCCAAACCAGAATTGACCGGCCTGCAGGAAGCTAGAGAGCAGTGGGAAATGTGGGTTAAAGTATGTCAATAATGTTTCACAAGAACAATTTCTCCTAAGAATTGTAGCTGTTGGAATGTTTTGACATTTATTCGGTAGAGAAAATGTAGCATGTTTTGTTGAGGCACTTCAAGAGAGCTGCTGCTAACTGCTGTGGCGTATTGATCTTTCTGTTAAATTGCATGGGCACACTTGGGAGATCATTGAGATTCAGGCTATGGGACAGAAAGGATCGGCTGCACCCGATGGTCTCTAATGGTAATTGGTTTCGATCCTTGCACTTGACGAAGCCATGATTTACTTGGTTCACAGATGAATTGTAGTCACTAAATATTTTGAAAAGGGGAACAAATACTTTGATTTCTTTCTTTTCTTTCTTTTCTTTTTCCCCTTGTCATTTTACAAATTATTGTCTTTGCGTCTTCATTTATAGACAAGGGACAAATCCATATTTCTGAATGTTTCTAAACACAAACAGAAGGGTTTTAAGAATCTTTCTCCCTCAGCTCAGTCCTGGTGGGAAGATATAAATATGTGTATTAGTGCTAAAATATAAAATGCTGAAAACCAGGTCAGTTATTACCCAAAATCTGTTAGGGTGTTGATATCCTTCTGTGGATAGAAGGTACAAGGATGAATACAATAAAATTAGATATTAATTTAATTCCATGGATTTATTTTAACAACAACAACAACTTTATTTTTATACCCCACCTCCATCTCCCCGAAGGGACTCGGGACGGCTTACAAAAATTACAGCTTAAAACAAGCACAATAAAATACAATCAACAACAACAAATCAATTAAAAACATCACAATCAGGCAACATCATAAAAACGATATCATGGCTGAACAAAAATTGATGTTGGGTTCGGGGTGCACAGGGTAAGTGCTGTTATTTTGAATAACTGCAAGAATTGAGGTTCCTCTAAGGTACTCTTTGCAAATAGCACAGGGTTAACTGCTCAGCATATTTAATGTCTTTGTGCAAAGGACTGAATTCCTGGAAACATACTTATTCCTAATATCCAATCCATACAAGATTTTCACATGTACTGTACATTGAGTACAATTATGCAGTTCTGTGTTAGTTATGAAATTTAATTTCTTTTTTAAAAAAAATAGTCTTGGTTTTTACATATAGGATTAATTTAAAATAGAGTTTTGAAAAAGTGCAGATAGAAAAAAAAGAGTGAAAAACAAAGCAAAAGTAAAAGAGAAAAAAGAGGTTGATGTGACCTCCGGACATAATCAATGCAGTTCTTGTCTATCAGGTCTTGTCTATCTTCTTTGTATTGTTTCTCCTCTTTCTTGAACTATGCATTCAGGTACTTCTGTAATTTATATAGTAGAAGAAGAAACAGCTAATAGAATAATTCTCTGCTGAGAGGCTAATTTCTTTTGGCTCATATTGTCAAGAAGAACTCTAACTTTTAGATTTTTTTTTACTCCAAATTTACTTTTGTCATACTCTGTCTCTTCCTCCCTTTAAGTGTTGTGTATTTTAGATTGTAAGCCTCAGGGCAGTGACTGTCTTGTTATCTCTTATTGATCTGTAAGCTTCTCTGGAAACCTTTCGGATGACAAGTGTTTTTTTTCCAAGGTTCAAATAAAAAAATAAAAAAATAAATAAGGATCCCTGTAACATTATATTTTTTATAGAAACAGGAGGTAGTTGAAAGTGAGAAAACCATATAGGATGTGATTACTTTAATACTATATAATTTCTGGATGCCAACTTGGAAGACCATGTTTTATTTTTGTTGAAGAAAAATAAGAGAAATGCAGTGATTGCTACTTATGCAGTGTGTGTGTGCATATATAAATTTATGTTTTCATAGGAACTCTTGAATAAAATCTATATGCTTGCCTGACAAATGGCAAAGAACGCCATTTATCATAATGTCTCCTAATGCTTATTTGTTTGCCCGGTTCAGTTCTGCTGCTCTGTTCAGAATGGCTGTAAATAGACTGTGATTTCAAATTATAGTAAATCATGCATTATAGGATTTGAATCACTGAGAACAGTAATAGAGAAAATAATGGTGACTAAATGCTGTTGCACCTACATGTAATAGCTCTAGGTGGCTTTTGAAAATGATTACCTGCACTCCACGTATCTGAAATATTTACAAATACTAGAAAACTACAACCTCCAGAGAAAGTCTAGAATACAGAAGGTGTAGAGAAGATAGCCCCAGGCAATCCGTGATGAGGTCTGACCTCAACAGTGTGTGTGCTTTACTTGAAAAGCATTCTGCTAAAAGTGCCTTTACACACAGTAGAGGGTTTGGGGATACGGCAAGAAGCAATCACTAGGGAACAGAGAAAATTTATTTACTAGGATCAGGAATTCAGAAATTCGGTACTGTTGCCAACAAAAAGGTTGCAATTGTATCACACATTAAATTTATCATACTGGTTTGACAACTCTCCTAGCAAGAGACTTCATCCTTAACTATTCAAAGTGATCTGTCAGGTCAAAAAGTTCCTGTGATCCCCTGGAAAAAATGGCTTTCTCTTGCTGCAGGCATCATGGAAGGAACAGGTCATAGTATTTTCCTGGTTGCAGAAAATATACATATTTGTGTATTTGCTGTGCATTAAAAATTACAGGGGAAAACTAAAGCACAGAAATATTTTCCTACTCAGCAGTCCTCTATGTAAATGGTGAAATGAAACACAATTAAAAAAGAATAGGGGGAATATAGTTGGCTGCTACTTTCAGTATCTTCTCTCCATCAGTAGCTTCCCATGAACAAATTGATCTGATCCTCAGAGCAGAGGCAGCTAGCGCCTCCCATGTTAACGGGGTACTTCAAATTTTAACAAGTGATCCCAGGTGCCAAGCCTGCTTTTGGAGATAGGGGTTGCTGTTGTATCTACATTGTAGAATTAATGCAATTTGACACTGCTTTAAATGTCATGGCTGAATGCTATGGAGCCCTGGGATTTATAGTTTGATGAGGCACCAGCATTTTTTGACAGAGAAGGCTAAAGATCTTGTAAAAACTACAACTCCCATGATTCCATAACATCGAGCCATAGCAGTTAAAGTGGTTGCATTAATGGCTGCATTAATTCGACAATATAGATGAAGCCAGGGTTCAGCAAAATCTTGGAAAGGGAAGCTACAGGCCAGCACTGCATGGGGAATTATTTTAAAGAATTAACTGAATTAGCTATTTGAAATATACTGTAGTTTTTAATATACCGTAGTTAAACATATTCCTAAATACATTGCAGACTTCTCAGACGTTTCTAGTTAGCAAATATAAGGGAGGGCCCTCTTTCACACTACGAAGTTTAAAGCACTATGATCCAATTTGCACTGCCATGGCACCATCCTATGAAATGTTGATATTTGTCATGTGTTGTAGCACTTGGAGTCTTTGTCCTATAATTCTAAATGTGTCTTTTATTTTAGCATTTTATTCATACAGGATTTTAAAAACAGACGTCTTTAAGATCTAGTCAGGGGGGTGTTGTGGTTTTTAACTTAGAATTTGTTTTAATGATTTTAAACTGGATTTTAAAAAATACTGTTTATATTGAATCCTGTTTTAATGTTTGTATATTTGTAGATTTTAAATGGTTATGCTGATACTTTTATGTTAAGCCAATCTGAATTCCCTTTGGGGGAGATAAAGTGGGGTATAAATATATATAATTAAGAAGAAGAATGCAGTATCCACAGGTTCTACATCCAGATATTCAACCAGCCATAGCTCAAAAATATTTTTAATTAAAGAAAAAAATAAACAAAGGCCAACCTGGTTTTGCCACATACACTGATGTGTAAACAATGATATACCCTATTACAGGGATGCTCACACTTTTTCAGCATGCAAGCTACTTATAAAACAACCAAGTCAAAATGATCTAACTACCCACTACTCAAAGAGCCATAAAAGCAAAATATTTGGAAATTTATTTCAGGGAGAGCCATATAATATATTTTAAGACTGAATTCAACTAAATGTGAGTATAATAAGCTCCTGAATGTATTCATAATAATGATGATTATATTCATTCAGCCTCTGCTACTACTAATAATAATAATAGTAACAACAACAATAGGTTCCTAGAGTAGAAGGAGACCTCCAAGGGCCATCCAGTCCAACCTCCTTCTGCCATAAGGGAAAAACACAATCAAAGCATTCCTCACAGATGGCCATTCAGCCTCTGATGATAATAATAATAACAACAACAACAACAACGGGCTCCTAGAATAGGAGGAGACCTCCAAGGGCCATCCAGTCCCACCTCCTTCTGCACCTGGGTGGCATCGGGAGCCTGCGGGGCGGGACTAAGTTTTCCTCCCGACCTGCCTGCGATCTACCAGGATGCCCTACGCGATCTACCAGTAGATCGTGATCTACCTAATGAGCACCCCTGCCCTATTATAATCCCACACTTTTTCCATAACCTCAGGGTTTCTCCATCGCTTGTTTGATTTGTTCTCAATTTATATAAGAGGTGTCATTTCACTAAGCATTGTATGCAATAACTTGAATTTTGGTGTTCACAGAGGGTCCCAGAATAAAATTCCAGTGGATATTGAGGGCCCGCTGTATGTTCTTGGCATTATATTTTCTCCCTGCAAAAGATCATAGTGTTTACAGGCTTTGCAGCATATACTTTCCTTCCAGTTTGTTTATGGGTGCAGGAAGGTGGAAAATGAGAAACCAGGAAGTTAGAATTCTATGATTAGAGTAGATCCATAGGAAGAGGGGGTAAGAAATAAATATGATTATTGCTTTTTGTTACTTATGCTGATTTTTATTATATTAAATTGCTGCAAGAGGCCACCACTATTTACTACTACAGTCTTTTGAAGTTGCAAATATTCTGACTATACAGTTATCATACCATCTCACCTTACAGCATCACCTGTTTTAGCCTTCAAGAGCAATATAGAGTAACAGCCATTACTGGCAGAAATGCATCAGGAGGATACTAATGGCATTGGCAGTAGGGTGAGCAGGGGGAGATATATCTTTTTTAAAGAGAAAGTGAGAGAGAAACTGAGCTTGAAAGAGAATGTAGTTCAAAGAGGTGGACAGGCTTACTTTGATGTCTCCCTCAGGTGCACATCCATTGATAATGGCCTTCCTGGAGGTAGAAGATGTGTGTGTGCGTGATACCTAACAGCAGCTATCACTTTTTTTAGCATAAACAATTGAGATTCACATCTAAGCCTGGTACAGCTTAATTTTTTTTAAAGCAGTAGGAATCTACAATTTGGGTGATTTCCTTTTAAAGATCCTCTGGGTAAAATCAAGAAATGATGTCTCATGTGGCTCAAAAGTAAACTTGGCTTATCCTCACTGCCAATTCACATGGCATCATTTCATCAATGATTCCTGTAATGGGATAATCATGAAAACCTGTTACCGGAAATAAGTCACATAAGCTATTTAATAGGGATATGAGATGGTTCAAAAACCATTACAAAACTGGGAGGGGGGGGGGTGCTGGTGCTTAATTTCTAAATTGTTTCTAAAGTATACTTAGTGAAAAATTCATTACTGTAACGAGACCAACAAAATTTTGTTACTACTTTGTTACAGTAATTTTACATACACATAATTAAATTACTATAATTGGGAAAACTTCAGGGACTCCCGTCATCCTCATTTTAAAAGCAATTGGAGTGAAACTTCCTAGTATGGTAGAACACATTTACCACTCTTAACCTACCAAATTTCAGAATGTTTCATTTATCCATGGGTTATTGGTGAATATTTAAAGTTTTTATAAACAATGACTTTTTTTAATAATAAAGAAAATCTGTTCCTACTTTCAACGTGTTATTTCCTGTTTAAATGTGTAGTTCTTACTTTGAAAGTAGTTGTTCTACTCCAGAAATTTTGCTTTTCTGGCAGAAACTTCACTAAATTGGTGGAGACTCATCAAAGCAAAATGTGCTATGTCTCTTACGCAAAAAAGTTTTTGTAGTGTAATAAACATTTACCATGTTTTTATGATAGAACCAATTAAGAAATGACATTTATAACCCAGGAACAGAAATTGCAGTGTAGAATATTAACAAATGTATTGGAACTCTGGCTGGCTACAGACTGATTTCCTCTCCTTATTGGGGCTTTCTGATGTTAATACATACTGGGAAATTTAGTTTAGGGCAGAGTCTTTGGAATTATTTGGCATGGGGCTCCTCCTCTTCCCAAAATGCATAGGCAGGAAGCCTTTTTGGCTTAATGGCTTTGCTTCCATGCACTGAACATGAAACTGAATTTGGGAGCCTTCCGAGATTTACCAAACTTAAACAAAAAGTATGGGGTAAGTTTCAATTCTAAAATATTTGGTGTGGGCCATGCAAACATTTTGGATATGGTTTCCAACTGACATAACTTCCGATTTTCTCACAATTTCTGACTTCTCCAGTTTTTGGCACATGACTCGATGTAATATTTGAGAATTATAGGAACAGAAACTTGGTAGGACTGACAGAAAAGAATAAATATAATTACATGAATATAATTCAAAGACTTGCTCACACAACAGAACGCTTGGCAGATCAGTGCTTGTCGTGGTCTGGTCTTCCTCTACCCATTCAAACAATGGTAATCTCCTGGGGATAAGTTTTTCTCAACTGTACCAAATTAAGCACCATATATTGGTTAGTTTCTGGGTAGTCAAACACATTTTGAACCATTAAAAAGTTACAGATCAAGATAATTTTTAATTTTTTAAAAATATTTTATTATGTTTATCAAGGACAACGCTCCTCTCTTTTCCCCAGGTTATGCGGGCGCCTTTGCAATGGTCATGAGTTCTCCAAAGCTCAGTGGTTGGCTGCTGTGGAAACAAGAAACCATCCTTGTAAGGGTGACCATCTGGATGGTAAGCCCATGTAAGTTTGGCTCAACTGAATGATCTGGACCAGGGGTGCTCATTAGGTAGCTCGGGAGCTACTAGATCTTCGGCCCTCTTCCAGGTGATCTTCCGGCCTCACCAGCCAAATGGGGCACTCCTGCCATGCGCGCGCACACCCTGCATGCACGCGTGCTCCTGCTGCTGGCTTCCGCTCTTGCGGTGCTTCTTTCGCCTGCGGGGTATTGCAGGAAGAAGGAAGCACGAGGCGGGGCCTCTGGAGGGACCGCCCTGCCTCTCTCTCATCCAGAAGCAGCTGTGCAGCCTCTGTTGCTGGTGAGACAGGCAGGGCGGAGCGCTCCCTCTGGATGCCCCGTTTCATGCTTTCTCCTTCCTACAATGCCCTGCTGGCGGAAGAAGCGCTGCACGGGCGGAAAACAGCAGCAAGAGCATGCGCGGTGGCAAGAGCACGCGGTGGTGGAAGCGTGAGGCAGCGGGAGCCTGTGGGGGCAGGTAGATTTTTTGGACTTGGTTGCTTTAAGAGTAGCTCGCATGCTGAAAAAGTGTGAGCACCCCTGGTCTGGACTCTGCTAAATCTTGAACAATTCCTCAGAATCCAGGGCCAGTCTGAAGCAGCAATGCATCCGATTGGCCTCAAATTTTGTGGTTCATCTAGATCATTGTTTATTAAACTGTGGCTCCCGAGCCCAAATGGGGTCCCCTTAGCTCAATGTTAGCAATAGTAAAAGGTTTCTGAATGCAACCCATCTATACAAATTGTTTAGCAACACTGTATGGCAAAATACTTTTAAAAAACAACCTTGTAGAAGCACCAAAACCAAGCAATGTTTGGTGCCGCTATATTCATTTAAAAAACCAAACAATTAAGCTCTGTTCTAAATCCATCTCCTACTACGCTTGGTTCTAATATCTTTTTTCACTGTAAGAATTCAGCCTTTGGATATGTGAAAAGAATACAGAACACATAGGATTATAAATGTTGTATATTTTCTTCTCATGCAAAATAATGTTTTCTGCTAAGAAAATGATGTTTTATACACAAGAAACCTACTTTTCATTTAAAAAATGCTTTTAAATGCAAGGTGAACCCAAATTGAGACGATTCTGTTTCATCCAGGATTCTAACTACTACTTCTTCTTCTTCTTCCTATTCTCTCCACAAGGAGACTCAAGGCGGCTTACATAAAAGTATTTCAATACAATTTAAAATATGCAAATACTAAAACAAAATAAGATCACTAGTATTAAAAAATAATTAAGTTAAAAACCATAAAAACATATTCAAAACTGAAAACCACAGCTTGAAATTGATAGAATTTCCTACACAGGAAACTCCTTTTCATCTGAATATTTGTTCATATGTTTTCAATCCCTAGAAGAGAGCCACCTTGACCATAGTTTTTAGTAGCTATTATTTATTTTTCAGTAATCTAAGAGCCAGTAACTTAAACAAAGGATTTCGTAACTTAAATTATGAGAAAAAGCAAAGAAAAGATGTGAAAGCTTCAGGAGTATCAAGTTTATACTAAAATTCATAACAATGTGGAGTTATAATTAACAGTGTTTCTGAGCATGTGAAAAATTTGTCTCTATGGCGAATGGAGAACAACCCATCAATGCATCAGTGCATAGCAATGTATTGATAGTAGTCCTTAGAAGAAAGGATTTATGCAGTCCTCAAAGGTATTAAAGGGGATACATATTTAAACTGACACTTTCTCTTTAAAATTCCTTGTTTTTTCTCTCCAGGCAAAACTCATATGAATTCTGCTTTTATGGTGTTGCAGTTTCACTGACATCAATCAACCAAACTTCGAAGGTCTCAGCTAGATTTGCATTACAGCCTTCCTGATCTAGTGATTTTTAATTATATACTATTGGACATTTCATTAACTTACAATGTTACGTATAGCAAAAAAGCCTTCTTGAAGACTACGACTGGGTTTTCAGAGAACAACAATTAAATATAAATCCTGTCATTCTTTGAATTTCTCTTCCATACTATTTGTACTGACAAATGTTTAATTGGATTGCATGTACTATCATATTGACATGTTTGACATATTTTAAAGAAACTAAGGACCCATTCACACTGCACAATTATAACTCTACCATACCACTTTCTCTGCCAGGCTCCATCTGAAGGAATCCTGGGGTTTTTCGTTTGGGCATTGAAGAACTCTAAATGCCCCTCCCAAATCTAGCATTCCCAAGACTCCATGTCATTACTATGGTAATTGTCATGAGAATGTAACACTATAATTGTGTAGTGTGAATGGGCCCATTTTGTCTACCATGTCTTACTTTATATAATGCAAAGAATGGCTCAAGGAGAGTATTGACATGCTGGGATGGCTCCAAAGAACAGCAACCAAGATGATCAAAGGTCTGGAAAAAAAGTCGAAAGACTAAGAGGAATGACATAGGAAAATGTGTTTGGGTGTATTTAGTAGGGCTGTTTCTGAATTTCAGATACTTCTGAATTTTGGCAGTTTTTGCCTACTTCCAACTTTTGAAGCAATTTCGAGAGCAGCCCTCCCAACAGAAATTCCGAATTCCGGATGTCATTTCCAAATTTTCTTGATGATTGCTCATTGGCCAATGGCTAACAGCTGACTCTCCCTTCTGCTGATTTTTTTTGCCCATTGTTGAAAGTGGACGCCATTTATGAATACTTCCGAAGACTTCCGAATTTTGGAAATACTTCCGAATCAATTCCAAAAAAAAATTGGGAAACATTCAGAAGTCAATCACTTCTGATTTTTGAACGAAATCAACATCCGATTCCGAAACATTTTTTTTGCCTTCGGAAACAGCCCTAATGTTTCGCTTTATCTTGGAGAAGAATTTGATATGATAGCTTACTTTAAATATCTGAAGGGATTTCATGTAGAAGATGGAGGAAGCTTGTTTTCTGATGCTCCAGAAACTAGAACATGAATCAATGGATTCAAAGCACAAGCAAAGAGATTTCACACTAGAAGCACTTTTTTACTTTGTGAGCTTTTCAACATTGGAATAGGCTACCTCAAAGGATGCTGGACACTTCATATTTGGAGGCCTGTAAGCAGAGGTTGGATGGACAGCTTTTAAGGGTTGAATAACCCTACATTGAAGGGGGTTGGATTAGCTCACTCTTGTGGTCCTTTCCAACTTCATATTAGCTAGTACCCCTATCCCCATTTTATCCTTGGCTGTCTAGAGTGACAAAAAATGGTCAGCCAAGTAAGAGATTCTGTGAATTGAAAGACAACAAAGTAACTTTTCTGAGCTCTACTGATAAGTTGTGTTAGGCTTTGTAGGCTACCACAAGCCATCGATTTGGGCTGAAAGTCAAAGAGTTGCCCAGAAACTTCAATTAGTTTTGTGTTGTAACAAGGCTTGGAACACTGATCTTCCATCAATAAACAACTCATCTGGTTATAACTCTAAAGAATAAACATTTTGTGCAGGGGTGTTTCATGGACTAAATTTGAAGTTGATGTTTTGCCACTTCAACCCAAATTCTCAGAAGTCTCAGAGGAGCAATTATGGCATGCCAAAAAAGAAAAGCTTTAAAAGGTTTCAGGAGTGTGTGGGTGGCAATGGGAAGAGGATGCAGTCTATTGCCCTTTGCTGATTTACCAAGACTTTCTCAAATTGCTAAAGGCCTTCAGTAAATGGACTCATAATAATGCAAACTACCTTTAAGAATTTGCACACCAGTCTCTTTTGATTCAACTGTCTCAACTGACAGATACAGTTAAAAGAAAGAATTGAACCTTTTAGTTTGTGTCCTCCATTGTCTGAGCTTTAAGCTCTGCATTGCATTGTGTTACATTGTATAGCTTAGGTGAATATATTAGACTGGCTATCTCAAGGTCATTTTCAAATCATCACTATTTTTTCTCCCATTCTTCTACAGTAAGTCTAATTATTGTTTTGAAGTGAAGAGATGGAACTTAGATGAACCCTGACATAGCACTTTGTGTATAATTCACTCCAAATTCATATCATCAGGATTTAGAAACTAAACAGTTAACCTATCCATCTCTTTTTATTGTTAATTTAGTAAAGCTTTCTTTCCTCTTCCCTCTGGTACACTCTCACTTTGCTGAATTCACTGCATGTGACCTCCACCTTTTGTCCACTACACCATTACTAACAGCTAATCCCCCTTATTTATTGATAATTGGAACAAACTGAACAACATGCCAACTTCTGAAAACGGAAAGCCACTAAAGGGTTCTATTCAGGTTTTCCTTTTCTAAAAAAAATCCAACCACATTGGTTTCCAAGTTTTGTTCCATTGTAGACTATCAATGGAGTTGGTGATTTTCTCATTCTTAGGAATTCCATTAAGCCCAGCTTGCAGATTGCATAACGTTTTGGAAAGTGGGAATGCCATGTACAAGGGGCTCAGAATGCTCTCTGGACTTTAAAACATTCAGGCAACTTGCCATTTCAAAGTGAGTGTGAAACAGAGAGTGTTAGATTTCCCTCTGAACAGACTACATTTGTTTTAACAGCCTTTGCAAAGCAAACACCAGTGGAGCACAAGAGCCAAAAGCATTTGCATTCTGATCTTTATCCATACAGTGCAAGCCAAACCAAAGTTGTAGCTGAGAAATCATACGGTTGGCAGTATTATATAGGTGTGCAGATCTATCGATCATATTTACCTATGAATTCCTACAACAGCTGAATCCCTAATGTTGTTTTCAGTTATATAGCTCAGGTTAGAAACACGAGGGAGTAAAAATAAAGAACTGAATGTGTGTGGCCACATTTTGCTCATTCTTATCAACCTGTACACATTCAGAATAGTAGGGATGAGATTTTATGCCAGAGTCTTTACCAACTCCAGAGATCATCACCATATTGCTTCATACTTTTTAGATTATTGACTGTTAATATTAGCTTTAATATTATTGATAATCCCAACTGAAATAGATGTATTAAATCAATGTTTACAAAAGTGTTGACTTATCATTTAATAATTGATTCAATTGTTCTACTATAGAGGAAGCTACCAATAGGGCTTTGGCTGTAATATGTACAACAAGCAACTGAAAAATTGAGTACCTCAAGCTGTGTCTACACTTACCTGAATAATCTTGGTTAAAGCACTACAGAGCTGCCACAGTGCACCCTTGAAGTATCCCAGGAGACCTTTGAGCAACTTGAAGGACAGCTGGAGTTAAGGTGCATTGTAGCCACTGCCACCACTGATCACAATCAGCTCATTTCTGGTCACATGGCTAGGCACCCTGATGTAAAAGCATCAAAAGTGATGTTACCAGCAAGCCTGTGGCAGGAAGCATCTTGTTGCCAGAATTGCAAAAGTGGGTCTATTGGAGGTGTGGAAAATGGACCAGGATGGATTCCTCCTGATCCAGTTATCCACACTTCTAAAAACTCCAGGATCACTCCGGAGCTTCCTGGAAGTTTCACAGGAGATCCAGAGTAAATCCGGTTTCTTCTTGAACCACATGAATGGCATGATGTAGTGCCTCTGTTGTGAATCTAGCCATACATCAGAAAAACTAGGTTTAAATACACACCACCAAAATCTGAAAATGCTTTCCTTACATACACTGTTAAAATTTGCTCCAGTGATTAGGAAAACTACCTAGTCTAACCAGAGATATGGAATTAATCAAATCTACAAGATTTTACTGAGTCACAAAAAGTAAAACAAAGTCCAAAGTTGAATTGCCACCATAGAAAAGGCATATAATTTGCTCCCTTTCTTTCTATTGTTAAATGATTGATAAAGGCCCTTGTTTTTAAAAAAGATTACTTTGAACTCATACTTTCCTTTAATTATTGAACACTTTAAATATTGAAAGTTTTAACTCCTCCTCCTCCTATTTAATATTGTGCTAGTCTTTTAAAGTATGGTTTATTTAAATTTTTGTTTAATTTTAGTACAGTAGAGTCTCTCTTATCCAACCTTTGCTCATCCAACATTCTGTATTATCCAACACAGACTGCCTCCCGCGCAGATCCACAGCTGTTTCAATACATTGTGATGTTTTGGTGCTAAATTTATAAATACAGTAATTACTACATAACGTTACTGTGTATTGAACTACTTTTCTGTCGGTTTGTTGTAAAACATGATGCTTTGGTGCTTAATTTGTAAAATCATAATGTAATTTGATGTTTAATAGGCTTTTCCTTAATCCCTCCTTATTATCCAATATTTTCGCTTGTCCAACATTCTGCCGGCCCATTTATGTTGGCTGAGCGAGACTACTGTATATGTAAAGCCATGAAAAGCATACAAATAATAAACTGCACTAAAGCAGGAAGAGCCTGTAAAATAATTTAATACCTGGACCTAAATAGTTAAGTTTTTGCCCAAACAGTCCCCTTCTAAGCTAGAATCTAAAACTAGGGAGTTCTTTCTCTACAATGATTCACTGTGCTTTTCAAGGGAATAAGGAAATGTTATTCTAACATTCTGTTTATTCTAAAAATACTAATCTGAAACAAATATTTTTGTTCTCTCCCAAATTGATAGTTCAGGGGGGAAATAGGCAGGCAAAGCACTCACTATGTGTGTTCAATTCATAATTGAAATAAGGTAGAACAGGGGAATGGGAGGATCTGTGGAAATTTAAAAGAGCTGTAGAACTAAGCATATGGCAAAGTGGCCACATCAAATCTTACATACATTTTCTGACAGGGAACACAACACACACATACATGCATGCAATTTCTGTTAACATTTATACTAATATATAAGTTGACCCCATGTATAAGTTGACAGCAGGTTTTGGGACCAGTGCAGCACTCATATTGACCCATGAATAAGTCAACACAGGGCTTTTTGGCTTGATTTTTGACTAAAATTTCTACTTAGTCAATTAATTAATTCCCAGATGTAGAATTAGGAATGGGAGAGAACAAAACCAAGAATCCCTCACCAGTGTTAGGTTTCTTTTTGTCTCCCATTTAATGCATAGTTACAATGCACTTGCTATCATCAGGGGTGCTATTCTGTTTCTTTCCCTTCTCTCCACCCCGAATTACCGGCTTGAATGTGTTTACTATATATTACAGATTAGAGAATGAGTATAGGGAAACACGTAGTATTTTGATGAACATAACATGCTATCTTAAGCTTAATTATAAGCAGATTGATTATCAGCAGCCAGGGACAAAGGAACAAGGACTCTGGTGCTGGCAGGTGAAACTGTCCGTCATTTCTAATATGGGGTGGAAAGCGTTAAAGGTGTAAAAACTGTTTAACCGGGTTGCAGAACTCCTATTAAAATGGCAGTACTATAAATGTTCTAGTATTGTCAGGAATGTTCTGTTGGATGACACTAGACTGTGATTTGTACACACAGCGGACCAGAGCTGATGGGTGAATGAAATGATCCATAACCCTCACTGACACATTTAGAGCAGTTCAGCTGCACACAGAGAACAGTCCATCATTTGCACCCTTCTGTGAAAGCTGGCTTTACCAAGTGTTTCAATGAAATATGTGCAACTTCCCATTTAAATTAGTACCACATGAACCATGAAGAACACCACAGGTATCTGTTGTAGTACCAGCCTAATGCAAAAGTGGCCTGTCTTGTAATGCTCTAACAGGAAAGACATACAACCATTCATCTGTAACATATTAAAACCAGAAGAAATAAATTACTCTATAGATGAAGAATTATGGCTCATGGAGAGAAATGTGCAAAGGTAGTTCAAAAAGCAGCTTTTACTAAAAAATTATTGCAACAGCATTTGAATTCCTAATGCATATTAAACCTCATTTGCATAACCATAAATCATCATTTTTTAAAAAACATTATGAAAATGTGGCTCAAACTTTTTAGTGCTCTGACTTACTTTTTCTAAACCATTTAAGTACTGGTAGTGAGGCAGAATCCTGCATCAATGAATAGAGCTGTGAGATAGAAAGCCCGAACCGTTCAGCAAGGAAAACCACAAAAACACCATGTCATTAGCCTTCTCAAGACATCCGGGAGTGGAAACCTCAGAAACATTTCTCTGATTATATAGCTAATTTTTTTTAAAATGGGGTTTTCACAGACTGCTTGGGTCTGCCTTTGCCATGAATGCTCTAATTATTAATTTTCCTTGCAGGAATGTGAAGTGAATCAGTCCATTTCTAAGAAAATATTATCAGAAATAATAGGAAAAAAATCCCCCCTTTCAGCTTCAGTTGGTCTCACACAATTCTTCATTCTTTTTTGCCTAGTAAAAGTCTTTCCAGGTTGGCATACATTCTCTTCCTTTTGTTTCTCACTTCTTTAATATGCTTTACTTAGCTGAACATAGGATTTCCGCTTGCTATTCTTCCACCTTCCCTTCAACTGTATCTTAAAGTGCTGTCACCTCCTTTCCTTTGAGAAGTTGGAAAGACCATTGAGAAAGGAGTTTAAGCATAATATTCACACTGAATTCCATATGCTTCTAGGTAATTACATTTGGCCAGACCGGAGCAATTGGTGTTTCCCAACAGTTTTCAATATTCACAAAGCTACAATAAAACCAGGCTCATAAACATTCAATAGACAGAAGGTAGTCATCCTATATTGTAATTTCTTTAAATGAGAAATTTTGAGTTTTCTAAAAATAGAAGGTAAAATTAGACACCCAGGATGGTCTAATTTTCATAGGAACCATGGCATGAGGGATATGAAGATTTGATCATTCTCCACTCAGATGTTGTGATGATAAATATCTTAGCCTTTATGTGTACACAAAGGCGTGAAAACACACACAAATCCAATAGCAATGGAAGCATTCCCTTCAGACTTAAAAATAGCATGGGGATATTTTTGTCACAATCACACACTAGGAATAAACCTCATATGTGATACAATTCAACTGAGTATCTCAATGACCCCCAACCCACTCCACCCCAGGTCTTTCACAGCAATACTTTTTAACAACTTGATTTTCTTCCAACCATTTAATGTTATATATACTTCCAAGCATTTAATGTTATCTGTGCCATTCACAATAAAATAGGTTCCTGCCATTATGAGCTGAATGAGTCAAAGAAGTAATGAATACCCACCAAATCCCCTTGATATTTCCCCCCACTTGCACAACTGTGAAACAATAGTCTCTCTCTCTCTCTCTCTCTCTCTCTCTCTCTCTCTCTATATATATATATATATATATATATATATATATATATATGCAAGAATCAAATTCTCTTGATAGGCATGCACAAAAACCTTCCCATATGGTTTGAGAGTATCCAGCCTTGAACAGCAAAATGAGATAAACAAGAATTTACACTACTTCTTAGGATACACAGGAAGCATTTACTTTCTCAACACCCAGAATCCAATATAAGAATCAGTAAAATTAATATTAGTTTTATTTAAAGAGGATTACTTGTTTTGAAGCTCTTCTTCTTCTTTTTCTATTAGAGAATCACAACTCACTAATTTTCAGGATGTTCAATAACAAATTGAATAATCTAAAAGTACAGTGGTAAAAGAGCATGATTTCTCTGAACCTTGAACTCCACGCCAACCATGTCACTAGCTTGCCATGGCGATGAGATTGTACGCTCCTATGAGGCACGAAGCTATGCTGCTGGTCTGGCCTCCTGTGTTAGACAATCTTTTCCTAAGGAGCCAAATTAAATGAGCAAAACAGCTACTTGGTATGAGCAATACTGTGGAGGTGGCTCTGGCAAATGATCTATCAGTAAAAATGGCAGTAGAACCATAGCTAATAAGCACTGAAGGAAACATGGTAATCCCCCATTTTTGAATTTCTTTTACTATGAAAATCCCATGATGAAAATTAAACAGGTGATAGTACCAAAAGATAACACTCCCAGTGCAGAAAGCACTCAACTATCTACTGGGGAAGAGAAGAAGGTAAGGACAAGTACCTCTGCAACTAATGACACCACTGGATATTCAGATGTTGACAAGCTCAGAGGTGAAAGTCCAAAGCTGCACAACACATATTATAGGGACATAGAATGTGAGAAGCATCAATCAAGGAGAGCTATATATAGTAAAACAAGAAATAGGGTGTGTAAGCATTGCAATACTTGTGAGTGTACTAAAGTGGACAGGAATATGACATTTAGAGTCAGATTACACAATGCTTTGCTCTGGAATGGACATCTAAGAAGAAATGGAGCGGCATTTATAGGGAGGAGCAATGTAGCAAAGGCAGTCAAAGGAAATATTGCAAAGTCAAACTGAGTAATATCAATACAACTTGAAGGAAAACCCATCAATATAACCATAATCCAAGTTTTTACTTTTTCCTACAAAACCCAAAGAAGAAGAAAAAACAGAAATTGTGTGCTGGAGTATAGGAGGAAATTGATCTCACACCAAAAAAGGGTTTATTGTTAATAATATGTGATGATTGTAAAAGTAGGAAATAGATCTTAATCAAATATTGTTGGAAAATTTGGCCTAGACCAAGAAATGAAGCAGGAAGGTGAAACAGGAGCATAGACCCATGGCAGTTTTACAGTCAAACTGCATTAATTCTGCAGCGTAGCTTACACCTCAAGAGTGGGGATCACGCATGAACACACACACACACAAAACTGATTGAAACAATACAGTGAAGAACTATATATACAAGAGCTGAAATTATGATCACTTGTTTCAAACTATTTTATAAGCATTACCAATGAAAACAGTTTCAAGTATTTTATTACCATTTTTGTGGAGCATTATTGATAATTTTACTGACAATGTTATTATAATATTCTATTTTAATTAATGTAGCTGATAGATTGTTTAATGCAACAGAAAGTGTCATGTGAGAGAATGAGTTTATAAAGCTTCCTAAACTGTTTGGTTGTGAATGAAAGAAAGGTAAAAGGAAGAAAATCAATTTATTTGAAGTGAAGTGCCCGAGAAGAATTCTTGAAATCCATGGATTGCTAAAAAGATAAATTAATGTGTCTTAGACCAAGTCAAGGCTGAACTCTCACTGGGAGCAAATATGACTAAAGTGAAACTACCATATTGTGTGGACATATCAGGAGACAACAGAGTCACTGGAAAATTTGAAAACATTTTACAAAATGCAAAGCAACAAGACAACAGGAAGGCCACATGACAAATGAAGCCATGTCCCTAAACATGTAAGACCTGAGATTGTGGTAATCTTCCATTTTTAAGGTTGTCAAAAGTTGACTTTACAGTACACAAGAGCAACAATGTTGCACTATCCATATAAAATAAACATTTAAAGTATTCAAGGACCCCTGCTGAATGGCCTATTTAGCATTTTCATCACATAGTGACCAACAATATGCCTTTGGAAAGTCCACAAGCTACTCTTCTGACCATGTGAGACTAGTACTGAGATTCCTATTGTACCTGAAGATGGAGACAATATACAGTAGTATTTAACGTGCTATCTGAAAGCCATTGATATCTGAATTTGTCTAATCCTTTTTTTAAAAAAACAGTCCACTAAGCCAGAGGCCACCATTACATCTTGTGTAGCAAATTCCATCATTTATGTGCTGTGTGCAGGAAACGAGGCTGCTGTGCTGCAACAATCCACATGATGGGATGTAATGTTTGTATCTGACTTCCCATGTGAGTCAGCTCAATTGCAGATAAAATCTTCACAGCAGTGGCCCATGTTCCTGAATCCAGCTGGCATTGTTTACTTCTCAGTGCAAGCAGCACTCACTCTAACTGCATACCTGTATTTTTGCCTTATGGGATTTAAGTTGAATCTAATTTTGGGGGGAAATGCCACTATTTTGTTACATGCTGTGGTTCAATCAAGAATCATCACAGTCCTTCCAACAGCACAATTTAGATCTTCTCTTTATGTGACAACTACAGTTCAATATACAATATTTTAAAAGTCTCAATCATAAAATAAATCTAATTTATGTTTTGTCTCAGTAATATTTTTTTCAGCATATATATATATATATATAGATAGATAGATAGCTATAGATATAGATATATAATTTGAGGGTACACATTTCTTGCATATCATCATTTTTAATTGCAACAAATGCTGGTAGAAATTATTTGGACCTTGTGGCTTTTGCTTCTATGTTTTACTTGGTCACTTTCAATTTTTTATTCAAGGAATAAATATTGTGTAGTCTCCATTCAAAGACAAGTCACACATTACAATCATTAGTAATTTCATTAGAGAAAGAAGTATGGGGTGTTAGAAAATTAGTAAGTATATTTGTTTCTCTTTATAAAGACTGCTCTGTCCCATTTTTAAGGGGCGGAGGAATGTTATTAATAACCTGTATTTACTATGTCATGGTACTTAATAAAAATAAAGTTCAATTTCCTGCTGCTAGCATTGACATTAGCAAGTGCTACCATTTCATTCCTTGCAGCTAAGTGGCTATTGGTGAACCTATACTCTAAACATGCAGCTCAAAATGTAGGTCAGTTTCTAGCAAATTACTAAATCTGTTCAGATCTCTGGAAAAGTTGCTCTGGAAGAATTTGCTTTGGAAAAGTAGCCTACACAAGAATCTTCCAACTAGCATGGACTAGAATCTTCCAACTAGAATCTTCCAACTAGCATTTAAAAAGTGACTTTTCCAAGGGTCTTGTACCGCTTGGTCATTGCACATATGGGACTTGCAGCTTTAAGTCACGTGACAGTGTATTTTCAAAACTAAGAGGCAGTTCAAATTAGTTTGTGAATTTATAGAAAGATCTGCATTTTTCAAAGGGAGAAAGGCTGAATGTACATTGCTATATAATCCAGTTTTAGAATTCAGATTAACTGCTTTGAACTGGTTTATTTATGTCTACACTGCCATATATAATGAATTAAATGGCAGTATCTATGGAATCAAAGTAATTGCCAAGATACTAGCATGAAGAGCTCATTCTATATCTAGAAAATGAAGTAATAAGAATAATCCTAGGTGGTTAGTTTCTAATCCTCTATTGGGTTACAAAATTGGATGAGTGGCCAGGCTGCATATGCAAATAAAATGGTCCCAAACCCAGCGTTGCCCTCTAACTAGTCAATAAACAGTGAGTGTACCCCCTTTTTCCTCTGTAGTCTGCCTTTTCTTTGTTCTCACAGGACTGACATCAGCTCTGGCAAACTGTGGAAGGTTTGAGCAAGGGAAAGAGAGGCAGGCATGGGAGAGCAAGGAACTACTTCACTCAACAGGCAGAACATGGGGTGCCAGTCAGGCATAAAAGGCATGAGGTTTATCAGAAGAAAGTGACACAGGCACATTATGCTAGTCATCTAATGGCTTAGCCTATCAAGACACAAATGGCAGGACAGTGGACCTGGCATCAGAGGGATCATAGTCATGTTGGGCTTTGCAGGGCAGGGTGATGCTCTCAGAGGTGCTTCTAGTTTGAATTTATTGGGCTGCAATCATTTGGGTTTGGCAGCAGCCCCCCCCTTGGTGGCATGTGGAATGTGGCATCAGCCCTGGATCCAGTTTGTGTACCTCCCCCCCTTCATCAGGAAGTGGGGAGTGTCCTGGTGTTGTAGGGGTATGGCAGCACCAGTGCCCTAGACTAGAAGTGGTTGGCTCCCTATCTGGGACCCCTACTGTTGTTAAGTGGCATTGATCGGCATAGGACTGATACAGAACCAATACATGGCTGCCAACCCTGTTTTCATTGTAACCAGTAAACAAGTTATCCCAACCCATTGTTTGTCTTTTCTTGTGGGTTCCCGCCCGAGAAGGGGGGGGGGTCTGATGATTCTAATGCAATATGACTGTTTGAAATAAGTAGATTTTATTTGAAAAAATCTAACTTATCTATATCCATTCAACTACTACTGCAGCAACTACTGCTGTTGCTTCCCCCATATTGAGCAAGAAGTATAGAGGCCCACACCATTCACTCTTGGTTTGAAGAACAAGGATACATTTAAGAGGTCCACAGAGATCCATATGAACTAAAGACAAAATCCCTTCAGATACTCTGTCACTGACTCTAGCCACAGATGCTGCCTTAATCTTGGACTTCATGCACACTGTGCATTCTAAGAACTTTGTACATTTTGGCACTTTTAAATCACACTTATTTGCACAGACTTAATAAGCCTTTCCCAGTTACAGTGTCCCAGTCTACGATGCCACACATGTACACATTTGTCATGAAGTTGACTAACCTTTCCAGGACATTCTTCTGATTCAACACAAGCTACTTCAACTTGTTTATCTTCAAACACAAATAAACCATTTTGTTCATTTATCACAATTTTAGACATGCCTGGTTTGCTTATGACACATCTGTCTTGTTCAAACAACACATTGAACCCCAATTTTAGCAATCTAGAAACACTCAAAATATTCTACTTGAGACTATCAACATAAAGAACATCCTGTAATTCCACTCCCAATCCTCTAACAAAAACAGACCCTGATCCTATAACATTTGCCCACTTGCCATTAGCCAATGTGATGGAAGACACTGAGGCTTCATGTATATTATTGATCAAATCCATAGCATCATTGGTAACAGCTGACTTTCAGTTAGAATGCTCAAGTGCCAGGGCTTCCCAGTTCTTGGTGTTCATTCTACATTTTGAAAAAGTTAGCTTAAATTGACCACTCAGGAGCTAGTTGGGCAGATACTGATTTAGTTGTGTTAATTACTATATTGACATGCCTGGAACACTCTGCTCTGCAGGCATCCAGAATTAAAGCATTCCCAAAGATGTCCATTCACCCTCTTGTTTAGAAACATCCAGAAAAGGAGACTCAACCACACTCTGAGAAAGCATGTTCCACTCTTCAACAGCTTTTACTTTTAGGAGGTTCTTCCTGATATTGAGATGGAATTTCTTATCCTGTAGTTTGAAACCATTATTCATGAATGCATTTTTCTGATGGAGGAGCACAAAACAAGCTAACTCCATAGTGAATGCGAATCTCTTCCAAATATTTAAACATGATTAATTAAGTCACTGCTTAACATTCTCTCCGCCATGTTAAACATATGCCACTTCCGAAGTCGCTCTTCATAGGACATGGCTTCCAAATCTTTTGCCATTTTGGTTGCCCCCCTCTAAACACACTCCAGCTTGTCAATATCCTTCCTGAACTGTGTTTGAGTTATGATGTGTAATTTTCATGTGTAAAGCAATCTATGCATGCTCATGTCGCTAACAGAATGCCAGCCCCTATCTCTCATTCACTATCAAATGTTACCCTGATACAACTATTCCTTTGATACTGTTATCTGGATTAGGGGTAGACTGCTTTCCATGGTTGAGAGATGGGATTAACCTTTCTGGAACACACTGGACATTGCAAACACTGATGTTTGGTGCTAAGAAAAATTTCCAAATATTCTTGTCTTGGGTAAGAACATTTTTGCACATTTTTTTAGTTCTGACATGTCAAAACATTGCATTGAAAAAATGTTCAAGTGCTGCCATCATACTGATGATATTAAGTAAGCATGGAATAACTAGGAATGGATCTTTGTGTGGAAAAGTTTTAAGTTCAGTTAGGTTCAGTGATGCAGAACAAAAGAATTCAAAGTGTATTCCTTTTGCACCAAGGTCTGGATGGTAGATATCAGGATTCTGTATGAATAACACAACCACAATATTTTTCCTGATCTAGGTCTGGTAACAAAATCCTTACCGGGGATCAGAGAGGAATAAATTCTCCTGAAATATCATTTGAAGTATATTTTATTGTTTTGTTCAGGTAATGCAATGGTTGGTATTTTGAGAAAGATTTGATCTATATTAATATGTAAGCAAAATTCTGGAAGGATTTTCAAAATCCTCAAGGTACTGGGATAATAAAAATTTCACTGAGGATGAAGGGGACTACTTAAGGTGCAATGTTTGAAAAAAGGAAAAATAAAATAAAAATGATAAGAATGAAATTATTAATAAGGTTTCATCTCAAATTCAGATGATGTAGACCTTATTCTCTACTGGTTTTATTTTCCCCACCCCCTTCTCTTTCCCTCCCTCTCTTTCTTTCCTTCTCCAACAGAATCAAGAGGGGTTTTTTTAACTCAGAAGTGCAGGATCTATTGCATATGCATTGACTTAGGGTGCAAGGGCATCTCATTATTTTATTCAAGAACCTCTACAGAAATCTCCCTGGAATCATTGTTAGAAAGGATTGGTATTCTTTTTTTTGACCAGATGAGAGTGCATTGCCAAACCAATAAAAACTGCATTGGAGGCATGTTGCTATAAATATAATTGGTCACAAACAAAATATGAGATTGGAGATCAAATACTGGCAACCAAGTGTTTTATCTTTGTTGAAGATGAGCAAGCTTTCCCATAGGTCTCCTGAACATCTGTATGCCAAAAACTAACAGCAAGATATCCACATGAAACAAAATAGACTGATGGGAAAGCATTTATTTACACTCTAAGGTTAAATATGGCTATCATGAAGATTGTAGGAAACTAACCTAGGAATGAGTCCCATTGAAGTCAGTGTGGCATACCTCTGAGTAGTTGTGGAAAGGATTATACTTACTTGCATAAAATAAATTACTGACAGCAACATTTTCTCCTGATTGGCAGAAACTTCACATTGTGAATGCATAGCATATTTTAGTATACTAGATGGTACAGTATTTTACTATTCAACCTTCCACATTTTTCCATATTTTAAGCTTTTTTCTTTTTGTTCTTTTGTTCTCTGAATTCCCAATGCATGGGAAATATTTTCCCGCATCCACTACAATGGAAGCAGTTGTTGTTGATATAGTTCCTTTCCACATGTCAGGCTACATGTTCTATTAAAGTAAATGAAGAAACCCTGATTCTGAGAAAGCTATGTGAGTATGTCAGAGTGCCTGTGGCTTGCACATGAGATAAATCACCACAAGAATACTGGATACATGAACTCACAGAATCCTTTCTCATTTTTATTCCAAGAATAGCATCTTATACCTGTGGAAGACCAGGCAAGCCAGGAAATTTGTAAGATTTGATGGAATTTCACCTATTTATTATTTTTTATGTTCTAGGATATGCATAGCTAGTGTGGCTAGTGATTTCTGTATCTACAGGTCACTAATATAGGCTTTAATCTGAACTTTAAGGTGTTGAACTCTATCATCCAAGTAGTTAAAGAGTTCCCTTCAACTTTGGATGTGTCCTATTAATAGATGGAAAAGAAATGAGTGTGAAAACCACTAATAATTCTTGTCAGGCACTAAAGTCCTATTGACTTTTAATGGAAACTAAATGAGCAAGTCCTTTGGGTACTTTCAAAAACTCCTCAGCAGATAAATTTCATGAAGAAATGTGCAAAAAACCTGTGTAACTTGTAGAACATTTAAGTGAAAGATTAAAATGAAAAGAAAGTAGTAGTGCTAGATAAAATGGTGAAATATATCTGTCAAGGAATAACTGGTTCAAAGAGGCAATATTACAGATTGAACAATATGCACACTCAAAAGTTAAACTGTTAGCACATGCAGTTAGCATTCATTAGATAAAGTAGTTGCTTTAGGCATGCACAAACTGTTATTTAATATTAAACACCTTTCTTATAATATAAAACCTATTTACTTTAATTGAAATTTCCACTGATTGCTAGGAAACCTTTTGATGTTCTGTGGACATTTTGTCCCATGTGTAAGCTGCCCCAAGTCCCTACGGGCAGATGGAGGTGGTGTATAAAAATAAAGTTATGATTGGTGTTATTATTATTATTGTTGTTAACACAAAAACACAGTATGTCACAGCAAACGAGATCTATATGCTGGCTTTCATATTACAAAATCACAAGTTAAACACTTCCCAAGTGTCTAGGACTGTGAGATGTATTTTTGAATGATGCATGCAGATCCAAGTAAGGTGGCCTTTTGCAGTTGACAGATCATGATTTTGTCAATGTTTATTTTTCCAAATGCCAGCTGAGAGCTTTTGGCATGGCAGTCAGTGTGCCAATGACCACTGGGATGACCTGTACTACTTTATGCTGTCGGCATCCCAGGCAGTATGGGCCCGATTGCAGCAGGGATGCCCTCCCCAGCCACATCGAATCTCCAAGGGGTAGAGGATCCTCTACAACCACTTCGTGTGGCTGGAGGTCAGACTCATACCTTCCGTTGGTTTGCTGGTGAACAGGAGACACTAGTGAGGTACTTTCAAGCATGCTCAGCCGGAGCACTCCGGATGGATGCTCAACGACTGGCGCCATCTTGGACTTGTTTTCATAAGCTTTATTACAGGATCTGGTAGCTCAACTATCAAAGATACTCAAGTGTGAACAGATAATTAAACTGGTTAAAACACAGGCAGACATGCTAGGCAAATTAAAACCAATTAATGCAAAAATTAGTTGCAGCCTGAGTCTAGTACCAAAGCTGTCTTATCCTGGCTAGTGGCTACCTCTGAGAGAAACTTGACAATGGTCAAAGTCACATGGGGAAGATTATATTTCCTTTAAAACTAGAATTTAGCTGATCTATCAAGTAGGTTGTTCAATACTGGGTGAATAATATGTTACCAACATAATAGAAGTTGCACGAAGAACTTAATATTTTCCCCACAAGTAGGACAAATCTGGGGTTTGGAAATATTCTGATTACATCTATGCAGGGAAGGTACAGAGGATATCCCATTGAAATCCCAAGTCTCTTCTTTTGCACATTTCATGAATTTCACTCTAGAACATCTATTATTCTGTTGTCACTTTCAACCCTTTTAGTTCTTAATTGATTCTGCCATTCCTTCAGAATTAAAGAAAGAATAAACTTTAAATAATGTATGTATATAATATTCACATGAAATTACACTATAACAAGCAAACCACAGGAACTGTAAAATAGCTCACGGTAATAAATCTATTTCAGATTTGTTATGAATGTTTAAAAGTGTAACATGTCTTCACTGATACATGTAAGCAACTGGAAAATGATTATTTATTACTAATTTTGATAGACTTTTTCTTATGCAAATTATATGTAAATGTTGAGCTTCTTTCAAAATATTAACTAGCTGGAAAATAATTCATATACATTTTGTGATGTTTAATAAATATAAAACAAAACACATCAAGCCATTTTATGTCTTTTTCAAAGCATCTTCTAATTCAATAATGAAAGCAACATTATAGCAATATTCATTAAACACTTACAGGTTATTGACCTCTATAGCTGAACAGAACTGACGCAGTCAGCCTTAAAGGACAAATATATCTTAATTTTTGTCATGGTTGGATTAATGGCTTGCCTTTATATGATAACATTTTCTATTCAGCTGTGCAGGAGATGTACAAAACAGAACATAAGAAAAGGATTAGAAAACAATGCAATAATGGGACTAGCTGGACACACCATGCATTCAGTCTGGGTCCATTATTATTTATAAAGCAGTCCCTTCAATATTTACTATTTAGTGATATGTAAGAGTCAAAATTGCATACACTTTGGTCATGTTCTTTATTTCAGCCTTTGATGATTTTTCTCCATAACACCATTTAAATTAGAAGAATACATTTAATAAAAGCAGCTTTTGGAATGGGATCTGGATGTTGACAGCCAGTGTCACGAATATCTGTCAATTTAGCAGAGCAGTGATGAAATTACTGTGAACATTTCTGACAATTCTGAGGAAGCTCTTTTTTTAGGTGAATGATGCTCTTAGAGAATTATTTTGCCTGGTTAGCTGCACTTCTTGTATTTGACCTCAGTGACTTTATCATGTATCTGAACTTTGACAGTTTCATGATCTGATTCATTTTTATTGCTGGGTGGTCTGTGATTCCTCCCGAGTCAGGAAAAGGGAGTCATACCATGCCACCAATGCAGCAACCATCAGGAGAAACAATCGTGTTACACAAAGATTGGATTATTGTGGGTATCTTACCCATGTGTCACTTCCTCTACAGAAGAGGATGGGCATTGTTTGTCAAATTCAAAACTCTGGAGCGCAGGCATGTAGCCAGGGGGGGCTAAGGGGGCTTCAGCCCCCCCCCCCCCGAAATTCTCAGGGTGGTCCGCGAAAAGGCCTTACTGGTACATTATTTAAACTTATGTTTATTCATATCATGATCTGATCACCATGCTCATTATATCCCACATTAATGGGGTTATTGGGATAACAATACAAAATGTTTGCTAGGGTAGACCCTCTTCCACCCAGTCTCAGCCCCCGAACCAAACTCAGCCCCCCCGAATCAAAATCCTGGCTACGGCCCTGCTGGTGCGGAACATGTTTGTTCAATATTTTTAATCTTCCAGATGGAAAGTTGAACATGCAGTGTCCTTGTGCATGCAAGTTGAGATGTGCCTGGGAATGTTTGCATACATTTGGATGTAAATTTTTTCACATCCTCCAGTGTGCATTCAGTTGCTTGATGTTGCCATTCAACCCAATGGTTGCATAGCATATTCAATATGTAGCCCTCCATGTGGAGAATTATTCTATACAACCTCAACACAAGGCTCTCAACCAACATTTTAGGCAAAACAAATACTCCTGTAAACTAAAAATTGCTAGCATTCTAATCCCTTACAAACAGCCATGTTTGAAAATCTATTCTAGGTTTGATACTGCCTCTGGATAATGGACTTTCTTAGATAAAAACTATAACAGAAGTAGCGTGAATTCTGTCCTGATGCATATTTTAAATTGCAATGGAATGCTTTGACATTTTGCCTGAAATAATGCAGGATGAACAAATGCGAGTGCCCTTGATTTGAAATGCAAGGTCAATCCCTTAAATTTTTCTTCTGTATAGTTTTCTGGGTATGAAATTCCTTTTTTTCTGGACCTGACCCATAAGAGTTCACTCAAAATTGCTTATATTTTTTACTCGATGATAGACATTTATGGCTCCTTTGCAGCATGAGCTTTTAAATATATACAGTATTTAGGCATTTTGAAAATGAACCAAGATAGGAACTGTCAATTTTTTATGCACCTGTGTATTTAGGAGCACTTTCCAAAGGAGCTCTTTGACTTGATACAACTTAATAGCTCTGTTGGAGGCTGGGAAGATGATAAAAACTCTTGGAGCTTTTAAGGCCTGCAAACTCTGTGAAAGCCACACATAGAGGAGGGACTCTCTGAAAGGATTATTACTATGATAACCTTTAATAGCCCTGAAGATTTTACTGCATGAAAAAAAGTTTGGTCCTGATTTTTCACCCATTAAAATTAATGGGAAAGATCCCATTTCATTCAATTGGAGTTGAATAATCCCTCCCTTAGTATATATGAAGCATAAAATGCTTTTCTTGGGAAAGGGGAATGGAAAGAAAGAGAGGCCCCAGTTTTAACTAGTTTGTTTGTTGTATACAGCACCACATTCTTCCTTCCCATTTCAGACATACACACAATATGCTTAACTGTATGCAAAACTATACACTAAATAACACATGAAGGTATAACGAAATGTTATGAATTCTAGATGCAAATCACCCCCATATGTTCACCTAATCATTCACCTGTTCACTTGATTGTCTCATGTTACATTACAAAAGGAGAAAATGTTTTGGTGAGCAGTTATGGAACTGAAAAAAGAGCAATAAGCTGTCCTTTGTATAAACCAAATGAAATCTCACAATAGCCCAGATTCCTGTCCATCTCAAGATCTTGAAGATCACATGGTCTCATGGGGTAGGAAATTTCCTCTTGCAAGAATAGCTCTCAGCAGGCCTATATAAGGCCTTGCACTACATAGCCTGGCCTCATTACAGCTAAGTAAACATCACTACATATCACAATCCCAGCCTGGCAGTCATCACACCCACTCATATTCTGGTTGTCCTAGAAGGAGCTGCCATTTTATTTTCCTTGTCAAACAAAGTTGTTGACAGTTCAGGAGGAAGGGAAGAGAAATTGGTACCCATACTTAATGAAAATGAGATAAATAATCAGGAACCGCAAGGCTATCTAGGAATCATCCAACATACTTGAGTTAGCTGGGAAGGCTGAACTGAAGCAATTAAATAATGGCCCTTCCAATACAAAACAGTCAGGCATGTGCCAAATATTTAGGAAATTATAACCAATTATTTGCCACATAGCTGTAAAGTATACTGAGTTCATATCCCAGAAAAGAGCAGTTTTTGGTCATAAACTTTTCCATTCCATTAGGGCCAAGAAATTTGGACATAACTTCAGGTATATAACCATATAAAAATCAAACATTTACTAATAACAAATCAGCATTTTTAAGGCTTGCTAAACAGGCCAATTTTCATTTTTATGAAGGACTGCTGGAGCATCTTATGCAGAGGCAAGGAAGTACATAGGCTGTTTCAACAAATCATTAAAACCCATGCCGAAATGAGTTAAAGTAACCCACTTTGGCATGGGTTCTATCCCCCCCACACACACACACAATCCCAGGATTCCCCAAAGCCCCCAATTTACCTCTTAAAAGTTACTGAAATGGCTGCCATAGAGCCTCTCCTCGCATCCTCCTGGTGTGAGAAAATGATGCCTGAGAAGATGGGAGGGGAAAAGTTCTTTGATGCTCCCTGTCTCCTCAGACATCATTTTCTTGTACCACGGGGATGTGAGGAGAGGCTCTATGGTGGCCAGGTAACATTTTCAGTAACTTTTAGGAGGTAAATTGGGGTCTGGGGGGAGGGGTGGGTGCCATCCCTCTCCTCTGGGATTTTCAAGGCCTGAAGATGCAGTTCCAGGAGTCAGTTCCCACAGGCCCAGCACCTCATTAGACCCGGATCTTTCATAAAGATTCAGATCAAATGAGGTATTTTATTTATTTATTTTGTGTCAAAAAGCATTGCATAAATAAACAAGTCTAAAACTGATAAAATAGGGGGGAACACAAGCAGCTAAATAATTTTAGACCAAAAATGAGCAACAGCGACCACATTGCTTGTAGCTTTAAACAGTTCTTCCTCTGTGCATGAGGCAGGGCATTGTGGGCAAGCATACAGGTGTTTGTTCTGCTCCACAGTAACACAAGGTGAAGAATTCTTTTAAGTAGTATCATTTAGGCAGGTTGTCTTTTGATCTTCAAACACCACTTCTGAGTCTGTTTATGGACTACCAAGTTGCCCATTCTTGGTTTGCCCCTGGAAGCAGACCCTCGTGAGGGGCCATCCAGTTGGGATTTCCTGATTTAGCTGCCCAGAGGTATACTCATTCTGTTGCTGGGGGAACATTAAGAGGATTAGTGGCTCTCATGAAGCTTTTCCTTGATTAGAGTCTACTGGGAAGAGGCTGATAGTCATGTAGTAGATGGCTTTCACACTGTTCAACCTTATTTCTCTCACGGTTGGCAGCAACGTCCTGTCATACATCACCGGGGGGGGGGGGGTGCCAACTAGCTTAAGAGTCCATCAACAGGTGTTTCAGACATCCTGTGATAATTCTACGTGTTTTGTTCAGTGCTATATTCACCTGCTTCGTGTGGGCAGACTTGTGTGGGCAGACAGGCGTACTCAGCTGTTGGGTAAGACAAGTCCAGGGCTGATGCTCTTATTAATTTTGGTCTGCACCCCATGCACTACCAGTAAGTTTCCACAGGATGTTTTTACATGCAGATACTTTGGTGCTTGGTGTTCATACCATATTTCCTAAACGTTAGTATTCGATCTAAGGTGATGCCGAGTTATTTAGGATGGGAACAATGTTTGAGCTCTTGGTCTTCCCAGGTAATTTTCAATTTCCAGTTGGCTTCACGGCTACGTGAATTAATATGAGTAAACCAGGGAAAGCCCAGTTTATTCTGCATTAATTCTCCTTTTACCGAAGGACTTGTTTGGATTCCTCCAGTAAAACTGAGATAGGTCTCTGGTTTTGAGTCTGTGCGGATGGGCCTATAGCAGGTTTGGGCAATTACCGACCCTCCAGGAGTTTTGGACTTCAACTCCCAGAAATCCTAACAGCTGGTAAACTGGCTAAGATTTCTCGGAGTTGAAGTCCAAAATACTTGGAGGGCCGGTAATTACCTACCCCTGGCCTATAGACAAGGAGGCAAGCAGTTAAATAGGCAAGGAGGAAGGCAAGCAAGGAGGAGTATTTCTTTTTATGTAAATGTACCAAAGACCCAGTAGATGCATGGGGTAATGAGTATTGTAATCTAGGACATCTAGAAAAGGCTGGGTTGGGAGATGTTGGTCTAGAAGACCAGGGTTTCTTAAACTTTTCCATTACCAACCATTTTTGGCTCAATACATTTTTATGTGACCCTGTTTATGTGGGCATGTAAAATAAATGTCCAAACCACACATGTACTGATAACAAATCATCATTTGCAAGGCTTACTAAACAGCCTGAATTCCCCATTTTATGAAGTACAGCTGAAACATCTTCAGCAGAGTCCACTGTAAACATTGCACAACATGTGTGTAAATGCCTAATATAGTCACTAGGTGACAATCAGAAAACATTTAATACTGTCAAATGTTCAGGACCCCAACATTGAGTTAAGGCAACCCCTTTTGAGGTCAGAACTCACAGTTTAAGAAGCAGTGTTATAGACTACCCTTTTTAATATAGTAGGGTATGGCTATATATAACCTGCAGAGAATGAAAGTGTAATATAATGGTATGTTATTGGAAATGATTTTGGAGTACAAAAGCATTAAACCCAACTCTAAATTGGTATTTCTTTTCTTGTTCTTTTGGCGTCAATGTTTTATTTCCCTATAAAAACAGATGAATTATTATCTTCAAATATCCAGAGGTGAATTATGAACACTTCAAAGTTATGTTTTGTAATAGCCATCTCTTTTATTTGACCAATTGTCCAAGCCAATCAATAGTTCTTGAAATACATGGAATTAAAATGTTATTACAATGAGTTTCTGATAGAAAGGGCATTTGTAACCAATGTCAATGAAGGGAGAAGATAGCATTCAGTAGTCTTCTATTAGTGAAAATCAGATTGCAGAGTTTCTTAATGTGAATGAACTCCGTCCTTGCATAGAAGCAATCAATAAACATTGCCCCTACCTTCATGTTACCTTTATATTTCTTTTCAAAGAAAAAACAATTATAATGTGCATGAGAAATCAGATTAACATGGAAACCACTTTTTGTTGTCATTTCAGGGACACATGCAGATTATGAGGCTGAACCAAACATTTTTATTGTGCTTAACAAAATTAATTGAATCACATGACACTGAAATCATTACAAACAAGGTGTACACAAATAAGCCAGACTGCAATCACTGACTTTATTTTCTGAGATGAAATTAGTATAGCTAAAAGCAATAATGTGGCTAAATCCTTGATACATTTTCTACAACTAATAAAGTCCTCTCCCTTAAATCAATAAAAGTGTCCTGATATCATTTAGTCAGGACAAAGACCTCCATTTGTATATTCCCCAGAGTTTTTCCTGATCCTTCTTTTGTTGTGGTAATACCATCTTTTGCCAAATACTTCAGATATTTACTAGTTCTTTTAAAGAGTTTTTTCAAACTGTAATGGATAGAACATGTGACGTTTCAACAATTGTTTGATGTAGACTGAGATAATATCAGCATTTGCATGAAAGTCTAACTATAGTACATCCACAAACCTTTCCAGCGTAAAAGCAAGGTTTGCAATGATGTACAGTAATTTATTAAACCAAGGCATTCTATTGTCAATGTTAACTATTATTGTTATGTGCCTTCAGATGAACTCTGACTTATGGCGATCCTATTATAAGATTTTCTTAGAAAGATTTACTATTTATTCATACTGTAGACAGGCCCAGATTAAGTGTTTGTGGCGCCCTAGGCCACACTCTGGAAGGCCTGCCCCTGGGGGCGGGGCAGGGCTGCTTGCAGGGTGCAGGGTCGCTTGCGGGGGCGGGGCCACTTACGGGCATGCGCGGCAGGGCACGAATGGTGGGAAGTGGAGGGAAGCCATGGCGCCGCAGCCTTTCTGCCTCCTCCGCCATGTTCCTGCTGCTGCTGCACCCAGGAACATGGTGGTGGAGACAGAGGCCGCGGCACTCGCGAAGAGGTGCCGCAGCTTCCCTCCACCTCTTCCTCCTCAACCTCGCCACCGCCGCCGCACCTGACATCACCAAGCCCCACCAAAAAGGGGTGGGTGCCGCACAGGAGGGCGCGAGCGGCGCGGTGTCCTCCACGATGTTCCTGGGTCCTTCAGTGGCTGCCCCGGGGGTTTCCCTTCCTTCCTCCTTCTCGGAGAAGGAAGAGGATAGAAGGTAAGCTCCCGGGTGGCCGCTGCAGCACCCAGGAACATGGCGGAGGACACTGCGCCGCTCGCGCCTTGTCGCGCATGCCCGTAAGCGGCCCCGCCCCTCGCAAAAAAATTTTGGCCCGTGATTTGTCACCCTCTAGGCCTGCACCCATAGGCCCTGGCCTTGTTGGCCTTATGGGTAATCCGGGCCTGCCTGTAGAATTAATGTAGTTTGGCACCACTTAAACTCCCATGGCTCAATGTTTTAAAAAATCATGGGAATCGTAGTTTTACAAGGTCTGCTAAAGAGTGCTAATACTTCATCAAACTACAACTCCCAGGTTTCCATAGTACTGAGCCAAGGTAGTTAAAGTAGTGTCAAATTGCATTAACGCTTAGTCAGAGGAGGTTTGCTATTATTGTCATCTAAAGGTCCTTCTACACAGGGCTAAAGTCCGTGATAGGTTCCAAATGATGCCCCAGGCAAATATTGGTTACCTCAGAATAAACTTAGATTTCTAGGTTTACTCCTTGTTAAAAACACCTGCTAAGATCCAGACCTTCCCATAAGGTCTGAATCTCTGTAGGTGTGGGCTTTGTGGGATCAGCTTCCATGATCCCGAGGGTCAATCTCCACAACATGCTAGTTTTTTGGGCTCTAGGAACCTGAAGAACTGGGGTGGCACCTGCTCTCCCTCACCCCCTTTTCTATAATTAAACAACTTTAATGGTACAGAGATACCATACTTGGAGACTTCAAAGTGCTCCATTGTGCCTGGAAATGATGCAATGGAGCATGCAAGGGAGAATTCTTTTGAAAGGTCCATTGTGTCATTTCCAAGCCCAATGGAGCACTTTGAAGCCTCCGGGAATTGTATTTCTGTACTTTTAACTTTGTGCCAATGCTGGTTTGGCATGGGAGGGAATGTAGCCACCACCACACCATTAAAATCACAGGATTTGGTCCCACTGTGTGGCCTAAATCCCAAGAGGAACCAGCATTCTTTAACTATCACAACCTCAGGAGAAATTGAGATGAAACATGCTATAAGGAATTAACAATTCATCATCACCATCATCATTATTTTATTCTGTTTTATCTCCCCTGAAGAGGTTTAACATAAAAGCATCAGCATAACCATTTTAAAATATACAAATATATGAACATTAAAACAGGGTTAAATATAACCAGTGTTTTAAACATTCCCAGTTAAAAGCCATTAAAATACATTCAAAGTGAAAAACCACAGTGCCCTCTTAACTGATCTTAAACACCATCTTTAAAAGCATTCTTGACTAAAAAGGTTTTAGCCTTCTGCTGGAAAGACAGTAGGGAGGGGGCCATCCTGGCTTCCCTGGGCAGGCAGCTCCAGAGTCAAGGGGCAGCCATTAAGAAAGAAGGCCCACTATCTTGTTCCCACCAACCGAGCTTGAGATAAAGGTGGAACTGAAAGAAGGGCTTCTCCAGAAGATTTCAGGATCTGGGCAGGTTTATACAAGAGGATGTGGTCAGCCAAATAGCCTGGATATGAATCATCTAGGGTTTTCAAGGTCATAACCAGCACTTTGAATAGTGCCTGAAAACAGACTGGCAGCCAGTGGAGATGCTGCAACCGGGGGGGGGGGGGGATTGTCACTTTCTGTAGCCAGCCCCAGTGGGCAACCTGGCTGCAGCTCTTTGGGCTAGCTGAAATTTCCGAGCACTCTTCAAAGGCAGTCCCATGTAGAGCACATTACAGTAATCCAGACAGGATGTAACTGAGCCATGCTTCAAGGCAGGATTAGACAGATTCATGGATACCAAGGGAATCAGTAGCTACTGAAACGGACATCCAAGTGCCACCTCTGTGTTGATGGAGGCAGGCAGGATTTTCCCCGGGTACAGGTTGTGGGGAGTCGGGAGCAGGTGAGGGTTTTGCCCTCCTTTCTGCTAGAGATCCCTGTGTACAACTAGTGGGCCACTGTGTGACACAGAATGCTGGACTAGATGGGCTGAGGCCCGATTCAGCATGGCTCTTCTTATGTTCTTATGTTCATGTACCACTGTAGCCAGATCTGGCTTCTCAAGAAATGGGTGCAGTTGGCGCACAAGTTTTAATTGTGCAAAAACCCTCCTGGCCACCACAGATACCCGAGCCTCCAGGTTCAGCAATGAGTCCAGGAAGACCCCTCACTGCAAAACTGTGTCTTCAGGGAGATTGTAACCCCATCCAGCACAGGCCGAGTGAATACCTATTTTCTGGTCTGCCTTCCAATTAACCAGGAGTACCTCTGTCTTGTCTGGATAAGGTTTCAATTTGTTTGTCCTCATCCAGTAAATTACTGAAGACAGGCATGGGTTTAGAGTCCGGACAGCTTCCAATTAGGTCCAGTTCAGCTTGATCTGCTGTCCAGATTGAATATTGATACCATTACCCTTTCCCTGTACTCATTGGTATATGGAAAGGGGATGGATTGTGCTTATGTTGCTGCTACTTTTCCTATCTGGCTATGCAGCTCATCTGAGTTCCTGAACATTGCAGATGCCTCTGCTGATGTCAGAATGGGACACCTGTGCAAACAGCAAGAAGGAGGGGAGATCACCCCCACTGCTTCTCACTGGTCATGTGGGAGCCTCATTCTGACATCAGCAGAGGTGCCTGTGATGCTAGCAGCTTGGATGGAACAGTTGAAATATCTTATGCAAGTGGATGTGATCATATAGCTCTTTATTCAGAAGTGTGTGAAGTGGAATTCAACTTTAGTTCTAAACTAGTATCAAAGTATATACTGGATTGTGCTGCAAATGATGCAGTTTATTTATTTGCTAATTGTCAATCAATCAGTCAGTATTTTTGACAAGGTTATTGCAAAGTGAGGAGAAATTAACTAATTTGAAAACTGCTATAGCATGAGAATCTAAATATTTTAAATTATATTATGTTAGCCCCACTTACAAGTTAAAGGATGGCCATTGCAATTGTGTATACTAATCCTAATGTGATACGAAGTGAAGGTCAGTTAGCTGTTAAAAACATCGACTCAATGCTTAACATCAATTAACGATATTATGTAGTTCCATATGATAAGATTATCATGGCTATTATAACCATGAGGGTAATCCTGAACACAGCCTGGACGGTTACATTTCAGCAGTGTCAATGAGCTTTGACTACCAACTGTGCAGAATTTCAACTTGTAGCACATTATTTTTCGATTTCTATCTACCATAATACTAATAACCCAGAAGTCATTTAAGCCACCTGGATAAAAGACTGCAGGCAGTCTCCAAGATATGAACAAGATAGATTATGTATGTTTGTTTGTTCTTAAGTTGAATTTGTATGTAAGCAAAAACAAATACCATTATTAAGTGTAACTCCTGTATATATATTGCTTTGGATATCACACTCCTGTAGTGTTCATTTTGCAGTCTGCGTCCCTGTTCAGAAGATTTCATCTCACTTTCTGTCCCTGTGATAATTTAGAAAAATCATGAGTCATTATGGAAACCAGAATTGGTGATAACACTTCAATGGAGACACCCTTTTCCAGGAGTGAATTTCCCTTCTGAGGGGTAGAGAGTTATTCTGGGTTATATGGCTTTGTGGAATGGTCCTTAAACAGGAGTCCTCCCATGTAGTATGTCAGGAAGGAGGAAGAAGGGGATGGTTGCTTTATATCTATCTGCCCAGGGGTGCCTCCCCCCCCCCTTTTAATGTTCCCATGCAAACCTCTACTTCTCTGCATCCTTTCTATTCCTTTGTTATTTCATCCATGAGAGCTGCTGGTATGTATGCATGGGAGTGGCCAATGATTCAGTATAACCATGTAAAACCTCACGTGTATTTTAATAGCTTTAGCTTATTGAAGACTCTCCAGAATAATCATTCTCCTTTGCCTCTCTGTCTCTTGCAAATGCATCCCTGACTGACTTTCATTCTTGTTTTCTTTGCCCTCAGCATGCCCAGACTGTATTGATGATGTTATGGGAGGACATCCAAACCTTAGATAGGGAGGAAAAACAGACTGAAAAATGAAGATTTCTCCTCCAAAGTTTATTATGTGTCATCAGTAGTTCAGACGCCAAGATCCTTGTGCAATGAACACTACTGGCAGGCATGAAGCAGTGGGATGGCTCCCAAAAGCAGATGGAAATGTCAAAGAAATGATGGAAGAAATCTGGTAAATAGCTGAAAAACTCCAACACTCATTCATTGGCCCAGGGACAAGAAATATTCCCTCTCAGATAACTAGGAGTTATATAGATCGAACAAGGGCTATGAAATGATTATATAAAGAGGTATTTAAAGAAAATAAAATATCCTAGTGACTCAGTGACTCAATCTACAGCATTAAAAAGGAGGCTTAACTCTTTGTAGTCAGGCAAAGTATCTCTTCTTATGTCACAAGCTTCATGTGTGTCATGCAATTTTTTATTATCAATCAACAGCCTTAATTTTTATTAATTTAGAGCTGGTTGGATAAAATCAAAAATTGATGGAAGTCCTTAATGATTGCTCTTTGAAGGTGTACTACATTATTTTGAATGGAAGTGGGCAGTTTCTTGTCCTGAATACATACATAGAGAAGGAAGGAAGGAAGGAAGGAAGGAAGGAAGGAAGGACGAAAGGAAGGAAGGAAGGAAGGAAGGAAGGAAGGAAGGAAGGAAGGAAGGCTGTCTAAACATAATTAAGATTTTCAGTTCTGCAGTTATAAATGTGAAAATGGGGTGCCATATAGGGAGAGGTAGGAAGCACACCTCACCTTGGGCATTTCACACTGCACAATTATAAAACTATAATTCCATCTTTAGTTTAGGGAGACACTACATTTGATAGACATGGGCTTTGGTGACCATGCTAGTTGAAATTGAATCATAGTGTTATATTTGTGTAGTGTAAAAGGTCCTCTTCTCATTGTCCATTAATAGCATGGGACTGAAAATTATTACAAATTGTCCTCAGAAAATGGAGGGGTTATTAAAAGGAATATATTGTTACTTGACTGATCTTTTCCCAAGTTGAGGCAAATATCTCTAATTAACATCTCTCAGGGTGTTTGAAGTTTTCTCAAGGAAAAATCTTGAAAATACAACAATGCCATTCTGAGGATCCGGCAGGCATCCACAGATTTGCCTCTTTGCAGGAGTGTCTGGTATTTGCCTCTATGTCTACCTGTAAATAAAGTTAGGGTGTATTTGCACTGACCACTTAAATTGGTATATAAGTGGAGGAGACCCACAGTGGATAAATGCTGCATGGGATTGGTCTGGCTTAAGTCAAGACAAAATACAGCCTTCTTTTTACTGGTACCTGAAATGACATCTGAAATTGAATCATATGTGTAATTAAAGGAATTATGAGTCTTTCTGTCTTGAAAACAAGGGAAACTAGTATTATTCTCAAAAGGACTATCTAGACCAGGGGTGGGCAATTACTGGCCCTCCAGGGGTTTTGGACTTCAACTCCCAGAAATCCCAGCCAGTTTACCAGCTGTTAAGATTTCTGGGAGTTGAAGTCCAAAACACCTGGAGGGCCAGTAATTGCCCACCCCTGATCTGGACTGACAATCTAATGCAGTTTCAAAATACCATTGAAGACAGTGACTTCACTATGCAGGTGATGACATGGGAAATCCTGAAACCAGTTTGAGGCCCAGATGGTGAATATATAAACCACAGAGCACTGATGTGCATTAAGAGCTTTCTTTTGTGCCCTTTTGTGGGATTTTGTTGTCTGACTGCTAGAGTTTGAAGATAGCTTTGAACTATATTAAAATAGTGCCAAAGTTAGGGCACTTCCACACAAACAAAAATGTGGTTGGAACTGGCACATGGAGATTACACCAGGCTGCCCTAAGCCACCTCTGCAGCAGGAGACCAGCCACAGAGTCCAGCCATGCAGAAGTCAGGTGTCAAGGTTGGACATCGGCTAGGTCTCCCAGCATTTCTGGACCCCCATTCCCTCAAAACACCCACATCATTGCAGGCTCTGTACTTGTCAATGCAACATCATTCTAGCAGCAATGGAGCCTTGCAGCAGTCACTGCCAGAATGACACTGATGTTGTAGTTTTATAAGGTATCTAAGCTTCTTTACCAAAGATAGCTGGTGCTGCACCAAACTATACAGTCCAAAATTTTATTGCATTGATCCATGGCAGTTAAAGTGGTGCCAAACTGCATTTATTCTACAGTGTGGATGCACCAGAATTAAGCAGTATTTTATATGCCGATAATAAAATATGCAACTGAGACAAAATTTGCATTAGCTTATTATTACTTTCCTGTTCTATAGACAAAAGATTAGGTTTTTATTATGCACCTACAGTGCTGAACTGCAGAATGTTCGCTGTATAGTAGAACTTTTTTTTAAGGCCATGACAAAATACTTCCAAAATATTAGCCAGAGTTTTTCTGTCTATGCAAGTGGGAGTGCTGAATCAAGTTGATGGCTGACTCAGATCAGTGGTTCAGAATGCTGTTGTGATTCCTGGCTTTCCTCCAGGTTTTGTAATAGAGTCTGCCAACTTGGCAGGCTGGGGAGATCACAGTGGCAATTTTTCAAATGGGAAGAAATGGTCCAAGGAGGAGCTGTAACTCTATATAAATTGTCTAGAACTGATGACAGGAGCCTTTGCTTCAAAGGATCTGGCCAAGAACAGAGTGAATTGTTATGTCTTTCTAAAGATGGACAAGTTGCTCATAGGACATCAAGTACCCAGGGGCATGTATCACTAAAGCCCAGCCAAACTGGGAATGGAATTGCAAATCTCAATACGACACAAGAGTGCCTGCTAATTTATTGTGTATTCTACCAGACATAAGTGGCTGAGACCTCTAAAGGGATTTTAATCTTCTCCCTGCCTTCAGAAGTACATGTAACAAACAAGAAAACTGAAACATTCAAAAAAGATCAGAATGGCATAACTAGTACAAGCATGCCATTCTGCAGCACATGTAGTTCTCCCATAGTGCTCAATTTCAATTCAAACAAACTTGATGAAATTTGCCAAATATTCCAACACTATCTGATATGAAGTCTTTACCTTTTTGTTGCTTTGAAAAGTGAATGTAATACACTATGTTACCAGAATTCTTAACAAACTGATTAATCACATTTTGTACAATCCATGCATACCACAGAAACCAGTTTTTACCTATTTCAGAACCAGGTACCTGTGACCACTACTAAAGGGTTATCTAGTATTTATCTATCTATCTATCTATCTATTTATTTTTATTTTGGGATTTATTAATTGCCCATCCCAGTTGGATCTGGGCGATTTACAGTAAAACACAAGCTGAATGCCTGAATGTTTAAAAACATTTAAATATCTAACATCTAAAACATCTAAAAACAATTAGCATCTAAAACATCTAAAAAACAGTTGACAATCTAACAGTTCTCAGCCGAACTATGCAGGCTTACTAGCTATATTCACTGTGTGGTTGCTGTGTGGTTGCTCTTGGCTGGCTCCATGACTTTCTGATATTTCTGGTGCTTATTACTATATATATATATATATATATATATATATATATATATATATACACACACACACACACACACACACACACACACACACTGTTTTAAATATCAGTTTATTGTTAGCTGCCTTGAGTCCCTATATTGGAAGAAAGGCTGGATAAAAATTAAGTATTTCTTTCTTTACTTTATTTTTATCCTGCCTTCCAATATAGGAACTCATGGCAGCTAACAATAAATGTAAAGTAATGCTAATTAAAAATGCATTTATTAATTAAGTTAAAATTTCCATTCATGAGTTAAACTAGAAATTGAGATTAACTGATTGCATGTATTGTATGTTTGAAAATTGCCCTTTATTCTCGTTAGTCTCAAGGTTGGGGAATTACAATTTTAGGTCACAAAATCCATTGTAAATACATGCATGCTTATGAATTTACCAAAAGGTGAGTTTGCAAACTGAGGTCAGAAAGGAGTGCCATTACTGGGTGGTGTTGCTCTTTTCTAGATGCCTGTGTAATTGTGTGGACTCTGGAGAAAAAGTAGAAACCACCAGTCAAACTGGTTTGAAGCAATGGCTGATAGATGAGGCCAGTGCAACAAAACACATGGTGGCAGAAAACAACTGCTTTTTGTTTCTTTCAGCTACACGTGGAGTGTGGAGCAGCAACCATGCACACATACTGGGTTTCCCCGTGAGCCCTGTTGCCTGAGCCAATCAGAAGAAGAAAGTTGCTCATGTGTCTTTTAGCCAAACCGGTCTATAAATACCGGGATGAGCACCTCAATTTTCCTATGGCATTCTGGCTGTTGAGAAAGAGAGATCATATGCTAGCTAGCTCCAGTTGTTGTATCTCTCAGTGCTATCGCTGCTTTGGATTGCTTTTCCCTCAGTGCTTTTCCTTTGGCAACTTAATTAATTATTTTTAGTTTAATATTTTTCAGTACTTCTTTTAAAATATATATTTTGCTAGCGAAGTGAAGGTGTTTGTTTAAATATTGGAGTGATCTAGTGAAGGGAGGAGATAGAATGACTCCATTGAGCCCTCATAAGTTGTTTGTTGTTCACCTTTTTGACTGTTTTATTTCTCTTGTGTCTTCTCTCTGTGAGTGCTCCTTCTCTCACACAATAAGCCTGAGCCTATTTCTATATATATATATATATATATATATATATATATATATATATACACACACACACACACACACACACACTAGCTGTACCCGGTACGCGTTGCTGTGCCCTTTTTAGGAGATGCGAGAAAGTCCAATCATCCATGGTGTGCCCTCCTCTAAACTGCAGTTGGATGGAGTGTGGGTCATGGGAGGCATGGTGTGCCAAGTTGGGTCTTTATTGGTCTTGGTTCTGGGCCACAGTGGTCTGTGGGGAATGATGGGTTTTGAAGTACTACAAATCCCATTTTTCATGGTGGTACTTCAAGTCCCATCATGCATGGTCGGGGCTCTGTGTGCCAAGGTAGGTTACTGTAAATTCAGGCCATACACAATGTCCCATGAGCTGAGGCCTAGTTAGGAACAGCAAGTTAATGAAGCCTTACTGTCAATTCAGGCCATACACAATGTCCAATGAGCTGAGGCCTAGTCGGGAGAATCAAGTTAATGAAGTCTTACTGTCAATTCAGAGCGTAAACAGCTTCCCAGTAAGTGAGGACTAGTTAGGGAAATCAAGTTAATGAAGTCTTACTGTCAATTTAGAGCGTAAACAGCTTCCCAGTAAGTGAGGGCTAGTTAGAGAAATCAAGTTAATGAAGCCTTACTGTCAATTTTGGGCGTGGTCTGTGATTTTTGGGGGTGTAAATTTTCGGTTGGAAGTGATTTGGGTGTTTGTTATGGGGATTGGCTCAGGCCTTTTCCTTATTCTGTTTTGGCAGTTTATTATGGATCGGAATTTTCATGTTGGCTGGCCAGTGCAGCAGTTATGCAAATCCGCCCTTATTGGCAGCCAATCATGTTGTTCAGAATGTAGAGGCTGGGTGAGTCTTTGGCTGCCCCGGAGGATGCTGGTAAATGTAGTTTTATTTTTACTCGTTGTTTTGGGGGCCTTTTAGGTTTTGGGGGGGAGTTTCTTTGCTACAAACGTACCTTGCTTGAGGCCTATTTCTGTTGGCAAGTATTGTGTTTCTGCGTTGTAAGGTTTCTTTGTTTGAGGTATACATCACATGACGTGAACCCATTTATATAATAGATATAGAGAGAGAGGGGGGGAGAGGGAGAGGGAGATTGGGAGGTGGCAGTGGTATGGGTGCCACTGGGTCTAGTGGCCAGGCTTCAGGGGAGTGAAAGCCACAGGAGGAAGGAGAGAAAGAGGGAGCGGGAGAAGTACTACTGAATCTCAAGTAGATTCTCCCACAGGATACCTTTATGGATTTTTAAAGGAGATTTTATTTCTGGAAACTTTACGAATTTCCTAAAAATCAGTAGATGACCCAAATGTTTTGAGCTTGCAGCGCTACATGTGTCCTCCAAGTGTAGTCATTTTTGTGCTGGTAGCCCAAAAATGACAGAATGGGGAGCCTGGGAAGTTCCCCATTGCTGCTAATGGGCTGGATCCTCCTGAAGCGAAAACAGATCTTCAGATTGCCAGATCAAAAAAACGGCATCTTGCCCTCCCGAATTCATGCGGCTCCCCAAAAAATGGAGTGGGGGCACTGAAAAAATGGACATTGAAAATGGACCTGGTTTGCCCAAAATGGAAGACCCCTATTACCTAACAAGATTTTAAACAACCAGTAAAGGCAGCTTGAAAGCAGAATGATCTTCTCTTCACAGTTCAGCCTCCAATCTAATACACCAAACTCTGCATACAGATAACTATGATTCAGAAACTGAATTTGAAATTTTTGACCCTCACATTCTTGATGCAGGGAATATGGTGAAATATAACTATAAGTGATATAGAAAGGAAAAGCAAGCAAGAGGTTTTAGTGAAGTAGATGAGGAATGGGGTTTTCAAAAATTCATATTGCTTCCCTTTATTTCAAATTCTAGACTGGAATATGGGAAAGAGAAGTTAAATCGCAGGAGACATTCTTCAGGTTCATTCTGTAATAAAAACAAATGCATGGTTTTTATTTAAATGATTTAGTACTGGGTGAGAATTCAATTTCAATTAAGTTTTGATAAGAAGTTACAAAAATGCATCCTTTTCTTTCCTTCCAGGATGAAAAGAACCTGAGATTTGGAAAAATAGCAATGTAATTGTAATAAACAGTTTTATCCATTCAAACCTGGGGCTCATTTGAATCTCTGAATTAGAGTCGGCACAATTTCAACCACCACCATTACCATGCAACAAAGTTGTCCAGGTCCTAGGTAGCATTGCCTGTTTAATACAAATTGAGAAAATTTTGTTCAACAGCTCTTTTAACAAAATTTTCAAACTTCATATACAAGTGGAAGAAAATGAGATTTCAAAAGTGAAATGGAGTCAAAATGAAAACGATAGAGCTTCCATTAAGCACAATTAAATTGAGCCATAGATTTCAAATTTCAAACTTAAATGTTCCCCATTTTCCAAAGACAGGTGTAATCCTAACTTTATTAAAATAACTGGGATTTACATATGCTAGTTCTAACTGAATAATGCCCAATCAAATTCATGAATACATATTATCAAAGGTGAAAATGAAAAATACCGAAAGCTTTTAAGTATACAACATCTCAGCTGTATCCACATCATTAGGACATCTTTTCACAGGAACACAATAACAACTAAAACATAAAACATATTATAAAACATATTATACATTTTCCATTTCTGCTTTTTGCATCTGCAAGGGTGTATGTTGTCTTCTCTTTGTTTCTTTAATAAATGTTTGATGTTTGTAAGCTTGATTTGAGGGAATTGTATTTATTTCTTTTCTGAAATTCGGGTTACTGAGAGAATTTAATATATATCAGAAACTATCATTATGTTATACAAATTTCATTTTTCAAACTGACTTTGCATCAAATTAAGAAGGAAAAGTTATATAATCATCTGCAAGAATTATGTTAAAAATCATTTCACGAATGACACTGAAATGCTTGTATGATATAAAATTGGATATTTATACAGTCTATTTATCTTTACAACTACTTAACACTATCTTCACATTTTCTACACATAGCATAATCCCTAACTGAGTAAACTCTAGTGTATTCAAAAGTTAATTGATTTCAGTGGGGTTGCACGGATTCACATATACAAACATACATGCACACTTATGGGACTGAGAATGTTCTCTGAATTCCAAATTAATGTCTATTTGTCTTTCTTTGTCCTTTATTCATTTCCATTTTCACACACCTACTTCTGCACCATCGATTATATTCTGAGCAGAGATATTACATTTTGATTTGAGATGCTTTAATGTATAGAAATAACTAATGTTACATGTTGCATTGGGTTATTATTACTGTTATTATACCAACATAAAAGAATATTCTATTTTAACTTTAAGAAAGACCCTTTGTCTGGTTCAGAGAAAATTAATGTTGTTGTTGTCATCGTTATTATTATTATTTCAGACAATGCTTTTGAAAATACTATCAAATGCATGTACTTGGTTGAAGTCTGTGTTGAACCAATTAAATGGTTTGTAAATCACATCAACATTAGTCACAGTTAAAGGACTTTTCAACATAAAAACAGTTTGCAACTGACATGTTCTTTACTCAGGTTTATGACTAGCAAAGGAAGAACAAATTAAGTTAACCTTAAGGCATCAAAGTTTTATTTTTAGCACTACCTAACACCAGTAGCAGGGGGTTGGACTAGATGATCCTTGTGGTCCAATTTTTGAATGCTTTTTTTCAATTAGTCATAGGCAAATATGCAAAATTAACTCCAAATTATGACTATTCTCATTAGTCTATGCTTCTCATCAGGGTTTCTCAGCACTTGAAAATATATTTTAAACATTTTTTTCTAATAGTTTTGTATATTTTTTCTATCTCTAGGCAAAATAGTGACTTCCACATTAATAAATAAGAAGTAATATGTATTTTAAAGGCAAACCATAAGCACTAAAGTTTTTTAAAAATGCCTATCCTTTATGTCTCACAACAACAGCCACTCCCCACACCCCCTCAAAAAAGGGATGGTTCTAAATCATATAATTTTTCCAGGTATTCTGTGCATTTTCTGTTATCATCCTGAGACACACTGTATAAAATAATTTGATCTTTCATAGAGTTTCACAGAGTATGTAGCCTTTTTTCAGTTTTGAATAGAGTCCGTTCCATGGCTTCATAGATTCCTGTGAATTGACATTGTTGCATTTCATTTTCTTCACAGCATCCTTAAAAATGCCATGAGACTGTAAACATAAAGAGGGAGAGAAGGAGGGGAGAGATTTATGTTATTTTCTTTTTTTTACTGAAATCTGCCTACTCAATTTTCACACATTCTTCTTCCTCTTCTAGAAAAAAAGGCTCTCACCACAGGCCAACCTTGCACACATCCGATAAAAGGAAGAAGTGACAGTGACCTTGTTGATATGTGTTGAAGCAAATCTTTGCATTCCATTTCAACAAACACAACCTTCTTGGCCAAGAAGCTAAACCTACTATATGTCGTGCAGATAAGTACATCCCGACTCAAAGGGTGCATCTACTTTGTAGAATTAATGCAGTATGTCACCACTTTAACTTCAGTTACTAATGCTATGGAATCATGGGACATGTAGTTTTACAAGATCTTTAGCCTTTTCCATAGCATTGAGACATGGCAGTTTAAGTGGTATCAAACTAGATTACATTTACAGTGTAGATGCACCCAGAGCCACCATCATTTGAATGCATTTTCTTTACGTAGTCATTACATCTCTCGCTTTCTCTGTCTCCTCCTATGATGTGAATGTCTCTATTTAAATATGGGAAAGTAATATAATAGGACTGACCATTATGGCATTCAATGGCTTCTCTTATCTCAGCAGGTAGCTATGACCATTTAGTTACAGAGAAAACCACAGTGATATGTCATTGGATTGTCAATGCTTCTTCACTCCTGTTACTTCAGTTGTGCAGTTTTTTGCAGGACTTCTTAATGGTTTTTCCTCTCCTATACTAAATATTAGCACACACCCCTTCTACCTGCTATACCTTCTTACTTTCTACAAGCAGAATCTATTTTGCCACATCTAAACCTTGAATTCAATTCTAGAAAACTCTGGAGTGACCTTACTGTTTTTGACGTGTTTCCAGCTGGATAAGTCTGGGTCTGGATCTGGCCAGCAACACATGAAACATAACCAGGTCTCTGTAACCAGCTAGACGTAGCTCCTTGCCAGAAGCTTACTGGTGACATTGCTTCTGCTGATCACATGGCTGGATGCCCCCTTATGTTACCAAAAGTGATATTGCCAACAAGATAATATTAGGGTGCTAAATTTGGCTTTTACCACAGCAGCAGTGGTAGCCCCAATGTGCCACCAGCTTGGCTAGCCATCTGGACTCAAAATGGCTTCAGCATTCTTCCACACTATGTTAGGTGCCTCTCCAGAGCACATGACTTTTTATTATTTTGATAGGTGTAGAAACAAGCTGCGTTCTATTAATTGTACCCCTCGAGCAGGCCCATTTAATCAACAGAATTTCTACAAATTTTGGTTTTCCGCTCAATAACTGATTAAATGTGCATTTACTGTAGTTGAACTATCAAGAGTTAAAGCCAATATGAATTCCAGCAGATCCAGAGTCTGGATAAAAATGCCAAGTGGATGAGAAGGAAGGACATCTGGTTTATGTGCTCTTCCTGTATAGTTCCTAAATACATCAAGCATTGCTTGTGTTGTATCCAGTTTATGCTTAGATTGGAAGGACTGCACTTAATCTCCCAGTTTGTTGGTAGGTAAAATTTGGTTCTTTAGCTTGGTTAAGCAACAGCTGCAAGCATGTGCTGCTATTGGCTGTGTTGAATAAGCCTGCTGGGAGATGCAATTCAAAATCATATGGAGTGGTGATTTGTCCATCCTTGCTGTAACCACTTTTTTTAGAGTAACTGAGGACAATGCAGTGTGTCATTGGGGCTTTCTTTTTTAATGCAGAGGCATTCTTAGTGTCCCTTTTTAAGGAGCACCCTATAAATATTACTTTAGTATACACAGTGGACAGATGTGCCCCAGCAATAAGGTGTGATAGATAGGTAAGAATTTTGTGACACAATTACAGCTTAGTCAGCCTCTGCTATTATGCATCACAGTGTACCATAAACATCATTTTGCCCTGGGTGTTTTAGTAAAGTCATTGAGAAAACCGCAGTTCTGTAAATCACCTGCTAAACATAACTGGCAACTGCAGCAAATAGTTCTTCTCTAGAGTTACAATGGCAGGCAAGCCAAAACATTGAGCCTTGTGAGAGATGTCCAACTCGCTTTCTGTTTTAAAGGCATGATCTCAAATACCCTTCTGTACTGTGCTTGGTGTGTTTGCATTTTATGAAAGTAGAGTGAAGAAAACTAAAAGCTGTAGAATCAGAATCATGGAGTTGGAGGAGACCCCCTGGTCCAATCCCCTGCCAAGAAGCAGGAAAATCACATTGAAAGCACCCCTGACAGATGGCCATCCAGCCTCTGCTTAAAAGTCTCTAACGAAGAGGTTTCCGCTACACTAGGGTAGAGAATTCCACTGCTGAACAGCTCTCACGGTCAGAAAGTTCTTCCTAATGTTCAGGTGGAATCTTCTTTCCTGTAGTGTGATGCAATTGTTCCATGTCCTAGTCTCCAGGGCAGCAGAAAACAAGCTTGCTCCCTCCTCCCTATGAGATCCCCTCATATATTTATACATGGCTATTAGGGTTGGTTTAGAACCCAAAAATCGTGGTTCTAAAAACCAATTGGGTGGGGAGTTATGCTTAACGTAATGACTTACGAAAAAATTTCAAAAAATATCTTATTTGATATGTTATTACTTACAAAATTTTGTAATTAGTTCTAAATTGTCCAAAGCAGGGAAACAGGACTGACACTGTTTTAAGCACAGGCAAATCAAGGGGCAACATTTCCCTTCTTCTCTGGAGTGCCATTCACTGGGACCTATTATTATTATAAAATGCCTGGGCCTGCTTGGAGGGAAATATAATGAATTATTATTATTATTATTATAAAAGGCCTGGGTTTTCTTGGAAGGAAATATAATGAATTAATATATTATTATTATTAATATTATTATTATTATAAAAGGCCTGGACCTGCTTGCAGGGAAATATAATGAATTATTATTATTTATTATTATTATAATTATTATAAAATGCCCCTGGGCCTGCTTGCAGGAGAATATAATGAATTATTATTATTCATTATTATCATAATAAAATGCCCCTGGGCCTGCTTGCAGGGGAATATAATGAATTATTATTATTATTTATTATTATAATAATAAAATGCCCCTGGACCTGCTTGCAGGGGCATATACTGAATTATTATTAATTATTATTATTATAAAATACCCCTGGGCCTGCTTGCAGGGGAATATAATGAATTATTATTATTAATTATAATAATAATAATAATAAAATGCCCCTGGGCCTGCTTGCAGGGGAATATAATGAATTAATATTATTAATATTATAATAAAATATTTGCCCACCTCTGTTCAAGGCCTACTTCTCCATTGCTCTTCTCACTCCAGCTTTTCCCCCTTCAGTTTTGCAAATACCTCTAGGAATCTCCATTTGTCCTCTATGATTTTTCTTGATTCTGTACTTTTCCTTCTCTCCGTGCTTTTTTCACTCCCTGCTCCCTTTCTTTCAGCCTCACTTATGTCCTTCTGCTTTATCATTCTATCTAGCCTAATTCCCTGGGGTTTAAACGGCTTTTTTCCTCTCAGTCCTCCAAGCTGCTCTAGGAGTCGCGCTCTGGCTCTCTATGGTTCTGGATCCTTTTTCACTTCCTGGAGGAAGGCCTTTCAGTTAATTTAGGCTCCGACCATGCAAAGGCCTTGATCTGACTGTGAGTAATGTCTGGAAAGCTATTTTGGAGGGGATAATTTTCCTGTTAGGGGGGCATATGAAATAATTACAATAATACAGAACTTTTGGGCCCAGGAAGTGCGGAAATCAAAGTTCACTTCCGGTTTGGCGGGAAAAGTGTGGTAAAGCTTAAAATTAGCATTTTGAACGGATCTAATACGAATTATTTTAATTTCTTAATCCAAAACCCCAACCCTAATGGCTATCATGTCTCCTCTCAGCTTTCTCTTCTGCAGTCTCAACAGGCTGAGCTCTTTAAGCTGCTCCTCATAGGTCTTGTTCTCCAGACCATTGATCATTTTAGTCACCCTCTTGACACATTCCAGCTTGTCGCAAAAAAGCACAAGGCGGGGGTGCTTGCACAAAAGATACACAAGGTAGAGAAAGCAAACCGATACAATGGAATGTCATGTAATTTAGGTCAACAATATCATGCAATTGAAATCAACAATGTGGTAGGAGTGAGTGCACCTCTGAGTAGCACTAGTAATCAATGGAGAGAAGCATCAAGTTTAACATCAAACATTTATAAAAAGCATATGTGTGAACACAGTAACAATGTAGTAGGGATACCTAGCTCATAGGCGTGTGGCATATGGCATAGGTAGGGTTCTACACAGTAGGGAAAGGTACAGTACATATGATGTGTGGCCCAAACAGAGATGAGCAAAAATATACAGCAATCAATGAGATAGCAAGGTATAGTGTTATGCAACACAAAGTAGTAGTTCAACACATGGTATCCTTTCAGCACAACATGATAGTACAACACATAGTATAAGTTCAACACATAAGTTCAACACATAAGTATGCAGTTTAAACAAAATCCCACATCCCAGGGGTCTGGGGTGGAGGGGAAAGACGCAGTCCTCCAGGTGTGTGCCTGGGGCTGCGGAGCGGACAAGCCGCGGCTTCTCTGGCGCTGTTAGCGAAAATGTTTGTTGTTGTTCGGAGAGGTGAGGCGCCGTCGAAAGTGGGGGTGACGGGGGTTTGGGATTCAGGTTGGAGGTCCAACAGTTCAGAATGGGTACTCACTCCGGGGTGGGGGTCCGTGGGGGTGAGCCACGGAGTCCCGGAGTTAGAATGGCATATAGCCGTAACGGAAGGAAAAGGGCGCAATGCTGCTGCAAACGGTGATCTCAAGGCGAGAGTGGCGAAAGGAGATCCTTTGCCGGAATGGTGAAGCACACGGGCAAATGGGCCTCACACCATGGGTGGAGGCTTTGCCAACGGCTTGGAGTGACTGGCACCGTGGTGTTTTGCCGTTTCGCGGATATCGCTTCACAGGGCGATTACGGTGTGACTACACAGGAATCTAGCAGCGGAGCGTTCCTAGAGTGAACAATGCAATGCAATGCAAAGGTCAGCTAAACTAAAAGGCAAGCAGTACAGGGGAACATGGGCCTGCAGTAAGGGTACATACCAAACAAGATTGTCATCAGGGCTTCACAAATTGAAGATCCTTTCAGGCTGGATTCAGCGAATTAGAGTGGGAAGAAGGAAAGAATTTATGGGATTTCAGAGAGTAGAGCAGGTGATTAGGTAAGAAGATTTTGAGCCCAGCTGGAAACTCGCTGGAGAGGAGAACAATCCACTTGCATTCTGCTTGCAAGAGGGCCCTCTCCTGGTTGTCATGGGAATTTATGTTGATCTTTTCTAATCCATATACACTGAAAGAATCAGGGGGATGTTTTTTTTCAAAAAAATGGGTGTACAAAGCTGAGTCTTGCGACTGGCAACGTATTCTAGATTTGTGTTCTAGAACTCTCGTTCTCAAGGTTCTAGAAAACTGGCCCACATAGTGGTGCCCGCAAGGGCATTCCAAACAATATATTATTACAGACGTGGCACACGTGACCTCATGATACAGCTTGAGAGTTCTGAGAGTGGTTTTGTTTTGGATGGTCGTGGATTTATTGATTTGATGGCAAATGCTGCATCTGGCACATGGTTTGGTGCCAGGATTAGTGCATTGTTCAGGTTGCTTGGACTGGTAAGTAGATTTGATAAGCATGTCCTTTATGTTCTTGGTTCTTTTATAGGCCATCAGGGAGGCTCTTGGAGGCCTGATATGGATGAGATCATGGGCCAGAATTTTTTAACAATGCTGCCTATTTGCTTGGAGTGTTTGGTTAGTGTTAAGGGCCAGATGACCCTGTTGTTACTCTTTTTGGGGGTCGGATTAAGTAGAGTGTTTCTGGGTATGTTGTCAGCTTTGGCTTTGCACTTGTCTATGACCGCTGTGGGATAGTGGCGGGCGAGTAGATTGGTTTCAAGACGTGACATCTCTTGGGTGTAATCAGTCTGAAAAGAAGAGTTTCTCTTGACCCTTATAAATTGACTGTAAGGAAGATTTTGTTTTAAAGAAAATGCATGGAAACTACGGTAGTCAAGCAGAGAGTTTCTATCGGTTTTTTTTATGAAAGTTGCGAACTTTCAATTTTTTGTTGTGGTTGAATACTGTTAAGTCAAGAAAATTAACAGATGTGGCGCTGGACTGGACGGAGAAGCGTATACTCGAATGCCAGGAGTTCAGCCATTTGCTGAAATCAGAAATGTTGGTATTATGGTGTAGAATGATCATGACGTCATCAATGTAGCGCCAGTAGCCGCGTATGAATCTGGACATAGGACTGGATGTCAAATTAGTTTGTTCAAGATGGTTCATCGGAGTGAGTACCCATTCTGAACTGTTGGACCTCCAACCTGAATCCCAAACCCCCGTCACCCCCACTTTCGACGGCGCCTCACCTCTCCGAACAACAACAAACATTTTCTCTAACAGCGCCAGAGAAGCCGCGGCTTGTCCGCTCCGCAGCCCCAGGCACACACCTGGAGGACTGCGTCTTTCCCCTCCACCCCAGACCCCTGGGATGTGGGATTTTGTTTAAACTGCATACTTATGTGTTGAACTTATGTGTTGAACTTATACTATGTGTTGTACTATCATGTTGTGCTGAAAGGATACCATGTGTTGAACTACTACTTTGTGTTGCATAACACTATACCTTGCTATCTCATTGATTGCTGTATATTTTTGCTCATCTCTGTTTGGGCCACACATCATATGTACTGTACCTTTCCCTACTGTGTAGAACCCTACCTATGCCATATGCCACACGCCTATGAGCTAGGTATCCCTACTACATTGTTACTGTGTTCACACATATGCTTTTTATAAATGTTTGATGTTAAACTTGATGCTTCTCTCCATTGATTACTAGTGCTACTCAGAGGTGCACTCACTCCTACCACATTGTTGATTTCAATTGCATGATATTGTTGACCTAAATTACATGACATTCCATTGTATCGGTTTGCTTTCTCTACCTTGTGTACATTCCAGCTTGTCAACATCTCTCTTGCCCAGAATTGGACAAAATATTCCAAAGTAGAATAGAGGGGTAGCATGACCTCCCTGGATCTAGACCAGGGGTGGGCAATTATTTTTTCCATGAGGCTACATGAGAACCAAAAAATATTATGCAGGGCGCATCTAAAGGCTGAACTACATTCTACATAATATTAATTTAATGTCTTTAATAATAATAATAATGCACTAAATTGTGTTTTTGATATATTAATAAGACTGATAAGAGTATATGGTATGAGCAATGAAAAAGAGAGGTTGTCATAGGGAAAATGACATTTATTCACTAAAACTTTACAAAACAATGGTTAACAAAATGTGATCATTTGTATCATTTGTGATTCATTATATTAATGATCATTTCAGTCACATTCGCTTCAAAGCACATTTTGAGTTTCACTTATTCCTAGAAAGAGGTTCTTGGTTTCATTGCCTACATTTTTGGTTTAATCACCTCATTTGGTGCTATTAAGTTATTTTTTCTTATTCGGTGAGAGCAATAAAGTCTCTGTTGGTCTTTAACAAGTGCCTCAAAGTCAGGTTTAATGTCAGAGGTGGAGATGCGAAGCACCCCTGACAGATGGCCATCCAGCCTCTGTTTAAAAGCTCCCAAAGAAGAAGCCTCCACCACCCTCCGGGGCAGAGAGTTCCACTGCTGAACGGCTCTCACAGTCAGGAAGTTCTTCCTAATGTTCAGATGGAATCTCCTTTCTTGTAGTTTGAAGCCATTGTTCTGTGTCCTATTTTCCAGGGCAGCTGAAAACAAGCCTGCTCCCTCCTCCCTATGACTTCCTCTCACATATTTATCAATGGCCATCATGTCTCCTCTCAGCCTTCTCTTCTTCATGCCCAGCTCTTAAAGCCCAGCTCTTGAAGCAGCTCCCCATAGAGCTTGTTCTCCAGACTCGTGAGAACAATTTATACATTATATAAATGTAATGTCCATTTGTGAGATTAACATAACTCAAAAACCACCAATGATGGAACTAAACCAAACATGGCACACAGGACTCCATGACCAATAGAAAACACTAGAAGGGTTTGGTGGGCATTGACCTTGAGTTTGGGAGTTGTAGTTCACCAATATCCAGAGAGCACTGTGGATTCAAATAATGTTGGATCAAGACCAAACTTGGCACAAATACTGAATAAGCCCAAATGTGAACACTGGTGGAGTTTGGGGGAAATAGCCCTTGACAGGAAGGAAGCCGGGGAGGGAATGGAAGCACCCCCCCACGCTTCAGCCCCACTCCCTACTCTAGTCTCGTCCTCGCCCCTTTCCCGCTCTGTCCCCACCTCTTCTCCCTTGCTGCACTCCCCCTCCTTCCCTCTTGCATTCATTCCTTCCTTCTTTCCCTTTGGCAAGGGAGGGGGATGTCGTGGAAGGGGGAAGGAATGAAACAGGGAAAGGGGGAAGGAAGGAAAGAGAGTGGGAGGGAGGGAAAGAAGGAAGGAAAGAGGTACCAAAGGAAGGAAGAAGAGAAAGTAGAAAGGAAATGCAGGAAAGAGGTAAAGAAGGAAGGAAGGAGAAAAAGAAATAAAAGTGAAAGACGGAAGGAAACAGGGAGGGAAGACAGGAAACAGAAGAAGAGAAGAGAAAGAGCACGAGGCAAGAGGGAGGGGGAGCGTGTGAGGCAGAAGGGAAAGGAGGAGGAGGGGGCGGCGATGGCCTGCTCTGCGGCGGCGCTTGCTCCTGGTCCCCTCTTCTCTCCCGTCCGTTGGCCGCTCTGCTTGCCTGCCTGCTTGCCTGCCTGACTGCCGGGGCCCTTATGCGGGCTGGTCAGAATCGGCCGACAGGGGCGCATGTGGCCATAAAATGCCCAGGTCTGATCTAAACACTATACTCCTATTGATGCAGGCCAAAATCCCTTTGGCTTTTAAAACTCCTGCATGACATCATTGGGTCATGTTTAACTTGTTGTCCATGAGGACTCCAAGATCTGGAATCCATCTGAGTTTGTTATTATACCTGAAATAATTTCATCCATGTATATCTAAGCTGTTTGGATCTAAACCCTTTTAGCTAAGTAAAATATCAGCATGTACAGATCTCCTGGATAACTTTTCCAGCATTTTGATTCATTTAGGATTTGTCTGCATGAATCAAAAAACCTGGATTCACCTCGAATCCACCACTGGCCGTCAACAAGACAAATAATTACTTAAGCCCCATCTACACTGCCATATAATGCAGTTCAAAACTGCATTATATATATTGACCATGTTATGCAATTTCAAACTGCATTATATGGCAGTATAGATGGGTCCTTAGTATCCGCAATCTTCTGCCCTTAATCCAACTGTGTTCTACTTTAAACGTTGGGTTTTCAGGAAACTAGAGTGTCCTATAACTTTGTGGCCTGTTTCCAGCCTGAACTGCTGCCAAGATGTACACAACCACCATCTGTGGTGCTCAGTGCAGGGAAGAATATGGATTAACTTTGTGTCACTGCTGATGGCCTTTTGCTTGCTACAAAGTTCCCTGTGAGTCATTGTTTGCTGAGGTTAGAATGAGACACCCCATGCAATCAGTAGGAAGGAAGAGGTCACTCTGCTGCCTTCATGTTTATCATATAGGTTCCTTATACTTGACAGGAGATGGCCAGACATTCACAGGATGGACTGTGGTAAGCAATGTGTAGCAGTGGTTACATGCAAAGAAAGAGACACGTCTGCAAAGGGATGGACTGGGCTCTCTTGAACAAATGGCTCTGGATACAATAGGTACATGCTGGATCCAAGACAGCTCTGGGGCACAAATTAACCTGCCCCATATTAAACTGCTGCCAGTGCCTGCTCACATGTTGAAGTTACATGAAGGTAACAGTGCCCCTTTTATGGTTGGTATCCAGCAGCTAGTATTAAATACAATATTTTACCACTGAATAAGGAGGTTGTTTTGGCTAGCATATTCATATATTGATAGAAGACAACTTTCCTAACAACTATGAGTTCCAAATAAATCTATGATCCTCGAATATATTTAATTCTATTTAGAATGCTTTTAAATTTGCAACCATAACTATAGTTAGTGATAGTGAGTTCTATACATCATGGAGTTTTGGGAAGATTTTGTCTGCCATGCTTGCTCTGTGTAAAAACTGTGAATTTTTTACTCCCAAAGCTAAACCAGCACATTTTCCCTGTATGTCTAGTTCGACAGGTCTTGCCCCTGAGAAGTATTTGTTAGACCATGTTGAAAGATAGTCCTCATGCATTTTATAAAGCACTGTAAATAATCATTCATTGCCATTTTAGGGTGGGCCAGTGATACTGTATGTCTATCCGCCCTCCAAATTATGCAATGAAATTGCAGAGTCCCTTCTCCGTTAAAGAATTTGCATACATTTACATTATTTATTTTTTGCGATTATAACATACCCTTCAGTGAGATCCCAGGGTGGCTGAAATAGTTGAATGTATAATTAAAATCCACAAAAGGTGCAACATATAAAACAAATCTGTTAAAAATAAGAAAAGGAAAAAACTAGGGAAAATTCTTCTGCATGCAAAACAACTATGATTTTAAAGAATTCATCTTCCTTTCTGTGGCTATAAAGACTTCAGAGTATGGAACAGGTAAACTATATTCAGGAAAGATTACCATAGATGGGGAACTATATCCACCCATGAAAATTCATCTGGTCAACACCTTGGAGAAAACATTTGAAAGAAGGACAGACAGACTAGTTGTGTGATGCAAATTATGAGGCCTTGCATACATCTAAGCATCCAAGGCAGATAGATATCTGTTGGAACACCTATATATTTTCCCCAATGGATTTCATGCATTCCCCAGAAACTGCCTGATGTTTTTCATATATTTCATGGCATCACACATTTTATATATTTCAGGACTCTTTGGTAATTTGGCACATTATCAGAAAGGCCAAGCAAAATGTCCCACCTCACCTGGCTTCTGAAATGGAAAGAGGGAGCAGTCGGGTGAATCTTTCATCCCACACAGCTCCCTATCACTATGCTTTCCCCATCACATTCGGAAAGTGTTGCCCTCATGGTGAGGGCAAGAAGCATCTGTTGGGGTGAAAGTGTAGAACCCACATGACATCACGTGATATCCGGTGTCCACCTCCATCCCCCAAACAGGGTGAAACCTCACCCCATCTGATGAGGTTGTTGGATTGGCTACTTAATCATCTCTGCATAATTAAGTAAATCTCTTGGCCTGCCTTCCCTCCCCCTGCAGTCCACATTAAGAACCAGTTACTAGATTGGGTAAAGAGGGTCTGTTCAGCTGCCAGAAGAGCTGCAAGGAAGGTGACATTTCCACCACACTCTCACCTGCAAATAAGGCTGTGACAAAGATTTGTGACAGGCATTCAGTCTTGCTCACTGTCTGGGGGCAGGAAAATGGAAGTCATTTCTTCATACCTCAGTCAAATGACCTCCTTTGGCTGATCCAGTTGCTGGCTCTTAATGTGGGCTGGGGTCACATTTTTGTACATGTACAGTAAGATAACATGTATTAACTCCATCACATTAACAAGGTGAAGCATCTTGCTTTGCCTGCCATCTGGGAGGAAAGAGGGAGCAGTGGAGTGAATCTGTCATCCTGTGTACAGCTTCCTCTGGGTGACACTTTCCCCATTACATGGGGAAAGTGTCACCCTCTTGAAGCAGTTGCATGCTGGAGTCAGCACAATAGGAAAAGCCTGCAGTGTTGAGAAGGAAGCGTCAAGCAACTCTTTCCCTCCAGACTCCAGTTGAAGGAGGAGCTTCCACAAGAAGCTCCCTAACATCCTCTGAGGGGCAGCGAGCCCATCAGTCCTCCAGCTGGAGTGGAAGCATCTTAGGATGCTTCCCAAGGTAAATTTGAGGAGATGGATAGTTATGAATCTATAGCTGCAATACTGGAGGCCAACCTTGTCCTTTAATCAAAAATTGTTTCTCTTTAGTATACATTTAGTCTTATAGGTTGCACTGGGATATATAGTCATTTTAAATGTATTTAAATACTTTTAGGGTATGGAAGAATAAACATTTTGAACAATTTTATTAAAATTATAAAGAAACAATATATTACAAGAAATTGATTTGATTTCAAAATCCATTTCTGCCATGAGACCTAGAAACATACTTTTTCATAATATCATGAAAGTTGTTTGTTTATATATTCTAAGAGAAGTTTTGCATAGTGCCAATATATACACTTGTATGCTTAGGTCAGCAGTTCAGCTTTGTTGAATAATACTATTTAGTAAACTTTCTGCAATAACTTCACAATTGAGTTGACATACCACTGATATCTGAACACTTGTTCAGTATTATGCAGATATTTTATTGTATATGTACCAAATATCTGCCACTCATTTTCCTCTCTAAATTGCTTCCTGTGACAACTATATTTAATGACTCCTTCAAAAAAAAGTTGCAATTTAGCCCGCAGAGATTTGTATAACTTGAATAACTCAAAGATTCAAATGCTAGCCCATCATATGCTGATGTGCAGACCTATTTCTCACTTACGTTTACAAATATTAGAGACCATTTCTTACATTTTAAAATAATAGCAATGGTAGTTGCAGGGATTCCCCCTAACTTCTGAGCAAAAGTGGGAAGACCAAATTTTGTATTACTAGATACATACCATGATTTCTTTAGACAAATGATGGTGAATAGATAGCCACATTGTCCATAACCTTGGGTAGTACTGTTTTGCTCAGGTCTTCGTGTTTCTGTAGCATGAGAATGCATTGTCTGACACAAGAAAGGATAAGGAATTCCTATACCTCTGATAGCCAAGTGTTATTATTATTATTATTCAAACTTCCTATACCACCACTCCCCGAAGGCTCGGAGCAGTTTACAGTTTGAACATAGAATACATAGTACACAAACAAGACAATACAGCACAAGAGGGAGGTACTACATCTAAGACAGGGGAGGGGAATCCAGGGCTCATGACCACATGGGTCAATGAGCTGTCCAGGGACTAGCCAGCGGTGGCTCGACCATCGAACGAGGGGAGCCTAGGAGGGTCCCACAAGTCCAGCAATGTCCTTAGAGTCCCCAGATCTGTTGGGAGATGGTCACCACAGGCCTGTGGGTCCAATCTCCCCATCACCAGGATGTCAGATCTCCTGGTTTGGGGATTCGCCAATGGGGACACTCTGGCCGGTCCTCGCGGACCTCTCCCTCCTAGTTCCAGGGGCTCTGGGGCTCCACCTCTGTGGAGAGGTCCGAAGAGTCCTGAATCGGAGGAACTTCTGGGGCCTTACCACCTCCGATGAAGGTCGCCCTTTCATCAACGGAGCGGTGGGAGATCCGGTTCTGGGGGCTCGACCTCCGCGAGAGGGAGCCATCCCAGCTGCAAGTTCAGTCCTGTTCTCAATCCTGTTCTTACGCCTCCTGCATCGCCGCCTCCTCTTTCGCAGACTTTGTTGCTTCCGGGGAGGGTCCACGTTGGAAGCCAGGTCCTCCAGGTCCTCTAGGGGCGGAACTTCTGGCAGGAGGCAGCTTCCGGGTCCCGTTCCTCTTCCGGGTCCACGCACAAGGTCCTCATCGGGGGCGAGGTCCTCCAAGGGCGGGACTTCCGGTAGGCGATCGCTTCCGGGTCCTGCTTCTTCTTCGGGGCCAGGCACATGGAGCAGGAGGGCGTCTTCAAGGCCAGCCGCCATGCTGGGCTGCTCCAGCTCCAGCTGGCTCCCCCAGCTTCTCGCAGCTTGGCGCCGACGGGCGCGGGGGTTCCAGGGGAGAGCCAGGATGGCCGAAATGTCCAGGTCAGCCGCCGCAGGATCGCCCCAAGGTAGTGGGCCCTCCAGGCTCGTCTGCGGGTCTCTGACTATCTCCTCAGCAGGGGGCAGGTAATGGGTTTCTGGTCGGTGGGTTGGTTGGTCAGGACGCTGTGCCTGATCTGTTGACCTCGGTGACTCAGCCATCCCTGGGGGATTTCCGGCGGAGATGGTTAGTCCGTCTTCAGGGCTGAGGCTGAGGGCTCACCTCTCTTTGTCTGGCCCCACGCTCTCGGTGGGGAAATCCCACGAGTTGTCCCAGGCGAAGTCTGGGTCCAGAGGGGGTTCTTGTTCTTGTTGAGGTCCTTGTTGGGGGCTGAACCGATTGTTGGGGTTGCAGTCCGGGAGTGGAACCTGAGGGACATGGGGGCACGGCATGCCCATTCCCTCTAATAGGTCCCCAAAACTCCTCCTAAACTCCTCAATATGAGTTGCTAGCTTGTTATATTCCGCAATCAGCTCCGCAAGCCGGTTGGAATCGGGCTGATCGGGCTGGTCAGGGGGTAGGCACCGCTTCCCCAGGGGGGATTCCCCAGGGGCGGATTTTGGTCTACCCCTCCTACCGAAAGCTCTTAAGAAGCGTGCGGAGGCAGGTGTTATCGGCCAAACGAACCATCGAGTTTGTTGCTCCCGCTGCCCGGCATGGTCCTCACCTGATGCAGGCTTCAGAGAGGGCGGCCCACCCGCTGATCCATGCAGCTTCAGGGACCTCCGGCGCAGGGTTGCTGCTTTTCCCAGCCAAATTCGGCTATTGGGGATCTGTGGGTTGCCAAAAATCATCTCCTGGGATGACTGATCTAGCACGGATGCCCCCCGAAGGGGTCCATGGGACCAGCAAGTCACGTCTAGGGCAGAATCCAAGGAAACTGGCGGACAAAGCTGGAGCTCACCCGAAGGGACCTCTACAGCCGCCGCCATCTTGCTCTCCAAGATGTTGAGAATGTAACGCCATTTTCACGTATGCATAGCAAGATATGCCTGTCAGCTTTCCTTCTTTGGCACAATCAAGCCTTCTCTACATCCAATTGTCAATAGATTTTAGGGTAGAGAAAAGGAGATACTTCTTGAATAACATGTGATTGGTTTGTAGGTTCTAGAATACATTATCACAAGAGAGGTTGTGAGCATATTCTTCCAGGGATCAGGACAAATCTATCTGATCTTGGAAGCTAAGCAGGTTCAGTTATGGCTAGTATTTGGACAGATCACCAAGTAATACTGTAGCTATATTTCAGAGGAAGACAACAACAAACTACCTCTTGCCTACAAAAAAATCCTATGAAATCCAATCTCTTAAATCAAGAGAACTGAAGTCACACAAAGAGACATATCATTACTTATTGGTGGTGATGGTTACATAGAACATCCATGTTCACAAGGGCAGCACAGAAGGAATTGTAGAGAGCTTTGCCTTCATGCATACAGAACAATGTAAGGCCAATGAGGGAAATGAGATGCTGGCCTAGGTAGCCCTTTGATCAGGAGTTAAATTGAAAGGACGTCTATAGAAGCTGAGCCTGCTCACTATTTTTCTGGAGCAAGCCTATCCAACACATATGCCAGTGCATTTTCAATGGGAAAGGAAAGCATATATTTAGTTGTAATATAGAAAGCTAACATTTATAATTTTTTTCCTTTTTCTCTTTGTTATGTGTTTGTTGTGTTGCTGCTGTATCTGCTCCCTACAACTCCAGGCAGTTTCTGCTGTTTTGCATTGCCTTCTCTCTTTCCTTTCTTTCTGCTGCTCCATTATTGCATAGGGTTTTTTTTTTCTTTTTAAGAATTAGGTCTACATAGTTATTTTTCACCAAGTCTTGCATTTGTGACTTAAGGATCTGGGTCTTAATTTATATCCTTTGTGTAATCTCTATTTTGTGTAACTAAATATGTATTTTATAGATATGCATTTTAATATGTAGCTTTTATAGAAATATGTTTTAATATGTGTATTATTGTGTTTTTGCAATGTTATGTGTTTTAATGATTCTGTAATCCACCTTGCACCATGAGTAAAGGTGGATAATACTATTATTATTATTATTATTATTATTAGAAACACAACAAGATGAATCCACAGCAGACACTCTGCTGGCTGTTGTATTGGATTGCAGACACTTCCCAAGTGTCTAGGACTGTGTGATGTATCGGCGAATAATGCATGCAGTTCCCAGTAAGGTGGCCTTCTGCAGCTGGCAGGTGGTAATTTTGTCAGCACCAACTGTGTTTAAGTGCAGGCCAAGGTCTTTAGGCACTGCAACCAGTGTGCCGATCACCACTGGGACCACCTTGACTGGCTTGTGCCAGAATCTTTGCAATTCACTTATAAAATCCTCATATCGTGTCAGCTTTTTCAGTTGTTTTTCTTCAATCCTGCTGCGATTATTATCATTAATATTTTGTCTTGACCCAAACTTACAGATTCATACTTTTGACTCACAATGCTAACAGTGCTACTAAAGACCCAGGGTAGATTGAGTGGGTCACATGATCTTATATTTATTTATTTTATTTATTTATTTACTTGGCTTCTATGCCGCCACTCCCTAGTAGGCTCGGGGCGGCTCACAGCCAGAAAGCAAAACAACATACAATATACAAAGACAGTTTAAAATGCAATATAAAATACAGAATAAAACTACACAATAAAACATCATTAAAACACAGTTGGAGTAGTTACAATGGTCGAGCAATATTAGCATGGCTTGGGGGGCCCAGTGGGCCTATACCTGAAAAGCCAGCCAGAAGAGGTGGGTCTTACATGCCCGCCTAAACGGGAGTAAGTCTGGGATTGCTCGTGTAGCTGCCAGAAGGGCATTCCACAATATCGGCGCTATGACCGAGAAGGCCCTTCGGCGGGTGGCAGTTCTTTTGGCCGCTTTAGCAGAGGGAACGGCTAGCAGGTTGGAATCCTCTGAGCGAAGTGATCTCGTAGGGTAGTATGGGGTGAGACGTTCCCTCAGATACGCTGGCCCCAGGCCGTATAAGGCCTTAAAGGTAAGAACCAACACTTTGAAGGTGATCCGGTGCTCAATAGGCAGCCAGTGCAGATCCTGCAAAATAGGTGTTATGTGGCATCCTGCTGGGGAACCAGACAGGAGCCGGGCGGCAGTGTTCTGCACCAGCTTGAGCTTCCGGATCACCGACAAAGGAAGGCCAACGTAAAGAGCGTTACAGTAATCTAGCCTCGAGATGACCGTGGCTTGGATCACCGTGGCCAGGTCGGACCGAGACAGGTAGGGGGCCAGCCTCCTTGCCTGTCGGAGATGAAAGAAGGCGATCTTGCTGACCACAGAGACCTGAGTCTCCATGGCCAGCTGGGAGTCCAAGTGGACCCCCAAGCTCTTCACGGAAGACGATGGGCATAACGCCACACCGTCCAGGGTCGGAAGCTGGACATCCCCACCGCCTGGGCGACCCAGCCACAAGATCTCCGTCTTCGCCGGATTCACCCTCAACCTACTGGCTCGCAGCCATCCAGTAACGGCTTCGAGGCAGCGCTGGAAATTAGCGGGGACGGGTCCAGACCTGTCCTCCATCTTTAGAATGAGCTGGGTGTCATCAGCGTACTGATGACACTCAAGCCCATAACTCCGCACCAGCTGTGCAAGCGGCTGCATGTAGATGTTAAATAATAGAGGGGAAAGAATGCCCCCCTGCAGAACTCCACAAACTAATGTGGAGCCCTCGGAGACCACTCCACCCCTCCTCACACGCTGAGACCGCTGGTGGAGAAAGGAGGTCAGCTGTTTAAGAGCTGTCCCCCTCACTCCAGCCATGGCCAGGCGGTGGATCAAAAGATTGTGGTCGACTGTGTCAAACGCTGCCGTGAGGTCCAATAACACGAGCAGCGCAGACCCGCCTTGGTCAAGCTGGCAGCGGAGTTGGTCTGTGATGGAGACCAGGACCGTCTCCATCCCATGCCCCGAACGGAAGCCGGACTGGAAGGGGTCTAGCCATGTTGCATCATCTAAGGAGGACTGCAACTGCTCCATTACTGCCCTCTCAACTACCTTCCACAGGTACGAAAGATTCGACACTGGTCGGTAGTTGGAGGGAACCGCCGGATCTAAAGACGGTTTCTTCAGTAATGGAGCTACCACCGCCTCTTTTAAGCACTCTGGAAACACTCCTTGCTCAAGGGAGCTGTTTATGATATTCAACAGAGGCCCACGTAACCCCTCCAGGCAAGATCTAACCATTTGACATGTAGGATTATTTGCCTTTGTCATGGTATGTGTGGGTCAATTAAAGTATGGCTGCATATGATCTGGGCATTAATATAGACCCATATTCAGCCTTCCAGTGCAGTTTTTGCCTAATGCATTTTCTGCATATATTAGTGAAAAGCATTATCTATATATATAAAAATCCTCATGTCGTTATTATAGGCTTAAAAACACCAAAACTACTGAACGCAGAAACACCAAATTTGGCCACCAAACCCCAAACGGTACAAGATGTGACCAACACTAACAAAATATGAAAAACACAAAACCAATCACTTAAAAATGCAAAGGTCTAAAGGGACTACATTTCCCAACATCCCCGGTGGCAAAGTTGGATGACACATGTGCAGAAAATCAGCGCATGTGCACAAACTATTTCTCTCCCCCCCCAGCCAACCGCAACCGTGCTGCAGGGCTGCAACAGAGACTTTGCCGCACAGACAAATGCCCAGGGAAACAGCAGGCCCTGCCCACCACCAGGCCGCTCTGCCTCCAGCCCTGTTGGTCAAGCGAGAGGCACGCGTGACCTGGAGAATCTTGCCCGACTTCCAAGAAAAAGCCATGTTATGCACCATAATGGGGGAGAGGGAGGGCAGTCCTGGCCTAGCCTTGCATTCTGGGAGTGCCAGGAGAACCAAACCAGGCCTTTCTCTCTGTCTACCTCTGCCTCCAATGTTTTTCTGGTTCCGGGGGAACTACAGCTCCCAGACATCAAGGTCAGTTCACCCCCCACAAACCCCTCTAATATCCTCAGATGGACATGAGGATTCCCAGCTCACAGTTTATGTCCAGCCCGCAGTCGTTGGGGGGGGGGGCAGTTCCTCACCACATAGGTAAACTACTACTCCCAACATAAATGGCAACCCCCCGCAACATCCATCCAAACCATTCCACTGAACATCTGGGGTCTATGCCCCAAGTCAGTCCCGGCACGCTACTAGGAATTTGGGGAAGTTGTAGTTCCAAACACCTGGAGGGCAAGAGGGAGGGACCAAGTTGGCACAGGCCTGGGAATATAGTACTTCCATACAACAACAGCAAGATACAAATCCCAAGTCCTCCTGATGTAACTGGTAAAGGTCTCTTATTATTATCAAGCAGGGGCTAAGTGGCCATCTGTCAGGAGTCCTTTGATTGTGCTTTTCCTGCATGTGGGTAGAAGGGGTTTGCCACAGACTATGCCACAGCAACGCGTGGCCGGGTACTGCTAGTGAAAGATAAAATTATGGAGACTATTAAAGGATATGTTTTGACCAATAACAACATGGTTTTTGCAAAGATGAGATCCTTTAGGATTCAACGAGAACGTGAATAAAGGTGACACAACAGACATTATTACCACATTGTTTCTCTATGGGTGCACCTACAGCGTAGAATTAATGAAGTCTGACACCACTTTAACAGCTATTCAATGTGATTGGTATCTGTTGGTGAAATTGTCCAAGAGGAACCATGATGTCCTTTTCCTCTGCTGATTGGAGAATTCTGGGAGTTGTCATTCAAAAATGTAACTTTTCCAAAGTGTAATTTTTAACCTGCTCTTTCTTTAAGAAAAACAACAATAGAAATCTCTAAAATATAGTTGTGCCTTTTAAAAGCTTTGTTATTTAGAATGCTTTATTCATTCTAAATTATATTTACTTGGTTGGCTCTAGCTAACAAACTTTTTAAAGAAAAAAGTGAAATTGTGGTCCTGTCTCTACACAGGTACAAGAGCTCATTGTACAACCACTGTGAGCAGACCACATGATGTACATCCAGTTCTGCATCAGAAGCTCTAATTCCAGTCATTACTCTGGTACAAAGAAAATTGCAAGTTACTCTGGAGCTTCAAAGAAACTCTGGAATATTCTTAGTCACTTAGGACTGCTGAATTCATCTGGTTTTGGGGTGATCCAGTGTTCACACACCAAAAAGCCCGTGGATGCAGCTTGGGTGTTGATGTGCTGTTATCCAACTGACTGTCTGGACCCCCCAAAAAGCTTCAGGATGCATCCACGGTGATAACGTATGGATTCCTCATGCTGCATCCAGGATTGCTCCAGAGTAATTTCAGAATATTTTGGCTGGTATAGATGCAGACTGAGTTGGGTCTATGAGTAAATCCCAATTCCATTTGAACACTTGAGCATCTCACCTGAGCATACTATGATTATAGATGGTCTCTGCAAAGCCCTATGCAGTTGCATATGAGAGCCATATGTCACAGTCTTTATCTATATCTCTGAGCTGTTTTCCACAATATATATGGAGCAATACCACTAACCCACATTTTAAAATTTTAAATTGAGATATTTATACCATTAGAAGCAAGCCCAGGCTAAACTAAAAGCCCTCTATAAGCAATAAACTAGAGATATAGGAAATATGGTTTTCCTTTTAAAGAAAATTATGAATTTTAATTTACTGCCCCCCTCCCCAAATAATCTTCCTCAGTACCATTTCCTTCCTACAGATAAGACTTGAGGCCACATGGGTATAAGACTTTCAGTAGCATCTGTATGGTTTGCCAGAAGATAAATTAAGCAGAAAATATCCACATACATAGCATTGCTGTGTCATATTTAAAATGAAATCTCTCTTTAAAAAGAGAAAGAAAGAAAATCAAGAAAAAAGGATGCAAGATGGCATGGAAGTGAGACGGAGGAAACTTTTCTGAGCCTGTTCTCAAAAGGAATGAAGCTTGGGGCGGAGAGTGGCCTGCAGAGACAAATGGAAGTTCAAATACCAAAGTTAGAGGATTTGGGATTAATTGAAATCCTCAAGTGGTGCATGGTAAGTGACTGCCTATTTAGAACCAATAGATAGGTTTCCGTGAGGTTAAGGAAGCGAAAAATCCCATACGAAGCTAGTGAGATGTTAAATTCTAATTAGAAGTGTTAATTAAAAAAAAACATTTCCAATTTCATCAGTGAGAGTGCCTTTGTTGTTCTGATTCTCTTTGCTACAGTGAATCCTAAGTATCCTAACTCATTTTGTCCCAATATTATTTACCACTTCTATAGGGTATAAAAAGTAGACTCAAACTATAGGAGCAGGGATTATTAGACTGGCATCTGCTACTGTGCTGGTGATAAGCGGGCAGGCAGCTCTTCTGTTCCACGATCCTATTTTCCCTGAGCCTTACAAACCAGCCATAAAAATTCACACCAGGCTAAAACTTTAGCATATAAAAAGCTCACACTGTAAACAGACTGACTATAAATTGCCTTGGTCATCTTCAATTAAGTGGGGCCAATAGCAGCCATTTCAATGACATCTAGGAACATGCCTGTGATTTACTGTAAGTGAAGCCAGAATACTTAACTCTCCCCTCATACATCCCCACCCCACGCTCCCTGAGCAGGCTGTTAATCTGCAATATAGGAATAAACACGTTGGAGGGGTACATGCCTAGATAAGACATATGGCTGCTGTCAGAGAGAACTGTGGGTACCCAACACCCTTGAAAATGTAGGTCAGTGCCTCCTGCGAAAATGAGCTGCTGCACATATGGAGGGTATTTTCATCCTAATTATAAGGCCAGAGTAGTGGAGACCACTTTGAGGTACTTTTGGAGATAGAAGCACTTTTAGGACTCCAGGCAACTGTGCTCCATCTCTGGTGCTGTCAGGATTCTTGAGTACTACAGTATGTCCCAAACTGACGAGAGTCAGCATTATGCGGAGAAAACAAGGTTAATGTGCACCCTGAGGCTGAAATGCATTGACAGGTCCCTGGATATCCCCCTCCGACCTTTCCCACCCACAATAATGCATAAAAGGATTTCCAGATAAAATGTATTTTGGATTGCCAATCAGGCTTGCCGTCAGGTAAATCTGGGCATTGCAACTTGTGAATTGTACAAATTAATGACTGAGTTAGAAATAAAAACAGTGATGTTGTGTTATTTCCAAAATATTCTATAAGTTAATGTTTGTTTTGGTTTGACTAAAGTAATGGGAATCACAGAAAGCTTTCCAATTTGCTCATTTTTTCAGTGACAGGGAAGAGAGGAAGGATATGTAAGGAATCCAAAGAGAAATGTTGCTAGGAGAACTGACACAATTTTTGCTTTTTTCAGAGCAACACTGGCTAAAGCAGGGCCAAATTAGGAATTAGCCTCAAGTGGCAGATGTGGAGAGGCATAATGTTGGAAGTTGGAGAGCTGCGTAGCCTACTCTGAGCCCCCTAGGCTATTCTACTTACTTCCAGCTTAGTGCAAGGTATGGTCCTATCATCTATTCCCCCAAAATTCAGGTAAGGTCACATGGAATGTGTGTATGTGTGCTGGGTATCATCTTGCTATTTTCCTGCCGCAAGAACATTTCTTAGGTTCTTGCTGCAGGAAAGTTCCCCCAATAATTCTCCTAGCAACACATCTTGAAATTTACATTAAAAAATCTACAGGGAGGGAAAGATGGCCACTCTTCAACTGTCATCCATTTTATGGAAAGCAATATTCCCAAGTTGATTGTGAGTGGCAGGTGACACTCACAGACCAGCTTCACCTCCAAACCTGCCTTGTGTTCTGTTAGCCTTAGGAAGCAATGTGTATAACTTTCACCTCTCCATTGGTGCCCCCTTGTCACGGGGAGAGGCTTGCGTACCCTAATGAAGTTGTGAGCTATGCTGGTGGTGGCATAGCCACCGGTAGGGCCTCCCATACCAGACAGGTCACAACCGAAGGGGCTGACAAAGAGCGTCAGTGGGTAGGATGGGATCTCTAGCCTTTTGGCAACCATCCTAAGAGAAAGAAAACTCTAATTTCAAACACAGGCAGATGGTGCTCGTCTAACCCTGTAAGGTCAACCATCTAGAGAAGGAAACTCAAATCAAACTTACGACCTGAGGACCTTTCTGCCACTGTCCTAAGCTTGCTAGGCCCCGGCAGATGAACCTTTGGTTTAAAGTGTGAGACCAGTTCTGTACACGCTGCGCTCCACCAGAAAAATCCATTGCACAGGCTCGAAAGACACATCCAACCTCTTTGGTCATCAACGCGCTTGTAGAATGCATGGGATGAATCTTCGTTCATGAAGTAATACCAGAGAGAGAGAGAGAGAGAGAGAGAGAGAGAGAGAGAGAGAATAACTTTCATGAGAACATCCCCTAATTAGTTCAGAATTCCTTTTGTTTCCCATGAAAACATTGCAATCAGATGTTGTTGTTGTCCAGGAACACCCAAATTAACTTGAAATACTGCTTTCTGCTATGTCTCTTAAAAGGCTAAATAGGATAACCAAGCACAGAGCCTACACTACAAAGCTGCTAAAAAAATCAAGGAATTCAAGTAGCCAGTCCGCACACCTGAACTGTCTACATCAATTACTGCTAAACAAGATTACTACATTTTCTTTCCCACCCATAATATGAAATGTCTCCATTGTACCTTATAGGAAACAAGACAGTGTCTATTTGTCTTTGTTCTGCTAGCACCAGTTGGCAACTGACTAATAAAGCATATTTGTTCATTTTATTATGTAGTTATTGACTATCGTGCACAAAGAGGCTAATAAATATTTGACAAGTCAGATAGTAAATGTAGAGGAAGAAATCTATGGATTATATGTGACCAGGCAGCCCAGAGTTTCTTCTTTTGGGGGTGGGGGTGGGGGGGAGTATTTAGACCAGTTGTCACATGTCTCAAGTTTGAATGTACACTATATATGTAAACACACATGTAATATATATGAAATATGTAATAATGAGAATGTTGACAGGTTCCTGATTTTTGGACCAAAGGCAGCTTTTTTTAATTCTTGAACTATCCACTAAGGAATGATGCTAAAGACCTCAAACCTGTGTCTCAATCATATGAGATCCTCTTAGTAAACATATATTCTTTTTTATAAGAATTTTATTGGTTTTTCAGATACATATAAAATACATCCTATCTAAATGAATCGAGTAAGGTATAGACTAGGAAAATGGGGAACACGTTCAGGGAGGTTGAAAAGGTAGGGATAAAATAGGAAAGTTGGGTAAGGAGATCTGTGACTTCCAAATCATCATTCTGACATTTTTTAATCTATTTTTTCTTAAATGTAATCCAGTTCTTTCAAAATTGACTTCTCTGTTATTCCCTTCATTCTCTTCTTCACTCTTGATCAATTGGAAAAACTACTCGGATAGCTTAATTATCTGCTTTTAAATTTCCCTTAAATTCTTCAAAAAGTTTCCAGTCTGTTTTCTTTATGGGCCTTCCATAAGATGTTTTCAAGGCAAATGTTAATTTGTCCATTTCTTTTATTTCCTCTACCTTACTTAGCCATTCTTCTGTTGTTGCCAGTTCTTTCAATTTCCATTTTTTCGCATGAACCATCCTTGCCACTGTTGTAAGATATGTAAATAGAATATCTTGATTTTGGTCCAAAATCAGATCTTCATCTGTTATGCCCAGTAGAAAATATTCCGGTTTCATAATTATATTTATCTTCAAGATTTTTTCACACAACTCATGGATTCTCTTCCAGAATAAATTCACTTTTGGGCAAGTCCACCACATATGATAAAATGTTCCCACCTCTTTTTCACATTTCCAGCCGTTATTTTTCGCTGTTTTGTACATTAGTCCTAGCTTGTGTGGGGTTATATACCATATATAGAACATTTTGTACCAATTCTCTTTGATATCTGTGGCATATGTGTACTTCATCTTCTTTTGCCAAATTTCTTCCCATTCTTTTATTTTTTTAATGTTCTTCCTATATTTCTTACCCAAGTTATACAGTCTTTTACTGTTTCTTTCTCTGTAGCCCATTCCAGTAGTCTGTTGTAAATATTTGTAATATTTTCTCTCTCTAATTTCAGCACTTTTTCATAAAAAGTGTCTTTTTCCACAAAGCCTGTCACTTTGTCTTTATTCCAGTATTCTTTAATTTGTAAATGTTGTAGCCAGGAGAATGTTTTGAATTGCTTAGTTATCTCCTCCTTTGTCTTTAGACAAAACTCTTCTTTGTCCTTTCTTAATAAATCCTTGTATGTTGGCCATTGGGACCATCCCAATAACCTTCTTTGATTTGCTTCCAGTGGTGACACCCACATAGGAGTCTTCATATATAATTTTCCTCTATATTTCTGCCATATTTTAAGTAAGGAGGCTCTTATGAAATGATTGTTAAAGTTCTTTTTTTTCTCCTGATCATACCATAAATAGGCATGCCAACCTACTCTTAAATCAAAGCCTTCCGGAGCAAGTAACTTTTCCCTTTTCAATACTATCCAATCTTTAATCCAAGTTAGTCCAGCAGCATCATAATAAAGTCTGAGGTCTGGTAAGCCAAAAACCCCTCTATTTTTTGTATCCATCGAATGATTATATTTGATCCTTGGCTTCTTCCCTTTCCATATAAATTTTAATATTTCTTTATTCCATTCTTTGAACAGCCTATTAGTTCGTAAAATTGGGAGATTTTGGAAAAGGAAGAGAAGTTTGGGCAAGATGTTCATTTTTACAGTAGCAATTCTTCCCTTTAAAGAAAGGTTAAGTTGATTCCATTGTTTTAAATTTTTCTGAATGTCTTCCCATTTCTCTTCATAATTATTTTTCATTAATTGGGACTTTTTTGCCGTTAAGTTTATTCCTAGATATTTGATCTTGCGAGTTATCCGCATCCCTGTTATTTCTTGCAATTCTATTTGATTCTTCTTGGAGATATTTTTAGTAAACATATATTCTTCATTGGTAAAATTCTTTGGAACAAATCTTTTTTTAAAAAAAACCTGTGATAGGCTCTAGATATACCATAGGTTGGAAATTACTGACCTATGGCACACAACAGCAACAATCACCACCTGTAAAATAGCCCTTTAAAATGTTTCTGAGCCAAACAAGTGGGGTGAGTGTCATAGCAATGAGGTATAACTTTTGAGTGATGGACAAAAAAAGTGAGGTGGGGCTAGCAGCAACTCTTGATGACTGTTCCCATGTTCATCCTCACTTCTTGTAATGACTGTGCAAAGTTTTTCTTTTATTTATGCAACAAAGGACTCATATTCCCGTGCAATTATCCAAATAAACTACAAGTGACATTTCACAGTTAAGGACATACCTGTATAATTAACTCCAATCTTATGCCTAGTTATCTTGTGTATTTTGGCACTTCTGATTGTGTAGATTCAAAAAACAATTCAGCTTTGACAATACATTTTCAGTCAGATGAAATGCAATACTTTTGATGCAAATAATCTTTCCAAAGTAGATGTTACTATTTCCCCTTTCCTTTGTCAAATTCCTTTATACCTCCCCCCCTTTTTTCTCCCTTTATGTGTATTTTACTATATGTAACAAAAAAAACCCCAAATAAAGACAATTGGGGAAAAAACAAAGTTACTATTTAAACAGCAAACTGCTGTGAAACCTTTGCCCAATATAGGGCATTCTCTGGCTCTCTTTGCTAATATAATTCAGATAGTAAAACACAAAATCTTTGTTATTACTTTAGTCTCATGGCCAAGCTAGCACTATACTCTAATGACATCACAGCCACTTTTCATAAACAAATAAAACTTAAATTCCCATAACCACTGGGAACACACAGTTTGAGTAACAATGGTTCATATTATCACCACTGAAATTGAGTCCAAAAGCATAGCCATGCTAACTTAGAATATCAGTATGCAAAGGGATATTACAGTACCTTAAAACAACAGTTCCCAAACTGTGTTTCACAGAAACCTAGGGTTCCGTGAAAGTTCCCTTGACTTTGCCCTGAGAATTTTTCCCTCTTCTTCACCTTATTACACCCTTCTTACCCCTCATACCGCCCCTGCTTCCCTTAATTTGCCTATCCATGCCCTCTTTCCTATTACAGCCTTTTTACAATATCCCCTCCCCAGAAAATGTCTTTTCTTTTAAAAAAAATCTTTATTGAGCTTTTCTGATATAATTAATTAATACAATAGAAAATACAAAGACACACTAAAATTGGAAAGTGGTATGAGGAGAGAAAGATGAAGTGGGGAAAGGGAAATTGGAGTTACAATATATATGATATATATAGATATAGATATAGATATAGATATAGATATAGATATAGATATAGATATAGATATAGATATAGATATAGATATAGATATAGATATAGATATAGATATAGATTTATATTTATATTTATATTTATATTAAAAAGAAAGACAAGAAAAATGAGGGAAAGGGCTGAAAAAACAGAAGAAAAAATTAAAAGAAAAATAACTAAAAATTGACTTCCATTCCTGGTTTGGATGATCTTCAGCATAAAGGTTTGTGTCCATGAAAGAAAAAAGTCTTCTGAAGGGTTCCATAACCAAAAAAAGTTTGGGAACTGCTTTCTTAGAGTATGAGAGAGAAAATATTTGAAACACAAACTTTGGTAACTGGGGAGTATATGAAAGGGATCATTTCCTCTACATGCATCATAGGCCACCAGTATCCACAGACCTTGGGGACCTTACAATTAGTGGGGCAGTAAATCATCTTTTTGAACTTCAAATGCATCTATTCTAAGTGTTGAACATTTAAATTGGGCATAAGGTCAGCACCTTGGAAAGTTCCTATAATCTTCAGCAAAAATTTACAGTAGATTGATTGCTATTCTAAAATGAAAGCTGTTAGCCACCATTGGCCCAGACTTCCTCATGACTACACCTCTGAACATGCATTTAACATCTGTTCTGTTCCTTCAACATATTCCAGAATTTAGGCTTACATGTTAGCACTAAGTAAAAGTTTAAATAGAGAACTTATCCTAAAATTGTTCCTAGCACATCTACTCCTGTCCTGTGATGGGCTCCACCTTTCAGACTAGTCAGGTACCTGATCCTTGGCATCACAGCTGGCTAAATTTTAATAACAAAGAATCAATGAGATAATGCTTAGGATTTTATTTCAGAATGGAACATATATTTGGAATCATCGAGGATATGAATCGGTACAGAAAAGCATTCTAAGTCTCCAGATTTTTCCCCCACCTGAAATGTCATAAAGAAAGAACTCAGTTGTTTCAGTTTTCCTAGCCATCAATAATACCCAGAAGTGTATTTGCTTTTGGTGCAACTGGTGTCATTAGTCAGCATTTGAGTCATCTTCTATGTGGTCCACTTTTTCCTTTCCCTGACACAATATTACACCAAGCTGTCAACTTTTTCAAATGGCTTCAATTTTTTTTCCTGAAAATGCAGCCTGCTTCAGACACATCAAGAAAAGCTCTTCCAAAAATCATTGTAAAGATAACCACAGTTCAATAGTAGACAGGTATTAGGTTATATTGCACATCCACCATTTTACTGTGATGGAAAGGTCAATAATATGGCATCAGGCTTATCCATGTCCCTGAGTCAGATGTCTCTGGGGCTACTTTGATCACTACTTTGATCACTAACTTGCTAACTAGTGATACTACAAGGTGAGGAAGGAGAGGAAGAAGTGGGTGGAGGGGAGAGGAGGAGGTGGTATGGACACATACTAAATCATTCCCTATCCTATATACCTAAATAGATGAGAAGGAATAATACCCCTATGTGACCCTCATCTCTAAATAGCCTCTTAGCAGTCTCTAGATTGATAAACCTTGAGCAATTGCAATTGAGACTTAGTACATAACGTTTAATGCCATCTCCCAGAGTCATCCCAAGGTCTCAGATTTTGGCCTAGAATGCTGAGCCTGAGATGATTCTGAATTGGCAAGCTTATTTGTAAATCTTTCTACTGAAATAATGAACTTTATTTTGTGATTTTTTTACAACATAACACAGTGACAGAGTTATTCTTCTCCACTAGCTGTGAGATATATCTTTACTTCATACTCATAATTCTTGGAAGAATGGTAGACACAGAAGAAGATATTTCTGAAACCTTGCTTTCTCAGTTTCCAAAAGCACAACTTTGACATTCATTATTGCTATCTAAGCTACTAATTTTTTTCTTCCTCTTGAACTGTCTTTATAGAAATACAATTTATTGTTAAACAAAATTGCTTGCTTTTAATACTCAGGAGCAGATAAGGATAGTATTAAACAAATATTTCATTAGTTGTCTGCAAACCCAAAGACATCAATATTGATCTCTTTAGATTTTCTTCCAGACTTCTATTTGGATGTACTGTCAGTTACTTAGTGCAAACAAGACCATTTTGTTTTAGTTCTTATCGGCTTCAGTGCCATTCTTTGCTGAAGATCTTGCATCAGCACTTCTGCCTCAGTGATTACAGATCCTCCTGACAGGAGTGCTGTGGCAGCTATTCCTGTGTGGGCATCTTATTTCCTGTGCCACTCATTCCTAAGTGCTGAATCAGAGGTTCCTTTTGTCTTATGACGTAGATAATTCAAGCAATTCAAGCATCCTAATAGTACCTTTCCTCCATGGTTTCACTTATTCACTCTCCAAAAAATATTCTCCCTGCCGAAGTGTTTGTGGGCCTCTCTATGGTATGCTTCTTGCCCAAGTATGGTCACAATATAGGTCCAGAAGCATCTATGGTTTCAGGTATCCAGGAGTGGGTTCTGGGATGTATCCCTGCAGATATGTGCTTGCAACCAAGTAGATAATATATATGCCATAAAAAATAGGAACAGTTTTTGACACTTTTTCCCAGCTGGGGAAAATGAAAGGCAGGCAGGCAGGCAGGAAACTAGTCTGGGAGCAGGAAAAATTCTTAAAAGGTTTGGCCCTTGGTGTTGGGTTTCATCCCTGATTGCACAAGTCTCAAGCTCTCAATGAGCAGTTAGCATAGATAGATTAGAGTGAGGGATTCCTTCACCAATTTCCTCTAGCAAGCTTATCTCAAGAAGGGGCTTAGAAGGGGGTTGTCTTACTCATCTTTGCATGCCACTATCACATCCCATTTTGAATAACTAGGAATGTAATTTCTTTAGGGAAACGTAACTTCCACTTTTAAAGGTATTTTTATTGCCCTGGGCTGGCCATGTGGTCTGTGTCCATTTTCTGGCCTCCTCTCCTTTTGTCTTCTCAAGAGGGAGGAGGCATCTTGCCATTACCTAAGGCAAGATGTAGTAGTTATAGTTACTTTTATTATTTTTCCTTTTCCTTGGAAGATAGCTCAGTGAAGCTAGTCAGCTCCAATAATCTTTTCGATCTAGAATGGATTTCTATTATCTTTAATAAACATATTATTTTTGATCCTCTGAGTTGTGGATTTGCAATCCTGTTCCATCCTGTTGAATGGAAACCAACCCTTGCTCACTATACGTAAGTTTCTGCTGCTTTTGAACTGTGCATACTGCACTCTGCTATATTTTGGTGGAATCGCCCCCAGAGAGGGTTATTTTTTTAGCCTATCAGCTCCTGATTCCCAACATTTGGAAGGGTCCTTATAAGGAGTAATGTTGGTGGCAATAACATTGACTATGCTGACTGGGGAATTTGGGAACTTGTAGTCCAAAAAAGTAAGTTTTTCCAAGCTCTGCTTTGGACAGTTTGACATTTTGTTTCACATTTTTGTGTCAACGTCTTATATTTTATTATCTGCTTCAGTGGAATGGTTCTGGCTGATGGAGCAAACGCCTTAAAGATATTAAAACAAGCCTTTAAAAACATGGGATGCTACTCTCTCATGACATTATTACATACTGTATGTCTCCTAAAATGGGTTCCCCTGTAGTAAACTCATTTTGGCTCATACAGGAGTCTTCCTGCTAGCCTCTCTTCTTGCCACACAAATCCTTTTGCTATGCATTTACCACACACACACAATGATGAGGCTCCTCCCCATCTGTGCTGTCTCTGTCTCCATGGGTGCCCCCCTTTCTCTTTAGATAAAAATCATGCAACTTCAATAGTTCCCAGATTTGAGGCTGTGTACCCCCTGAACTAGAAAAGCAGTTGGGCCACTCGACGACAATGGTCAGAAAGGGAAAATCAGTGAAGACAAAGAGATTGCGGAGCGGCTAAATGACTTATTTGCCTCCGTTTTCACACAGGAGGACAGACAACATATGCCTGCAGCTGAGTCAGTTTTTTCAGGGAGGGAATTAAAAGAATTAAAACAGATAGAGATAAACAAGGAGGATGATCTCACATGCCTTACTAAACTAAATGTCAACAAATCACCAGGTCCAGATGGCATCCACCCCAGAGTTCTTAAGGAACTCAAGTGTGAAATTGCTGAACTTCTAGCTAAGATATATAACCTTTCTCTAAAATCAGGCACTGTACCCGAGGACTGGAGGGAGGCAAATGTAACACCGATCTTCAAGAAAGGATCCAGAGGTGATCTAGGAAATTATAGACCAGTCAGTTTAACCTCAGTTCCAGGCAAAGTGATGGAAACCATTATTAAAGAAAATATTACTAGGCACATAGAAGAACAGGCATTGCTGAAAGAAAATCAACATGGTTTCTGCAAAGGCAAATCATGTCTTACTAACTTGTTAGAATTCTTTGAGGGTGTAAATAAACACATAGATAAAGGGGACCCAATTGATATTGTTTACCTTGACTTTCAAAAGGCTTTTGACAAAGTCCCTCACCAAAGGCTCCTAAATAAGCTCTTCAGCCATGGAATCAGAGGACAGGTCTTGTCCTGGATTGGAACCTGGCTAAACTGTAGGAAACAAAGGGTGGTAATAAACGGACATTTCTCTGGGTGAAAAGAGGTGAGAAGTGGCGTACCCCAAGGTTCAGTTTTGGGTCCATTACTTTTTAATTTATTCATTAATGATCTGGATGTAGGAGTGAATTCTGAGGTAGCAAAGTTTGCAGACGACACTAAATTGTGCAGGGTAGTTAAAAATGAAACTGATTGCAAAGAGCTCCAGAAAGATCTCTCGAAATTGAGTGAATGGGCAACAAAGTGGCAAATGCATTTTAACCTAAACAAGTGTAAAGTCATGCACATCGGGGCAAGGAACCCCAACTACACCTACCAATTGATGGGGTCAAAGCTTTCCGAGACAAACCAGGAAAGGGATCTTGGGGTTTTGGTGGACAGCTCAATGAAGATGTCAACCCAGTGCGCAGCAGCAGTGAAAAAAGCAAATTCTATGCTAGGCATGATCAGAAAGGGAATCGAAAATAGGTCAGCAAATGTTGTATTACCTCTCTACAAAGTAGGCATGGTTTAGAACCCAAAAATAGGAAATCGAAAATCTAATGGGGGGGGGGGGGGATTTTTTTTTGATTAGTAATAGGAAGACTTACCAAAAAAATTCCAAAAATTTCTAAAATGTAACTTAATTACTAACGAAATTCGTTAGTTGTTCGTATGCCAGTGCATGCGCATTCCAGATGGTTTGGCCTACAAACTCCCAGAAATCCTAACAGCTGGTAAATTGGCTGGGATTTCTGGGAGTTGTAGGCCAAAACTTGAATAAATCACACTGAATTCTAGATGGGACTCTCCAAATAGGAAGGAGGGAGCAAAGGAGGGAGGGAGGGAGGGGGTATTCTATTCTTGGAAGCAGCAAAAGAAAAGGAGGAGGAGCCCCCCCCCCGGCTCCTCGCTGCCTCTCTCTCACCCTGATCCCGAGGGAGCGAGGGCCCAAGTTTGCCCAGGCTGGTCATATACCTACATTCCATGCACATGCAATAATACAGCAGTAATAACAATGGGTATAAGAAGAGGTAAAATTCAAACCGAAGTATTCTGACTGGTCCCTGCCTCATGCGGTGCAAACGGGCTCTTCTCTGTGAGCCCGGGAAAAGCCAGCGTTTTCTGCTTGGGTGCACACACATACATATTCTTTGGGGGGCATGAGGAGAGACCAGTCAGAATACTTCGGTTTGAATTTTACCTCTTGTTATTGTTATTACTGCTGTATTATTGCATGTGCATGGAATGTAGGTATGACCAGTTGGATTACTTATAATATTAGGCACTTACAGTAGCATTCATTCTATTATACATTAGGTTGGTTTCTCACCCCAATACTCTTTGATGCTTTAGATCCTGGCAGGGCAGGAGAGGCAGGGAAGCCTGGAAAAATGTAAACAGAGAGGTTTACTCAGAAGTAAATCCACAAAGGAGGGCCCTTCATCCAAAGTGCCCTCCTTGCAGATTTACTTGAGTAATCCTCTGTTTTTATTTTTTCCGGCTTCCAGCCGAAAGAAGGAGCGAGTTTAGGGCTTGCCTTGCCATAATACTTATTGGCAAGGGAGGCGGGAGGGTGGTGAGAGAGAAGGAGGGTGCCCCCTTACGACCTAATAATGACACTTAAGAAAATCCTGGCCCCCGAAGTTCGAAAAAGAAAGTCCACTTCCTGGTTGGCGTTCCAGGTGCGGAAATACTCGAAAGTAGCATTTCTTACGAATTTCTTATGAAACGAATCATTTTCATAACTTTTTTCTCATGCCTACTACAAATCTATGGTAAGGCCGCATTTGGAGTACTGTGTACAATTCTGGTCTCCGCACCTTAAGAAGGATATAACGGAACTGGAAAAGGTACAGAAAAGGGCAACAAGAATGATCCAAGGGATGGGGCGGCTCCCTTATGAAATCAGGTTGCAACACCTTGGTCTTTTCAGCCTTGAAAGACGGTGTTTAAGAGGTGACTTGATCGAAGTGTATAAAATCATGCATGGGATAGAAAAGGTGAATAAAGAAAAACTGTTTTCTTTGTCACAAAACACTAGGACTAGAGGGCACTCCCTGAAGCTCCAAGGTAGGAAAATTAGGACTAATAAAGGGAAATATTTCTTCACCCAGAGGGTCATTGGGTTATGGAACTCACTTCCAGAAGAGGTTGTGACAGCTGTCAGCCTGAACAACTTCAAGGCAGGATTAGACAGATTCATGGATACCAAGTGTATCGGTAGTTACTGAAAAGGACATTCAAGTGCCACCTCGGAGTTGGTTGAGGTAGGCAGGATTTCCCTGGGTACTGGTTGTGGGGGGTCGGGAGCAGGTTAGGGTTTTGCCCTCCCTTCTGCTCGAGATTCCTGTCTACAACTGGTGGGCCACTGTGTGATACAGAATGCTGGACTAGAGGGGCTGAGGTCCAATTCAGCATGGCTCTTCTTATGTTATTATGTTCTTATAAACTCTCCTATTTTTTGCAGTTTGAAAGCTCTGGTGATAATGTGCATGCAAACACACACACACACACACACACAGACAGAGGGCTGTAGCTGGGGAGTGGGTAAAAATTCCACCCCACCCTAAAATTTTTCAGGTTCAAAAAGAAACTTGGTTTACTCATAAATTGATTAACCAGTAAACCAGGTTTTGGGGAGAAGGGGTTGAACCCTTAAACTCCCCTGAAACCCCTCCTCTGGATGCAGCCCCATAGTTAACTTACAATCAAAGAGCATTTTGAACTCAACCAATGATGGAATTGAACCAAACTTGGCACACAGGACTTCCATGACCAACAGAAAATACTAGAAGGGTGTGGTGGACATTGACCTTAAGTTTGGGAGTTGTAGTTCACTTACATCCACAGAGCACTGTGGACTCTAACAATGAAGGATCTAGACCAAACTTAACATGAATACTCCATATGCCCAAATATGAACACAGAAGGCATGGTTCCGAACCCAAAAATCGTGATTCTAAAATCAAATGGGGGGGGTTATTAGTAATAGAAAGACTTACAAAAAAATTTCCAAAAAGTTCTAAAATGTAACGTAATTACTAACGAAATTCTTAATTAGTTCTAAAGTAGGCAAAGCAGGGAAACAGGACTGACACTGGTTTAAGCAAATTAATATATTATTATTATTATTATTATTATTATTATTATTATAAAAAAGCCAGGGTTTCTTTGCAGGGACATATAATGCATTAATATATTATTATTATTAATAATAATATAATTAAAGGCCTGGATGTCCTTGCAGGTGCAGGGACATATCATGCACTAATTTATTATAAATATTATTATTATTATTAAATAAAATAGTTGCTTGCTTCTCCAGAGCATTTATTAGAATTAAATAATAAATTCTAATAGTAAGAATGTAGTAAGGGTGATAGTGACCTGGAGGGTATGAGGAACGTGCTCTTGGTAAACTAGAACATGCTCTTAGGTTTGTAGTTAGAGCCCTGTCAATTTTACAGTATTTCAATCCATGTCTGTTATCAATTATGTAAGGCCACAAGCACTCTAGTGCCCTCAAGAACAAGCAAACATATTATTATAATTATGTCAGGCCCAAGTTGTTTCTATAATTATTTTAGTATTATTATTACTTCGCTGTGCGTCTCCCATTGATTTTGAGAGCTGTTGTTGCTCTTAGACACCTTAAAGTCATATGGCTTGGCATGACTGCATGGATTGCTGTTATTTCCCACCAAAGCAGTACCTATTGATCTACTTACATTTACATTTATCCCAGTGCCATCAATAACAAGTAGGGCCCTTCTTCCAGAAAATTAGAAGGAGTAAATATTATTAATATATTATTATTTTTATTAGAATTAAATGCCCTGGGCCCTTCTTTCAGGAAATTAGAAGGAGTAAATATTATTAATATATTATTATTTTTATTAGAATTAAATGCCCTGGGCCCTTCTTCCAGGAAATTAGAAGGAGTAAATATTATTATATTTATTATTAATTATAAAATAGTTGCCTACCTTTTCCAGAGCTCTTCTGACTGCAGCTTTACCCCATTCATTTTCCCATAGCTCTCTAGGAGGTTTGAACTCTATGGCTTTTCCTTGAATCTGCACTTTTCCTGCTCCTCTCCGGGCTGTTTTCACCCCCTTCTGCCATTGTTTCAGCCTTCCTCATGTCCTTCTCGCCTGCCCTCCTATCTAGGCTCCTTTCCCTGCAGTTTAAATCGCTTTTTTCCTGAGTCCTCCAGCCGCTCTAGGACTGCCGCTCCGGATCTCTCTATGGTCCGGCTCCTTTATCACTTCCTGGAGGCAAGGCCTTTCAGTTAAAGTAGGCCTCGAGCATGGAAAGGCCCCATCTGACTGTGAGTAATGTCTGGGATTTTGGATTTTGGAGGGGATAATAGGGAGCCTTCCGAAATATTTAGAAATCTAACGAAAATTTGGGCCCAGGGGGTGCGGAAAAGAAAGTCCACTTCCGGGATTGGGCCTGCGATCCGTATAAACTTGAAAGTCCCATTACATACGAATCACTTACGATTTCTTTTAGTTTTCATAACTTTTTTCTCATGCCTAGAACACAGATGGAGTTTGGGGAAAATAGACCTTGACATTTGGGAGTTGTAGTTACTGGGAATGTGATTATGTATATGAACAGAGTCACACCTCCTTCTAGATCAGTGGTTCTCAACCTTCCTAATACCGCGACCCCTTAATACAGTTACTCATGTCGTGGTGACCCCCAACCATAAAATTATTTTCATTTCTACTTCATAACTGTAATTTTGATAGTTATGAATCGTAATGAAGGACGTATTTTCATTCACTGGATGGAATTTGGTACAAAAACCAGATATGCCCAAATTTAAATATTGGTGGGGTTCCGGGGTGAGTGGGTTGATTTTGTCATTTGGGAATTGTAGTTGCTTGGATTGATAGTTCACCTACAATCAAAGACCATTCCAAATGACACCAATAATGGAATTGAACCAAACTTGGCACACAGAACTCCCATGACCAGCAGGAAACACTGGAAGGGTTTGGTGGGCATTGACCTTGAGTTTGGGAGTTGTAGTTCACTACATCCAGAGAGCACTATGGACTCAAACAATGAAGGATCAAGACCAAACTTGACACAAATACTCCATATGCCCAAATATGAACACAGATTTAGTTTGGGGAAAATAGACCTTGACGTTTGGGAGTTGTAGTTGCTGGGATTTATAGTTCACCTACAATCAAAGAGCATTCTAAACCCCACCAATGATATAATTGGGCCAAACTTCCCACACAGAACCCCCATGACCAACATAAATTCCAAGATGGCGCCGGTGCAGGAGCAGCTTGCAGGAGCGCTCCGCCTGTGCCTGTCAATACCTGGTTCTAAGACATCCGAAGCTTCCCCGAACTCAGGGAAAGATCTTCTCCCAGCTAGAGTCGACCCCCGTGCCCCAAAAGGGACCGGTGTGGGTCCTCAACGGGATGTAGCTGAGGTTGTGGACAACAACGAGGATGACTACGAGGACTTCTACCAATTCTGTGTGGACCTGGAAGCCGAGCTGAAGGCGCAGAAGGCCTCCAAGGCGCCTTTGCCCCCACCTCCGCAAGGACCAGACTCCTGGGGGGTTACACGGCGCCCTATCATTCCAATGGCGGGGCCGCAGCCTCTATGCCAGCTCTGGGAGGAGTTCGGTCTACTGGAGGTGAAGTTTAAAGAGTTTGGGGAGCGAATGCGACTTGTCATGGCAGCTGCCATAGACGGCCCCTCCACCAAGGATGGCTGCCCCCTTTCAGTCTGCTCAAGCTATGAAGGGGAGGAAGGAGAGGAGGAAGGAGAGGGGGAAGGGGATTGAGGAGATGTACCCGCCCGAACCCCCAGCCCCAGGAACTCCCCGGACCTTCTCTGGGATCACTCCTGGGATGTCCAGGCGGAGGGCCAGATAGAGGATCGTCCAGTGACACCAATAGATGACACACCTCTGATGGATGAGCTGGGGGACGTCCTGTCGGAAGGGCCGGGAGAAACAGTGGAGAGACGATCTCCTCCACCACTGGGTTGCTTCTTTGGGGCGGATTGCCCGATTGTTCAAGCGGGCCTAGACCCCAGGTCCTGCCCATGGTCGTCCTGCCAGAAGTCAGCAAGGCCCTGCCCCAGCCAGCAGCTGGAGACAGGAAGAGAGGACTCCTTTAATATCGACCGGGTGCTGGAGCGCCCAACATATCTTCGGCCAAGACGCGCCTCCCTGTCGCTCTCCATCAGAAACGAGTTGAGGGCGAGAGGTAAGATGGCGCATGACCTTGGGGATGCCCAGGGAGGCCATGCATCTCCCCCCCCACTGCTGATGGAGGAAGAGGAGCCAAGTGCAGGCACACACACCATCAGCGCCGGCGCCGGAAGAGAAGAGCTCAAGCATCCGCCCCCCCAGCTGACGTCTCAGATGAGGTGAGGAGCGACGCCGCGGAAGTGGCGCAGGCTGAGTACTCAGCCCCCCACCCTTCGGAAGGAGGCAGGTTGAAGAGGCGGCGGCGCCGGAAGCGCAGCCGCCGCCGCATACGTCGCAGAAGCGGATCTCTTCTGGCTCCCTCAAGCACACACTGTTCTGACGCCGGGGCTCCCCCTCCCTTCCCTTCTTGGAGGAGGGGGGCCACCGAGAGAGAGAAGACCAACAGCGCCACCTATGCGCCGGAGGACCCCCGCGGTCACCATCAACATCAGTAAACCTTGAGCTCCAGATCGACCGAGTGGGGATTCAATCCGCATCCCCCGCTCACCTGGAGCCATGGAAGGAAGCAGCTACCACCGCCTCTAAGGCTCTAGGCAGCAACCCTCAGATCGAGGTGAGGCCGGCCCCCAGGCAAAGACTATCACTGGGACTACCACCAGGGCAGAAGAGAGGAGCTACAAACGTTGCTGACTCCCCCCAAATGGCCACCATCAAGTCAGAGAGTGGGAGATACAGATCCAGGACCTTCTGGGGGGCGGGATTTAATAACTGGAGCCGTAGAGACTCTACTGATTCCATCCACCCACCCCCTCAACCTTTAAATCAACTTGGACGAGGACCTGATGAACAACTCCGGCACCCCCACCCTTTTCAGAAGGTGGGCAGGAGACCGGACACTTAGATCAACCATCGGAGGAAGATGTGCAGGGGCGGGTAATACGTGTGATCTCGGGCAGGGGTAACAGGGACGGTAGCCGTAGGCCTTATGAGAGAGGGCGGAGGAGCCGAAGAAAGGCTCGTCCTCCCTCTGACCTACGAGCTATCCCAAAGCACGCAGATGGGGAGCTCCCATTTACCTCTCCTCCAACTCTGATACTGGTCAACACTAGGTCCGTGCGTAATAAGTCAGGGACCATCAGGGACCTTCTATTGGAAAGGAAGGCCGACCTAGCCTGTTTTACGGAAACGTGGCTACAAGAAGGTGACGAGGTCATCCTGCACGAGCTGACACCTCCTGGGTTTGTGGCCAGTTATCAGATGAGGACAGAGAGGCGGGTGGGGGGTGGCTATTCTCAGTCGAGACAATTTTAATTCCAGGACGATTCCGACAGCAAACATCCCCGGGATGGAGTGTGCGGGCCTGGTATGGGACCTCGGTGAGAGTGTAGCCTTCCTGCTGGTGTACCGTGCACCCAACGCACCAGCAGGGAGCCTGCCTAAGCTGCTGGAGGTGGTTGCGGAGTGGGCATTGAGGTTCCCTAGACTTATTGTTCTGGGGGACTTCAATGTCCACGCTGACACCACCTCCCCGTCAACAGCAGCTGTGGACCTAGTGTCTACCATGGAGGCACTAGGACTCTCACTATGTAAGACCGGCCCCACGCACCAGGCTGGACATACCTTAGATCTGATCTTCGCTGCCGGAATTCAGGTGATCCCAACCTCCACTACGGAGGTTCCATGGTCGGATCACAGTGTCCTGGAAGTCCGATTGGAACTGGTCTCCCCTCCCGGTAAGGGTGCCGAACCGATTCTGGTTCGCCCGAAGAGACTTATGGAACCCACTAGGTTCCTGAATGCTCTAAGGGAATGGGAACCCCCCAGCGACTCGGTCGATGGACAAGTGGAATACTGGAATGTCAGTCTCTCCACTGCCTTAGACGAGATCGCCCCCAGGCGCTCTCTCATCCCCCGTAGAAACCGCTCGCCGTGGTATACTGAGGAGTTGTGGGCGATGAAACGGAGGAAGAGACAGCTAGAGGACGTGTGGCGGAGCCTCCGCGACGGAGCATCGAAATCGGCTTATAAACAATTTAAAGAGGTTTATGAGCAAGCTATCAAGGAAGTGAAAAAGGCCTACTATTCTTCCCTGATAGAGTCGGCTAGTTCACGCCCAGCTCAACTTTTAAAGATAATTCGGTCTTTGACAACAATCCCAACTGTCCCAAATGATAGGGGTTTGGCTCCAACAGCTGAGGTTTTCCAGAACTATTTCGCCGACAAGATTTCGACTCTCCGCCGGGACATTCCAGCCACCCTTGATACAGTTAGCGAACTCGAGACCCCGCCGCCACTCGGCGGGCCCACCTTCACCCATTTCCAACCGCTGGACGCAGCAGCTGCCGATAAGTTACTTGCTGCAGCTAGACCAACTACCTGCTCCCTCGACCCGTGCCCCTCCTGGCTTATTAGACCTTGCCGGGAGGGCTACGAGAGGCCCCCTGGAAAGATCATAAATAGCTCCCTTGAGCAAAGAGTCTTCCCAGGGGATTAAAAGAGGCCATGGTAAGACCGCTGCTGAAGAAGCCGAATTTAGATCCTTCGGCTCCCTCCAATTACAGGCCTGTTTCCAACTTGCCTTTCCTAGGCAAAGTAATTGAGAGGGCAGCAGCGGATCAGCTGCAGCGGTTCTTAGATGACACAGCTGGACTTGATCCCTTCCAGTCCGGCTTCCGTATTGGGCATGGGACGGGGACCATACTTGTCGCCATTACAGACCAACTTCGCCGCCAGTTGGACCGGGGTGGATCAGCCCTGCTTGTCCTGTTAGATCTGACAGCAGCATTTGATACCGTAGACCACGCACTGTTGACCCACCGTTTAGCCGGTTCCGGGGTCGGGGGGACCGCCCTTAAATGGGTGGCCTCCTTCCTCTGTGACCGGGGACAACGTGTGGAGGGGGGCGGGGAAGTCTCCGGGAGACTTCCACTTAATTGTGGGGTCCCCCAGGGGGCTATCCTCTCCCCCTTATTATTCAACATTTATATGCGCCCCCTGGCCCAGCTGGCCCGCGACTTTGGTCTGGAGTGTTATCAGTATGCTGATGACACCCAGCTTCTGCTGAGAATGGACGGCAGGCCGGACACCGTACCCGATTATTTCCATCTATGCCTTGAAGCCGTGACTGGTTGGCTGCATGCCAGCCGGCTGAAGGTAAACCCGTCGAAGACGGAGATCCTGTGGCCTGGTCGGCCTGGGCTGGGTGGGTGCCGGTTGCCTACCCTGGATGGCGAGCGACTTAGCCCGTCAACCTTGGTTAAGAGCTTGGGGGTTCAGTTGGACTCCTCGCTGACCATGGAGACTCAGGTCTCCTCGGTCAGCAGGACGTCATTCTTTCACCTCCGACAGGCTAGGCGACTGGCACCCTACCTGTCCAGGAACGACCTGGCCACGGTAATCCAAGCGACGGTCATCTCGAGGTTAGACTACTGTAACGCCCTCTACGTTGGCCTTCCCTTGTCGACAATCTGGAAACTCAAGCTAGTGCAGAATGCCGCTGCTCGCTTGCTGACGGGATCGCCAGTGAGGGAGCACATCACACCCATCCTCCAGCAACTGCACTGGCTCCCTATTGAGTACCGAATTGCCTTCAAGGTGTTGGTACTGACCTTTAAGGCCTTACACGTCCTAGGGCCTGCGTATCTGAGGGACCGCCTTACCCCGTATTCTCCCCCGAGATCACTGCGTTCAGATGAACAGAATCTGCTATTGGTACCATCAATCCGCTCCTGCCATCTTTCTACAGCCAGACAAAGAGCTTTTTCTGTGGCAGCTCCGGTGCCATGGAACTCCCTCCCGGACAGTACCCGGGCCATTCCGGAGCTGGCCCCCTTCCGAAGGGCTTGCAAGACCGCCCTCTTTGAACTAGCCTTTAATTAGGCATATCGGTTTATGAAATGTGCCCGTATGTCATCGGTGATATGACGTAATGTGTTTTTAATATGTTTTATGTTTTTATTGTAGGGCCACATGTCTACTTGTCTGTGACATGCCGCCCATCTATTTTATTGTCATCCGCCCCGAGCCTGCAGGAAGGAGGGGAATATAAAATTGAAACAATAAATAAATAAATAAATAAAATACTGTGCTTTCTGGTAGTCTTTAGCGAACCTTTTGACATCTCCCTGTGGACCCCCCCCCCGGATCCTGACCCCCAGGTTGAGAAATGCTGCCTTAAGGCCATCCACTCCAACTCCCTTCACCAGGGCAAGAAAACACAATCAAAGCTTTCCTGACACAGAGTAATCCAGCCATAGATAGATATATATGACTCTCTCTCTCTCTCTCTCTCTCTCACACACACACACACACACATATGTGACAGATATAGTATTATAGATTTGAAAGTGACCCCTAAAGAAGAACAATTATATGTTGCATTTCCAGAATAGGCAAACCAGACAATCTCTACATCAACACAGACTAAGAAAAAACAAGAAATGCTGTTTACCCACAAGCATAAAGTAATTACATATATTAGAAACCAGCACTTTCTCATTAATTTATTTTCCAGACCACCAGACTGGGCCACATGTGTGGCAGGGGACAGCTAGGAGATACACACACACACACACACACACACACACAAACACTTTACAATGCTAATACTTTTGGTATGTTTTTAAACTTTTGTTACAAAGCAAAATAATGTTCTTGCCTTGAAAAAAGGAGACATTCAGTTAATTTATTTATTATTTATTTAAAACTTTTGTACACCGATCTTCTCACCTCTATCGAGGGACTCAGACCGGCATAACATGGGAAATGGCTTGTTGTAAAGGAAAGGATTGTGATGATTGGGAGGAGAAAGGGTTATTTTTTTCCTTTGTGATGGGAAGGATGGCCCACAATGACTGTGCCAAGGTGGATTTCTCTTACAACATTATACATTACATTTTATAAAGCTGACTGGAACTGCATTCAGAAGCTAAGAGAGAGAAAGATGGAGTGGGGGTTGAATAATTTTCATTTAATATTATCTGACACAACTTTAAGCTTGGTTTGGGACAAGGTTAGGATGTGTGATAAAAATGTTTATAATAATGTCTAAGGAGTCTCCAATATGACTTACAGACTAAGTTGATATTGTCTTCAGACAATCAAGGAGTACCCACAATGCTGTACACTGGATCATAGATTGATCCATACATAAAATAACTAAAACCTGAAATACTTTGGAAGCTTAAAACTGGATGGGATTAAATGGATTGATGATTTTGTAAGGTTGATGTATGGGTTCCAAAAGTCTAAAATTGCATGGTATCACAAGTTTTATCATTAGCCATGCAGTGTTGGACTATTGAACCTGTAGGTCAAAATATCTGAAGTTTCACAGATTTGCCAAAATTGTATCTAATACAACCCACAGCAGGAATATTTGAGGACTCTCCACAATCATAAATTATGGAAACATATTCAAGGGAAGCCATACTGACCATGTAGCAAAACAAGATGAAATACAAAAATCCACAAAAGAGTGATACCATTGTTGGTCAAGCAAAATGTCAATAAAGATTTCAGTCTTTTAAGGATTTTGAATTTTGTTTAGTCATATATTGTGTTCAATATAAAAATGTCCTTATTTTTCAATTTGCAGTTTTGAAATACTCTTGTTTTCTTCCATTCTGTTCTCTGCTTTGCAGGGTCTTGTGAAGTTCATTTTCTACAAGACTAGGATACTTCAGGAACTTAGTTTTTCAGAACTTTAGTACAACTCTGGCTTGCTCTGTTCCTCTGAGACTAATGTGCAAGTTGGGACACAATTTCCAACAGCTGTTAATTCCTCTCTGAATGCTGTAATAATGTTTTCAGTTCAATTATGTATCAACATGCACATAAAATGCATATTGGCAATCAGATGTCTTTAGAAATTTATGTTTTCAGAGGAAAATGAATTTTAAAATGTTGACTGGAATTAGACCTATCTGTGCATTCTTTCAAAGCAGGAATGAAGATAACTTGACATAGGGGTTGCATGCGACCTCTTTGGCAGCCTGGGACAACTCTGCAGTTGAAGAATCAGAGACTACCATTACTACCTTTACCACCAACAAAACAATATATTTCATTCCTTCACTGCTCTAAAAGAAACCATTTGAAGTCTGATGGGATTGTATAACACAAGTTTTGGCATCCTCCTGCACCACAATTCCTGAGTGCATGCTCCTTAATACAGTGTTTCCCAACACAGTGTGCCGTGGCACACTAGTGTACCGTGAGCAATCATCAGGTGTGCCGTGGGAAATTTGAACCCCCAATACCCGGCGTTTCTTCGTGGTTTGACCTGCTGTTTCAGCCTGTGGTTCCTCCGGGTTGTATCCCAGGACGGCGTGTGTTGCTCTGGCTCTGAGGCACAGTGCATTTGCGCAGCACTGCTCCCGGCGATCGGCCGTTTAGGAGCTGGGATTACAAACAAAGGCGTTTGCCTTTACTGCTCATGTTTCACGGCTTGGGATCACTCCGGGCATCAATTCCTGTTTATCTTTCCTTCTCGCCTGTGTATTTTGATCCTCATCCCAACTGTTTACCTCGCCGCCCCTCTTGAGCTCCACCACGCCTACTCTTGGGACTTCGCCTGTGAACCACGCTGCGCTTTCCTGTATGGTATTTATGCCAAGATCGATGTATGTAAGTGCCAGGGAGTGACTACTGTTATCACTCCCTTACAGTATTCACCACGTGTCTGTTTATGCACCAATATATGTTATTTTTGATATTATACAGTCTCTTTGTGTGTTTTTCTGCCATTCCTGCCAGGATATCTATGTTGTGTTCATCGAAACAGGTCCAGGTTTCACACTGAGTGTATAAATACATTTAAAAACATATTAACTATATGTGTTACTGTGTTAGAGTGTCATTTTGGTTGGTGGTGTGCCCTAGGATTTTGTAAATGTAAAAAGTGTGCCGCGGCTCAAAAAAGGTTAAAAAACACTGCCTTAATACATGTTTAAAAGCAGTGTAGTTGCTGTATTGTTGAATGCTTTCATGGCTGGAATCACTGGGTTGTTGTAGGTTCTTTGGACTTCTAGAACATGGCCATACAGCACAAAAAACCTACAATAACCCCAGCATAGTTGCTTCTAGTAAGTAGTCTTCTAAGGACCTTATCCCACGCAAGTAAAAAGCATCTTAGGGAATTGCCTTACCTTCACATTAAGTTCTCAGTCTGTTTTGTAAGATTTATTTATTTATTTATTTCCTATATTTATACCCCACCCTTCTCTCTCCGAAAGGGGACTTATCATGCACAAGATGGAAGTAAACTCGCTCTAAATAGATGGATCAAGAGGGACCAGAATGGCTTCCTTCCAGGCAGACAACTACATACTAACGTCAGAATGTTAATAAACGCTATCGAATACTATGACAAGAACATAGATAGGAAAGCTGCCTTAATCTTTGTCATCGCTGAGAAAGCGTTCGACAGAGTGAACTGGTACTTTCTAAAAACATTACTGAACGAGATAGATGTAGGCCATCAATTTAAAAATATGATAACAGCAATTTACTCAGATCAATCAGCAAAAATTATAGTTAATTATAAAAAAACAAAAAAAATAGAAATTCATAAAGGAGTTAGACAGGGGTGTCCAATGTCCCCTCTTTTATTTATATGGATGCTTGAACTATTATTAGACGATATCAGAACAGACGAAGAAATAAAAGGAATTAGGATAAAAAAGGCAGATCTAAAAATCCAGGCATTTGCCGATGATTTAGTACAAATCTTAGAGAATCCAAAAAATTCAATAAAACATTGGATGGAAAAGGTGGAGAGGTTCGGAAAGTGTTCAGGATTTAAAATCAACAAAGAGAAAACACAAATGTTAGTAAAAAAACATAGAAGAGAAAGAGAAACAAGAACTTCAAAAAATATCTGGAATTAGAATTACAAATAAAGTAAAATATTTAGGTATCCAAATAACACAGAAGAACTCTCAACTGTATAAAAACAATTATGAGGTAAGTTGGAAGGATATAAATAAAATATTAGAGAAATGGAAGAAGATAAATCTGTCATTTTTGGGGAGAATTGCATCCATAAAGATGACGATACTTCCCAAAATAAATTTCTTATTTAATACCATCCCAATCATAAGAAAAGAAAGCCAATTAGATATATGGAACAAAGTAATTTCCAAGTTCATCTGGGCAGGGAAAAAACCGAGAGTGAGGTTGAAATATATACAAGAGCCGAAAGAAAACGGGGGACTAGGTGTCCCGGATATGAAACTCTATTATGAGGCTAATTGTCTAGCCTGGTTAAAAGAATGGTGTCAACTAACAGATGAAAGACTACTCAATTTAGAGGGGTTCAACTTAAAATTTGGATTGCATGCTTATCTGCATTACAATAAAATTAAAAATGATTCAATGTTTAAAGATCATTACATTAGGAGCTCATTAATTAAGATATGGGAAAAATACTATAGGAAACATAAGATAAGGACTCCAATGTGGATCTCCCCAGTAGAAGCTTTCCGGGTAAGACAGATCGATGATATACAATGGCTAACCTACAAAGAGTTAATTAAATGGGATGGAGTAGAGTGGGTTCTGAAAACGCGCCAACAGTTATTAGATGAAAATAAAATAATAGGGTGGTACCCATATATACAGATTAGTAATATATATAAAGAAGATAAAAAGAAGGGATTTGGGCAAGAATATACCGAATTGGAAGAACTGCTGTTAAGTAACAAACAGAAGTTAGTAAGTAAAATTTATAGGATGCTACAAAAGATGGGGGGGGGGGGGGGAAAGACCAAAGCAAAAGATATATAACGGAGTGGTCAAGAAACGTAGGATATAAAATCAAGCCTGAAGTATGGAGAACAATTTGGAAAAATAATGCCAATGTTACCTATAGCCAGAGTTATAAGGAAAACTGGGTTAAAGTAATATATAGATGGTACCTAACCCCGGTAAAGATTGCTAAAATGTACAAAAATGCGAGTCCCAGATGTTGGAATTGTAGAGATACAAACGGAACGTACTTCCATATCTGGTGGCTATGCAAGAAAGCAAGAGCCTTTTGGACCATGGTGCATAGGGAGATAGAAAAAATTATTGAAAAAAAGATAATAATGAGACCAGATGCCTTTTTATTGGGAATATTAGACCAAGATTTAAATAAATCGGAAAAAAAAATTATTTATATTGATAACCACAGCAGCAAAAATGCTTTTTGCAAAATACTGGAAATCAGATATAAGCCCAAAGAAGGAGGAGCTGATCTTAAAAATTATAGATACAATCCAGATGGAAAGACTGTCCGACAGGTTAAAAGAAAACATAAACAAGGAAATACTATATCCAAATAAATATGAGCAGATTATAGAGTATTGTAAAAAAGAATTTAATACAGAAATAGACCTAAAAGGGTAAAAAACAATTAACATACATACATATATATATATATATATATATATATATATATACATACATACATACATTTATAGGGGAAATGAAATAATATTGATTTAAATAGCTTACTTTCCCTTGCAAACTACGCTTTATTTTCTTATTTTCCTTATTTTAGGGAAGTTGGAGATTTCCAAAGAAGAGCTGGAACTGTGATCAATATCAGTTGAAATGTATAATATGCTGTGCCTTACATGCTTTTTTTTCTTTTCTTTTAAACTTCACACCCCCCACTGTATCTACCTCCCCCTACCCCCACCCCTAACCTACCCTACCCCATCCATTCTTCCGCATATGTAGGAATACCATAGAGGACCCTCTAGGGAGAGGGAAGAGACACTATGGGAAAACCTACAAAATGTGTTTTTATGTGCTTTTTTTCTTACTATGTTAACTGAAACTCAATAAAGACTATTTAAAAAAAAGATGGAAGTAAACTCTTTCCCATCACACCTTGCACATATCTTCCTATGTTTAAGGATTTGAAAGTGCATTCTTCCCCATCACACACTAAGAGCCTGTCTTCTCCAATTCTGTTAGATTAGTTGCATATACTATATATATGTGTGTGTGTGTGTGTGTGTGTGTGTGTGTTATAACAAAATTATGTTTTCTCTTGAAGAAGGGCAAACATGTGTTTGGTGATGAGTTTCTTTGCAGCAAATCCACATTTTCCTGGATAGATATAGTAGCATTTTTTCCTTTCCTATGAATTTTTTTTTACTGTAGTGATCGTGGTTTCTCCCCTGCCAGCTGGAACATCTATGACGGCTGACAGTATACAGAAAGAAAAAACAAGGACTAGAGACCACATACAATTACATGTCATTTTGACAACAAAGACGGGAACAGCATGGGAGTTCATGACTTCAGGTGATTTCCTCATCCCATGACAAAGAAACATGGATGATGTGCCTGGAGACAGGTTAATCCAGTTCCAAATCAACTACAAAGAAAATGGGAAGCACACTGCTTTCCAACAGGAGCTCCTTAGTTAAAGACAGTATAGGGGGAACATCATGGGATGGCAAGCATGCGATATCATGGGTTTGAGTTTTAAAATGCACACAATTTTATCATGGGATGAGGTCTTTAGTGGTAAGGGCCAAATTGGATTGGAGTCAAAGTGGGATCTCTGAGAAACAAGAGAGATATATCATTGTGTCCACAGCAACCATGAGTTTTGGTGATAAGAGTACTAAACATCTCAAAGAGGAGTCAATGTTTCAGTGACCATAAATTTTGACATGAAATGGGAAAAGGTTGAGGAATATTTGATTGTGCATTTATGCATGGCAGGGAATTGAACTGGATGACCCTTGTGGTCTCTCCCAACTCTATAATTCTATGATAATCAGAAATGAAATAGAACATCCTGGAGGAATTTGTGACCGGTCAGCTAGAACTCAGAATAAGAACACCTAGCTTTTGTTAGGTGTTTGTTAATAACTGTTAATATCAACAACAGTCTCTGGAAGGAATCCAAGTACCAAGGGAGGTCATATTAGCAACTCCGTATTGTGACCTGTACTGCAAGCACATACACAAGTTCTATCCCTGCCAGAGCCTGGAAAAATAACTTCATTGGACTACGGTTCAAAGAATGCCCAGCCAAAGTTTCTCTGGGGATTTAGTCATTAAGAAGGGAGGTACTTTAATACACTTCATGGCTATTTTCTTGGATTAAAGAGAAAAATATAGAACTATCATTGCAGAGCCACATTTTCTCTACAAAGAAGTCTGTTCAGCTAAAATAAATTTGTTTTATTGTATGAAAATAGTAAGGGTGGGGGATAAGCATGGTCTTAAGAAAGGTCACTTATGCTGCAGTTAGTGAAACATTAAATCTTTGGTATGTTGCTCACATAAAACACTGTTTTAAATGCAAGTCGATCTGTAACCTCAGAGATTAATACAAAAAAATTCCTCTTTCTTTAGTTTGTTTGTTGTGGTTGCTTTTGTTCGGGTGATGAAAATAGAACAAAGCAGACCATGTTCAAACAGCAGTTATTCAGTAGTCTTTACAGATATTGTCTGAATCTAATTGGATTTTAATGAAATGATATTTCCTTTGTGATAAGTACATAAAAATTATGTTTTTAATTAACATCACAAGGTATAAGCTATAGATACCAACCCTCAACTGAAATAATATTACTTTAATGTTTGCCTCATTATAAAAAGCATAGAAGTAATAACAACATAGCAAAGAAGTTGTGTAAACTGGCCAAATGATTATTACTACCAGGCTCAAGTAATATTACCAGTAATTGATACCTGTCCTCCATGTCCTTTGACTAAGTCCCTATGCTTAGAGCCACTACACTAACAAACATGGCATGACATCAGGAAAACTATAGAGCCAGCTTATTCTCTCCTTCTCAGTTTCAGTTGTGGCTTTGCAATTTCATCCTATTTTATACCATAGGGCCAGGTGTGTATAGAGTGGGAATATATAACTGAAATAAAGATTGAACCATAAGGGCTCTGGTACAACTGGACTTCACATGTTCCTATAACTTCACAGAGTGATCTTTGGTAATGGTCCAGGATAGAGTTACCATATTCTATTCAGTCAAATTTAATAATCTAATTTGCATATTATGTAAATTATTATAACTATACATTTAGGTCAGTATTCCAAATCAGCTACTTCACTATATGCAACCTTAGTCATGTAGTTAAGTAGCCTCTTCCAATCTGTTACGTCGAGGCTGGATTACTGCAATGCATTGTATGTGGGCTTACCTCGAGCAGCAATTCGCAAGATCCAAATTGTGCAAAATGCAGCCGCTAGACTCCTCACAAAAACATCAATGAGGTGCCATATAATGCCGTCCCTGCAGCACTTGCATTGGCTGCCGGTTGAACACAGAGTCTTCTATAAGACTCTGGTCCTAGCATTCAAGGCCTTTCGAGGTCAGGGTCCTTCATATCTAAGAGACCGTTTAATGCCACTCCACCATCAGAGACTGCCATGGTCAGCTCATGAGAATCTTCTCTATGTCCCTGGCCCTAGAGAGGTCCGTTTGGAGTTCACAAGACAGAGATCCAATCGCAGCTCCAATCTTGTGGAACTCCCTACTGCCAGACCAAAGAGCCACTCCTGTTCTACATACATTTTTAGGGACACTTAAGACATGGCTCTTCAGAAGATCCTGTGATTGTTAAGTAACAAGCTGTGACTATGTAAACTGTTTATTTTAATTGTATAAGTTGCCCAGAGCACCTTTGGTGGAGGGTGACTCATAAGTAATAAAGTTGATTGATTGATTGAATCTGAGTCCTCAATTCTGATGACAAGATCTCCAGCACAATAGCCAGAAGCAAAATCCCTGTCACAAGTCCTCCTTGAACTAGAGATTACTTATTGGATGAGTAGAAACATCAGTTGACTGCATCCCTAACAGCAGGAGAACAACCCTGAATCACTTGCAGTACCTGCTGCCTGGTAAGTTAGGGCAAAGGGACTTTTATGAGTTCTCCATATTCTCTAGACTCCTGATCATGAAGACAAACAAGTTATGAATATGTAACTCTGAGTTGCACATTTGGAACCACAGCAGTGAATTCCAGTCATTATTTGTTTGCCTTCTAATTTAGCACATTAATATTTGTTGTTTTTCCACCTACTATTCTGTTTCAGCTTTGTTACCATTTTTGTGGTAACTAGTCATCTGATAGAATTTAGAGCTTAAAGTACTGGTGAAATACCCAAATTCAATTGCCTACTTGATTGTGGAATTTACCAATCTACCTCAAAATGTTGTTGTGTAGATTATTTGCAAGACAATAAAGTGGCCATGTATGTTCCTGGGTAAAATGGTACAGATTTTTGAAAATGGTACATAGTATATGCCATCTGATTCACAGCTAAACATGTTGAGGAAAGTGAAGGCAAACATAGGCCCCATCTACAGTGCCAGATAATGCAGTATGAAACTTCATTATGTAGTCACATAAATTCATATAATGCAGTTCAATGCAGTTAAACTGCATTATTTGAGTTCACACTGACTCATATATGTGTACACTGATGAGAATTCAAAATATTTGTAAAATATTTTAAAAATGTATTTCAGAAGTATTGAAAAATGCCGATGAGAAGAAACCCGTACTTGAAAATAATCTTCGCAGGTCAGGAGTTATTGTATGTAAAGATTGCATGTAATCAGTATTTATTTTATACTAAAAACAGCATTTGTTCAGCAAAGGAAAGATTTTTTTAGTACAGAAAAGGGTGTATTTGAAGACTAATTCTGCACAAAAATGGCATGTGATTGCTTAGTGCAGAAATTCCATACAAAATGCATTTTCTGTGCCAAAAACTGCATGAAAACCTTGCACAAAATAAGTCCTGAATTGCAAATAGTTTCAAAAATTTTTCCCCATAACAGGAAGAAAAATGCTAAATTCACTTGTTACTTCACTAGATAAAAACATAGTAAAGAACGTACCCAAGAGAGTGTGGTGCAGGGACTAGAATGTGGGAAATCCAGTTTGAAATTTCAGGGTTCAAATCCCTGCTCAACCAGGGGCACAGATTGGGTGACCCTGGACAAGTCATCCAGTCTTGGCTTCAGAAGAAGATTTTTTAAAGATACAATTGTTGTTTTTAAAGGGGGGATCTGCATAGCAAAATTGCAGCAAACAGCAACACCGAAATGTGTGCAACAATAAACTTGTGTCTATTGCTTCTAATGTACAAAAGTTGTGAGTTATTTTTTCATGCTGATCCAGAAGAACCCACTCTCTCCAATTCATTAGTAGTGTCTTCATTTAGCACTCACTCTGTCTCCCATCATTTATTCATAACAATGCACTTACTATTAGACATTTCTCAGAATGATTATATGAGCCTGGTATAGCTAAGACATTTTATAAACTGCTGTGCCAGTGACAGTTTTATTAAGTAAAGTGAATGCTATTTTCTCAAGAAGAGTAGTAGTAGGCTGGTGTCATTACTAAGAGTCTGTCCTAGTCAGAGGACAAGGCAAGAATTTTGAGGTTAACAAAACAAATGTTACATGGATGCATTCATTATAGCCAGTTTGTTAAGGGTTTGGCCTATAAAGCAGGGGTAGGTAACTGGGGTGGGCCCAGCAATCAGTTTATAGTGCCACACATTTACCAAGGGCTGGAAAGACCACAAAAACATAAAACTCCAAAAGGGAAATGAGAAATACTTATCTAGTTTTGCAGGGAAAGTACACACACACAATCATATAATCATAGAATTGGAAGAGACCTCAGGGATCATCCAGTCCTTTCTCCTGCCATGCACAAATATACAGTCAGAGCACACCTGACAGATGGTCATCCAGTCGTTGTTCAGAAGTCTCTAAAGTAGACTACCACAATCTGATGTATTAGTGTTGAACAGTTCTGACTGTCAGTTCTTCCTGCTGTTTAGGTGGCATCTCTTTTACTGTAGATTGAATCCATTGAACCGTATCCTAGCTTATGGAATAGAAGAAAACAAGCTCGTTCCATTCTCCACATGACATCCTTTCAAAGATGGCTAACTTTTAAAGATGAATATCAGTCCTCTCTCAATCTTCTCTTCTCCATGCTAAGTGTATGCAGATTCCTAAGCCACTTATCATATGGCAAGAGGGCCTGTAACTCATATAAAACGTAACTTCCTTATTCCAGGGAAAGCAATTCCTGCCATTTTTTTGACAGAAAGAGAGCAATTTTATTTATTTATTTATTTACTTACTTTATTTATATTCTGATCTTCTCACCCCAAAGGGGACTCAGAGCGGATTACAGTACACATACTAGCAGACAATTCCTGCTGTTTTTCACATACACAACATATAAACGAACAGAGGCAAACTCTGGCCACCAGGGGGAGCTGCCGCAGTCCTCATCTCTCAGCGTCCCTTGTTTTTCCTTTCCGCAATTTGGAGAACCTGGTAGCTTTGGACAGTCTTATGTGGACCTTGGTTATATTTTGCCCATTCCTATTGTAGAGGCCAGGGCTATTTCCGAAGGCAAAAAAAATGCTTCAATTTTGTAATTGGATGTTGATTTTGTTCAAAAATTGGATGTGATTGACTTTCAAATTTTTTGATTTTTTTTTCCAGAATTGATTCAGAAGTATTTTCGAAATTCGGAAGTCTTCGGAAGCGTTCGCTTTCAAAAATGGGCAAAAAATCAGCAGAAGGGAGAGTCAGCTGTTAGCCATCAGCCAATAAGCAATCAGCAAGAAAATTCGGAAATGACATCTAAAATTCGAAATTCGGAATTCCAAAATTCGGAATTTCTGTTGGGAGGGCTGCTCTCGAAATTGTTTCAAAATCAGAAGTAGGCAAAAAAAAAACCTTCTGAAATTCAGAAGTATCTGAAATTTGGAAACAGCCCTATTAGAGGCATATGGAGATGAGGAATTTCCTTCCAGTTTATAAAAAAGCAAACTCGCGAAATAAAAAAGAACCAGTGTCCGCACTAAAATCTATACAGCTTCAATCAATCCAACATCCTCTGGAGGGCCATGTGATTCTTACCTCTGATTTCTTTCTACTATTATGTCAACTGTGTTGACACAACTTACTTAAAAGTACATTTTCCTAAACAGAGCCGCAGTTAAAAGTTCAGATAATCAGCAAACAGTAGCCAAAACAGTTCAAGGTGAAGGAGATAGAACAAAGAGTTTGTTAGGAGTGATCCAGAGGACACTAACACAGCCGAGGTTAAAGACACAGACACGTTGCAGGTCAGACCAGTTCTGAACAGTTGTCTGTAGCAGTGAGACACCATGCAAGTGCTGTATTATATCCCAACCTCAATTTCTCAGCTGTTCTTTGATTATTGAGCCTTTTTCACAAAGGAGAAAAGACCTTCAGCTGGAACTTGGCGGGACTTGCTAGCTTTGGATTTCGCCACTGGAACTTTGATGTGGCTGCTGGGAGCTGCACTGCTTAAGCTTAGCTGTTGGCACTTCTACCTACTCTTCCTCCTCACTTTCTGAAAGGGCAAGACATACATGAGTAGAAGTTTATAGTCTGGGCATGAGAAGTGTGGCTAAAATATACAATTCAATTTGCAAACTGTTCCGTCAGACATGTGTTAAAAGTTGAAGGGCTTGTCCAAATGAAAGAAGTGGAAAGCTTAACTCAGCACCACTAACATGGTTGGAGGTTCACGTACAGCCTTGAAGCTCTGTCGTGATGCAGACGCCAATTAAAGCCAAGCCCAAGTGATAAAAAGGATAACAAAGAGTTTATTGCACAACAAATGGGAATGGGACTAGTAAAAAACAAGCCTAACTGGCAAAAACCCACAAAAACCCAGGGAGAGCCCAAAAATCACTGAAGAAGGATTCCAAAACAAACTAAAGACGTCTTCTGTGACGTCCTCCGAGGGATGAGCCAATAGCGTAGTCAGTAACTGATCTGGAGCCGTGGGCAGGAGAATGATGGAGAAACGAGGAGACAATCTAAGGTTCACAGGAGCTACATGTATAGGGACAACACATATCGTAATCCCCATAAAACACATTGTCAACTTTACTCCGTACATACAATACCATTCTTGCAGCTTGAAACTCACAGAAAGTCCAGCGGAGTTCAAACCCCACCACTAGGAACACACGGCTGTAGCTGGACAGAAAACAGAACATTGAAACCCCATAACCACCCACCTTTCCCAACTGCGGCAGCAGCATCTCAGCCCAAAAAGAGCAGAAAACAAAACATTGAAACCCCATAACCACCCACTTTTCCCAACTGCGGCAGCAGCATCTCAGCCCAAAAAGGGCAGCGTAAAACCTCAATTCACAAGTAAACTGGATCAGAAACACAATGCAAGATAACAGGATACCAAAACAGGATGCCAAACAGGATACCAAGAACAACTCCTTGCTCGCCGCAAGGAAGCCTCCCCAAAAGCCCACATTATATAGCCCTAAAGATCAGACTCGCCCGAAGAGGACAACTCCTCCTGATTAGGCGTTGCAGTTGCTTCTCTCTCTGCAGCTGACACCCTTTGTGAGTCCCTCCAAGTTCCCCAGCGTCTTTCAAGACTTAGCGTATCCTAATCATTCCCTGAGGTTTCAGAGGGCCAGTCTTTCTCACTATCAAACCCAAGAAAAGTATCACTACTGGTGTCTGCGTTACACACATCCCCAACCTCCTGTACTAAAGTCCAATCTAACTCAGTATCACTCTCTTCTGATGAGCTTCCCCCATCCCTGGGAAAACCCTCAAAGGACTCAGAGTCAGTAAGAGACATAAGTATTTGCCGAATTCTCTTTCTTTGTTCCAAACCTTCCTTGCTGGCAGGCATGTAGCCAGGAGGGGGGGCTAAGGGGGCTTCAGCCCCCCCCCCCCCAAATTCTCAGGGTGGTCCGCAAAAAGGCCTTACTGGTACATTATTTAAACTGTTATGTTTATTCATATCATGATCTGATCACCATGCTCATTATATCCCACATTAATGGGGTTATTGGGATAACAATCCAAAAGGTTTGCTAGGGTAGACCCTCTTTCACCCAGTCTCAGCCCCCCCTGAAACAAACTCAGCCCCCCAACAAAATCCTGGCTACGGCCCTGCCTGCTGGAATCACTTGCAGTCCTCTTTCTGCTTTCTCCAGCGTTTAGGTTACTCTCAGCCACACCCAGTTCCATACTACACTCAGACGCTGATGACTCAGCATCCTCCTCAGCCCTTCTAGCAGGCAGAGCCGAGGGCTCAATTACAACAGGCTCAATGGACCATTTTGGATTCCCCCACATTCAGTTTTGAAATTTCACATTCCTGATGCAAAGCTATTAATGATACATTTCTGAATCCTTATTTCAACTTACCCACAAACTGAAATGAAACCATATTATAGAACCATATGTGTGTACTGATAACCCAGGCCTTAAAATCTGTGAGAACCCGGAGTAAAAGGGTTGGTGGCAGCTAGATGACACTTGCTGAAAATGCATGCTGAATCACATAATTGAAAAACGAGTTAAAAAGCTATGCTTAAAATCTGAGATTGGTAAAAAAAAACGTGCATCTTTGCATGACTGTATATCTCTGCACTTGTGAAAACATGGGACTTTGTTGTGATAGACTGGTGTGGACTGCTCCAGCGCATGTACACATTTTAAAATCCCAAAGCAGCTGGTGAGGGCTGGAAACAAATTGAGCCACAGACATACGGGTTGCTAAATGGAAACACAAATGGAAAGCAATTCCCAGGAAAATTCTCTGCAGCCATTCCCTTGTTCTCATATTTATGAAATTAAACAGAGCTTAAATTTACACAGTGGGTACCAACATGGCAGGTAAGTGACCCTAAAGGGAAGCAGGGTTCAAGACAGCAAATGTAAAGGCAGCAGGAGTGTGAGGAGATATAATGACAAGAAATCTGTGTGCATTTATAGATCCAAATTAGTACTAGCGCTTATGAGGTCCAGCACATATCAGAGTGTCATATTAAATTATTAAAAGAAAACTTCTGGTGGATGTCCTGTGTCCTTTTTTGTAGATTTCTAAAATCCACTACTACAAACAAACCTTTCTGGATTCTAGGGGACTATTTGCCAGGATTGACAGCTCAATGTTTGGACTTGCTTTCAGGTACCGTGATTTTTGCCCCACTTCTTTGTCCTGGATTATGAAGATGTCTGTAAGGCCCTCCATTCCTAATAGTAAAATAGATTCTAGCTTTTTCTTTGAATTGAGGGAAAGTATAATTCTTTTGTAGTCCCCCTTTTTTTGATACATCAAGCTTTGAGATTTTTTTAAAAAGTAAACTGTACTAAAATAAATTATTGTCTGAAACCACCATAGAAAAATGCACCAGTATTTAAATCAACTATATTTTATGGAAATAATTAAGCTGACAGATTCAATTGATTTACAGTCAGTTTTGACTGCTTGCATATATACCTCGCACACTAGGTGTCAAAGTTTGCAGCTTTCTGCCCTGAACTTGGAAAAGTTTGATGACAGCCTGTTGCCACTCACAGCTGATGGTAAATATTGAAGTTTTCCAAAGAAAACTTCTTTGGAGCTCCTAAGAAAATGCTCTAAAAGATGCACTCACAGGCTTTAAATTGTTACCACAGATGTCTGCCACCGTTTAACTTACTCTGCACTTCGTTTATGTCATACTTAACAACACTGCTTCTCGCTCTCTCATAAGCTTGGCACATATCTCTGAGACAAGTCATATGCTAAAAGCTTATGCCTTAAAACCTTTCTTTCACTATGTTCTTAAACACATGTTGGGATCAACAAATTGACGCCGATGGCAAGACCAGCTGACTAGACATCCAGCTGGGATGGCACATTTCCAGAGATCCTTGCTGTGTCATCCTAAACTAACATTCATTGGCATGGCTCACTGCATTAAGTCTACAGTGTAAATGTACTCTTAAGAGGCATGGGTCAGTTTAATTTGTAATGGAATTCTCAAAGGTCAACTTAGATAGGAACTTTCCAGCAAACGTTAACTTTGCTGAATGGACTTGAGATTTCACATATCATCCAGGCATTTTTGATTACTTAGCTTCTAAAAATTCTTTTTTAAAATGTCAGTGTATTTTTCAGTCATGGTTGTGGTGCTTTCTAGTTGTTTTTTTCTCGTTGCCTCAGATGTCACTTTAACAATGATAATAGTTACAACACAGCCTTCAAAATACTAGAAGTAGAAATACTTGTATCAACTGAATTTGATCAATGCAAATGACTGAATTTTTAAAATCATTTTTAAAGAATAATTTACTAAAATTCACAGATTTGATTCTAAACTAGATCTAAATAAATTGAATGTCAATACAGTTGACTTGGAAAGAAACATCATTTTTGACTGAAACACACAATTATCTTTGAAACAGAAACAGAAGGATTGCATTGGATTTATTTTTGAATCATAACTATCTCTCCATGAAAACTAACAAAATGCCCCTAAATCCTTAATAAAATTGCAAGAGGTTATGACACCTTTTGTTTTGGGCAGGAATGTTATAAAAAGCCCCATAAGCCATCCACCTTTAATAGATTTTTAAAAATTAAAATAAAGAGATATGGGTGTTGCATGTAGGAAATCGTGCAGAGCCACTGACTATTATGAATCCAAAATTAAATTATTTGTTTGCTCTTATATGGTTGGGGTACACACACATATATTTCACTTCATACTTCTGCACTTCCATTTGCAGTGCTTGATAATACTGAGGCAAATATGTGCTGTCAGAATGAATAATAGTGTACTGGATGTAATGTCAGACAATATTAAACTTTGTCTGTGATGATAAATCTATGATAGTCTGTAAACTTGATGATGTAATCAACAATTGATCAATAGTTACATCAATGTATGGATTAATCCAGTATTGTTACCATAGATGGGCTGTATTTTCATTTTTCTTCAATAGGACACATTATATATTTAAATGGAAATGTGGTGTTATGCTTAATTTATTACAAGACTTCTGTACTTTAATTTGAGGAGGCTATATTAGTAATGATAAAATAATACTTTGTATATTGGTAATATAGAATAGTAGTTATATCTTAACAACAGCTAAATAAACTGCATAGCTGTTTCGTTTTTGTTTTTTGTTTTTTCCCTTCTGTGTCTCTTCAATTCTTTCACCATCCTCTGCTTATACTTTACTGAAAGTATTCCAGTTTCATTGCTGACTCTCTTGAGAATGAGCAGAGAGTCATTCTCAGAAATACTTTTATATGTTTAACAAACCACTCGACTAACACCATATTTATACAGTGGCTCTTGTATTTTTTATATTAAAAATATTAGTTTTATAATGCACACTGCTAAAGCGATATCAGCCATCTTGGAGAGAATTTTCTCTTTAGAATTCACTGTTTCTTAAGACTACAGTCAGCCCCTTACCTCCTTAATTTCAGGCTTTATAGGAAGTCATAACCTCAACCTCCAACACAGAGTTTTGTGTTAATTGCAAGCATTAAACAGTATGTTTAAAGAAGAAAAAGGGTCCAAGCAAAGTACCAGACACTTCTACAACTGCTCTTTTGTAGATTTGCTGGCTTTTTATCAGCTTTCCTTGTCTTCTAAATTAACTCTCAGCTTTTGGTGCTGAAACCATTGCTGATACGCCTAATCCTTCTTGGTTGAACTGCGGGTTGGGGCCCATGACATCCTGTCTGAGGTCCCAGTTCAGCAAAACACTTTTCACCTCAGGTCTTTAGCTGCTGACAAAGATAAGTACGCAGTCTCTGAGAGGAAGGTGCCGTCTTTTACAGCATCATAGCATTTGCTTTTACGGAGGTATGCAGGGTGGTTGACAATAGTGAGGCTTTTTTAAAAAATAAAAGGAACCCATCCTTCAATGAACTTTTTATAGTGAGGAGATTTGAAAATGCAATAAAAAGGCGGAAATATGTGAAGGATTAATTGGTAAAAGGAACACCCTAATCTCCTTCCTGTTCTGGCAATGTGATAGGAATATCCCGCTTTGGAGAACAAGTGGGCAAGAAGCCCATCATGGATAAAAGAGTGAGGAAGCAAATGGTTTTTGAAAAGTGGCTCGTCTCCAGTTGTTAGCTACTCTGATGGCAGAGGACATGCCCGAATGAACAGCCACACACACATTGTGAGAAAACTTGGCAGAGGGCCTCAAGGTTTATTAAATCAATAGCTAAGTGTGTAAACCGATTATAGCACTCTTTAGTCAGCAAGTAATCCTTAAAAGAGTAAAACTTCCTCAGGTTCCATTCTGTACTATGGAGTCAGGGCTTTGGCCTGCAAGATAGAGCCAACAAAGAGCTGTCCATAAAAGAGGACTCAGGGACAATTCAAACCCTATAGCACTTACATGAGGACAGCTGAAGGTGCAACTCTGCATTGATATATTCTGTTTGGAAGCAACTTTGATTCACTGGAAACTATCATATTCACCCCTTCACCCCTGCCCAGCATGGAAACTGCATACCAGAAGGACAGCAAAAAGATCTGAATCTCTGCACATTTCTTTTCGCTTTTTAAAAAAGATAGGTATGTCCAGCATGCCTGATCAAGGTGTGACAGAAAGTTGTAAGTTAGAGGGAAAAGCTCCAAAAGGAACAAATAAAATAAAGCAATATGGAAAGAGGAACAAACAACAAGGTTGAAGTACTATAGGTCAGTGTCTATGAATATGTTTACAGCATCAGGAAAGGAAGCGAAAACAGACAAAGAAAGGTGAGGATAGCAGTTTGTAAGCTATTTGTGTCAGCTATACTACACATTTTGCCAGTGTATGGGTGTCAAAAAAGAGCAGTGGGAAGAAATACAACAAAACAAGGGGATGATGTAGTGGAGTACACTTTCTGTCTAGGTTTAGCAAGACCCACATTTGAATCTTTATTTATCAACAAAATGTACTGGCTAACTTTGAGAAGTAAGGCTGTAATCCTAAACACACTTACTAGATAATACATCCAACTATAGGTTCTGGGACTTGCTTCTCCATATACGAGGCTTAGATAAGATGAGAAGGTATAGGTTTCCTACCGTTTCTCAGTCACAAGATAGAGTTGGTCAGGAATAAGACATTGATCCAATGCTTCCAACTCTGGCTTCCATGTCATTCAGCCCAACTGCATTATGAGACTTCAGATCAATTCCACACATTCTGTTAGCACCAGAACATTCTGTATATTCAGCTGATCCCACTGATGAGCAGCCTCCCCATATAGATCTGCAATCAAACTGCACACATTTAAAATTAAAGTGTATAATAAAGGGATCAAAACTAAAACTGTATCACAATGTCTCTGTGACGGCAGAATCATATTAATCTTGAAATGGAAATAACAAAATGTTGGTTTTGGCTCAATGCAAGTTTTAGCCATTTTGGCACCTTGTGACTCTTGGAGGGGGCAATTGTAAAGGGAGAAAACCACGGTGCTTGAATGCTAGTTGGTAGTGTTCTGCATTCATGGGGGGGTTGCCTATTGGATAGCTGAGAGGGGGGAGAGAGGGAGAGATGTGAACCTTGGTATCCACTAGAGTTTGTTTCTAGGACTTGCCATGGGTACTAAAATCTGTGGCTACTCAAATTCTGTTATATAGAATGGCATAGTGCAGAGTTTCTCAAACTATGCTCCTCCAACTGTTTTGGATTTCCACTGTCAGAATTCCTAACACTGGCATAGTGAATTGGTGTCCCTGATATAAAATGGCAAAATCAAGGTTTTCTTTTTGTGGATGATTTAATCTATGGATCTCAAATCTGTGGATATACAAGCCTGACTGTAATTGATTCTTGGACCTTATCCATGTTCCAGGGTATAGGGACAACATGGGGCTGGAATCCTCACAGGTCTTACTGTTCCTACTGCTGCTCTCTATAAATGTATTGGAAGTTTGTGAATAGCATTAGAGGTCCTTCATATTACAAAATAATAGCACTATTGCAACATGCTGTGGAATCCTGGAGCTTGTAGTTTGGTTCTGAAGACCTAGAAATCATTGGATGGGAATTCTAAGTGTCCCTAAACTGCAAACCCACCATGGCAATGGTACGTTTTATTGATTAGCCTATTGGCCATATCAAAAACATTTGGCAAACTCATACACATATTACATACAACCTACAGTACAACAAAAGTTAAACTAAACAAGCTGTTTACAAGGTCCCAATTCCATATCAAATACCTGCATCACTGTGACAGTTAAAGTAGGATCATAGTGGTCAGGGCCGTAGCCAGGATTTTGATTCGGGGGCTGAGTTTGGTTCAGGGGGCTGAGACTGGGTGGAAGAGGGTCTACCCTAGCAAACCTTTTGTATTGTTATCCCAATAACCCCATTAATGTGGGATATAATGAGCATGGTGATCAGATCATGATATGAATAAACATAACAGTTTAAATAATGTACCAGTAAGGCCTTTTCACAGACCACCCTGAGAATTTGGGGGGTGAAGCCCCCTTAGCGCCCCCCCCCTGGCTACATGCCTGATAGTGGTAGAATGTGGGGTGTGTATCAGGTGAAAGGGCCACTAATCACTGAATCCAAAAAAGGACATTGCATTGTAGAGCTTGGAAGGGGTGTGCAAATGGTCAGGGAACTGAAAATGTATTATGAAGGTTAAAATCTTTGAGGATTTTTAGTATAGAATAGGTAAGAAGTAAGAACACAATAAAAGCGTATACAATTATTCATTGTGTCAGGACAGTGAGTAGAAAGTATTTCTCTGTTTATCTCTCTGACTCTTGAACTTGCAGTCATCCAGTCAAGGGGTACATTGGCATTGTAGAATTACTGCAGTTTAACACTACTTTACCTGTCATGGATCAATGTCAAGGGATCATGGGAGTTGTTGTCAAATGACCTTTATCCTTCACTGCCAAAAAGCAGTGGTGGCCCCCCCCCCCCAAAAAAACTACAGCTTTCAGGATTCCATAGCATTGAACCATGGCAATTAAAGAGCTGTCAAACTGCATTAATTCTACACTGTAGATGCACCCTTTTATGAATGATAGGAAATTCATATATGCATTGTGTGACACAGTTTTTCTCTCTCCCTTCCAAGCTCATAAAAACACCCCTGAAAACTGTTAAGAATCTTTTAAAACTTGTTTGATTTCTTATTAGTCTCAACCAAAATTCTCCTGCACATACCTTGTTGAAAAAAAAATCTTTATTTCAGCAAGATGTACACAAAACCTAATCCCAGTACTCAATACAAAAAATGATTAAATTTAAATAGATTGAAAGAAATAAGATGAGAATAAATAATTAAATTTACTTTTTAATACATTTTATGTATCAGTATTTTAAGACATCTTTAAAAAGATGTATTTTTTGTCCCGTTCATTTCATTTATGTTTCCATTTTGTTCTGTCCATTCGGATGGCACAAAAGGGAAAGGCCCTCCTGAAATGAAAATGCAATTGATACGAAAGGCAGGTGGGCCTGCCTTCTGGTTGGATTGTGTGGGGCCTGGCAGGGCCTGCAGCTGAGTGCTGAGTTAGGAAGCACTCCTTACTTGGTGCTTGGCTGCAGGTACTTAGTTAGTGATAGGCCCGGGTGCTTTGGACATAGGCACCCAGGCCTTGCAGGGTCTGCAGCAGAGCACCGAGTAAGGAGCACTCCTTACTTGGCGCTTGGTTGCAGGTACCTCAGCATATTGGGCCTACGTGCCCAGGATTGGCTGAGCCTGCAGTTGAGTGCCAAGTAAGGAGCACTGAACACTCAGCACTTGACTACAGGCCCTGCCAGGCCCAGGTATGTAGGCCCAAAGCCTGCACCTATAGGCCCAGATGCTTTGAGCCCATGGGTGAAGTCCCCCACCCCCAAAAAACTAAATTAAAACCAAATATCTGACCTCCCAATTTCAGGAGGTTCAGAAGAAAATGAATTGAGGCCCCACTGAATGCCGAAAGGTAAACTGATCAAGGTAAGTCTTGAATGCACAAGTCAAGTGTATTATCAGTCACCATCATAGGATATTATGTTACATAAATCTAAGGATAAATCTAAAAGAATTGCCCTGGCTGCCAATATGTTTCTGTTCTGAATTCAAAATCCTCTCGATGACATTTCAAGCCTTAACCAGCTTGAGGGCTCAATTTTTGAGGAAACATTGCTCCCTATATCTCTCTGCCTGAAGGTAATCTACTAGGACAGGGCTGTCCAACTTCTTCCGACCCAAGGGCCAGAAGAAGTGTCACTGATCACCTGGGGGGCCGGAGGTGATCAGTGAGGCCGCTTGCGGGGGCCGCTCGCTCAAGAAGGCAGCCGGCTTCCTCTGTAGCCCCTTCTGCTTCTCCCCGCTCGCACTGCTTCTCGGATCCCAGGCGGCAGGCGCGAGCAGGGAGAAGCAGGAGTGGCTACAGAGGAAGAAGGCAGCCGGCTTCCTCCGTAGCCACTCCTGCTTCTCCCCGCTCGCACCGCTCCTCAGATCCCGGGCGGCAGGCATGAGCGGGGAGAAGCAGGAGTGGCTACAGAGGAAGAAGGCAGCCGGCTTTCTCCATAGCCACTCCTGCTTCTCCCCGCTCGCACCGCTTCTCGGATCCCGGGTGGCAGGCGTGAGCGGGGAGAAGCAGGAGTGGCTACAGAGGAATCGCCCTTCTGAGGAAGCCGGCATTTCACGGCTTTAGAAGGAAGGGACGAGCTACGGGGGAGACTCTCCCCTCGGCTCACCCCTTCCTCCTAAAGCCGTGACATGCCGGCTTCCTCAGAAGGGCGATTTCGGTTGCTTCGCCCTTCTGAGGAAGCCGGCATGTCACGGCTTTAGGAGGAAGGGACGAGCTGCGGGGGAGCCTCTCCCCGCGGCTCGCCCCTCTCTCCCCGCCGCCGCGGCCGGAGATCGCCGCCCGCCGCGGTGGGAAGGGAGGGAAGGAGGATGCGAGGCAGGGAGGAGGAAGAGAGCTGGCTGCTCCCTGCACCGCCCCTTGTCCCTCTCCCACCGGCGCCGATGCAAACCGGTTTGCATCGGCGCCGGCGAGAGAGGGAAGAAGAGGGCAGTGCAGGGAGGAGGAGCTAGCTCTCTTCCTCCTCCCTGCACCGCCCCTTGTCCCTCTCTCACCGGCGCCGATGCAAACTGGTTTGCATAGGCGCCGGCGAGAGAGGGAAGAGGAGGGCAGTGCAGGGAGGAGGAGCTGGCTCCCTTCCTTCTCCCTGCCCCGCCTCCTCCTCCTCCTGTCCCTCCCCCCCGCCGCTGCGATCTCGCAGCGGCGGCGCGGAGAGAGGGACGGAGGGGGCGGTGCAGGGAGGAGGAGCTGGCTCACTTCCTCCTCCCTGCCCCGCCTCCCCCACCCCCCGGCCGCCATTTTTTAAAAAATATATATTTTAATTTTTTTTAAAAAAATTAAAAATGGCGGCCGGGGGCATAGCGGGGGCCGTGTCCAACAGGCTGGGGGGCCGTGTACGGACCCCGGGCCGCCTGTTGGACAGCCCTGTATTAGGACAAAGGGGACTCTCCTCCACACCCCACCAGTGAGATCAATAAATTGTGTTGGGCTATTTCAACTGTGGCATTTCAACTGTGAAATACCCTCCCTAGAAGACCTGGGGAAGATCCCAGCAGACTTCAAGGATGTCATTATCATCACCCCTTTCAAAAAGGGAGAAAGAACAGACGGTGGAAACTCTCAAAGTATCTCCCTTTTAACCTCTGCTGGGAAAATCCTTGCAAAAATCCTTGCAAAGTGCCTCTTACCTATTTCAGAATACATCTTTCCCAAATCCCAGAAAAGGTTCCAGCCCTCCAAAGGAACAGTGGATATGATTTTCACTGCCTAACAGCGTCAAGAAAAATGCAGGGGACAAAATCAACCCTTGTACATGGCATTCATTGACCTTACAAAAAACCTTTGACACTATGAATCATAATGCTATCTGGACCATCCTCCTGAAATCCAATACCCTGATAAATTTGTGAATATTCTGCAGCTCCTTCATGATGATATGATGCCAAGAGTTTTGGACAGCAGTGGCTCCCAAAATTATCCATTTAAGGTTGGATCAGTTATCAAACCGGGATGCATTTTTGCCCCAACCTTATACTCCATATTCATAATGGGAAGCTTTCCAGTGGTGTGGAAATCGCCTATCAGTCAGATGGCAAGCTCTTTAACCTCAGCAGGCTGAAAGCCAAAAGTAAGGTCATAACAACTAATGTTATAGGACTCCAATATGCTGATGATAATGTAGTCTGTGCTCATTTAGACGTACAAGCCATTTTAAACACCTTTACAGAAGCATTAAAAATCTTGGGCTATCACTGAACATTGAAAAAACTGAAGTACTCTACAGGCAGCTACCAACCAATCCCTCTGCAATAGCAGTAATAAAGCTGAATTATTTACAGTAGGGATGGTTTAGAACCCAAAAATAGGGAATCGAAAATCTAATGGGGAGGGGGGATTTTTTTTATTAGTAATAGAAAGACTTACCAAAAAAATTCCAAAAATTTCTAAAATGTAACGTAATTACTAACGAAATTCATTAGTAGTTCTAAAGTAGGCAAAGCATGGAAACAGGGCTGACACTGTTTTAAGCACAGGCAAATCAAGGGGCAACATTTCCCTTGGTTTCCTTGCAGGGAGATATAATGCATTAATATATTATTATTAATATTATTATTAATATTATTAAAGAACAGGGTTTCTTTGCAGGGACATATAATGCATTAATATATTATTATTAATATTATTAAATAAAATAGTTGCCAATGCCCACCTCTGGTGCAGGCCTTGCTAATCTGTAGAGTTCTCCTCACTCCAGCTTTTCCCCATTCAGTTTTACCATAGCACTCTAGGATCTCCATTTGAACTCTATGGCTTTTCTTGATTCTGAACTCTTCCTTCTCCTCTCCATGCTCTTTTCACTCCTGCTGCCCTTATCTCAGCAGTTCTTATGTACTTCTGCTCTGTCCTTCTATCTAAACCCCCTTCCTGGGTGTTTAAATCGCTTTTTTCGTCAGTCCTCCAGCCCCTCTAGGAGTCCCGATCTGGATCTCTCTATCGTTTCCGGCTCCTTTTTCACTTCCTGGAGGAGGCCTTTCACTCTAATTAGGCTCCAAGCATGGAAAGGCCTCGATTTGACTGTGAGTTATGTCTGCAAAGCTATTTTGGAGGGGGAAATTTTCCTGTTGGGTGGGCATCCGAAATATTTACTAATCTAACAAAAATTTGGGCCCAGAGAGTGCGGAAAAGAAAGTCCACTTCCGGGATTGGCCCTGCGATGCGTATAAACTTGTCCCATACATACGAATCCCTTCCGATTTCTTTTAATTTTCATAACTTTTTTCTCATGCCTAATTTACAGCTAGAAAATGTTGACCATTTCTACTGCCTAGGCAGCCACCTCTCCATAAAAGCTGACATCGATGCTGAAATACAACACTTTCTGTGCTCTGCGAGTGCAGAATTTTCCTGAATGAAGCAGAGTGTTTGAGGATTGGGACATCAGTAGGGGTAAAGCTATTCTCCATTGAACTCTGTTGTATGCTTGCAAAACATAGACCACCTACACACAGTACTCTTGGTTTCTGGAAAGATTCCATCAGTGTTGCCTTCAAAAAATCATACAAATCTCTTGGGAAGACAGGCAGAGAAATGTCAACGTTCTGGCAGAAGCAAAGACCACCAGCATTGAAGAGATGATACTCCACCATAATCTTTGCTGCGCTGGCCACATTGTCCAAATGCCTGATCACCATCTCCCAATGCAGTTACTATACACTCAACTCAAGAACGGAAAATGGAACCTTGGTGGACAGCAAAAGAGATTGGGCTTAAACCTAACCTAAGCTTAAAAAGTGTGGCATAAACACTGAGAACTGTTGTACAATTTAGTTTATTCGATGCTTAGACCATAGGTCCTTCACATACAAGGCAAGGCAAATAAATAAATACATGGACACCAGATTATTAAATATATTATAAAATACACAATAAAATCTTATAAATCATTAAAATGCTACATACATCGATGGCAAGATGCACTTCATTACATACTGAGAACTGGAAATTTTATTTATTTATTTTTTATTTACATCATTTTTACCCTGCTCTTCTCACCCCCATAGGGGGACTCAGAGCGGCTAACAAAGGCAATGATTTGATGCCACAATGAATTACAATTAAAAACAAGATAAAAACATACAAATATCATAGATTAAAACAACATCAGTAAACAATCAAATCCTTTCCCATTACAACAATCACAGGTCTCGACTGCTCTCGACTTCGAGCATCCTAACTGGAGGTCAGCAGTTACCAACAGTGCTATGGATTTTGAAATGCACAAATAGAGGGTGAAACACAACAAGAGGAAGGTGCATCAAGCGAACCGCCTTCCATCTGGAAATTGATGTCCTCATTGTGATTGACCATGCAAATTCAGAATAGGTTTCTGCAGTCACTTACAGATCCATCACCAAGACTCTGCTTCTGAAAGACAATAATACACAGCCATGAGGGATAGCCTATGGTGGTGATGATAAGAGAACCCAATTGGCACCAACACACATAGGAAGTTCCATTTTGATACTCATTGATTCATCCCAAATACTATTTTTTATAGTTTTTCAGATTTTTAAACCTTTGAAATATATTTCAACATTATGCCATTAATGATTTTAAGCATCTTTAGCATCTTTAAATTGTTAAACCCACATTTTAATGCTATTTATAAGACTTCCTAAGATCTTTGGATAAAGGGATCTAGCTAAAGTAGAAAAGCAACCTCAGCTTCGCAATGTTGAAATTTGTTGCACGAAGCTGCTATCCCATGGCAGTCATGCAACAAAGATAGTAGCAACATACTAAGATGAACACCTTCATTATTGCACACCTCAGCATTTGTGAAAATGCATCAATTCACCAGTTAATGGTGTCATGTCCATACTTCCTATTAGGGATGTAACTCCATCATGCCAAGTTTTACTGCTCCATAACACTTTTATTTTTATTTTTTATTTATTTATATTTATTATTTATTTTGAAAGCAATTTCATAATTAAAGTTATGCTTAGCAAAATAATTAAAAATAAAACCTTAAATTAATGAATTACTGCCTTGGAGATAATAGGGTAGCAGGAGGGAAAGTGGAAAAGGAGGCCAGCCTTTGATGATGGTCCCTATCACATGATGCTGGTAGCTTGTGTGATAAAGTCTGTAGTTTCCCATATAAAATGGAAAAAAACATTAGTAGTATTTGTTAACTTTTTCAGGTCTAAATTGTTTTAGCTACAAGATTTTTAAGCATAGTTTTTCTGTAGAAATCAATGCTATCCTTTATTGTGGGTTGTTAAGTTTTTGGCATGCATGAACCCCTTGTCTGCTGGAGCCAAAGAAATGCATTGTGATTGTTTTAGCATGTGGACAACTGTATTAGTTATCTGTAAATCAATGTATTGATTGCTCAATTGCTTGCTTATAAGAGTGTAAAGGTATTGTCTATAGACAAGTTCATATCTTTATATGTCCTCTTCCCCATGGTTGGCAACGGTCTGGCAACAAAGTAACATCTGCCACAGCAAACATTTTTGTGAGGAAACGAAGCCTCCGAGATTATCCAAAATATATTTGTAGTACAGCTTTACAGTGTTTATTATTTATATGCTACAAAAAAGTTTAACAGTAAGCTTATATATGCCTAATTAATTATTATTTTGTCAAAAGATGCTCATACAATTTTATAAATCACACTCAAAAAAACTTTTTACTTTATTTCTTCTTTTGTGTTATATGAAAAAACGAGATTTTTTTCTATACAAATGGATCTCTTGTGCTAAACATCAATATAACTAATCAGGGTTAATACTGCAATAAGTATTAAACTGAAGATTAAACCAAAAAAAGCAGTCTGTAAAATGAGTTCTCTTATATCTCAATAACTAAATGAAACTGAAGCAGCTTTCCATATTTAAGGATAAACATAATAGTGTAGGAAAATTCCTGTAGTAATTTTATTTATACTCTGAACAATTTTCCACATTCAGTACTATATATTATTCAACTCTTATTTTATTCAACTAAAACAAAGATTTGGACTCCTCCTAAAAAGAAGACATTTATAACTACCATATTTTTCGCACCATAAGACGCACCTGCTGATAAGACGCACCTAGATTTTAGAAGAGGAAAATTGGAAAAAAATATTTTGAGCCAAAAAGTGGGCCTCGGCGCTTGCCTGCTTGAAGCGCGGCCTGCCCACCTGGAAGGGTGGACCCTCCTCGGCGCCCTCCGCCATCCCTAAGCCTTTCCCTTGGCCGCCTCCTCCTCGGTCCCGCCTCCTCCGCCTCCTCCTCCTCTGCCGCCCGCCGCCGCCTACCTCTGCCTCCCTCCCTTGCTGCCGCCGGCCGCCACCGGCCGCCACCGCCGCCTACCTCTGGCTCCCTCCCTCGCTGCCGCTGGCCGCCGCCTACCTCTGCCTCCCTCCCTCGCTGACGCCGGCCGCTGCCGCTGATCGCCACCGCCGCCTCCCTCTGCCTCCCTCCCTCACTGCCGCCCGGCCCGCCGCCACCACCGCCTACCTCTGCCTCCCTCCCTCGCTGCCGCTGGCCGCCGCCGCCGCCGCCCGCCGCTGCCTACCGCTGCCTCCCTCCCTCGCTGCCTCCCTCCCTCGCTGCCTCCCTCCCTCGCTGCCGCCTGCCGCCGCTGGCTACCTGCCGCCGCCGGCTACCGGCGTCGCGCATGGGCATTAGGTCCCAAGCGCATCTGACGTCTGACGCAGGCGCGCCTGGCGCGCTCGGGACCTACTGCCCATTCGCGCATGGGCAGTAGGTCCCAGCGCCAGGCGTGCCTGCGCCAGCGCCTGGCGTGCCTGCGTCAGCGCGCCAGGCGCGTCAGATGTGCTTGGGACCTAATGCTCATGCGCGACTCCGGCGAGGGAGGGAGGCAGAGGTAGGCGGCGGTGGCGGGCGGCAGGTGGCGGCAGGCGGCGGCGAGGGAGGCAGAGGTAGGCGGCAGCAGCTGGTGGCGGCGGGCGGCGACGGAGGAGGAGGAGGCGGAGGAGGCAGGACCGAGGAGGAGGCGGCCAAGGGAAAGGCTTACTATCGCCTCCCCCCCCCCCCTTCGCTCCATAAGACGCGGCTGATTTTTCCTCCTACTTTGGGAGGAAAAAAACTGTGTCTTATGGTGCGAAAAATACGGTAGTTGTCCCCGGCCACATGTTGCTATGACCCGGTCTGGTAAAATAGAAAAGAAAGAAAAGAGAAAGAACAGGTTTCTAATATATTTAATTTCACAATACTTGCGGATATAGAATATTTGTTGTTGTTCTGCTGTCTATGCAGATACAGAGATTGTCTGGTTTGCTGACTCTAGAACACACAACCTATAATTGTTCATGTAAGAAGCAATCCGTTTCTATATCTGAACCGCACAATTCTAAAGATTGGCCCTGAGCTTTGTTGATGGGGACTACAAATGCAAATCGAATTAGAAATTGCAATCCCTTAAATAGAAATGGCATATCCATTGGAATTAGGACATCTTCAACCCAGAATACCAAGGCAGATAATCCACAATGTCTGCTTTGTAGTGGATTATAAGTCACTGTAGACTTAGGGCTCTTCCTTACAGCCATAGAACCCAGAACATCAAGCCAGATCATCTATAATATCTGCTTTGAACTGGGTTATCTGAGTCCAGACTAACCTGTAACCCAGTCCAATGTGGATTGTATACAGCTGTGTGGAAGGGGCCTAAAGAAAAACACAGGGCACCCAAAGAGGCCACAGTGAAGTAAATAATAAACATACAATGGCATTCCTGACAGTGAGGTTGGCATTGGAGGAGGGAAGGAAGGTGGAAGGCCTGCCCCCCTCAGATGAGACAATGTTTGACAGTGAGTGCTTTTTTAAAAATGGGGGCATTGAAATTAGGGAAACCCAATGGAGGGGGTGTGATGCACATGCTGGCGCAGCTGAAGAAATGCACAGAGCCCAAGAGGCAAGTCTGAGTGGGTGAGTGGCAGTGGTGTGCTCTCCCTCCCTCAGCCACAACTTCAAACTGAGGCAGAGTAGCAGCATTGAGGGGGGGAGGCAAAGGCATGGCCCTGAGGCCCACCCCCCACGTCCCCATGCAATCCCACCCCCCTTCAGGGCAGAGTGAGCAGCACTGAAATGAAGGACGGCAATAAACTATACTCATGAAATGAAGGCTACAGTAAACAACAAATCTCAATTCTAACACATTTAATCAAAATGAAACTAAATGAAAATCTTTGAAAATTCAATGTAGCAATGCATTCAGAAAGACTGAAATAGATCTGTAAAATATGTAGTATAGTGTGTGTTGCATTGACGTCCAGCTGATGGTGCTGCTTTTGAAAAGAAGGATATTTTTACCCGTCACAGATTTGACATCTACATAATAGTAGGTATGTGAAAATATAAAAACACTTGCCTATTTGGATGCTGTGTTGTGGCAAAAATTCAAAGCAATCAGTGAAGTATTTTGGAAAATTCAAAATTTTGAACAAATGGACATTTACATTTTTAATATAGATTAATTTGGATAAACCATGATCCATTTCAGTATCCCAGATTTCGGTGGGGACCCCAATCAGTTTTTTGGTAGCCTCCCAAATACAAGAGGACAGAAATTTGTTTTTGATCCAGGAAGCTGAAATATTTGTTTTGGATCCAGCCCATTGGCATCAATGAGAGGGGGCTCCCCAGGCTCCCCTTCCCATCATTTTAGGCATTGTTTGTTCTTATATCCTTCATTAAGAACTGAATTAAAAGCACAAGAGTAAAGATCCCACTCTTTCTGCAATCCTTTCCCCTCTGTCTTTCAAGGGGAACTAGATTTAGGGTAAGGGCATAGGAAACCCCCTTTTTGCAATCTTTTCCCATTTGTCTTTCAAGCGGACCTGGATTTAACTCAAGGCCTCAAAAAACATGCTGGGATCCTTTCCCTTCTTGTGGCTGCCTCCCTACCCACACTCTATATCCAAAAGAAACCAAAAGCAGACATTTTTCAGTAGCCACTGTTCTGTTGTGGTCAAGAAAAAAATGGTGGCAAAGCCCATACTGTTACAGGTATTCAAACCAGCTGGACCAGCCAAAGGCTGTTTTTGAAAACGAATCTGTGCAAAATCCTATTAGAGATTACATCCCTCAAATGGGAGCTTCCCTTTTTGCTTTGGCTCAGCACTTAGATGACCATATCATGCAAATCTAATGAGCAATCTATGAGTAATTTTATCAAGTTTATTTAGCCAAAAAAGGTGAGCATTCAATTTGAGTAAACAGAGGTACTTTGGTTTATTGTTGTGGTTTATGTAATATATCAATTGATGTGGAGTGTGGCATGGAGTTTTGGTGGAACTTCATCCACTTTGAAAGTCCCCTAAAGTGACCATGGCTGAGCTCAGCTCAGGGAATGTTAAACTGACCATTCTCCTAGTGAAAAACCACCCAGTGGATTAAATAGAAGGATTGGCACTCAATGAATAACATGTGAGTTTGCTATGTCTCATGTGAAGCCAGTACTAGTCAGCTGCAATAAATGAAGCTGTGTTGTTGTTGTTTTTCTTTCCTATCATATTTGCAGATATGTACCTTTGCTTTCTTTGCCATTGACAATTTTTCACTGCTGGACCAGCTAGCAAAAATTGTATATAATCTGAATTATTATAGTAAATTAATGATGGAAATATACTATACCTATGTTGTTTAACTGTATCATTAAAAAGCGAAGAGTATATAGTAATATATTATTAATGGGTTTTGGTTTTAATGTTTTTGTTTATTTACTAATGTATTAATATATGGCATTGAATTTGTAAGGCTGCCCTGAGCCCCCTTCGGGTTTGAGAAGGGCAGGATATAAATGTCGTAAATAAATAAATATCTGCATGAACCGTATATCTACCTTTTATTTCCGATAAGCACATTTCATAATATTATCTGTAATTTTAAAAAAAATTATAGTAAAGTGAGTTTTTAAAACACGAGAAAAAAAAGAGAATCAATATTATTCAGAAGACAGTCATACAATAAAAGGTATAGGGGAATAGGATGACATGGTTACAGAATACGCTCATCAGTCTAATCTGAAAAGGACCATTATCAAGAGATCTATGCTTCAGTGAGCTCTTTCTCCTTTTTGTTACCATGTTTCCTTTTTATGGTTAAGTGAACTTCAAAACAATGACAAAAGAATATGCACAGAACCACATACAGTATTACATATAATAGGCTGTATCTCGGTGAAGCAACAGAACGGCTGTTAAGTTCTTAGGTTTCTCTAAACTTATTTTAAGAATGTCCTGTTGTTCCCCTCCCCTCTTCTGTTCCATGGCTGGGTGCACTTCTCAGTTACCAGAGGAATACATGGGGGAGAAAAACATTTGTCTGAAAGACGTGAAATGTTTAAAATTTAAACTACAGAAAGGATTAAAGGTTTGATTTCTGCTGTGAAGGCAGCAGCTGCATTGCTGGTTAATCATGTGAAGCAAAACAGTTGTATATTTCTAATATGTGTATGAATCTATATGTGATCGACAGGCAACATGTTTTTCAGGTATTTCAGAACATAGTATAAATAACAGTAGTTCTGCTAATGGAAAATCTGTAACAGTTAGGGTTCCCCACCACCATTTGTTGCTGACATTTTACTGGTTTGAACCAACAAAATGCATCACCGACAAAATGAACATTGTGGAATATCTCTAATTCTAGCTATTGGATCCTAACCATGCTTGATATGACTACTTTCCTCGGGAAGTATTGGGCAGTTATTACTGAAAAAGTTAGACTTTTGCTCCCTAAACTCCCTGCTGGCATGCCCAGTAGCTGTAGTTATTCTGGTTAGAGGACTTAGGAAATAATCCTTCAAGAAAGGCTTTTTTCCAAACTCTGAAAGAGTAAGACTCAGAGACATCACACTGAAGAATTCTCACAAAATACACCGAAACAGACTTGTTCTGGAATGCTATTCAGTGATATTTAAAAGTTGGAATTGCCAATATTTCACAGATGGAAACCAGGACACATGTGGCCAAGCAAAATCAGAACACAACAAGAAAGTGTGACCAGGTATAAAGGCAAATGTTATTAATGATGAAGAGCATATAAAACTAATGTTTAAGGTTGAGAAAATGTGAATTTTTCTAATGACTGGAGGGAAGCAAGAAAAAAGAGGAAGAAATCAATACATTCAATACAGTGGATGTGTGTGCGCCTTTTTCTGGGCTGTATGGGACCAATTATAAATGAATATTGCAACCACGATTACAATTTAAGCCATTTTATTTTTAAAAAATGCCAATACAAAAATATATATACTAAATTGGATCCATGTCCCAAAGTTTCTTACATTCAGTGAGATGCTAGTGAAGGACAAGGCTATTCTGCATATGCTGCTTGGGAGTATTTCTATATTGAGGACAAACTTTAAAGTTCTAAATAAAAGATGCAAAATAAGTGCTAGTGCATAAGAAAAATCCCACTATATGGGGATTATAAGAATAATCCTTTGTCTTCCCCTAAATACATAATTGTAAACCCTACTGCCTTATTCAAAGTGAAGAGAGGCTGAACCTTGGCCCTGGCCACTACAGCTCTTTTCCTCCTCAGTTTCCCCTGTCTTCCTGAACTAGTAGTACAGCCCATTATTTAAGGTTTGCCCACCTATAGTGCTACATACGTGCACACAACAGGGTTAATAATAAATACATCATTTTAACATTAAATATCATAAAATGTTGTGGCAGAGTGCCGTCAAGTGATTTCAGACTTATGGCAAACCTAAGGCAAGCCTATGACAGAGTTTGCTTGGAAACATCTCTTTAGAGAGGGTTTGCCCCTGAGGCTGGAGTGTGTGAAAAGTCCAAGGTCACCTGTTGGGTGTCCATGATTCCAGAGGCATAGTCCAGTGCTCAAACAAATACACACCTTGGTTGTCTTATAAAGTACATTATTCTAAAATCATAACTGCTCAAAATTTCAGCTTTTCGGTTTCTGTCCAAAGTACATAATAGGCATCTAAAGGTTAGAGCTCAATAATTCAAATTGATAAGAGAATTGTTTTATGAAGATACTCAAATAAATGTGTATTTGTTATCATGCAATCACATGCATCATAGTTAAAGGTGCAACGGAATATATCAGTCCTCTGCGGCTTGAAAGCCTGCTTATATTACTCACAAATGGATAGTAAGAGTTGACGCAGTCCACAATTGCTCCTTCTAATATTCCAGTTCAGAGTTCAAATCAAAATATGGTAATTTTGTAAAACCAAAAGCAAAGGGTGCGGCGCTCTTCTTCAGTCGGCGGACAGGATGTTTTCCTGCGCTAATCCGTTTCACTGCTCTGCGGCAACTTCATAGCGACTGGAAATCCAATGTGTCAGGACAATAGCTCCGTATCAGCCCAAATGTGGCTAAAAACAATATTTAAACATTAGTATAAACACCATTTGGGTGGAAAACAACATGTCATATAAACCAAAATACAGACCTTGTAATCATGAAAGTACATTCAAATGCGGCCAAAGCCTGCGGGTCGATTTCTCAGACAGGGAAAGCGGCGCATGTACAGAGCTTATAACCCATAGATTAAATTACCAGCAGATGTTACTAATTAGATTAATATCTCATTTAAAGTTAATCTATCATTTAATCCTTGAGGAGGTTCACATTTTAGATTTGTTATCTATTTATTTTCAAGAGATAACAATCTCCTTTTGATATCTGTGTGGGGGGATGGTTCAAGTCGCTCCAACACTCTAACATTGAAGTCCTCACATCCATGCTTCTGAGTAAGAAAATGTAAATATAGTGGTGAATTGTCACATTTTGTGCGTAGGCAGAACGATGTTCCTGGATCTTGACCCTCAATTCCCTCCCCATCTCCCCCACATAGAGATTCCACAAAAACACGGAGTAGAACAAGGCTACATTGACCAATCTACGACAGATTTTCTTATTAATTATCATCCCAATACACCTAAATATTATTTATTGCCAAAAATTCATAAAGGCACTTTTCCTCCACCTGGCAGACCAATAGTTGCAGCCACGGGCGATCTGCTCCAGCCATTGGCTATTTTTCTCGATTATTATTTAAAGCCTTTTACTATAGCTACTCCTACATACATCAGAGATACTGGGGATCTGATCTTGTCACACCCCAGCCTGAATCCTTAGCCAAACCAGGCCAAAGCCATGTTTCTGAGATTCCAGCTAGAACCGAAAGCAAGCCTCTGCAGGAGCCTACAGTTCAATCCATGTTCAAGGACAGGCGAGACTCAGCTCCATCCTGGGCCGATAAGAGGCACTGGGAAAGTGGAGTCTGCTTCTTTTTCTTGGTTTCTTCAAAGGCTGCAGATATTGTAGGTATTTTCCCACCCAGGTTTTCAAAAAGGCCAGATGTGGCACAGTGATGAAAAGAGTGGACAATACTGATGTTTCTTTTAGTTTTTCCCAAGATGGATTAAGTGTTCACCTTTTGTTACTCTACCTAGTGAAGGGGATGGTTTCCTTTTTAAAAAAAACAAGGGATAGGGTACAGCAATCACATCGACCCATGAATACGTTGATGCAGGCTTTTTGGGTAATTTTTTAGGCAAAAATTTCTAGACTTATAAATAAGTATCTAAAGAAAACAAAATCTGCCACATATGCCACACTACATGTGATTGGGATTGCGTTGCTTGGCATATCTATTTCAGTAACAGTGATAACAAGCTGCAGGAGGTCGGTTTAGATCAGGATCCTCACCACGTTGTTACTTAAACTATTTCACTCTAAAGGTAGTATGAACTTCAACTAGGAATGATATTTAGAAAAAATATTGTTAGGTCTAGGGTTATAAATAAATAGGTCCAAGTTGTGAAGCTATCGTTCCATTTTACCAAATACTAATCTAGCTTAGCCTGCTGGGACTATATTGCATGAAGGATAGTCAAATAAATGTGTTAACCTTTTAGTCATACAATAAATGTATTTGTAATCTGAGTTTGGAAAATGAGAAAGAAATATGTGTATCTTGTGAGAAATATTTTCCTATCTCTCCCCTAATTTTATTCTTTTCATTTGTTGATTATAATTATGGCAAAGACAATTATGATGTTGGCAATGATAGCAAATAAAAAGAAAATTTATTTTTGCCAGGTATTTGTACTTCCTACATTAGAGGTTATGCCCACTTTTATTGACATAGTCTGCTTTTTGGATGACTGTCAGAAATGGGATTTTTAAATTTCATTTTGGACTGATATTAAGAAGCCATCTAGAGTCTGTCATAGATGGTTACTATTTAAGAAATAAATTTGAAATAACCAAAAGTACATTTTCAAAGTGAAATAAATATGAAAAAAGTAATTAATTATTTTGCAAATTTGTTTCAAATATATTGTTTTAAAAATTGTTTTGGAAAAAGGCAGTATTTTCCTGAATATAGTAAGTCCACACAGAATGTTCATAACATTCAGATGGATGGGATGCACCCATTCTGTCAGTATGTCAGTATTCTACACATTTTTTAAAAAAAAATTGGTGCTAGTAATCTCATTTTCACATGGCTAGCAATTATTCTGTGAACTCTCTGCTCTCTCCTAGTATATTAACAACAAAGTTTTCTCAGGCCAAAGTTTATCAAGAATGAATAAACAGACCTCACTCATATGCAATTCATGGGTCTAATTCTCATTAGTGGGGAAGCTGCATTAACCTGTTCTGGCAATGTAAAAGGGCCTTGGGGTGAGAATAAATGCAATTAGTACCCACTTTAAGGCACTTTTCCATTGCCAAAGTGGTGTTATGTTGTCTTAGTATAAACGAAAATTAGATCCACTTTGGAGCTTTTTATGTTGTACTAGTAGTGTTTCAATATAGAACATTTTCCTTTTTAGCAAAATCAAGATAATAAGGGTCTGAAAGGTGTGCAAAGCATATGGCAAATAAAGTAATTTTCCTGTGAGTCTGTGATATTGCCATTTCCCCTAACAGTCTTGAGTCTCTTTCATAATAGAAGTTTCTGAGGGCTTAGAGTACTAGGAAATATAAAATACCTATGGGACATATTCCAGTACTGTACATTAAATTTGAGGATTTTACATGTGATAAAGTATGTCAGTGTTGCTTACAGGGAATTCCAGTGATACCTCAGCTTTCTTGGACTTATTATAAATCCTTTGTTGGAATTATTGCGGCTGGTTCAATAATTCAGATTAGCCCTCATGTTTATTAATGCTCTACATCTGTGCAAACAACATGTCAAGCAGAGAGTTTATTGTAATTGCCTGAGCAAACAGAACCTGAAAGAAGCAATTTCCAGTTACAATGTGCTATGACAAGTAATGAGGTAATTGGCATTCTGTCCTGATTACTTCCACCTTCTTTTTCATCAGGTCTATATTGTGTGTGATAGATAGTTTTATAAGAAATGAAGGTGTTTGATAATATGGTTTGCTGCTGCTTAAGGTTAGTGATTAAAGACAATCATCATTTTCTCCCAGAGATCTTATTAGTTTTAACATTATTTATTCATATGTGTAAGATGTAGGCCCTAAACCTATCTTGCACTGTTGTAACATATGTTAAAATGTAAACTCAACTGCAAACTCAGCAAATGGGGAATATGTTCTAGGTTTCCAAGGCTGGAAAACAAAGCAACTTTTTCAATGATGAAGTCTGTATAGGAACACCCGGGACAGCTAGCTATGAAATCAATCTGCTGTATTGCCTTGTGCTTTCTAAGAGTGTCGTATTCCTTCAACACATTCAACACTACAGATTGAAACAAATCCCTTCATTCAGTTTGCAGGACCTAGAATTTGTCAAAGGAAAGAATGCATTTCATTTTATACACTGAAAGATGCAAGTAAGAGGACTCTAGGGATGGGCGAATTCACCTATTTCTGACCCACATCATTTTCAGTTTAGTTCATTCATGTGCCTTCCATCATATTTCTACATTAATCACTACACTAAACAAATAACAAAACAAAATACACTCCAAAGTTCAGATGCAATCTGTATTGAACCATGCATTTCAATTGGTTTCAAAAATACATTCTAAAATGTGTTGTGATATGTTCTCATCCTCACTATCATCCAAAAGATCCTATTAGCAGTCTCAAAGACTGAGGCAAAGGTTGTAGGCCTCATCAGACGGGGTAAATTGAATGTCCTAGGAGGCTTTCACCCTGTCTTGGGGATGGACCTCCATGCCAGACACTGCACAAAGTTGTGTGAATTCCGGTGTAGGCCCCGCCCCCAACCAGGGTGGAAGTGTTATCAGAAGCTTCCCCCACAACAAAGGAGGCTTCATGGGACTTCTAAGAATGGTAACGCTTCCCACGTCTGATGGGAAAAGCATCACCAAGAGGGAGCTGTGCACAAAGTGACAGATTCGCCCTGCTGCCTCTCTATTTTTGCTGCAATGCCAGGTATAGCGGGATGCTTCACCTGGCCTTTCTGATGAGGTCTTTTATCCAAATCTTTAATTGTTTTATTTAGCTATGGAAATGTTTATACCACATCTTAAGGATCTGCTGACATGATTTTCAATTTCAAGTCTTTCATCTTGTTTTAACAAGCCATTGTGCAGGATTTTGCCAATAAATTTTAACATGAAATGTAATTTGTGTATATTAAACTATCAGAAAGCAAATGTGTCACTATTACAGATACCTAGGTAGACGATTTGGAGTATTTCACTGACAATCCTGTTGAATCCCTGGTCAATAAGTGAAATCAAAATCTAACCAGGGCTATTGACATGATCACTCCCAAATATCTGCTACAGGCTCCCTGGTATAGAGATACACTCAGACAGGCATGGAGCCGAGGGGGGGGGCTTGAGGGGCTTCAGCCCCCCTCCCCGAAATTCTCAGGGTGGTCCGCAAAAAGGCCTTACTGGTATCCTTGTCTGTGCCTGGGCATCTTTTTTCGGCATCCTTGTCTGTGCCTGGGCCCTTTCCGCACTCTCTTTCCTTTTTGGTGCCCCTGGTTTCAGCCTTTGGTGCCGGGAGAGAAAGGGGAGTGTGCCGACAGCCCAGGCACCAAAGAGGATGCTGCTGCACCACAGACCATTTGGAGGTCGCAATAGGCCTTTGCGCCTGTGCATTGAAGTCTTGCCTCACTCGTGGCTGGGAGTGGAGTGTGTCAAGCCCTTCGGCTGCCTTCTGGGACTCTCTGGATCCAGGTAAACAACAACTCCCATTTGAAAAAGGGCAATCATTCCCCAACTCCTGCTTCTATGCACAGTTGTGCACATTGGCTCTATGAGCCAAGTTTAGTCCAGATCCAGCATTGGATTGGTTCAATGCCCTCTGGATAAGGGCGCACTACAACTCCCAGATCCAAGGTTAATCACCCCCAAACCCCGCCTGTCCTGTATGCACAGATGGCTATGTTTGGTCCAGATATGTGCTTTCTGGATCCAGGTAAACAATAACTACCATTTGAAAAGGCCATCATTCCCCAATCCCTGCCTGTATGCACTGTATGCACTGTTGGGCACATTGGCTCTATGTGCCAAGTTTGGTCCAGATCCAGCATTGGCTTGGTTCAATGCCCTGGTTTTTAAAGTAATAATAATAATGATAATAAAACAGTTATTCTGCATTAAAATGAAGTTAGTTGTGCTACTAATATGGGTAGCAGCCAAAAGAAGCCAAAGAAAAATCGACTGGGCCAGGCGAGACGGAGACGGCTGAGAGAGAGACGCGGGCGAGTTGGTAGGCGGCCATATCAGCCACCTCTGCCTGCATCCACTCAGCTCAGTGCCCCTGTGGCTAATAGCAGCCCAGACCATGTGGAACCCATCAATGCTAGAGGTCCTACCCTTGACCCGGGGCCTCAACAGCTCATTTCCCCCCCCTCCCATCTACGGCCCGGGCTAGTGCTGAGCCGGCACTGAACTCGTCAGCCATCCAAGGTTCAGGTCGAAGATCGCAGAAAAGAGGGAGGGCCGGTAAGACCCAAAAGAGACCCTTTCGATCGCGGACCTTCTGGGGGGCCGGCTATAGCCGGAAGGAGAACCATCTAGACCGGCCCTATGAATCGGCCCCGGCTGACCACACTATTAATACATCAAAGGGCCAGAAGGGCCACCCTAGCAATCAATTGGACAAGCTGCCCACAGGGTCTCACCAGGGACATGGGTGTTCGGCCGGCGAACGGGCCTTGGTTTTCCTTGCTGGGAATGGGGGACCCGGGATCAAGGGGCTGCCGGCTGAATTGGCAACGAATGACCGAGACCCCTTGCAGGCCTCCCCTTTTCACGGGGTATGCCGGAAACTGAACCCCCTGCCAATTTCTGCCAACTAGGTTCGCTGAGTATCCCAGTGATCTCGGGGCGGGGTGAGTACGGTAGGCGCAGGCCGAATGCTAATGTCACTGCGAGAACCGGACCGAGTCAAAGACGGACTCGACTCGGTTCTGACCTGCGTCCTATCCCCAGACACGCTGTTGATAGACATCCAGTTCTCCCCCCTTCCTCTCTGGTGCTGGTTAACGCACGCTCCGTTCGGAACAAGACCGCCACGGTCAGGGAATTTTGCGAAGATCTTAAAGCGGACTTGTTTTGTATCACCGAGACTTGGCTTCAGGAGAGCGACTCCATCTGCCTCCATGAAGTGGTCCCCCCTGATTACGTTGCCACGCACCAGAATAGGAACGAGGGACGGGGGGTGGCGGCAATACTCTCCCGTGATGGATTACACCTTAGAGCGATCCCTGCGCTTGTCACCTCGGGATTGGAGAGTGTTGGCCTGGTGTGGGAGTCCCCGGAGAGCCTGGCGATCCTGCTGGTGTACCGTGCGCCTAGCGCACCGGCGGAGAGTCTGGCGCGGCTGCTGGAGACTGTGTCGGAGTGGGCATTGAGGTTTCCCAGACTTATTGTTCTGGGTGACTTCAATGTCCACGCCGACACAGCCTCCGTCCCATCTCCAGCCGCGGACCTAATCTCGACCATGGCGACATTAGGCCTCTCCCTGTGTAACTCGGGACCCACACACTCGGCCGGACACACCCTCAATTTGGTGTTCAGCGCAGGGGTTCAAGTGGACCTAGCCTCTGCAATAGAGGTACCATGGTCGGACCACTGTGCTCTAAGTATCCGGGTTGAGCAACCGCCTCCCCCATGCAAGGGCGCCAAACAGATTTTTGTTCGCCCAAGGAGACTTATGGAACCCGAAAGGTTCCTGAATGCTCTGAGGGATCTGGAGTCTATCAGCGCCTCAGTCGATGAGCTAGTCCAGGCCTGGAACACCTCACTGGCTAGAGCTCTCGACGAGATTGCCCCAGGCGCCCTCTCCGACCCGCAATCATCGGTCCCCTGGTATACAGGGGACCTTAGGATCATGAAGCGGGAAAGGAGACAGCTAGAGCGCGAGTGGCGGAAACTCCGTGACGGAGCCTCACTATCAGCTTATAAGCTAATTAAAGAGGCTTATGAGCATGCGGTCAAGGCAGCCAAAAATGAATACTTCTCTGCCTTGATAGCGTCTGCAAGCTCACGCCCGGCTCAACTGTTTAAGGTAATTCGATCTTTGACGATGGTCCCTACCGTCCCAAAAAATAGTGATCAGGCCCTCACTGCCGGTGCTTTTCAGAGCTTTTTCACAGACAAGATACTGAGTCTCCGCCGGGACCTTCCGGCCACAGTTGACACAGTGAGAGAGCTAGAGACTCCGTGGCCCTCCGCCGGGCCCACCCTCGACCGGTTTCGGCCACTGGACGCAGATGCTGTTGATAAGATAGTGACTGCAGCCGGCCCTACCACCTGCTCCCTCGACCCGTGCCCCTCCTGGCTTGTTAGATCTTGCCTGGAGGGGTTACGTGGGCCTCTGTTGAATATCATTAACAGCTCCCTTGAGCAAGGAGTCTTTCCAGAGTGCTTAAAAGAGGCGGTGGTAGCTCCATTACTGAAGAAACCATCATTGGACCCTGCGGTTCCCTCCAACTACCGCCCAGTGTTGAACCTTTCGTACCTGGGCAAGGTAGTTGAGAGGGCAGTAATGGAGCAGCTGCAGTCCTTCTTAGATGATACAACATGGTTAGACCCCTTCCAGTCCGGCTTCCGTTCGGGGCATGGGACGGAGACGGTCCTGGTCTCCATCACAGATCAACTCCGCTGCCAGCTCGACCAAGGCGGGTCTGCGCTGCTCGTGTTATTGGACCTCACGGCAGCGTTTGACACGGTCGACCACAATCTCTTGATCCACCGCCTGGCCATGGCTGGAGTGAGGGGGACTGTCCTTAAATGGCTGACCTCCTTCCTCCGCCAGCGGTCTCAGCGTGTGAGGAGGGGCAGGGTGGTCTCCGAGGGCTCCCCATTAGTGTGCGGAGTACCTCAGGGGGCCATTCTCTTCCCTCTGTTATTTAACATCTACATGCAGCTGCTTGCACAGCTGGTGCGGAGTTATGGGCTGGTCTGTCACCAGTACGCTGACGACACCCAGCTCATTCTGAGGATGGAGGGCAGGCCGGAGTCCATCCCCGATAATTTCCAACACTGCCTCGAAGCCGTTACTGGATGGCTGCGAGCCAGTAGGTTGAGGGTGAATCCGGCGAAGACGGAGATCTTGTGGCTGGGCCGCCCGGGCGCGGTGGGTGCCCGGCTTCCGACCCTGGATGGTGCGGCGCTGCACCCAGCGCCGTCAGTGAAGAGTCTGGGTGTCCACCTGGACTCCCAGCTGTCCATGGAGGCCCAGGTCTCCATGGCTAGCAAGGCTGCTTTCTTCCACCTCCGCCAGGCTAGGAGGCTGGCTCCCTACCTCTCCCGGAGCGACCTAGCCACGGTGATCCAAGCCACGGTCATCTCGAGGCTCGTGTACTGTAATGCGCTCTACGTTGGCCTGCCTATGTCGTCGATCCGGAGGCTCAAGCTGGTGCAGAACACTGCCGCCCGGCTCCTGTCTGGGGCCCCAGCAGGTTGCCGCATAACACCAATTTTGCAGGATCTGCACTGGCTGCCTATCGAGCACCGGGTCGCCTTCAAAGTGCTGGTTCTTACCTTTAAGGCCATTCACGGCCTGGGGCCAGCGTCCCTGAGGGACCGTCTCACTCCATATTGCCCATCGAGATCACTACGGTCCGAGGAGGCCAACCTCCTGGTAATTCCATCTGTAAAGTTGGCTCATTTAACATCTACCCGCCGGAGGACGTTCTCCGTGATAGCCCCCACGCTATGGAACGCCCTCCCGGCCAAAGCCAGAGCCCTGAGGGACCTACTCCCGTTTAGAAGGGCCTGCAAAACCTATTTGTTTAGGCAGGCCTTCGGTGAGTAGGCTCGTGTGTACACCCACTGGGCTGCTGTATCTGCTGCTGCTCTATTGTTTTAGCTGTATTGCATTGTTTTAATTGTGTTTTTATGTGTTTTATGTTTTTAACCCTCTGGCGCTGTGCCATTGGCTTTTGTGAGCCGCCGCGAGCCCCTGGGAGTTGGCGGTGCAGAAATCCCAATAAATAAATAAATAAATAAATAATATGCTGTCTCCAAAGGCAGAGTATGTAATGTACACCATCAATTAAGAAAGATACTGAGGTACTTAAAGTGTTGGAACTGTGTGCCAAAACTTACTATCGGTCAATACATTTCCTTTTGACTGTGTTAGCTACTGTGTTAGCTACCAGTAACGACCTGCAATGGCTAGGGAGAAGAAAAGAAGACTGTTGCTGTAAAGTAAAAAATAAGTCAAAAAGTATTCTAAACATTTTGTTAATGAAAGTAAATCAATAACATTTATTACTTAAACTGTTATGTTTATTCATATCATGATCTGATCACCATGCTCAATATATCCCATATGCATGGGGGTATTGGGATAACAATACAAAAGGTTTGCTAGGGTAGATCCTCTCTCACTCAGACTCACCCCCCCCCCAATCAAAATCCTGGCTATGGGGCTGCCCTCAGGGAAATGAAATGAGAAAGATTATGACTAGAGTGCAGATTGCAGAAAACCCGACTGTTATGCTATAAGACATGGTATAGACTCTAACAGCTGGTAAACTGGCTAGCGTTTCTGGGAGTTGAAGTCCAAAACACCTGCAGGGCTGGCAGTTGGACAGCCCTGGAGAGGGCACCTTTGCTCCTATAAGGTGGCAATACTTGCAGCGAAAAAAAGCTTTCCTCTCTGCAAGCATTGTGTCTGTGGACTCATGTCCAGCTGAGCTGTTCAGAGTGGTGAGAAGTTTAATGCAGGTACCCTCCCCTCTGAACCCATTGATATAACCTTAAGTAGCTCACTGTGATGCTTTTAACAACCATTGATACAGCCTATGATACCACCAACCATTGTATCCTTCTGGAACACCTGGAGGGGCTGGGAATTGGAGGCACTGTGCTGCAGCATCGCATAGTGGATTGAACATTGTACTTCAGCTCTTGAAATCAGAATTTGAATCCTCACTCAGTTTTAAGCGATATTGGAGGAGTCTTTCACAGCCTCAAAAGAAGCTGAAGGCAACCACTCTCTGAAAAAAATCTTCCCAAGAAAACCCAATGATAGGTTCACCTTAGAGCAGGGGTGCTCACACTTTTTCAGCATGCAAGCTACTCTTAAAGCAACCAAGTCCAAAACATCTACCTGCCCCTGCCGCCGTGCGCTCCCGCGCACTCCTTCCGCCGTGCGCTCTTGCCACCACGCATACTCCTGCTGCTGTTTTCCGCCCGCGCAGCGCTTCTTCTGCCTGCAGGGCATTGAAGGAAGGAGAAAGCACGAGGCGGGGCATCCAGAGGGCGCGTTCTGCCCTGCCTGTCTCACCAGCAACGGAGGCTGCACAGCGGCTTCTGGACGAGAAAGAGACAGAGCACTCCCACCAGAGGCCCCGCCTCATGCTTCCTTCTTCCTGCAATGCCCCGCAGGCGAAAGAAGCACAGTGAGAGCAGAAGCCAGCAGCAGGAGTGCGCATGGCAGGGGCGCCCCATCCGGCTGATGAGGCCCGAAGATCACCTGGAAGAGGGCTGAAGATCTACTAGTAGCTCCCGAGATACCTAATGAGCACCCCTCCCTTAGAGTAACCATAATCTGGAAATTACAAAGGCACACAATAACAACAATAGTCAGAAACCAATTGTAACTTAATTGATTACTTGTCATTTTTGCAAATAGTTCAAAATGATAGTTCCCTGTATGTCCTGGCATTTTATTATATTAAAGATGGTATGAACTCTTGTTATTTGACTCTTTTTCTATGCTTTTCTTTACTTTTGGAATTCATGACAGTGCTATGTTGGAATGTGAGTGTCGGTAGCCTAAATTCTTAAACTGTGTTTTTAATTTATTTGACGTGTTAATAGTGATTGTTTTTATAACTTTTATGTGATATTGTTTTTATACTCCTGTACTGTTTATGTTATATACTACACTTGTACTGCCTTTTAAGCCACCCGAGTCTCATTTGGGAGATCGTGGCTGGATATAAATAAAGTTTATTATTATTTATTAATTATTGTTTTCCTGAAGTCATTAAATCAATTAAATATTCTTAGCATTCAACAATTGATTCAGTGGGTCTATTCTAGTTGGAGCATACCAGCCATTATTTCTCACATGAAGCAGTGGTGGAGGCCACAACACATAATCATACTTAGGCAAATTCAAGGAAATTCTTCTTCCATCCATACTAACCAACATTTTTTCCATCCACACTATCTACCTTATAGCATTTTTTTCTTTAGGCTTTACTTGTTAAGGAGAAACAACCTTGCACGTGGCTTCAAAATACTACTAGCTCTAAGACATTAGTAAATTTAAGGCTGTTCTACACAACCACAAAAAATGAGACAGAGCCACTGTCCAAAATCCCAGTTCTGGCCTGTTTGTGGCTAGACACAAATGCCCTGAATTGCCTCAGCAGTGAATGGGGTCTGTACTGCCCATCCATGCCAAAGCCAGTTCAACACTGCTGGGCAGGGGCCCAACTGGCACCATTTTCCCATCCTGTTGCTGCCAACTATATCACAGCTAAGTGAATGATACATTGGTCAATGTGAGTACTGCACCTTAACTCTTTTTTAAAGTATTATCATGTTATCTAAATGTTATCTAAGACAGTGTTTTTCAACCTTTTTTGAGCCGCGGCACATTTTTTACATTTACAAAATCCCATATGTGTTAGAGTTAAATAAACTCTAATACATATGGATGGAAGACTTTCTACAAGTGTTACTACCACCAACCAAAATGACACAAAATGACACTCTAATACAGTAGTACATCTTGTTAATATGTTTTTAAATGTATTTATACACTCAGTGTGTAACCTGGGCCCATTTCGATGAACACAACATATATATGACTTCCTCTCACATACTTATACATGCCTATCATGTCTTCTTTCAGCCTTCTCTTCTTTAGGGTAAACATGCCCAGCTCTTCAAGCCACTCCTCATCTCCAGATCCTTGTGAAATTTCACCGAGTGAAACTTGCTTCTAGTTAACTATGGATGTCATGAAGCTGTTATAAACAGTTCCTTGGGGGAGGCAACTCTTGAAAAATCCAGTAAAATAGTTAAAAAAAAAACATTTCCAAGTCGAGAGGCTCAATTTGTTTCTTGGAAACCTGTGAATGCTTCAGCCTCCTGATGCTCCCAGGTTCGCTCACTGCCCAATTCACTGACGTGGAGCTTCCAGCTTTGGCTGTTCTTGCGAGAAATCCAAGACAACGCGAAAACGCCGACTCAATCACTTCCGCCCAGTGCTCTGCTTTTGCGGAGGGAGGAGGGAGGCAGCGAAAGAGGCCACACAGATCTATGAAACGTATGGGAGCATCGGGAGGCTGAAGCAGCCCTGAGCGGGAGCTGGAGCCATCCTGAGTCGAGGTTCCTGAAGGCTTCCTCAAGGCGGGCCTGACCCTGACATTCGGCTGAGCCCTTTCTTTGCCTCGGGGAGGATCTTTGGGGAGAGAAAGAGGGAGAAAGAGCTGCTAGGAGGGGGAAGAGTGCCAATTTCCCACGGCACACATGATGGTCACTCACGGCACACTAGTGTGCCACGGCACACTGCTTGGGAACACACTGATCTAAGAATCTAAATATTCTTAAATATTCTTATTAAGAATATTTAAGACAAGAGTTTAATCCATCTTGGGAGAACCTAAAAGAAGCACTAACCTCCTCAACTCTTTCTGCCAATGGTACCACTTCCTGTGGGCTCTGGGTTGCCTCCTCCTTCTGCATCTCCCATAATTCTGAAGCACTGTAATGGAAAACATGTTGTAGTTATGTTTCTGGTGTCAGGAGACAGCCTTTTAAAATGACATTTTAACTTTAAACAGTGAAGCTTTTATTTTTCCTAATTTTATCTATTGTTTAATAATTTGGGATGGTGCTCTTTAGTTTCTAGTATCATGTTTTGTTGTTTATTGTCTAAGCCTGCAGAGAGAATAGTTGCATGAAGGATACCACAGTGATTGCATTAAATAAATCAATAAACCCTGCCAAGAGCTTAACTCAACTGCAGGTTATTAAAATGAAACAGATTCATTAATCTAAGCAAGATTGTCTTTGCCATGTTCTTTGAATTCAGAACAGAGGGGAAAGGTCCTGCTTGTTAACATGATCCTCAGAATATAATATCAAACTTTGGCCACATCTATAGTGGGAAAGTTACTCCAGTTTATGTCAGGCCTGGAGCAGTCTGATATATGCTGAATCCAGGACCAGTGTCCAAGTGGGCTGGGACTGTATCAGCCCTGCTGGGATATCACATCTTCTATGTCACAACTAACACTTCCGACTAGCCATGGAGTTCCAAACAAGTGCCCATGTCTCTCTTCCTGGTTTAATGTGTCAGAATGGTTATTGTGAAGATAACATAAAGAAAAGGTCATTTCCCTTCTAGCAACCTATAATATAATGAATACACAAATCCTAGGCAAATTCTGTATATTTATTACATTTATATTTTGATTTTCCTCCTGGATCTCAGAGTAGCATAACTCACTCAACTGTAGGTAATTAAACTGCCATTGCTCCATCCTATGGATCTTGGGATTTGCAGTTCAGTCTGGGGTACTCAAAATTCTCAAAGAAATCTACTGCCTATTAGCCAACAAACTACAGGATTTCATAGAATGGAGCCGTAATAGTTAAAGTGGAAGTATAGTGCTCTCTGAATTGTAGATCCACTTTGAAAGTGCATTATATGGTCAGTGAGTGTAGACTATTATAATGCATTTTAGCTACTTTGAATTGCACTATATGAGTCTACTAGGGGTGAATATCTCTGGTCGTTATCCTTAGAAAACCGTTATTATTTCATATTAAAATCAATTTAGACCCCAATTCGACCCGCGGCCAGAAACCCGGAAGTGATGTTATTAAATCGAAACCGGGTCAGCCATTTCCGTAAAGGGCATGTTATTATGACATTTTTATTTCCACCCTTTCTTATTTTTAACCCGCGTTGGTTCTCAGCTGGCGAGGGGAGGGTGGAGGCGCTCTCTCCACTCTCCTCTCGCCAGCTGACAGCCAGGGCGGGTTATCTTTAACCTGCCTTGGCTGTGAGCTGGCCAGGGGAGAGTGCAGGGTGCTGCCTCCACTCTCCGCTCGCCAGCTGACAGCCAAAGCACGTTATCTTTAACATGCCTTGGCTGTGAGCTGGCCAGGGGAGAGTGCAAGGTGTTGCCTCCACTCTCCCCTCGCCAGCTGAGAACCAACACAGGTTATCTTTAACCCGCCTTGGTTCTCAGCTGGCGAGGGAGCATGGAGGGCATGCACACCATCCTTCCTCTCCAGCTGAGAATCAACCCGCATTAGAGATATCGCGGGTTGATTCTTAGCTGGTGAGGGGGCGTGGAGGCGGGCACCCCCTGTGCACTGCACATGCGTGGCACCAATAACAAAATAATAAAAAAATTCGTAATTAAATACGAATCAATTTTGAAATTTTCCCAAAAATTTTCGGAACACTTTCAATTTTGAAACAAGAGCAGCCCCCCCCCCCCCAACGAGTTTAGAAACACATTTTTTATGGATCAACCATCCCTAGAGTCTACATTGACCATATGATGCAATTTCAAACTGCATTATATCACAATGTACTTGGGGCCATAGATAACACCCTTACATCTGCTGTAATGTATAATAATGTATAATACCTCATGGCTCTGAGACTAGAATAAGGATTTCTTATCATTTAGTTTTTTATACAAGCCATCAAAATTTGCAAGTTTCTTCATAAATTTGGTTTGAGAAATTTGAATGTGAGAAAAAAGAAACTATTATTATTATTATTGGAGGAAGAGAAGTGCACCTGTTTCCCATGACACAGTTACCTACATTACCCTTAGCCAGTGGTTTTACTCATGATAGTGCTGGTACCAAGGAAAGTGTGATGGAGCTATTCCATTGTCCATCTTAAAGTGCTGTGAAACCAGCTAACATTTTCTCTTCAGGTGGCATGATAGAAGGTCGTTCTTGAACTTCACAGGTGTAGCACAACAACTGCCAGCCAGTAACAATGGAGTTATAAGACTCGAAACCCTTTTCACCTTTATAACTTAGGTCTCATCTACACTGTCCTTATATCCCAGGATCTGATCCCAGGTTATCTACTTTAAACTGGATTATATGATTCCGCACTGCAATATAATCTGAGATAAGCAAATAACCTGGGATCAGATCCTGACATATAAGGACAGTGCAGAAGGGGCCTTAGTTATCCTGCCTGTCTCTGCCAAATGGTTCAACAGTAAAATGAATACAAATAAAATTAAAATTAGGCATATATTACAATAGTTGTTTTTTTAAATTAAATTAAATCAAATAGTTCAAATAACAACCACAATAAGTAATGAAGAATATTCAGTATGTTAAGAAAAACCCTTCAACTACAACTTGTCTCCCTTTGGCTGCAATACATTTTAAATGAATACCTGTGTTAGTCATTTTAAAACCATTTTAATGAAATTGTATCATAATTACTTTTAGGGTATATGTTTTACTCATGTTTTAGTTTACTACGTCTTATTGGATTGCTTTTTATTATTTTCACCTCAATATTTAATTCTTTGTTTTAAGTTTACTGTTGTTTCTGTGCATTATCTTGTATTATTTTGATGTGTTTGTATTCATTTGAGGCATTGAATATTTGCCTTTTGTTTTGTGTATGTAAACCACCCTGAGTCTTTTCGGGGAGAGAGGGTGGTCTAGAAATAAAGTTTATTGTTGTTGTTGTTATTATTATTATTTACTGGAACCCATTCTCCCAGACTGACCCTTGAAGCCCAAATACTAACAGGAGCATGGGCCAGTGTGGGAGTTTACTACTATCAAGAGACAGTCTACTATTACTCAATTCCCATAACAAGCTCATGGCATTGAGCAATAGTATCAATCCAAGGATTCCCAACCTAATGAAAGAAATGCAAACTCAAAAATCACATTAATTTTATTCATTGTCTCATTATGGTTTGTCTTTATATCACAAAATTAAAATATACATTAGTATAATGATTAATAAATTCTAGATATTTAACAACTGATTTTATTTCTTTGTATAGGAGCCCCTGGTGATGCAATGGGTTAAACCCTTTTGCCAGCAGGACTGAAGACCAACAGGTCAGAGGTTTGAATCCAGGTAGAGTACAGATGAGCTCCCTCTGTCAGTTCCAACTCCCCATGCGGAGATATCAGAGACGCCTTCCACAATGATGGTAAAATATCAAAACTTCTGGGCGTCCCCTGGGCAACGCTCTTGCAGATGGCCAATTATCTCACATCAGAAGTGACTTGCAGTTTCTCAAGTCACTCCTGACATGACAAAAAATTATTTGAGTGTGGGTGGTGGGGAGATGGGTTTATTGATCTTGATGGTCCATGATGTATCCAATTTTTGTTTCAGTGGTCTGTGTTCTTTTAAAGGCTGGGAACCACTAACCCATAGGGAGGCAATAAGATAGATAGGTCTGTCAATCAGTTCCACATTCAAATGCATTTATTAGTTGTCTGCCTCATTGCAAATCTATGTTATCATTACGAAAATTATGAGCACTGATACTACAGTTGTAACTTTAAAATAAAGTACAGGATTTGTTGACCTGAAACTAAAATATTAGCATAATATGAAATATTTTAGTGCTCATTTAATGTGGTTCTACACTGTCATTTTAACCCTGCTGGTCTGCTCGGGTCAATCTGACCCGTTTTGGAAATTTGATATTTGTTTATTCATTCATTTTTTGATTTTGAAACTTGTGGTTCCTTCTATGTTCCTAATTTACGGGGTTCATACTAAGGGTACTTAATTTTTTTGTTTCGGTGCTTTACTTTTTGCGCTACAGTTTTTTACACACTTGTTATGTTCGGGTCAAATTGACCCGGTAGCCTTTTATACTAATCTAATACCATATTTTGAGTAAAACAAAGGATTTTTAGTTTATTTTGAGACTACTTATTGCATCTACTATTGTTTATCAAGTTATCTACTTGCTTTAGGTGGACATAAATGGATGGATACATTTATGCAAATGATTTCAGAACAAACCATATGCATTTTCTTTCAGTGCCATTTTTTTCTTATCCTGGTTTTCTTATCCTGGCTGCATTACCAGGTGTGTGTGACTCCTCCCTGCCCTCAGAATAGTACCTTTGTTATGCAAAACAGTAACAGGGGAGAAGCCACATACATGCACGGAATGTGGAAAGAGATTCAGTCAGAGTGACAAACTGCGTATCCATCAAAGGACCCACACAGGGGAGAAGCCACATAAATGCATGGAATGTGGAAAGAGCTTCAGTGAAAGTGGGACTCTGCATATCCATCAAAGGATCCATAAAGGGGAGAAGCCACATAAATGCATGGAATGTGGAAAGAGCTTTAGTCGGAGGGACAGTCTGCCTATCCATCAAAGGACCCACACAGGGGAGAAGCCACATAAATGCGTAGAATGTGGAAAGAGCTTCAGTCAGAGTGGAGATCTGCGTATCCATCAAAGGACCCACACAGGGGGGAAGCCACATAAATGCGTGGAATGTAGAAAGAGCTTCAGTCAGAGTGGAAAGTTGCGTATCCATCAAAGGACCCACACAGGGGAGAAGCCACATAAATGCATGGAATGTGGAAAGAGCTTCAGTCAGAGTGGACATCTGCGTATCCATCAAAGGATCCACACAGGGGAGAAAGCACATATCATATAAACTTGAGTATATACTTTAGTATAAGCTAACAGCTATATAATATAAGGCACCTAATTTTAGGACAAAAATTGGGAAAACTTACTGACTTGAGTATAGGCTGAGGGTGGGAAATGAGGCAGCTATGAGGTGGAAAGGAGGTTTCTGGAGAAGAAAGACAGTGGGAAGGGGGAAACTGGAGAAGGGGGAAAGATTTAGATGGGAAAGGGGTGTGGAAAAGTGCTTTTCTTTCTTTGCCTTTGAATAAATAGATTAGCAGAAACCTTTTGGGGGAAAAACTGATTTTTTTGATTTTTTTTCTGATTATTTTTTATTATTATTTTTTCAAAATGCTTTTATACTGTTAAAATTTATTTTAGTTTTAAGTTAGTTGTACTAATAGTTACCTGAAGTTGTTGTTGATGTTGTTGTAAAAGATATAGCTGATTATTCACGCACAAGTTTGTTACTTGGTGTAATATGCAAATTAGGCTGTTTTACATTAATCAACATAAAACAAATTTTAAAAAGTTTTTTTATTCAATTTTTCTTTGATAATGAACAACTATGATAACACACAGTATAATAATGCAACAGGTATTCAAAAAGAACTTTTCAGTGGCTCAAAATAACATCAAAATAACATCCGGGTCAAAATGACCCGAACATAACAAGTGTAAGTTTTTCCTGACAGAACAGCAGGGTTTTAAACTGAGTCGGCAAGTGAATTAAATAGAATGGGTTCTCTGTGGAGTATCACAAGTATCACAAGAACCAATTCCAAGCTGGGACAGTGGCCACAAAGATCCACTGATTGCATATCAGTCTAAAGCTAGGAATATTTTTTCTTACTTCATCTGGCAGGATGTGCTGATGGGCATCAGCATGGCCAGTGCTGCATCACCATGTTCATTCGAGATCAGTGCTAAACCAAGGCAAGGAATAGCAAATTGAGACAAAGGGGTAGAAAGTGGCTGTGGCTTCCTCTGGGGGTGGGAGGTATTTGTTTACCTTCTGTTGAGCTGTGCTTCTGAGATTTTCAAATGCTTCAGTGCTAGCCCTGGTGTGACAAACACCTTCCTCAGCCTTGGATTTGAGTTCTGCATGGGATCTATATTCTTTGACTGCAGCCAATTTTGTGGCCTATTCTGGAATTTTTGGGCTTGATGCATTGAGGGTGTATGTTTTGTAGAAACCCTGATCTGGAGATGGCTTCAAGCTGCGCTATAATGCCTGTTGCATGGGGGTGGGATGAGGAGTAATTGTATTGTGGGTGACTGCATGTCTATTTATGTGTATAAGTACATGTTTGTAATGTATACTATGGGTGTATTATAATATATACTTTTACCTACATCTCCAAATAACAACCTAATAGTTCAATGAGCAATCCAAAAACATTTAGAAAGTTGTAGTTATCCACTTCAAACTTTAGTACATTATTTTCCTTCCTTATCATGAGCTAAATCTCATCACGAAGTGCAAGTGACCATTTAAAACACCCACTCTATCATGTCTTGGCTGAACATTTAAACATTAAATGAGAGTCAGGAAAAAAATCAACCAGGTTTTTTTTTTTACAAAAAGCCCTTCTACTATGCAAATGTTACAGAGCATATGCTTAAATTCAGCATATGCTAATATGTTTAACAAAATGTTGGTATTTTTCCAAAAAACCTGCCTACAGCATGAACTCATATGATTTTGATATTGCATTTAGTAAGTAATTTTTATTGGGTTTTTTTCTCCTGAAGGGGAAAAAAGAATTCCTCCAGATAAATCACAAGGTTTATTTGTCTGGGTTTTGTTTTGTTTTGCGTTGCTTTTTAAAAATCCAAGGGGAACCTGGTTGAATACCTCTTGTAAGCACTGGTGTCAGTTTTCTGCATTTGAGAGCAGTCCTTGGAGATTATTGATCAGAGCTTTCGGGAAAGAAGTTGGAGGCTTTCAGCTTGTATATTCATTACTGAAAGCATGTGAGACTCCACAAGAAACATAGCTCTACCTGAACTACTGTACAACACTCAGCGTTTCCACTGGGATTCAGTCCCCTTTATTATCAAAAAAACAGTAGGCATTTCCTCAATTGGTAGGAAGGCTAAGGCTTGTAGGTAATGGAGCTTCAAATTGAATTCTGGATTTAATCCATGCTGGGTTGCCAATCCAACTCTTTGTGTCCTTTGCCAATAGCTTTGGCACAAGTGAAAGAAACAAGCTTTGTTCTAAACTGGTGCAAATTCCTTCGCTGCTGTGATTGTACCTTGTTCAAAGTCAGTGATCACATATGTGAGTCTTAAGTAGTGCTGTGCAGAACTTGGCAGATTCTTTTCACAAGGGGTTTAGTCAAACTTTCTCTGGCTTCAGCTAGTGGCTTTGGATTAGGGATACAAAACTTCAGCAATGTCAAGGAAGATATCCTGTGCATATATACCTCCCTCTCCTTCTCTTCACCCTCTCACTCTGAACCCTATTTAATTTGGATATTTCTTAAGTTGAAAATTATTTTGATATTACTAAAATTCAAATTCCAGGAAACACATTGTTTCAAAATCTATGCACCCAAGTATTCTACTCCTTCCTCTTTCTTTCAGCCTTTCAGCTTCTGAGCGTACACCATTACATTTGATCAGATGAGTAGACCTATATGGAACTGATATATTTCCCACTGGTTGTGATATAATACCAGGAGAGGGGATCATGACAGCACTGATAACATCAAATGGGGCAATATGGTCAGTTAGAGAAAATGGCAGTGTCGATGAATTTGTCCAATGATTCTAAGGTCACTATGGTATACACAGAAACTGGGAAAGAGCCATGTAGAAAATTTCTGAGAAGGTTTGGATAGCAGGGGAAAGATTTATGTTGCTCTTGCTCTTCTCCCAAGCAATTCAGAAAGACAGAGATATGCCTCTGTTATATTGGATTTCTGCCTATATGAATGTTTGGATTTCAAATTTTAAACCAAGGACCTGGGAAGAGCAAAGATGTTGCCTCTGATCATCTCATGAATAGAGGTACCATTTTTCACTTAAAGTCCTCTTAAGTCAACAGCCAAATTCCACACAGGGCTAATGGACTCTAGGCAGGATGAGAGCACACTCGCCGTCTTACTATAGGAATGTTTTAAAAACTGTAAAGATTTGGGATTGTTGTGAGTTTTCCCGGGCTGCACGGCCATGTTCCAGAAGCATTCTCTCCTGACATTTTGCCTACATCTATGGCAGGCATCCTCAGAGGTTGTGAGATCTGTTGGAAACTAGAAAGATGGGGTTTATACATATATCTGTGGAATGTCCAGGGTGGGAGAAATAACTTTTGTCTGTTCAAGGATGGATAATCTCCCAATGCTCCCGCCAGAAACAGGAAACCCCCGCTGGGAAGTCTCACCTGGTTTTTCTCCCTTTCACTAACACCACAATGGCTACAGGTCACCAGTAGAGCATAAGAACATCCTATACCCAAGCTGAGCACAATAGTTTGGAATGTCAGCTGCCAGCCGATCAGTCAGGGACATAACATTAGCCAATAGAGCTGTGTGAAACGGCAGAAATCCATTCTGCAATTCATTTCAAAATCCCCTCACCATTTCAATGGGGGGGGGGGGGAAGGGGTTCAATTTGTAATCAGAATCTTTGAAGTTTCATTATTGTTTCGGTAAGATTTGTTCCATTAACAGCAATGGGGAAACTTTCAAGGCTCATTTCTCTGTCATTCTTATGGCTATCAGGATGAAACTTGCCACACTTGTAGGCAAAATTTACAAATGTAAGCCTGCCAAGTTTCAGAATGTTTTTGTTGTCCACTGATTTTTAGGACTTTAAATTTTTTTCTACAAATTAAAATTTAAAAACAGCAAGTTGTATCCCTTTGAGGGGGGCGGGTGGAATGGATGGCCTTTGGATTCTCTCCCAACTCTATGAGTCTAATAGTAGTAGTACTAATAATAATAATAATATAATAATAATAAATAATAATAATAATGTGAAGAAAGTCAAGAACTGGACATCACCTGGCAATGATCAACTGCATGGCTTTTGGCTTAAATATCTGATTAGCCTGCACTCAAAAATGGCCAAACAATTCAATGAGATGCTGCAAACTGGAAACATCACTAAATGGATAACAACAGGGAAGACATATTTGATACAGAAAGAGCCAGCAAAAAGGATATTACCAGGAAACTACAGACCAATAATCTACAATGTTCAAAATGCTGACAAGCATAATAGCTGATCAAATCCAGGATTACTTGGAGGAAAATAACATCTTGCCAGTAGAACAAAAAGACAATAAAAGAAGAAGTAGGGGCACAAAAGATCAGCTTCTAATTAACAAAATGATACTGGAGAATTGCAAAAGCCGCAAAACAAACCTCTATGCAACTTGGATTGATTACAAAAAAGCATTTGACTCACTGCCACATTGTTGAAATATCAAATGTCTAGATGTCATCGGGGTTTGTGAAAAGTTCACTGAAAATGCAATGAAACAATGGAAAAATGAGTTGTTTGTGGACAACGAAAGCTATGGAACTGTGAACATCAAAAGAAGAATTTTCCAAGATGACTCACTGTCACCACTGCTGTTAATCATTGCAATGATCCCACTGTCAATAATTCTACAGAAAACAAACCTAGGTTACCAAACAGCAAGAAATTCACCAAAAAATTCCAACTTGCTGTACATGAATGATCTAAAGGTTTACAGAAAATCAGAAACTGAAATCGAGTCACTGACCAACACAGTCAGAATCTTCAGCACTGACATCAGTATGGAGTCCAGCCTAGACAAATGTGCCACAGTGGCAATAAAGAAAGGGAAAATTACACACAGCGAGGACATAGAGATGCTAAATGGACAAACCAAAAAATGCAATCAGCCTGAAGCCTATAAATACCTGGGCATACTACAGTTGGACAATATCAAGCATGGGCATGTGAAAATGGTGGTCAGCAGTCAGAAAGGTTTTGAAGAGCAAATTAAATGGTGGAAATACGATCAAGGCTATCAACACCTGGGCCATTCCCGTCATTAGATACACTGCTGGAATTGTGAACTGGACACGAGCAGAGCTGGGTGATCTTGACAAAAAAACAAGAAAACTAATGACAATCCACTACTCATTACACCCGTGTAGTGATGTTGACAGACTTCTGCAAGTGAACCAAATGGTAGAAGAAGAGAAACATGCACTGTCAGATTATGTAAAAGGCAGTCAAGAACCAACATTGAGGGAAGTAAATTGCTTAAAATGCAAAAGACAAAGAGTGAATACCGTAAAAACACAATCCAGAGCAGAAGAGAAAACTGGCAAAAGAAGGCAGTTTCTGGCAAAAATTGAGAGCTAATTTGATAAAGAAAAAACATGGCTGTTGCTCACAAATGGAACTTTGAAAAAGGAGATGGAGGGCCTGGTTCTGGCAGCCCAAGAACAAGCCATAAGAACAAATGCCATCAAAGCCCGAATTGAAAAGTCGACAACAAATCCCAAATGCAGACTCTGCAGGGAGGCAGATGAAACAATAGATCACATCCTCAGCTGCTGCAAGAAGATTGCACAGATAGACTACAAGCAGAGGCATAACACCATTGCTCAGATGATTCATTGGAATGAGGATTTAAAGATCGAACTGCAAAGAATCTGGCACAAGCCAGTAAAAGTGGCCCCTGTGGTGATCGGCACACTGGGTGCAGTGCCTAAAGATCTTGGCCTGCACTTAAACACAATTGGTGCTGGCAAAATTACCATCTGCCAGCTGCAAAAGGCCACTTTACTAGGATCTGCATGCATTATTCACCGATACATCACACAGTCCTAGACACTTGGGAAGTGTCCGACGTTTGATCCAATACAACAGCCAGCAGAGTGTCTGCTGTGGACTCATTTTGTTGTGTTTTAAATAATAATAATAATAATAATATAGTAATTACATCTTCATGCTTGGCAGAATAGGGCTGGACTGGATTTCCTTTGGGGTCCTTTCCAACTGTATAAGTTTAATAATAATAAAATAGAATAATAACACCATTAATGATAATAAATAATAGATATAACAGAATAGTAATTCCATCTTCCTGCTTGGCAAAATCTGTAGGGTTCCAGCCTGGTGGACTTGGGCAGACCCTGGGGGCTCTGGGCCAGGCACCAGTTGACCAGGGGGAGATAGAAGATGATGGGTGGCCTGATGCTTTTGACACTACAGAAGAGAGCCTGCAATGGGATAATACATGGCTGGAGGGTTATGGAACCGCAGATGAATTTAGTGAAGATTCCATGGAATTAAACTCTGATGAATATGAAAGGCCAGGTGGCCTTGGGTCTCAGGAAAGAGTGTCTACTCCCTTCCCAGATGGTGAGATGGGAGACGGGGAGTTTTCTGGTTCCCATTCTGATAGCGATGCAGCTGGTCGCGCTAATGAGAAGGAATTCAACAGGAGGGACAGTATCTCGGCTTCAAGGAGAGATTGGAGAAAGGGGGTGCGGTGAACGCACAAGAGTTAGTTTCCTATATCTATCCGGCCTGGGAGAACTTTCGTCAGATCTGAAGCCACGTTTAGCTTGATTCACGTCTCTCATTCCTATCTCCAAGTTCTTGCTAACCGCCGGGGCGGTTTGGATTCTGTTTCTGTCGACCGCAGTTGCGGCCGGATTCAAGTGCCACGTTTGACCGCTAGAGCGGTTGCTTCGCCTTGGAACTTTGTTTGGGATTCAATCTGCTTGGACTTTTACTCTGGGACTAAGTGAACTCTTTTTAGATTGCTTTCTTTTTACCTCTTTGGACAATTTTTATCTTTTATTCTAATAATAAATAATGAAATAATAATAATGATAATAATAACAACAACATAGTAATTCCATTTTCCTGCTAGGGCTATGGAAAGAGGAATGTAATTTTAAATCACTTTTTAAGATCCCAAATCAAAGGGCTAGGAAAAGAGTATAATTTTAAATCACTTTCTAAGGTTAAGTTTTAACAAATACAAAACAAATCTCTCTAACACACATATCTCACTATGAGGAGGAGACTAGATTTGCAGCTGCTACATTCAGCCTCCTCCTCCCCTCCCATTCCAGGCAATTTTGTTACATTGTAAAAAAAATGTTCCAAATCAATGAATCTTTCAAAAAAAATTTACAAAACTCATAGAAGGGCTGTTTTGTTTCGCAAAGATTTGGATGCTGGCTTCCTGGTTCGTATTTTGATGATTTGTAATTACAAATCTCCCATAATACGAAATGACCTCTGAAATTTCATACATCCTTATTGGCCAACACACATTTTAGTTCCTCATACATTAGCTTTATTTTTGGGTGTATTTGACTTGCTGCTTCATTTAAAAAGGGTTTGCCATTATTCACAGTTTCACATAATCACTCAAAGATGGCGAATATATCCCTTGTGGATATGGGGTTGTCCTATATTAGTATTCTTAGCAAGAGCTTAATGTTTACAGAATGAGGGGGGGGGTGGATTTAGAGGGTTCACACAATAACAGCTGAAAAGCAGCCCAGGATGACTGAGCATGTCTAGGGTCCATAGGATTTGGGGTATGTTAGTAGAACAACAGGAAGGCCAGGGAGAGGTTGAAAGGAATGGAGTATCCTGAAGAAAGGCCTGGTTTACTGTCATGCTGAACAAGGATTCTCTGTACTGCAACATAATAGCTATCTCATGTTCATCCATTTAGCTCTCTGATTCTCACAGGAATTATTTGCAGTTCAGAGGAGTAATCAGTTCACTTTATTTTTAATTCACCATGCTGTGTAATCAGTTCATTGATATTTGTTCTACTTATATACAGCAATGAGCTGCACCACAGTGGATAACAGATTTTTTAAATGAAAATATACATTATTGCCAGTTACTTTTTCTTGAGATTCCAATGCTACAGCAAAACAACAGAAGTGAAAACATCCCAAAAGGCTTATTTTATGCAGATTTCTGGAAATTTCATAACAATTATGACTATTTGACTAGACTGAAGTCTATCTATCTAGTCCAATCTTTTATTTCTAACAGTGTACACCTAATTTAGAAATGTTGCTTTTTCAATTGCAACTCACATAATCCACTAATTTTGCTGGCTAGGTAACTCTGGGATTTGTTGTACAAAAAGTAACTATTTATCCAGATTCCCCTACAATATTTAAAATGACGCATCATCAGAAACTTTTCAAAACCAAAGTATCTTGTGCCAACTAAAATGCACAAGATACATTGTGCAAGCTTTCAAAGCTTCAGAGGCAAAATCTGAGGATAAATGTAGGCCTGTGACTGTAATATCATCACTGTTCTTTCCCCAAAGACAACACCAGAAAAACATCAAAATTTTGCATGATGCATTTTGTACATTTTAGCTTGCCCAATAAATATTTTGTTGATTTGGGATTTTGTTGTATATTGCTGCATGATTGACATGGCTAGTGGCTACCCCCTGAATATGTAGACAGATTCATAATGGGAAGGAAGATATTTGGGAGCTGCTTTGTTACACATCTTCATACCAAATTTTCCATTTCTAAGCGATGCAAAATCATCAGTATCTAATAATGAAAGTACATACCCTATGAACAGTGATGTTTTTGAGAGCCAATTACTTGCCCAAGTGGCCATAGAGTATGTTACTATAATCATTAGATGATGGTGGTAGTTTTTAAATTCTAATTTTTTAAAATAAAAATATTAAATTTGATACCAGCATTGTTCAAAGTTACAATCCCATGTGCAAATTCCCACTTACTAGGTAGAAAACATTATTGATTAACACTATTGTTTACTCTGAGTGTACAAGCATATGGTTGTGCTGCTTGCACTCAATGGTTGCCAGCATCCTCAGCCTCTGGAATCTTCCAAACTGAGATATGACAACCATTCCACCACAATCAATGTTAGTCAGTTAATTAACCCACACCACTGGTTCCACTCTGAATTTCATTATAAACCTTTAAAAAACCTATTTTGAGGATAACTCTTTTAGAGTTCAGGATTAAACTTCGTAGTTTAAATATCTCTTATAATGTATGATCTGAAACTCAGACCAGATTTGCCACTCCCCCACTAAAATGCATGCCACCACCAGCCACTGGCAAACATAAAGATACCACTTTCTCCATCCTACAGTATATTGTAGATGTAGGATCACTCTAGCCAGTGGATAAATATTTCTATTTCTTCTTCCTCTTCCTCCTCTTCTTCTTCTTTCATGATCTACCGAATCACTGGACTACCACTGAATTTTGGACCATCAGTTATTTGGATTCTATTCAATAACCTCAAATCAGTGAGATGCCATTGGGTATTGTGTTATGTTCCAAGTAGTGTCACACTTGGTCCAGGGTTTGAATCCTTGCTCAGCCATGAAAACCCACAGGGTAACCTTAGAAAGTCACATCCTTTCTGAGGAAGACAAAGCCAAACACTCTCTGAACAAATCTCATCAGGAAAATCATGTGATATGTTCATCTTAGGTTCTCTTCAGTCATAAATGTCATGAAAACACATAGCAACATTTAGTGTCAGCATTACTATTAGGTTTATTTATGTCATCTTTTTCAATTTTCCAGTGATTTATTCTAACCAGTGCAATATGAAGGAGCAGCAACAGGTTTTTCCAATGTGCCAAGAATTAGCACCATAGTTGCACCGATTGGTTACATTTTTTTCTTCCTTAGAAGTTTTCTAGGGACCTCAATGCAGATGGTTCAGGGACTGGCGCCAATCCATAGAGTGGTACCATTCCACTGCCTGTACTATTAGCTGTCCTGAGAATACACTTTTTGTGAGATATAATTTGCTTATGATTACATGATATGCTAGGTCCCAAATATCTTCCTTCCCTTTATGAATCTGTCTACAAATTATTAGGCTTGTGCATTTCAGCAGAACCTTGATCAGTTTCTACTGGTTGAATTCAGGGAGACCTGCAGGTAGCTGGACAGCCATTTTCGGTCCACAGCCAAAAATGTGGCTAGTTTGGCCCATTGGCAACAATGTGGGAAGGAATGAAATTACAGGTGATTATGTAATTAGGTAGGTAGTTAACTAGGTCGTAGTTTTCTGAGAATGAGGTTTTTCTTTTTGTTTTCTTTTTGTTTGTAGGGATTATTATTATTATAATTATTTTATTGATGTGGTTTTAATAGTGAATGTAATGTTTTTAAATGTTTACATATGTTTTAATTCTAAATTTAAATGATTATTTTAACTATATGTTGTTTTTAAGGCATTGAATAGTTGCCTATATGTAAAGTCACCTTAAGTCCCCTTTGGGGTTGGGAAGGAGAATTCTCGGGTGGGGGTTCTCAAATCTACAATATTATTATGAGGCTTTCCAATTAAGAGCATTACTAGAAATAAGTTTAATAAAGGGAGAAGATAAATGGATAAAATTAGAGAACAAAATAAATGTAGGATGGGGAAAATACAGATTATACACAAGAGATATTAACGAAATAAAAGAAAAACTAACAGGACCAAGAAAGGTAGCATATGATTGTTGGCAAAAACGGCAAAAACTTTGGGCATATAAAGTATCAAGGAAGACTCTGATTATGAGGGTGGGGCTCCCTGAAAGATTGGCAAATAACTTAGAAGAAAAGAGATTAAGGAGGGTAAAAGGTATGTGGAAACAAGATGGGGGAGATAATTAATTGGCCAGAGTTTTTGGAAAAGGGGGGGAAAAGAAAATTGGTTAAAATTAAATAGGATTTGGGAAAAAGTAAAAAAAAAGAAAAGAAAAGAGGGTGAGCAGCCCACTGAAGAATTAAATGTAGATAAATTAATAAATGCAAGAGAAAAAAACAAGTAAAGGAACAGTGGCAAAAACATATAATTTAATGGCAGAAGTTAAGGAATTTAGAATTAGAGCAATAAGTAACAAATGGAATGAGTTTAAATAATTAAGGACACAAAATAGAGGAAATAATTAGGAACATGAATAAAATAAAAACACAAATTAGAAAAAAAGATGGGATTAAGATGGTATAGAACTCCTGAACAACTGTCTTATAAGGTATTGTAATAAAGAAAAAGGTACTTATTCACATATTTGGTGGGAGTGTTCTGAAATACAAAAAAAAATCTGGCAAATGATGCAAGGAAAAATGCAGGAGATATTGCAGATAAGAATTCAAATTAATAATGTTTTGCTGCTATGGGGAGTGTTGGAACACCAGAGTATAAAAATAAATTGCCAGGAGTTATTTAAAGTAACAATAAAAGCAGTATATGGTGTATTTTAAATTTTATTGTGGTAGTGCGGCCTGTAGTGCTGCAAATGTAAGCTATGCTGAGTCCCCCTGCAGGGTGAGAAGCTACGGGGTACAAATACCATAAATAATAATAATAATAATACATGCAGTGATCGCTAGAGGATGGAAAGACAAATCAAAAAGAACATTACAGGTATTATGACTAAGCAAGCAATATGAATGGACAAACAAAAGGTCATTACAAATAGATGGAAGGTCTACTTCAACTGGGTGAAAAATGGAGGAGCCAACAATCACAGCAAAGAAAAAAAAGACTTTACCAGTGGCTGGAGAGAGGGAGAGGAAGGGAGACGGAAGGAGGGAAAAATATAATCTACACCAGTGTAAATTAGCATAATGCCATTAATATTTGTTGAATTACTCGAGATTTATACTTGTAACACTTGGAATAGCCACCCAAATATTTCTAAAGAAAAGCACACCAAGGGCAAAGAGATGCTCTTTCTTTCTCCCAAGTCCCCAAACATGTGTGTGCACCCTAACCACCTGTCCTGCACGTTTCCAACTCCCAGGCAGTTCTACTAAATAAAAAGAATCAAGAAAATAAGGAAAAATAAAAAAATATTCAATACTAGAGAGAGGCCAAGCCAAGCCAAAAATAAAGCTGAGAGCAAGCAGCAAGGCAATCAGACTAAAGCAACTCTCTAGAGCCAGGACGCAACTGAGAGCAATGGAGGCTGTCATCCCATTAAATAGATACAACTTGCATAAGACAATATCACAGCATTCTTCTATTCTGATTGGCCCAACAGACAGGGCTCACAGGGAAACCCTGTGTGAGCAGCACGTGGCAGCCTCTCCGTGCATGGTGTAGTGCTGAATAGGGGAGGAGGAGGATCTGTGACCAGCTGCCACATGGTCTGTTATGAATGGGAAAAAAACATGGCAGCTGAGCCCTTGCTGTTACGGCGAACCAAACAAGCTGGATTGGCCAAAGGGAAACAAGCAAAACGAATCCTTGCACAAGCCTACAAATTATTTTTCTAACTGGGAGGTTGGAGTCAGATAACTCCATACCCTGAAATTTGTGAAAAATTATGACTGCATATTCATGTATTTATTTTTCTTAGACATATAATCAGGAATTTTGGAATTCATACTTTGATGAGCAGGAACTATATACATGAGCTACTAATTTCATATACATGTCCTCCTTTCTCAAGTGATCTGCCTCCTTTTACAGACTATGTTATTATGGATATCAGGATATCAAACTGCCAACATTAAGTGATTGGCTTGCTTTATCAGCGGCTAGCAAACAAAGGAAAATGTTAGATATATATCTTAAACTGGCTTTTAAAATGCAGTATAATACAATATCATTTGTTGGGTCTGGTTTAAATGGAGTTATTTATGAAACATATAATCTAAGAATCTTGTTCTATTGTTAGGGAAATATTCTGATAGAATAAAAATTAATCAAACCTAAAAAAAACCTCACCATTCTCTTGTGATGTGTTCTTACATTATTGCGAAGTAGTTTGACAGGTTTCTGGAAAATATTTTATTAAATAAATAATATTTACCAAAAAAATGGATCCCTGCAGGGATAATAGAACACTATAGCAGTTCCCACACAGAAGAAAGCTTTCTAATTTTTAATTTTTGCTTCTGTCAAATCTAAATATCAGTTTGTTTATTCAGTTCAAAGTGGTTATGAAACAAGAGCTACTCTGAGTGTTCAAAACCTGGGGTGAAAAATTGAAAGAGAAGGCAAAACTCTTTCAAGAGCCCTCATAGAACTATCCAGAGTTGACCTGCCATTCATAAACACAATGGACGGTTACCTGGTTCTTTGGAACTGTGATCTGCTTCGAGTCACAATTATTTTATGAGTGGGAGGGGATAACTGGGTATAAATATAAACAATGTCTTTGCACTCATCATTGCACTATGACTTAGGAGTGTTCTAAACAACAATCCATAAAGGAAAACGGGAAGGCTAGTGGTGGAATTTTTTAAATATTTACATTATCTGTTTGGATGCCATCCTTGTATTATATATTTTTATAGCTTTGATTACCATAGAATTGCACAGGATGACCTAGCAATGCCTAGGTCATCCTGTGTTCTCTCTAGGGCCCTATCTACACTGCCTTATTATGCAGTTTCATAATGCAGTTTAACTACATCAAACTGTATTATATGGTAGTGTAGATTCAGATAGAAAAGATCTGGGCTTAATACAAATGATATAATTCCTAGTCATCAGAAGCTACTTTTAATAACTTCATACAGATAATGAATTAGTAGGCCTGGTTAGGTTCATCGTAACCCTCTGAAAGTCATTATTAATTTGTTTTAAAATTAAAATTGAACCATTATTGACAAGCAACCCGGAAGTAAATTACCAAAATCGAAGCCCCGTCGCCATTTTTCGGAAAAAAAATCACCATTTTCAGAAAGGGATTCCCCTTCCCTGGCCTTCCCTTTGCTTCTGGTAATGTGGCCACTTATCAAGCGGGGTTGGAGTGGCATGGAGCAGGACCTTGAGGGCTGAGAGCTGAGTCGCAGGGGATGTTGCTGCTGATAGTGAAGCCATGGCCGTGTCCTGCTTGGCCTCATCCTCCTCTTGGCCCACTTCCTCGTGGCTTGTCCCGTTGATGGAGCGCCTCCTGGACCGCCAGCCCCCAGAGCCAGGGAGGTCCCTCTTCCACTGCCGCCAATGCCACTCTCATCTCGGAGCCATTCAGAAGCGGGGTAAGACCTGGGCTTTCAAACCCAGTTTGGCGCGGATCTCTTACCTTCACCAGAGATCTGGACCAAAAGCTGTGTTTTATCTGGAGGAGGTAAGAGATCCTTGCCAAACTGGGTTTGAAATGCCACTCTCATCTCGGAGCCATTCAGAAGAGGGGGAAGAACTGGGCTTTCAAACCCAGTTCGGCGAGGATCTCTTACCTTTGCCAGAGAACTGGGCCAAAAGCCGCATTAATGAACATGTGCGACCCTGACCCTTCCTCCAGGATAGTAAAGCAGAAGAGGAGAATAAGGACCCTGATCTACTCCCCAAGGGAGATCGAGAACAGCGCCGGCTCTGTGGTGCTCGGGGGTCGGCTGCAGGATGGTGCCTGTGTGCGGGGATGGTGCGTGTGTGCACTGTGAGGAAGCCCTCGAGCCCATCATTATCAGGTAATAGGGGCCCAAAAAAGGAGGCAAGATAGTGCTGTGCCATTTCACCCCAGTTTTCAGCTGGAGAGAAGAAATCCCCGTCCAAACTGTGATAAACGTATATCTTAAACATTAATGAAGTCATAAATAATTTTGTAATTATTTACAAAAAAATTCAAAAAATCCTCAAAAATTATCGGCAGTCTTTCAAATTCGAAGCTCTATCAGCCCCTGCCCTCCCCCCATGAGTTTTGAACCAATTTTTTTAATCAATTAATTAAGCTAAAATGCACTATAATTAAGCTAAAATGAATTAAGCTAAAATGCACTATAATGCATTATATGGAGGTGTAGATGAGACCTAGGTTTCTAGCGTGATTCTATGATCAACTTCTGCAGTGTTCTGCTGGAAATTGACCATAGAAGCAGCTAATTATTTTTAGACTAAAAATGGGCAACAGCGACTGCATTGTCTGTAGCTTTAAACAATTCTTTCTGTGTGCAAGAGGCAAGGCATTGTGGGCAAGCATACAGATGCAGAGTTGTTTGTTCTGTGCTGAAAATGAAACTGACTTTGGGAGACTTCCAGGATTTACAAAATGCAAAAAAAAGTATTGGGTAAATTTGGATTCTTAAATTTTGTTGTGTGCCATACCCGTGCATCAGATATTGTGTCCTAAATACGAATTTAACAAATGTGATCTGACTTATGATGACTAATTAAGAAATGCACACCCTAGTAGTTATACTACTTTAACTACCATGAGAGTAGTCTGGCTGACAGTTTTAAAACAGTTAAAGTAGAAAAACACCACTATAATTCTGTAGAGAACTAGCATGGTGTAGTAGATTGAGCATTGGGCTACTACTCTGGAGAGCAAGGTTTGAATCCTTGCTCAACTGTGGAAATCCTTTCTCACTTCCCAATTGTAGCATTGTGATTACATGTAGCTGCATCCTTTGGATTATTTTAGTTTATAGCTTAGTTAAGTACTGGAGCTAAGAATATTTTAAGCACTAACCCTAAATCACTAATTCTAGGATTGCATAGGAGGAAATCCTGACAATTAATGAGGAATGTGACAAGACCTTTGTACACCCAACACAGTCTTCTATACCATGGTGAGATGTGCTAAACTTCCAGCTGAATTAACGAATTTGTTTCTTTTAAAATTTACATCAATAATGGAGAATCACATGACCTTCCAGATGTTGGTGGAGTGCAATTTGACCAGCAGAGTGAATGATTTTTTTTGTATCAGGAGTGACTTGAGAAACTACAAGTCACTTCTGGTGTGAGAGAATTGGCCATCTACAAGGACGTTGCCCAGGGGATGCCCGGATATTTTGATATTTTACTATCCTTGTGGGAGGCTTCTCTCATGTTCCCACATGAGGAGCTGGAGCTGACAGGGAGCTCATCCATGCTCTCACCAGATTCGAACCTCTGACTTGCCTGTCTTTAGCCCTGCTGGCACAAGGGTTTAACCCATTGCACCATCGGGGGCTCCTATGGTGAAAGATGAAGGATGATGTGTGGTGTTCTCCAACAAAATCTAGATGGCCCCATAATGCCGACCTTCTCAATTTATACATGCAATTTAGTAGATGAAATGCTTGCCATACTCACATCCACTTTTTTCATCTTTTATGACTGATTTCCTCCTATGTGTTGAAGTGTAGAGCAGGACTCTATGGAGCTGGCAACCCCATGGTGGAGAACTTTAAGTTTTTAGGGATCAAAGATCAGTGGCAGGTAGACCACATGCTTTGTTTATTGAACTTCCTGGATTCAGTCCCATGTATATCCAGATAAAAGGATCTCAGATTGCTCAGGTGGATTTGATGGCAGGGCAGCTTCATTGGCTTGTTTTGCTTCTTTAGTTGCCATATGGTGATGGTAGCAATCGCCACTGGCACAGACAGCAAGTTGATTCTGTATACACTATTGATGGGTTTTAAAATCTATGACACTCAGTCACAATTCAAAATAGAGAATGATACATTTTGAAATAAAGAAGAGAAATAACCAGTACAACTAATGAATAGAAGGTGTAGTAGTTATGTTTGTTGAAGGAAAGCCAACAAAGAGCTTTGTGGTATCACAGGGATCAGCAAGTTTTATCTCATATAAGTTATTGTGGATTTCTTCCCTCCAATGTAGATTCCTCTGCTGGCATGTTATTGCACCATATTGGCATTGATGAACAGGTCTGAAATACAATCAGTGAGGTATTAAAAATGCAAATATTCATTGGTGAATGATAAATGTTTATGCCTTTTGCTTTTGGCTACAGCATCATATGACCTCTTAAGATGTTGTTGGCACACTGCACCCAAAAATATGACACAGGGCTACTTCCGGTGAGACTCTGTTGGGCTCCATCCTAGCAGCGTGCTAAGCGGGAGCCTTGAGGATACAAGTGATTACCCATATTCAAGAAGCCATAGACAGCATGGGAGAAAGTCAGAGACAGCAGGGAAACATTGTGGGATGGCCCCCCATAAGGGGCCAAAACTGGGTGCTGTCCACCTGCTTCCCACATTGTCCCCAGACTTCTGGACTTCCATGTGATGAGGGCCACAGCCAGCTACCTGTTGAGGGAGAATACTCTTCACAAATGTTTCTGCCATACTAGTCTTTAAGGTACAACAAGACCCTTTGTTTTTCACAGTGAATAGATCTACATATTAGCTGAACAAAATGAATATTTATAGGGAGAGTTAGAAGCAATCTAATACCAAACCTGAAAACAAACAAAAAGAAACTCTTGTTTCCATCCTCCCTTTAATCTTCCAAAAAGTCAGTTCTAGAGTCAGATTTTCAGACTAGATGAAATTAGGCCCAACCACTGAAGGGCCTACTGTGGGATATGTGAATAGAATTAAGCTCAATAATTTTTGGAAATTATATTTTGGTACATAAGCTCAAGTCAAAAGCATTGAAGAGTTACTTTTCTAAGTTATTTTTCCCAAGAAGAGTTGTAATATTTTGAATCTCTCAACCAGCACAACCCTTGGGCATAATAGTAATAATAATAACAACAACAATTTATCCAATTTTGTGCCCAAATTATACAGGTCATGATATTGAGAGCTGAATGTTTTGATATACACCTATTTTCTCCATATTTTCTTTTGTCCTTTTGTCCTTCCTCATCTTCTTGTTTTTTTAGCTTTTCCGCCCAAGTTGTGCTTGTCACTGCAGCAAGTGGGTGACATCTCCCCTTCTGCCAGTGCCTTGCTTTCTTTGAGTCTTCTGGAGCATGTTTCATGCCTTCCCTCTTTCTTGTTTAGGCTAAATTAGCCAATGAACAACCTGACCCAGCTGCTCAGCTGTTCCCTGATCTGCATTTTACTCCTTAATGAGCTCAGAGTGACAAGCTATTTAGGCTGCTTGTTCCAGCATCAGTTCTGACTCCATCTGTAACTTTAGTGCCTCTTCTTTGTCAGCAATGCCAATTACAAATATGTGTCTTTCTAATTTACTGCATTTGAGATATAACACCCACATTTCATGCTGTATGTTCTTTCTTGTCTTGTGATACTTGTAGTCACTGTTGCCTGCCTTTTGGTGATCAGTGCAAGCATCTGTTGAAGTTTTGCCATTGGCCATGTACTTTACACTGGGGTCTAGGTAAGGCAGTCAACTACAAACTCGAATAACTCAGTTCTCATTTTCAGTTATCCTTGATATACCTGATATATTCAAATAATCATTTGACAGATATCCTCATTTTACTCCTTATCTAAATCCTGTAACTTTGGGGGCAGGGTTTTCCCTTTCTAAATATTCAAAACATGCAAAGGGATTTGAATTATTTATGCATGAGAAAATAGATGAACCAATGCTAACATGAAATTGACTATATTCTGATTTGTCCACTTCTCTTTTTAAACTACTGTCAGGCCTGACCCCAACAGAGCAGGTCCCAACATTAGAAGGTGATCCAGTTATGTGCCATGAAAAAAATGCAATTCATTTTTGTTGTATTGTCATTCCCGGGGAATGCTAAAATACTGTAGGTGATCCATGTCATTTTGACTTGTGTGAGGAGAGATCTTGATTTTGCTGCCTTGTATAGCCTCGGAATCCTGATATAAAAATGAGTAAACTGATTTTTAAAAATGTAATAGCTTTGTTAAGAAAATTTTCCATTGTAATGAACGGGGTAGATGAACAGAGATGAATCACTTTGGCTCATAAGAAACAGGGTTAAGCTGATGAGGCTGGCCAAGAAGAGCATTTAAATGCTGGTAATAAACTTGTATATTTAAGTCCTGCTCTTTCTCTTTTCCCCTCTCTTTTGATATTGAATTGTTTTATTACCACGTCCACGTGACTGCATGTCAACTGTATGCCATCATGAAAAATAGAATCCCTTTGGATAAAGCATAGCATGTTGGATACATACACATGAAAGGTCCCATAAACTGAATAACCGGTGCTGTCTTTGAATCGAAGGTTTAAGGTGGGAGAAGACGTTCTAGGAAAGAAAGGAAATGTATGGGGGCACCAAATCGGTCCAGTAAAACAGAGAAAATTTCCCTGCTAGAATGTTTAGGAGACTTGAAACCTATGGCATGTAAAGGGCACATGAGGATGAAATTATTCGTGCTGTCAAGTAATATTAGTGCTTGAGGAAAAAAGTCTAAGCACAAACCTGCTTTTCCCCACAATGGCCACTTGAGCATATTGAATGTGCATCAGGATAAATGCAATAATAATGTCAATCTTTGTACTAGATTGTTTTGGAGAATAGCCAGGAATTTCTAGCTGCTTTTTGAGAGGGAAAAAAAATCAAAATTTATATCTAGGTGAACAAAAACAGTTTTGCCCACCAATCTGCTGACTGCAGAAAAGGTATATTTGGCCCTTTGTATTATTTATCTAATTCGTCTTTAAAATGTATAGACCACCTTCCCACACAATCAATACATAGCAACCAAACTCCTCAAAGACAACCTATAAGGATAGCCCATCTGATTCCCTATGTTTCCACAACTCATACCTTTTCTTTTTATAGGAAAGCAACCACATTTCCTTGTGGAAAGCAGAGCTCCCCACAGGCTTTCTAGAATAACCTCAAGATGGAATGTAAAGGAAAGTACAAACTGTGTTCAAGTAATTAAATATATTCTAAAATGATTGAGGTGGTGACAAGAAGATATGAATATTTCAGTGTTAGCACCTTTAGTAACACTAATCGTTAGTATTAAAAAAGATCATGCCAGAAAATAAATGCTCAGAAAGAGGCCAATGCGCCACTGACAATATGTTACTTACTGCCATGGTTGCTCTTGTTGCTGTCTGTTTGTTACCCTGCCATGAAGTGTTGCAGTAGTGCATCAGAACAACATAACAACATGCAGTAATAATATCTAGAAAGCCACACTATACTTAGGGCTTGTCCACAGGGATGATTTTTTTGTTTGTGTGTTTGTTTCATACTGCATTTCCCCAGTAAACAGTGACCTTACACTGACTTGTTAATATGACTTACATCACAGGAAGATCACCATAAAAGGCCACACATTTTCCCTGACATACTCACCTCAGCTGCAATGGGGTGGTCCATATCTCCGATCCTTTGCACTATTTTCATCCATATGGCTATGAGTAGTCTACTATTCCCCTATATTATGCATGCAGATGTGCATATTTCCTATGGGAGATGGAGGATGTTAATACAGATACACAAGTATCCTTACTCACAGATCTTCTTAAACAAAAACACATCAACTTCAGGTTTAAAATTCAAACTGTGAAAGATTCAATTCCTGGTAGGAATGATCAGGTTACTTGCCTGGTCCCGATAACTTCCCATGAAACAAATAAGAGATTCCTGTAGAACAGATTCCTGTAGAAATGTGTTCCACTGAGTCCTTGGGGCTGTGCAAAGCATATTGAAGGGCTCTGCATTTCCCTCCTCCTCCTCCTCCTCCTCCTCCAAGCTTTCCCTCCTTTTTTCCTGCTCCTCCCCTTCCCACCACCTCCTTCACCATCAGAAGCCTTTTCCTCACCTTCCTTGCCACCAAAAGCCTCCCCCCTTGTCACCAATAGCCTTTTTTCCTTGCCTCCCTTGCCATCAAAAGTCTTCTCCCCTGCCTCCCTCATCACCAGAAGCTTTTTTTCCTTGCCTTTCTCACTACCCCCTCACCTTGTTTGCTTCCAAAACCCTATTTCCCTCCCACCTCTAAAGAGGTGCTTTGATAATGCTTTTCTTGCATGCCAGAATGGAGCTTATTTATTGATTGATTTATTATTCGGTCTTGTATGCCGCCACTCCCCAAGGGCTCGGAGCGGCTCACAACACAATATAGCTCACCATAAAACATAATTAACAATTAATACCAAGTTAAAAATTCAAAATTCAGATTTTGAAGGCCAACTGAAACAGGTGGGTCTTGCAAGCCCTGCGAAAGGCCGATAGGTCTCGCAGGACACGGACTTCAGCTGGCAAGGCATTCCAAAGAGATGGTGTCACGATGGAAAAGGCTCTGCACCTCGTAGATGTTAAACGAATAGTTTTAAAACTGGGTACTTCTAATAAATTAAGATCTTCAGAAAGAAGCGATCTCTGGGGTTGGTAGGGGGTGAGAGGGTCTTTCAGATACATCGGCCCTGGACCATACAAGGCCTTGAAGGTTAGTACCATTACCTTGAAAGTGATCCAGTGCTCGATTGGCAACCAGTGAAGCTGCTGCAAGATGGGAGTTATATGACATCTCACTGGAGCCCCAGTGAGAAGTCGAGCAGCAGCATTCTGGACGAGCTTAACTTTCCTGGTCACCAACAAGGGTAGACCAATATAAAGGGCATTATAGTAGTCTAATCTTGAGATGACCGTGACCTGGATCACCATGGCTAGGTTGTCTCTAGACAGATAGCGGGCCAGCCATCCAGCCTGCCGCAGATGAAAAAAGGTGGTTTTGCTGACAGCAGAAACCTAGGTCTCCATTGTCAGCAAAGGGTCTAAAATAGGGGTGCTCATTAGGTAGCTCGGGAGCTACTAGTAGATCTTCGGCCCTCTTCCAGGTGATCTTCGGGCCTCACCAGCTGGATGGGGCGCTCCTGCCATGCGTGCGCACACCCTGCACGCACGCGCACTCCTGCTGTTGGCTTCCGCTCTCGCGGTGCTTCTTTCACCTGTGGGGCATTGCAGGAAGAAGGAAGCATGAGGCGGGGCCTCTGGAGGGAGCACCCTGCCTGTCTCTCGTCCAGAAGCAGCTGTGCAGCCTATGTTGCCAGCAAGACAGACAGGGCGGAGCACTCCCTCTGGATGCCCCGCAGGCGGAAAAAGCGCTGCACGGGCGGAAAACAGCAGCAGGAGCATGCGCAGTGGCAAGAGCGCGCGGCGGCGGGAGCGCACGGCGGCGGAGGCAGGTAGATCTTTTGGACTTGGTTGCTTTAAGAGTAGCTTGCATGCTGAAAAAGTGTGAGCACCCCTGGTCTAAAATAACTCCTAGGCTCTTTACTGAAGACAACGGGCGTATCGCCTCGCCATCCAGGGTAGGCAGCTGGACCACCCCACCATCCGGTCGACCCAGCCACAGTATCTCCGTCTTTGCTGGATTCACCCTCAACCTGCTGGCACGCAGCCATCCAGTAACGGCTTCAAGACACTGATGGAAATTTATGGGTACAGAGTCCGGACGGCCTTCCATCTTCAGAACAAGCTGGGTGTCATAGCACTCCAGCCCGAAGCTTCGAACCAGCTGAGCAGGTGGTTGCATTTAGATGTCAAATAACAAAGGGGAGAGAATGGTCCCCTGAGGAACCCCGCATGTTAGAGGAGATCTCTCAGAGACCAAGCCTCCCCTTTCCACTCGCTGTCCCCGGTTGTGGAGAAAGAACAGCAGCCAATTTAAGGCTGTCCCCCTGACTCCGACTATGGCAAGGCGGTGGGCCAGAAGATTGTAATTGACCGTATCAAATGCTGAGTTGAATGGTATGGCCCCTGGGGTTTCTATTATTATTATTATTATTACAAAGGTTGGGTGGCCTTTGATTGTGCTTTTACTGCATAATAAAAGGAGTTTGGACGGGATGGCCCCTGAGATCTTCTATTGAAATTCCATTTGTTGGTTAAAATTGTTCTTCATTTTAAATATTGTATTGTTCTTTCTTTCTTTTCTATCTATCTTTCTTTATTTGTACTAAAAATGAGATATGAGCAGAGGGGATAGGAATCTGTTCATTTTCAATTAGTTTACACAAATACTTTCCATCCATCCGCCACTGGCCTGGCCTCAAATTTTACAAGGCAATGTGTCAAAAAGTTTGCACATGCCAGATACACATGCACACACACACACACACACACACACACACTATACATACATAGATACTAGGCATGCTAAAATTGAAACGGAAATCTAATTGATTCGTTAGAAATCCGTAATTAATGGGACTTTTGTTGTTTTACGGATCGCTGCCCCGAACCAGGAAGTAGACTTCCTTTTACGGTCCGTGAGGCCAACAATTTGCGTTAGGATCGTTAGAAATTCTTAATTATTAATTAATTAATTATTGCACTACTCACTTCTCCCTGTCTTATCCCCCTCATTTCCTTCCCGCCTTCATTCAGCTTCTTCTTTTTCCCGCATTTCTATGGGGAACTGGAAGTGACGCTGCTGCTAGGTAGAGGCAATGCATTCTGGAAAGTGATTTACACACACACACACGCGCGCACGCTTCTCCTCCTCTCTCTCAGGCTTCCCCCCTCCTTCTCTTCCCCGTTGCTCTGCTGCCATGCATGCCCCATCGCAGGGGCCTGATTCACACACACACACACGCGCGCGCACGCTTCTCCTCTCTCTCCAGGCTTCCCCCCCCCTCCTTCTCTTCCCCGTTGCTCTGCTGCCATGCATGCCCCATCGCAGGGGCCTGATTCACACACACACACACGCGCGCACGCTTCTCCTCTCTCTCCAGGCTTCCCCCCTCCTTCTCTTCCCCGTTGCTCTGCTGCCATGCATGCCCCATCGCAGGGGCCTGATTCACACACACACACACACACGTGCGCACGCTTCTCCTCTCTCTCCAGGCTTCCCCCCCTCCTTCTCTTCCCCGTTGCTCTGCTGCCATGCATGCCCCATCGCAGGGGCCTGATTCACACACACACACACACACACACGTGCGCACGCTTCTCCTCTCTCTCCAGGCTTCCCCCCCTCCTTCTCTTCCCCGTTGCTCTGCTGCCATGCATGCCCCATCGCAGGGGCCTGATTCACACACACACACACGCGCGCTTCTCCTCTCTCTCCCGGCGCTCTCTCAGATGCTTCTCTTCCCCGTTGCTCTGCCTTGCCCCATCGCAGGGACCAGCTTCAGCCCTCCAGGTACGTGTTTTGGACTTCAACTCCCACCATTCCTCACAGCCTCAGGCCTCTTCCTTTTCCTCTCAGCCTGGGCAAACTTGGGCCCTCGCTCCCTCAGGATCGGGGTGAGAGAGAGGCAGCGAGGAGCGAGGGGGGGGGGCTCCTCCTCCTTTTCTTTTGCTGCTTCCAAGAATAGAAAACCCCCTCCCTCCCTCCCTTCCTCCTTCCCTCCCTCCTTCCTATTTGGAGAGTCCCATCTAGAATTCAGTGTGGTTTATTCAAGTTTTGGCCTACAACTCCCAGAAATCCCAGCCAATTTACCAGCTGTTAGGATTTCTGGGAGTTGTAGGCCAAAACCATCTGAAAGCGCATGCTCTGGCATACAATTTCTAACAATTTCGTTAGTACTTAAGTTACATTTCCGAAAATTTTGGGAATTTTTTTGTAAGTCTTTGATATACTAATAAAAAAAATCCTCCCCCCATTTGATTTTAGAATCGCCATTTTTCGATTTGTTATCATGCCTAATAGATACCTATACATATATGCATTTCTTGGGGCCCCACAAGAAACTTTTGCTTCAAAAAGGGCTTAGTGGTTGAAAAAGTAAACCCCTTCTATAGAGGAAAAAAGCTCTTTCTGAACAAAAATTAATATAAATATGTAGAAATATATCCTGCACAAAAAAGTGGTTTCCTATCTTTTAAAAAATCCTTCCAAAAAACCTGTTTAAAATGCAACTCAACCATTGGTGTCTTTTGCACATAACAAGTCCTGAACTGCAAAGGTCCATATAAGTCCAGAATTTTTCTCATCAAGGTTTCTCAATACTAAAAAGGTTTAGGTTACTTTTTCTATTATTCTTAGAATATTTATAATATTCCCTTTAAAAGGTTACAGATCATGACCCACATCTAGTTAAGGATTTGTGAGTGTGCAAGTGCAGCTAATAATGAGTGCAAATCCCTTTTTGATGGTATCTCTCTGCACTCAGACCAAAAATTGCTCACCACCTGCTTGCTGTCAAGCCCTGGGAGGAGTCTCTGTGAGTGACATTTACCAGTGGAGAAGGGAAGGAGGAGGTGAGATATAGACTATGAGGATCTGGGTTCCTGGGGAAAATATAATTATGGACAATTCATTGAGGAGGAAGAAATAATGAGAGTGCATCGCATCAATAAAACTAAGATTGGATGCTTCTCCATGATATGAATCACATCCCCTTTTTTTCACTCCTCCCCTCTCTGCCTATAGAACACCAGCAGGGACTCCTCCTGGAGGTTGACTGCTACCAGGCAATGGGAAGATATTAAACTATGTGTGTGATGCACACACAGATGTTGGATTTCAGCCTATGCATATATCATTTTCTTGAAGTAGTCTTAGATCCCTTCCAAACAGCTGTATAAAATCCACACTGAACTGGGTTATATGGCAATGTGGACTCAGAAAATCAGTTCAAAGCAGATATTGTGATTATCTGCTTTGATATTCTGGGTTATATGGCTATGTGGAAGGGCCCTGGAGGATTACTTAGAATTCTCTGACAGTTCTAGTACCACAGCAAACTACAAATACTATAACTGCATAGGATACAGCCAAAACAGTTATAGTAGAATCGTAGTGCTATAATTGTGCAGTGTGAAAGGGTCCACGGCAAACTGAATGTTAACAGGTCATTTCTTGAGGCCCAGTAGTCTCTTTCTTGGTATCTGCTCAGGTTTGGTTCAAATTTCCTGAATGAATATCAAAATTCATGGATGCTCATGTCCCCTTATATACAATGGCATAATAAAATGGTGTTTACTTCTTAGAAAATGGCAAAATCAAGACTTGATGTTTGTACTTTTCTTTTTATTAATTAATGCTTATGTATGTGTATGATTTATTTATGTCCCGGCATTGAATGTTTGCCATTTTAATGTTGTGATCCACCATGTCCCCTTCAAGGCAGAATATAAATGCTTTAAATAATAATGATAAATAAGATTATTTAAAAGCTGTGGATGGTGGAATTTATAGATGAAGAATACATGGATTCAGAGATCTGATTGGATACCAGCAACTGATGCTTTGGGCTATTTAATACTACCAAGTTATTCTGGCAATGGCGAGCATCTCTTTCTAGTAGTAGCATTTCTAAGTGCCCCTATAATAAACCCAAGCATTTTATTCATTAGTGGGAGAGACTATTCATTTTAAATGAAAGCTATAAAATATCAAAGCTAGTGCCAGAGTCCAGCAAAATGTATACAATTTTCTTTTTCTTTATCCAAATTTCATGTTTTTCTTTTAAATATTAAGACTTCTTCCCTGTTACCACAGAGTTTTAAAAGCGAGTTTCAAAGTTACAATCAAAATGCAGTATATAAGTACCAGAAACATGTATGGAAATAGAGATGGATTGTGAGAGTGTGTGTGTGTGTGGGGGGGGGGGGCATGTTGCAAACATGTTTTACTGCAATTGGGTTTTACAGATAGAAAATGAAAGTGCCTTTGGTTTTTCAGCCAGCTCTCAGAGAATAACACATCTTTGTATGCTAAAAGCTGGTTTAAAACCCCGTAGCTTCTCAAAGAGTCTTCAGTTATTTCCTGTATTGTTTTTTCCTTCTTCTGTAATGCAAATGGGGATGGCAAAAGGAAGTGAACGCCTTCAAATGAGAACTGCAAGGTGATGCATTTCTAGAACTAAAGTTCATATAAGATTTTGACCTTTTCTTCTACATTACAAGGAGATGTTTCTGCCAAAGTACAGGAGGAAACACATATCACATGTATCTTAGAACAAAGCATGGGAAATATGTACCACATTTACACCAAATATTTATCACAGACAATCCAAATAATTTTTGCATGGTTTATCAGATTCTTATATTTGTATGTGCAATTCTGGTTTGAACATCTTGTCTTATCTTCCAGTTTTTCAAAATCATAATGCCACAATAGCCACAACAAGTAATAGTGACTGTTTTAATTTTGAGACTTTTGTGTGAAAGATCAGTTTAAGTCTCTTGTGTAAAGACTAGGATATTCCACAAGTTATATGAACTGAGTTATGATATAATTGTATCACATAGTTTGGAAGCATGTGACAAGATTAATATCAAATGGATATTTATCAGCAACATGAACAAGAGTTCTCAGCCCTTCTTTTAGAAGGCTGGTATATTGTTGTCACCTTTCCAACATGGACAATCAGGCAGTGTTCAGTTTTGCAAGGGATTTAGCATTTGGAACACTTCTGGATCAATGGTCCCAATTTTAATAATGACGCTGAGTATTCAAAATCAAAGCTAATTAAATAAAAACAAATCTGCTTATATCCCTAAAATTATGCTTTTCTACCGCCCAAAGCAGGATGAACCACAAATCTAAAACTGTAGATAGATGTGGTATCATTCCCTATTTGTACTACATTATATTTTACACAGTTAAGATCCTCAAACTTGCTCACAAAGCATATGGCATTGAACAGTCCTACAACAAGTTAAATAAAAAAGATAATACTTAGAACTTAAAAGTGGGGGACATGGGAAGAGCCAAATAGGAAGAATAAATATACAGGTCCTTCTAAAAAAATTAGCATATAGTGCTAAAGTTCATTATTTTCCATAATGTAATGATAAAAATTAAACTTTCATATATTTTAGATTCATTGCACACCAACTGAAATATTTCAGGTCTTTTTTTGTTTTAATACTGATGATTGTGGATACAGCTCCTGAAAACCCAAAAATCCTATCTCAAAAAATTAGCATATCAGGAAAAGGTCCTCTAAACGAGCTATTAACCTAATCATCTGAATCAACTAATTAACTCTAAACACCTGCAAAAGATTCCTGAAGCTTTTAAAAACTCCCAGCCTGGTTCATTATTCCAAACCGCCATCATGGGTAAGACTGCCGACCTGACTGCTGTCCAGAAGGCCATCATTGACACCCTCAAGCAAGAGGGTAAGACCCAGAAATAAATTTCTGAACAAATAGGCTGTTCCCAGAGTGCCGTATCAAGGCACCTCAATGGGAAGTCTGTGGGAAGGAAAAAATGTGGCAGAAAACGCTGCACAACGAGAAGAGGTGACCGGACCCTGAGGAAGATTGTGGAGAAGGACCGATTCCAGACCTTGGGGGACCTGCAGAAGCAGTGGACTGAGTCTGGAGTAGAAACATCAAGAGCCACCGTGCACAGGCGTATGCAGGAAATGGGCTACAGGTGCCGCATTCCCCAGGTCAAGCCACTTTTGAACCAGAAACAGCGGCAGAAGCGCCTGACCTGGGCAACAGAGAAGCAGCACTGGACTGTTGCTAAGTGGGCCCAAGTCCTTTTTTCTGATGAAAGTAAATTTTGCATGTCATTCGGAAATCAAGGTGCCAGAGTCTGGAGGAAGACTGGGGAGAAGGAAAAGCCAAAATGCCTGAAGTCCAGTGTCAAGTACCCACAGTCAGTGATGGTGTGGGGTGCCATGTCAGCTGCTGGTGTTGGCCCACTGTGTTTTATCAAGGGCAGGGTCAATGCAGCTAGCTATCAGGAGATTTTGGAGCACTTCATGCTTCCATCAGCTGAAAAGCTTTATGGAGATGAAGATTTCATTTTTCAGCACGACCTGGCACCTGCTCACAGTGCCAAAACCACTGGTAAATGGTTTACTGACCATGGTATTACTGTGCTCAATTGGCCTGCCAACTCTCCTGACCTGAACCCCATAGGGAATCTGTGGGATATTGTGAAGAGAAAGTTGAGAGACGCAAGACCCAACACTCTGGATGAGCTTAAGGCCGCTATCGAAGCATCCTGGGCCTCCATAACACCTCAGCACTGCCACAGGCTGATTGCCTCCATGCCACCCCGCATTGAAGCAGTCATTTCTGCAAAAGGATTCCCGACCAAGTATTGATTGCATAACTGAACATCATTATTTGAAGGTTGACTTTTCTTTTGAAAAACACTTTTATTTTATTGGTTGGATGAAATTTTTTGAGATAGGATTTTTGGGTTTTCAGGAGCTGTATGCCACAATCATCAGTATTAAAACAAAAAAAAGACCTGAAATATTTCAGTTGGTGTGCAATGAATCTAAAATATATGAAAGTTTAATTTTTTTCTTTACATTATGGAAAATAATGAACTTTAGCACTATATGCTAATTTTTTGAGAAGGACCTGTATAATTGTGGCAATATCATTTATTTTATGAAATGAGAGTGCGTATATGTGGGGCAGGTTAATCTGGGATGTTTGTGGTTAGGGCTGCCCAGGTTCCAGCATATACTTGTTGAATCTGGGGCAATGTGTCCAGACAGCCCAGTCTATCCTTGTCCTTTTGCCTGCATGTCACCACTGCCAGTCTTTGCTGACCATAGAGCTCCTGTCACGATGCACGGACTTGACCGGCCCCTTAATCACACACACAGAGACGGACTGAAGGCTAACTACTTTATTGTATATAAAAACAGTCCAAAAGGTATAATGTCCATAAGAATAGCAAGGTAGTCCAAAAGGCTTGAAGCAATTAATGTCCAAAACAGCTTGGCAAGGCAATCCAAAAGGCTTAAGCAGGGCTCCGCGCAGCAATGCGGATTCAGGATCAAGACAAGGTAAATGCAAGACAAGACTTGGTGGCCACTAGCCAACTTAGCTCCGTAGACCCACTTCGCTACACGTCTGCTCAGAAGAGACGTGGCCGAAGCACTGGGGATTGGTTCCCACGGATGCTATACTTAATCTTTCGGCTGAGGTCCCCGACGCTCTAGGCCTTGTCGTCTCCAATCTTTGCTGACGGACCTCGGCCTGTCTAGGCTGCGGTGCCATCCCCTTCTCCTGGACTCAATGCTACTTCTCCTATCAAAGGTTCGACCTTGCCTCTCAGCAGCTGGGTCCCTATCTCCATGAGACCTCTCCTCCCCAGAATCTTCCCAGCCGCTTTCTTCCATGTTTTCACTTAGAAACTCCTGCGATCCTCTCCCCCCCGGGTGTTCATAACTTCCGCTATCACTAGATTCCATTTGCACCTGGTTATCTATGTCTTCATAGGGGTCAGGCCAACCTTCATCCCAAGCCAAACTTTCGGTGGGAGAAGGGGGCCCAGTGAGGGGAAACGCATCTTCAGGTAACCCTTCCAAATCCTCTTCAGAATCTATCTCTGCTGGTGCAGGCCCTAATGCTAATGGAACTCCCGGTGCTGTTCCCTGGTCCCCAGGCACAAACGAGAACTGCTGTGCTACAGCTCCCTGCAAGCACATCATCATCAAATAGAAGTAGGGTGACCCATTCTGACCTCAACAGATGGTGCTGCAATCCCCAGGTGCTCCTAGGGAACTCAGTGGTCAATGAAGAGGGGTGGTAGTAGTATCACTAAGATTATTCACCCCTCTCCCTGTGCTGATCAGGGTAGAGAAAGGGTGATGAAAGTGGTATGTGCATGGGCAATGGATCAGTCTGAAATGAACCTGATCCAACTGTCCAGATGGCTGCAAAGCCCAAAGATACTTTAGAGTTTCCCTACTACACTGACCCATAAAGCAGGCTTCGCAGCCCAACGGTGACTCCCTGAGATGCCTCAGTGGCAACAGGGAATTTCCACTGGCCAGCCATGCCAAAAATTGTTCAGCACAACAGGGCAAGGGTCCAACTGCCAGTCTTCCCCCTTCTGTGTTGCTGTTGGCTACATCAACAACATGGCCACTTACCTGATCCTACAGAGTGCTCCCTTCTCCCATCCTTCTTCCTGGGTTACATGACCTGGTAGTAGGAAGTGAATGCCCCTGGATCAGGTAGGTGGCTACCTCATGGTATCTAATAGAGAGAGGGGTGGGTGGGGGGCAACCATCTAAGTGCAAGGAACATTGAATGGTTGCCAAGATTTCTCCAACTGGTTTGGAACATGCTGTAATTGTATGGGCAGGCTCTAACATGGGAAAGAACCCAATTTTTTGCTTCAAGAGTCAGATTGCCCCTCTGGTTTGTTTAACCTGGTATGGAAGCTGGATTAAGTGTTTTTTCCTGGGTTAAGCCAGATCAGCACCATGAGGTGTGTAGCTGCCTACAGGCTGATCCTACCTCACACTAGTCAATATAGAGAAATGGTCAATGTAGAGCAGTCCCAGAAGTCCCTGCTGCTGTTCCACAGGCAGTGAGGGGAGGAATGAAAAAAGGGGATGCAATTCAAATCATGGAGAAACATCCAATCTTAGTATGAAGCAGTATGGCCAAAAAAAAAAGAAGCCTTGCATACTTACAAAACTCACCATGGGTCATGAATACTGCCAGTACTAGATTCAGGCTGAGTATGGGTTGCTTTTTTTAAAAAAAACCACTAGTGTACACAACCCTTTGATGCAGTCCATAAAACATGGAGCCAAATAACTCTTGCTTGTCGATGAGATACCACAGGATTCTTTAAGCCACAGTGTGAGTTCACCAATTATAGGTTGCCTGCTTAACCTTGAAAAGAAAAGAAGTCAACAGAAGTTATAGAATGGCATAATAATGTTATATGTTAATTCATATTTTTAGAAACAAATTTAGAAGTAATTACTATAATTCAAGTAGACATAGAGTGCATTTTACCACAGTGAGGTCAGTGGTGTCCCAATGACCTAGGTGTCTGCTCTGTCAGCTCTTCTTGCACTGATTTTGGTGGGAAAATTCAGAGCCATTTCTATTTTCCTGTAGTTTTCTGTCTTGAAAACAAACCTGAATCATATATACTTTCCAATAGAGTGTTGGTACGAAATGGAAAGTTGCCATCTTGAGCAATTTTCTTGTTGAACAAATTTTGCATATCTCAGATTTGAATTATAGATCTTTGAACTCTAGATCCAGAATGCTGAAATGCTTAGTTACGTTGTGGTTAGAACTGTATAATCACTGAACTATCAAAGCAGTTGTGCTACAGTGATCTAGAATAGGCCCTTGATATCCGCTAGAATATGGTTCCAGGACCACCCATGGAGACCAATGATGCTCATGTCCCATTATCTATAATGATGTGGTGAAATTTCTTCCCTTTTATAAAATGGCTAAATCAAAGTTTGCCCTTTGGAATTTTGTATTGAATATTTTCAGGCTATGGATGATTGAATCCAAGGTTCCGGAATCTGTGGTCTGTTTCCCTTAGCAGGTGCTTAGTTTTAATTAACTGCTGTTTGGCAGTAAATTTAACATTAGCTTTTTATATTATCTATAACAACATATATATCTAGGATCACAATCTGAAGGGATCAGAAAGAAGTTTGTAGTTCAACAAAGAGTAGGAAAGGAAGACAAGAACAATACAATTTTATGCAGTCAGTTTTGAAGACATGAGCTCTATTAACTATGAACTTCTAAGTACACCATTTTAATTTTCTAATGCTTTGTTCTATATTTTATTTCTCTAAATAATAAGAACAGTGCAGCTAGTATCTGACCTGTCTCTACAAATGATCCATATTTTGCCCAGCCTTTTCCTATACTTTTCCCAAAGCTGTATGTTATTACAGTCAGCGAGCTTTGAAGAATGTATTTCCTGTTGTTTATAATCCTCTTGCATTAGTCAGCTGTTCTAATAAATCAGATACAAGTTGTGACATGTTGCTAATTCGATCACTAATAACCTGCTCAAATTGCAAATCTATGTCAGCAGGTTGGTGTTGATTAAGTTGTAGTCCTCACTAACATATTGTTTTAAATGACTGATAATTTTTATTTGCTGCTGCAATAGGCTGCTGGCCTATTCTTCATCCCCCACCCCCGCTCCCTCTCTCTTTCTCCCTTGTAAGCTTAGAAATTACACAAATGCCCCTGAGGTGGTCTGCTCTAGGCCCTTTGCTTTCGTGTTGCTGCAAATAGAGCTGGTAACCACTAGAGGGGAGGAGACCGCCGACTTTCCCCGAGTGCCTCATGGTAGAGCATGAAGGTGAAGAAGCTGTCACCGCACTGGTTGCCCAAGGAAAAGGTTTAAAATGTGGTATGAAGGTTAGTACAGAACAAAGTGTTTTTCCTTAATGCATCCATCTATTTCTTTCTCTTTTAACATTGCCTCTTTTAAATAAATCCTAACACAATACTTGCCGTATACCTACAGCCTATAAACCTATTTTTTGGGGGGGAAAGCTCTTTGTAAGGAAAGTGTGTGTGTGTGTGTTTGTTATATATGTGCACATATATATAAATGAATGCATGTTTGTTTCTATGTACACATAAAACATTAAATTGATGAGTATTTGCGTAACAGGCTGCAATGTTTGCATTTTAATGTGAAATGAGAACTCTTTCCCAACTGTTCATTTATATCCTCATGTCCCTCACCCAAAGCAGTGCAGGGAGGGAGAGTTTTGAAGCTGCGTGAAAGTAATAACTTGAGGCTGGTTAAAACTTCAGTGTCTTTCCTCAGGAACCTGATTAATCTTCTGACCCGCAATATACAAGACCTTATCCTAAAACAGCCCAAAGATATTTCTTCCTCACACCTGGATAGATAATTGATCTGTGGTTTGACAATATATATGTTTATTTGCAGGGGAGGGAAGAAGAAATTTCTGTTGTTGTGGAATTGTTAAAGAGCTATAAGATAGAACTGTGGCTTGTTACATTTACTCTCCTGAGTGTAATTGCACTAAGATCATTCCGTTTCCATTTGGAAAGCCAGTGGCAATTACTGGAATACAATGTATCATGCATTTGCTCACTGGATATAAAACGTATATACTAATTCGCAATAAAATGTAACAGCTGTCAGTGCATTTTCTGCTCTGTTACTTCAATAAATTGGAACTCTGACTAGAAAATGGGAATATTGCATTTTTACACACTCCGTAATGTGTTTGCTTTTTGCAAATACAATTTATTTTTCCCACTCCTGCAACAGGAAAAAAATGTGGCTTTGTTATTATAGCTAGTGGATAAATATTCTTATATCAGAATGAATTACACATAGAATCTGTAAAGAAGTGATAATATCTCCTGTATTTTATTTCACCCTGTCTCCAGTAAACAATATGCACTTAACCCACTTCTGTCATCTGCAAGGTTTATTTTGTTTATACATAGTAACAGTGTAGAGACAAAAGTTTATTTTGTCGCACTTTCACAGGTGTTATGACTACCTAGTTAACATTTATTATATTATACTATATCGTATGCATATCCACTTGTGCATAATATTTAATATAATATGCAAGTGCCCTAAAGGTGTGAATATGTACACAACAGACATGTGTATATGTAACTAGTGCTACAAGTGAACCAACTACAAGACTCCAGGCTCTGAGCTTTATTTAAAATAAGATTCCTGCACATTTGTGTGATTTTGTTACTGGAGGTCAGACTTTTCACAGATAATTAGCCTTTTACACACTGTGAAATCAACCTGTATTGGTTTATTTGGCTAGACTCTTTGCTTCTGTTCTTTATTTCCCAGAAGGTTAACATGCTGAAAATCTAGCTGCAAGCTCGGAGTACTGTCTCTTTGTGTTGTTAATTATCCCATTGCATAATTCTTAATATCAGGAGTAGGTAGAGGAAACGGGTATACCGATAGTCGTGAATGCTTGTGTTCTGACAGGAAGCGAGCCCTGCATTCATAAAATGTGCTGTGCCAATATCAGAGAAGATAGGGAGTGTTCCTTGTTAAGGATCATTTATTAACTGAGATCATCTTTTAGTTCGCCTTGGGGTAATGACTAATGTCAATGGCAAATTTCACAGTTGTCTAGAGAAATGAATTAAATTTGTAATAAAAAGCCCTTCGGCTTGTTGTACATGTTCATTTATTGGAGTAGTTGAACTAGGAGAACTGTAAGGCAACCAAGAACATTGGCTTAATTTTCCTTACACATAATAGTGACCTTTCAGTCTATATTGAGGCAGAAAAAAGTTGCCTATTATAGGCTGGTAAATTAAATGAGGAGTTCCCTCTCATGCAAGATAAGCTAAGAAACTTAAACAGCCCTTCAGCTTGAGAGGGTTTTTCAATTTAAAACAAAATCCTCATCTTTATGTGTCTCTCTCCTCATTTGCTAAAGGTATCTTTGACATTGGAAAAGCCAAGAGAGATCTCAAAAGTGTAGGTAGAGGCACATAGATTGTTCCATGTTGTGCTTTTGTGCTAGCTTGTACATGCATACATTCCTACTTCTATGTGTGTGTGCCTTTGTAGATGTGAAAACAGAAAGCTTCCAAAATTGCTGAGAATATGGTACAGCCCTGCACTACCATATACAAAATGGCGATTTCAATGATGGATCGAATAAACATTTGGTCTGTGTTAGAAGGGATGCATCCTACCAATGAAAATGTTCAAAGAAGAGTCCAGAGAACCAAAAGGGCAATTCTGTAGTTACTGTAAAGTTAAAAACAGTACGGAATTACAATTTTCCAATATGATTAAGAGTGAGTGGAATGTCATTTCTTTCTATTGTATATTGTAGAGGACAGCACAATCCTATGCTTGCCTATTCAAAGGGACATTCCATAGTATTCAATAGGGCTAAGTCAGGAAAGTATATATAAGATGGACAGCCATAACTCTCTGAATAGAAATGTATAGCACTGAACTGAAAATCAAAAGATCACATGTGTGTCTGCATAGCCACTACAGGGATATGTAGCAACTCTTTTATATTCCAAGGATGTCAATCATAATGATATATCACACCTGAATTATATAATGATGAAAGCAACATATGGATTGTTCTCTTGAGCGATCTCATGATTACATTTATTTTTTAAAAATAGAGGAGGAATTTGCTTATATTAATGTCAATATTCAAACTTATTATGATCACAGTAATAGCAAGAGCCAAGATCCACACCATCAAATTATACATTTTGCTCACTCTGTGAAATTTCTAAAAACATAGTCCTACATTCTGTGATTGAAAAATACACTGTCAACATTTCAGCACCTATGTCATTATTCATTTAAATTTATTATTGTTGGTAGCTAGCTAACATCTAATAAAAAAGACACAAAAATCTGTTTTTTTAAAAGAAAAAGTTTGTGTAATGCTGCCGCAGTATAGAAACTTTTTATTATCTGTATATTTTTGAGGAATGGTGACTTTAAATAAGAACTACTGGCAAAATGCTTTCAGATAATGGAGTCATTCAATGTTTGTCCTTCTGTGAATTTCTACAAAACCTAAATGATTTATTTTATAAGGTCTGTAGTAAGCAACTTTTTTGAAGTCTGCAGGGTTGATTTTGTACTTTTCCAAAGATCTTAAATAGCCATAATTACATTTGTAATTTGTTGAGTTGGAGGATGTTGGACCTAAAAGTGTCCTGATTTTGTCTGCTGGGATATAATTTTTAATCATAAAAAGAAAGCAAAATAAAAGGAGATGGTTTCCTAGGAGTGCTCTGTGTAACAACCAACAAATTACGTATATGAAATAACAGATTTTTCAACAGGAACTAAACTGATGACAATTTAAGTATTAAAGGGAGTTAATTATAGTTCAAAAATTTTGGTAATCAGTTTTCATGTATTTGTGAGCTACTCAAATAAACTAGGCTTTGCATTATTCAAAGTCTTTACTGGCTTTCTAAAAGTTTATAGGTTAATAGCATATAAGACAAACCCCATCATAACCAAGTTTAGCTTTCCTTAGAAATATTCATTTTCTCATAGAGTTTCTGAAGTAAAAAAATGTTAGAGAAGCTTTACTTTTAAAATACATTGAAAACTGGTGATTTTACAAATGTATTTTTCTGATAAGACAAAAGAGGGGAAAGGAATCACCTTAGGCTTACAGTCTGAGTAGGCTTGGAAGAAAATAAATGATGTTGGAAGCAATGGGATATGTACATGTGTGTTTTTTTTTAAGAGATCAGAATGTCACTATGCTCTAAAATGAATCCAAAACGGGATACTCCATATGATCATTAATATTTAATGCAGGCATTTCTTTTTAAATGATTCCACATTTGGGTAACTAGAGATGCATTCTGGGTATATTCCCTCCCTGACAGAATGGAACCCCCATATGCCTGGCTTTCAAGACAGACTTTCACGAAGGGGGAAAAAACAACCCCAAAAACATCTCATCATCAGAAGTGCTGAGATTGGTACACTTGAGCTTTTAAAATATTATCCAGGCTCACATCCTGTGATATCGCGTAAATGAAGGTTGCTTTTTTCTCTCTTAAGTGTAATTTTCACAATATTGTCTAATTTTGTAAAAATAATCACAGCTGCATTCATAGGGGGAAATGCATTCTTTCTAGTTTTTAATAAGCTTCTATATGTGTCTTCAGAAAAGCATGGCAGTACTTCTGTCAGTGACGTTGGCTTTTCATTTACATTTTTAACCAGAAGGAAAGATACAGAGACGCGCACATATGCACACGCCCTTGTCACCAGTACTTCCCCTTTCATCCTAAATACTTTTGCCTCTGAATACTCTTGCTCTAAATGAACTTGAATTCATTTTTTTCTAACTTGCAAGCACTGTGATATGCAGGAAGCACTGAAGAGGAAGAAAGAAATGGACATGTCATTTATTCACATGTACATATGAATATATGCACATTTGCTCTTATCTGTGAGTATGCATTTACAGTACACACTGGAAACAATAAAAATATCCGGTATACTGGGGCTATACTGCTGATTATCGCCACATTGTAGTGGCAATCATCTACAAAGGCAGTGAAATTCTCAATGCTCTATCATCCTCTTAAATTCTGTCCGAGCTGCAGGTAGCGGTACCGAACACCTGTCATTCATCTGTTTATCTGAGTCATATATTGATTTTACTGATAGTCAGTTTCGAGTGCTGCTGCAGTATAGTCCTAATAAAACTTTGAGTTCATTTTGTATTTCAGCAGGCATAAGCTTGATACAGTGGTATCTGTAGCAAAATTCATATTGATTTCCAAGAAGTGAGTATCTCTGTTACAGCTCTTTAGTGACAGAGGACACTAGGTATCGTTTAAGGAATCTAAAGATCTTGGAAGACCATAGACAGATGCTGTGTCCAAGCAGGGCTATTAGATCATCTTTTTCTCCTCTCTGTCAGGGTGAAATTGTAACTGACAGCATAGCCTTAAATAGTTTGTCTATTCCAATTTTTAGTGTCATTTGCTGATGCCTGAAAAATCTGGCTCAGAAAGCAAAATGGGCCTCCCCCCCCTTCTTGTCTTTCTTTTACTTTCTCTTTTTTTTCTCTGTAACACTACAGCCAAAAAGAGCTTTCCCTCCCAATCCATTTTCATACATTTTTTGATAAAATTCAGTGCCTTGTGTGAAAATTGCTCATTTTCAATGCATTTCTCAGCCCGGGGAGAATCTGTATGTACAGTATCAAGCCATGAATGAAACTGGAATGGGTGGAGCCATTCCAAATGATCCTCTCTCCACCCCCCATGTGAGTATACAATTCCCACTTATTCAGAGAGGCTGTTTTAGGATTTTTTAAAAAAAAATGCAGATGTGCAGTGCATTCTTAACAAGAGCAGGAATAGAGTTTGCTCTCCCCTTTTAACCACTCTCTCACCTCAGCCCTTTTCAGCATGTAACCTTATTCTCTGTGGGATTACTTGGATGGAAACCAATTAGGGAACTGCTCAGACAATATAAATGCATACAGATTAGTACAGATTGAACAGTACCATTGCCAACAAATCATACAGTATATAAAGCCCTAAACAATATAGATATTAGGGAGTGATGTGGAACAGAATTTATATTGTCAGAAAACTGAGCACAAAAATGCAAGCTGTACAAACTATTTATTTAAGTAATAAATAAAGTATGGGTCTGTTTTCCTTGTTTGCTCTATGGCAATCTTCCCATAAGTAACCAACTTTGCATTCCTCATTGCTTAATATTTCTACATGTCTGCCTGAACAATTTCACTGCTTTCTCTGGAGCATCACATTTGTTCTTCCTTTAACTGTCTGTCTGTTTCTTGATGCAGACATTAAGTTATTGGCATGATGTGAGTGTATGTGGTTGCAATCCTGGTCTATCACTGCAGAAGTGTTATCCGATGTGTTTGGCTGTGTCCATATTGAATTTACTGTTGATGTAGATGTTCTTCATCACACCCTACTGATATATTGTAGTAGTTGTTACATGTGTGGTTTCAAGGTATAAGAAGAAATTCATCATGTATTGTGTGGTTCCCATGTACTGCTGAGTTTATCATGAGGAACACAACCCAAATCATCTTTGTTTTTAACACTGAGCTTCGTCATTGATCAATGGTTTCTTCCCAAATTCCTCAACAGAATATCTTTGTAAAAGGTCCCTAGCACTGTGCTCATAAAATGCTAAAAGAAGTGAAATGTGGACTCATTGTGACCTATTTCTATAATTAATCGTGGACAAATGTCTTTTTCACTTTTGCACCAATAGGAAACTTTAAAATCTAAGTTCCTGCACTTTGTACGTTTTTTAAAAAAGATAAAATGTTCAACCACAAGCACCGACCAAGTGTAATTGGTCAGTGTGTTTTATACCATATTTGATATTAAATGTCATTTTTATTGCACTTGTGAAGACATTTGAAAATTTAAATGAATTATTATATAAAAACCGTACTAAAAAACCTTCGCTTATCTCTATTCTAATGGGGTTGGTCGTTCCTACATCAGAGGAATGATGAATCCAGTCCAGGTTTTAGTCTGATCAAGTCTAATTCAAGATTTGGAGCTACTTAGGGATAGAGTTTAGCTGATTTAAAGTTCTGACTAAAACCAAAAGTGAATTTGTTGCCTCACTGATATTGAAGCCACTCAATTCCCGTGAGTCAATCCACATCAAATTTGAAATTTATTGTGAGTTTTGTCATATTGTAATATATCTTCAGCTAGATTGTGGCTTGGGTAGTATTAATATTTTGTTCAAGATAGAGAGCTTGTGCCAGGTGGATCTTTAGAGAAGGGATTCTTATGGACTCCTCACAGAGTTTTACATATCACTCAAGATAACTCAATGATGCAAGGCACAATTGATCTCTTGACATCATGGATCTTCCATATTTATTTATTTATTTACATCATTTATATTCTGCCCTTCTCACCCTGCAGGGGACTCAGGGCAGATCACAATGCACATATACAGGCAAATATTCAATGCCATAGACATGCAACATACAGTATATAGACAGACAACGAGCTACACAATTGGTCGAGAGCTCACTCCGACTCAGGCAGGCCTCGAACTCATGGCCTTCTGTTCAGTAGAGATCTTATGCAGCTGACTCCCAGCCAGTTGTGCCACATTCCCGGGGGAAGGTAGTACTGGTGTGAAAAAGGGGTACATGTACCACACTTTTATGATCCATGGTATCTCATTTTAGCCTCCTGGCTTGTGGAGGCATGGTGTTGCAAGAGTTTCCATTGCTCTGGAAATCCCTAGGCTAAAACTACGTTTTTCTCTGAGCGCATCAGTAGAAAAGAACCAGTCAACGATGCAGTTTTTTTTCAATAAATTATATATTTAGAAACAAAGTTTCCTATTGACAGAATTCTGTCGTGGAGAATATTGTTGGCAATTTCACAATAAAGTGTTATGTACACTTTGGGCTTCATTATTCTCAGAATTTGGCTTGGTTTGACCATTTGGTATTTTCCTAAGAGAACCATTTTTCTCTATGAAGCAACATATACTGGAGGACTTTCAATATAAAGATTAAGCCTTCTGGAGGCTAACCACCAGTAATTACAGTATGACTGCAGTATCCATGAGATAAACATTACAAGAACACCCCCCCCCCCCGGATACCAGAAACTGTGCATATTAGCAAACCCTATATTTTGTCTATACTTTGGCTGGAAGTATACCATAGAACCTAGAGCAGTGGTTCTCAACCTGTGGGTCCCCGGATGTTTTGGACTTCAACACTCAGATATCTTAACAGCTGGTAAACCAGCTGGGATTTCTGGGAGTTGTAAGCCAAAACACCTGGGGACCCACAGGTTGAGAACCACTGATCTAGAGGATCTAGTGGCCCCACAAACACTTTCAGAAAAGAGATTAGTTTTTTAAGAGCATGGGTAAATGAATGAAACCATGGTTATCAAATCTGTAGATACGGTGGTCATACCATATTACTTCGCAAGCATACTGAAATGACAATTAGATTACCATCTTCCACAATGTGAAGCAATATTGTATTTCTAGTTGTATTCAAGTTATTCTTTAAAGTTTACTATCTAGATTTCTATGTTAAGAACTTGCAAATCCAAATTCATTTTGAAACTCTGTTTCTTCTTTTTTCTTATATTAGGATTTTGGGGTGGGGGTGGAGGTATGATCTGCTTTCTAATTTTTAGTAATACATAATTGATCAGTCTAATAGGATACCCTAATAGGAAAGGTAAAGTAATATTGTCTTCATGGAACATGGTGACAAATAGGTTTTCTCTATGGCCTTGTCAAGTAGTAGGGAAGATTTGTAATGGCAAATGTGTGAAATGATCACCCATGCCCATACTGTCTGAGATATGGTACTGATTCTGGACCCATCCTCTTTTTTACATATTACTGTCAAAAAAGTAGTGTGAACATAAAAATAAGGGTGAAATAGCAACTATCAGGAGATAAAATGAACATATTATATTCTCAGGCATCAGTCCTCAAATGTTGCTAAAAAGAATTCTCGCAAGTGTTAGCATTAATCTCTTCTCATTATTGTGTTTATTTTTTAAAGCCTGAAACTTCTCACTTGGTGATTTACCACATTATTTTCGCATGAGCTTGGAGAATTTCTTTTGTGGAGAAACTGTAGGCCACCCTCACATGGAAGTTACCACTTCAGAGAAAGCGCTGGGTATCAGAATTAACTCAAGGGATTGTTTGGAATATAAATTAAATACAAATATACTAGAGGAACTTGTTCTCTGGATCTGATGACAGCGAAAACATGAAATGGTATATTAACTAATCATATGAACTCTATGCCCTGGTTTCCTCAATTTAAAAACATTTGAATACGCAAAATATTTAATAGCTAAACTTATTTTATTATGTAAAGTATCAAAACGGGACCATTTCAGTGTATTTTAAAGTACATGTAGTGAAATTTAAGGGGAAATCAAGTTTTGTTACTTATAGTTTCAAATAATATTTTGGACTAGTGTGGGGAGGTTGTGGTTAAGTTGCCAGAGGGCTGAGGTTTAATATTTATTATGGTCTTAACTGTTTAATTGGATCTTAACTTGAATTTTAATGGGATGTTGTAATTGTTTTTAATCTAGTATAACCCACTGTGAGTCTTCCACACGGGGTGAGCTGTAAATTTTAAAGGAGTACTACTATTGTGCTTGAACACGGCAAAACCTTACAAAATTAGAAGGGACTGTTTAAAAGGGATTACTCATAGCCATTTACAATTAAAGTTTTGGAATTTTAAAGTAACATTCTAACCTTTTCTATTGCTATTTTTCTCCTTGATTGTTATAAATAAATGTATACATGAAACAGGAATTACAATAGCATTTGCTAAAATATTTTAAAGGAATGGTTACATTAAAAATCACATTTCTTTTGTTATATAATGTTGTAATTCTAAACTGTAAACACCAAAACTGTACTACTCATTAATGCAGGAATTAGTTTTTAAATTTAATGTAATATGTGAATCAAACAAAGTGAGTCACAGCATAGTGAAAAATCTCTTGTCATTTAGTGAAAGAGGAAAGAGTCTCTTTTTTCAGTACTGTTTATGATTTTATTTTAAAATCTTATAAACCGATTTACTGTGGCAATCAGAAACACACTAACTCTTTCGAGTTTAGAGCCTTTAAAAACTCCTCTTTCAAGAAAGATGGAGATAAGTAATTTGTCAAGAGTTTTTAACTTTCATTCTATTTTTCATGAGATATTAACACCTGATTCTTTACCTTGTTGTAAAAAGTTTGGAAAATTAAACAATCAATGGATGAGCCAACAGTACAAGACATAGTAAAATTGATGAACTTTTTAATGAAAAGGTGAAGTCTTTACTATGATCAAGGGATGGTGATTCTTGAATAGGTTCCAAGCCATGAATGATATCTGACCTGACTTTCTATGACATAAAACAGAAAACTTGAGAGCTTCAGAATATATTTTTTCTGGCAAACAGGAGAAGGTATTTCTATTTGTGCATGGACTTTTGTTGTAAACAGTGTGCATGGTTTATACTACCGAACCCATGGCACATTATATAGAACCCCTATAGTAGTTTTTTGAAGGGTGAAACTGATTGCAAATGACTCACTTGCTTGTTATGTGCCAAATCTTCCTTGTATTTACACACTGGGATCCAACCTATTTGTGTATGTTATATTTGCTTTTCTGAGGCTGGAGGAAATACATTATTACTCTATGCCAAATAGATAATTTAAAGAAGAAGAGAAAACATGGTTTCATGGAATTCAGTGATCTTTGTAACTGCATCAACAAAGGTCTTAGTGAAAGAGAGCATATAAAACTCAAGTGCCATTGTTTGTGTACCACTTTTGTATTGGTGAACATGTAAGTTTTTTGTACATAGCATTTAGAAAGATGGATGAAACAATTTAATTTTGATTAAGAAGTATAACACTAATTGGAAATGTCAACAGAACAATATGCTATGATGAACTACAATTTTGGACACCAGGGTTCTTGGCTATGGAAACCCACTGGGTGACCTTGGGCAAGACACACATTTTCAGCCTCAAAGGAAGACAAAGGCAAGCTCCAGCTGAACAAGACTTACCAAGAAACTCTCATGACATAAGTCAGAAATAATCACAACATGTCAAAATACAGACCTGAATGACTTCAGATGCAACAGGACAAATGCAGATAAGGAGCACTGACTTGTGGCCCAACAAGATCCTTACTTCTGCCACTTCTGGCAGTTGGAATTATCAGCCCAGTATATAAGACTGACTCTATCTACTCTGCAGAAAGTAATTTCCAATTCAGTTGGGTTACATAGATAAACACTGGTTGATTTCAATGACTGGTCAGTTGATCATGGGGTTCATGTTCCTACCTAGTGAATAACTCAATCAAGAAAAATGGTGGAAGAAAAAAATGGTTGGATTTCTAACAAGTTGATATGTAAATCATGAAAATAATACAACCAACTTCAAAATTTCTATCAGGCATTATGATGGACAAAGAAGCCCTGGAGTTTCCATTACTATAATAGCAGTAAATAGAGCTTGATGTTTTTGTTTCCAAAATTGCTAGTAAATAATATACATGGACACATTAAAATGTTTCATCAAGTCTGTAATCCTGTACTTCTAAAGGGTATAAGCAGCACTGAACTCAAAGGGTGTTTACTTCTATATAGACGTTACACAAGGATTTAGTGGTATATCATCCAATATCAGTATGAAGTATGCTGCTGTTGAAGTGCATTTTGTGCATGCATGATAATTCTGTCTATAGCACCACACTGTAACTCTTGCCTTCAACTGAACACAATGACTTCTCTAGATTTGCCTTCAACAGCTCAAGGAGCTCTTTGAGCTCTAGAGAGGTCCAAGGCACTCTGGGACCCCCTGGGAGAAAAGTGGTGAGTGTGTGTGTGTGCACGCGTGCTTTTGGTGAGGCATGAGTGATGGCACAAGTCCATGTGCACTTTGTATCTAGAAATCAATAGGGCAAGTGTTGTATGTGCTCCCATAATCACCTCATCAGAACTAGAAAAAATAGTCCATAGTGGACTTTAGCATGAATACACTAGTGGAAAAATAGATTCTTCTTTGCTATTACTATAGACAGAGTAATACTGCACAATTTCATTTCACATCCTACAAAACCTTGAGAATTGTACTTTTATGAAATACTTGAAATTATGTGTAAGACAGCTTTAGTATTATAGTTCCTAGAATGGTAATAAGCACTCTAAATTTCTACAAATCCAAGGTTTCCATAGGATGAAACCATGGAAGTTAAAATAATATCCATCTGCTATAATTATGTACTATGTGCATGTGGGTGTTCACCCTGTCTCATGGATTCGAACCGCCAATAGTCAAGTCAGCTGTTCACCCTTGTGCCAGCTAAACTGCTGACCTAGAGGTTGGTGATTTGAATCAGTGAGATGGGGTGAGCTCCCATCTGTCATCTCCAGCTTCTCTCATGTGGGGACATGAGAAGTGTCTCCCCCATGATGGTAAAACATCCGGGAATCCCCTGGACAACGTCTCTGCAGACAGTCAACTCTCTCACAGCAAAAGCGACTTGCAGCTTCTCACGGCGCTTCTGACATTGAAAAAAAAAACTTAAAACACCTCTCTATCTGCAATATCTGTTTGTACCTTTACATATGGTTTGTTTAGTAGAGACATTCAGGGTGCAATATTCCAATATCCTATGTAATATTCTATTGTAATTGGTACTTAAAAAATATTTTAGGTAATAATCCATAAAAGCTCAACTATCCACATTTATGTATGGTCTTCATCAGGGCTCCTACCACATTTAGCAGTGTCACTGATAAGCTTTGTCACAGAAAAAACCCTTCTTTATTTTTACTGATACATGGATATTACATGTTAAGCAACCTCTCACCAAACAAAAAGCAATTAGACATCAAACTAGTAGAAAGTCACAGCTGAATAATTTGGAGACAAACATGCAATTGTTAGTCAGTGAATCTCAAGCGATGAAAGGTTATCCACAACCTGAACTGTAACTTTGAGTGATAATTCCCTTATTTGAGGCATACCTCTGTGACTCACGACCAACTTTGTTAAACTGTCAAAATGATGTGAGCATAGACTCACCCTTACACCTGCAGGACTGCATATACGCTCCAGTTGTTGGAGAGAAATTTCATATCTTTGACAGCAAATGAGAAAATAATGTGTCCTAAACATCTGTTTCAGAATATTTCTTAAACTCTTGTATTTTGACATCTGTGTCTAATTTTTGTAGAGAAGACAAAAGTAAATTTGCATGTTGGATAGTGCTGTGGTTGGAAAAGAACACATGCTAGAGACATGTCTCAAAAAGAGTGATTTTGGCATGGTTTCCTGATTTTTACTGTCACATTTCATATATGTTTTTAGTAACATGATGTAATTTTTCTAAACTCCCATTATCCATTTCTAGAAATTGGACCAGTGTTAGAAATGACAAGTCAAAAGATTTGTGTGTAAAAAATACAATGTTAATACAATCAAATTTCTTAGAAAGGAAAAGGCAAAGTTGTATCAACATTGGAAGTAGTGATAGAATACACTTTTGAAGTTCAGATATAGTTTGTGATATGCACTGTGTCCTAAACTATGCAATTATTACCCAGACTGGTATTTAAATTTTAGAGTAGACGATGGACATTGACTAGAAACAACATGGATCAGAGTACACTTTGCCATGGATAAATGATAGATAGATAGATTCACTGGTAGTGATGATATTGTTCATACCGCATCCAGATCATTTCCTTATGCTGGAGTTTCTAGCCACTATAAGTAACAGACATTAGAATTGAGACATATAAATTATTTTTTCAACTTTGGATGGTATTATTGGCTTCTTTGGGGGAATGCCTTCATTTTTAATGAGAACACTAACAATAATAACTTCATGATGGTATATATGTGCTCTAAATGTTAAAATTAAAAACAACAAGGGAAACTATGAAATTGGTGACAAAAAGAACGTGTAAAATGTGTAAAAGGAAGAAGCTATATCCCAATCTTCTTATAAAAATATATTTGAGGCTTGTTTCAGGTAAAATGGTAGAAAATGTTCTGATCACTGTCAAGCGTAGCAGATTTCCTCCCTCGACTGACTAATTTGGAGCTCCTGATTAGCTGAGAGAGAATCCCTTGCATGTAATAAATTGTGTTGTGTTTATATATTTACCTCTGGTACCAGTATGCATTTTAGCCATCCTAGTTATCACAATTAGTCTAAAAATAGGCTGTGCCATTCTGCTCCATGACATAGCTAATGAATGATGTGAAGAATAAAGAAGAGTCCAGGCTTCAGCTAATGTATAAATTAATGTACAGGCAATTCAGGTGAGCCTCCAAGCCAAACCAACTTTTGGAGAATCAACCGTATGTCTATACTTTTACCCTTCCTGTTGCAATCCTGGTTTGTGGGGAAACTACAATTTGATCAGGTCAATGCATCATTCATTAAAATGTGTGAAATGAGAGGAGAAAGGAAGAAAGTACAACCTCTTAATCATATAGGGAGTTACTAGATTTTTTTCAAAAGAAAAAAGTCCACCACCCCTCACCATTGATCAGGCTGATGAGTATTGCAGTGTAACAACAATTAAAACCACATACATTCTAGAGTTCTACTTTAAACCATGGTTGCTGTCTTTGGGATACGTTATAATTTAATATCCTGTCCTACTGTGACCTGGTGAAACAGGCTTTCCAATGATTTACTAAGAAAAAATACAGTAGACTATTTTATACCAGGTCACATCATTCATCACATCATTCATCTATCCTAAAATAGATTGAGTATCCCTTATCAGGAATCCACAATACAGACAATCCCCAAGTAACAAACACCCACCTTACAAATGACACACAGTTAAGAACGGAGCTGAGAAAACAAGGAGTGAAATCTGCCCCCCCAAGAAGGAAAATTCATTCCTGAATGAGTTATCATGGGGAAAAGGTATCTCCACTGAAGCTTTATGACCAGTCTTTGTTTCTACAACAAGCCAAATTTTTCAAAATCCAATTATCACAGGGACAGAAAGTGAGGTAAAATCTGAACAGGGGCACAGACAGCAAAACAAACTCTACCCCCCCCTCTCTATATATGGCTGGTGTTACCCCGATTTATGTGATACAATGTGATGACCTACAAGAACAAAGTGATGGTATGTTTTTGATCTAGAATCTCAAAATATTTCCAAGCTACAAGAACTGCAAGACAGAAAAATCCTTTCGGGAACATCATGCTGTGAAATTATATTGCAACAGGCTCCCAATAAGGTCAAGAATGACTGGAGAACTTCATTATTATAGAGCAGCATATGACCATGTGTGGCTTACCTACAGGATTGTTATTTGTTTCATTCACAAAAACAAACAGTCAATTCAGAAAATAAACATTTTTTTGAGAAGTGGATTGATGCTGTTGGGAGTAATTTTACCCTGTATTGTCAAAATGCATTGTTGTAGGATTTTTTGGGCTATTTCAAGAATGCCTCTAGAACATGGCCATATAGCCCGAAAAAAACCTACAATCTTTTTAGCCTGTTTCCAAAGACTGCTTTTTGCAGTTGGTGCTTCAATATTAATGGCTTGGGAGAAAATATTGTAAAATTGAGAACTTGACAACTACTTTATTGTGATCAACAGAATATTGGATTTTTTATTTTATTTTATTTCTAATTTCAGCTCCCAAACACCTTCAGTTAGCATGGGTCACTGGGGTTTGGGTATTTGTGACCAAATCAGTAAATTTTCTAAGGTATACCAAAAATGCCACAAGCTTTAAGGTTCTTGAAACGGTACCTGCATTGGTGATATCAACCCCCCCACCCCCACCCCCGTCATACCAGTTATGCATGTTAAACAGTTTTGTAATAGAGTTAGGCCGAATTCAAATTCCATCCTGATTCTAGAATTGGTATCACAGTTCACAGTCCATAACAGGTCTTTGGACATGTCTGCAACCATATTCTTATTGCATGTAGTGGGAAGCTGGAAAGGGTCATGTTGAGGAAGTGCCTTTAAAAGTATTTTTCTTTCATTATTTGGAGTTGTAAATCAAGTTATTGTTTGCTTGCACATCCACTTAGGGACTTTAGGGATAGAAAATGCATGAGCGAGGTGCTCTCTGCTTCCACAGAAGACTTTGCAGGGATTTTGTATTCAATTATTTCACTTCCTCCAGCATTTCCCTTGGTGAGAATTTGGATTTAGCTAAGGATCAAATTATACTTCCTTCCCTCTGCATTTAGATTGCACAGAAGCAGAGAATGATAATTTTTTTTGCTTCTATCCTGATACCATACAAAGTAACTCCTCACATGAAGATGGCTTTGTCTTTTTTTAAAGGATTTTTTAAAGTGACACACAGGTCAAAATCAATATGTATCCAAAGCCTTTGTGACAACAAAAGATGGGAAAAGTGCTTTGAGACCAAAAAAAATTAAAACAAACACTGCAATTAGCTTTTATTTAGTCTTTTTAAAAGAAAGACAATGATTTTCATTTCATATGGAAATGCAGATTTCTTCAGAGTAATTTCATGTTCTTTTTGGTTTAAAGGAACTTTTCTCCTTTGATTACTGCGATATGCAGTTCTCTCTGTTTAACACGTAATACAAAATCAACGTACTTCCTCCTCCTTTTTTCTCCCACTGCAAACAGTCAGCAAAAAAAATCATCTTCCCAAATGCCCCAAGCACAATAGCATCGATCTCAACTTAACTTGAGAGTTGTTTTGTGCCACCTTCCCCTTGTCACTTTCTGCTGTCATTTGTTAAGATATCAGCTCTAAATTATTAAACCATTTTATGAGGATAAATAATTCACTAGTCAACAAATAAAAGTGACAGCTAATTAATCAGTTTCTGAGCATGTGCTAAGGTGTTGTGCTTTAGTCCAGGCTGGGGTAGGAATCCTGCTGAGGTCCACATGTCTGCCACCTCTTGTTTCTTTCTTTTCACAGCATTAAAAAAACCCTCTGTACTTTTCTTGTACCCTTCCTGATTAACCAGAGTGGCCTACACTTCCTTCCCTCTGTTTGCTTTATTTGTCACCATCTCAACATGGAGATCAGGACTTGGGAGGAAGGGGGAGGTGAGCAAACACTATAATTGACAGTTGGAATTCATTTAATTTTTGATATGGTCAGCGAGGGCAGTGTAGACTTTGAAGGAAAGAGAAGAAGGGTTGACAAGCTTCTCTTAGAGGTGATTTTGGTACAGTTAGGGGTGAAAAAGTTTGCTTCTTGGTGGGGGCATCCATGGTGTAGCTTAATGGTACTAGACTGATGTCCTAATTACTATATTAAGGAATATGGGGATGAGGAAGCAGTTGAGAAGTTGTCTCCAGTTGTTCAGTTCAAGGTCTTAGTAACTTGTGTTAGAATACTAGGATTTTTTAGAAAACCTTTTTTAAAATTATAGGTTGATTATCCCTTACCCAAAATACTTCAGGCCAGAAGAGTTCTGTATTTTGAGAGCCCCCCCATGATTCATGATGTACATGCAGATTTTGGAAAATTTGCATGAGCATCGTGAGACATCTTTGTGATGGGACAGAAATCTAAACACAAAATTCATTTATGTTTTCATATAGGCACAGCCTGAAGGCAGTTTGTGAATTTTGTGCCCATTAAAATATTAGAAAGCTAAGATGTCACTATCTCAGCTATTCACACAGACAATTTTGGATTTTGAAATATTTTAGATTTTGAAATTACAGGTAAGGGATACTCCATCTGTTAAAAAAAATTGCTTACTTTGGGGCTACTTATTGTATGAGGTAGTTTTAAAAATATCAATTTACTTTTTACATGAAGCAAACTTATCACAAATTTAGAAACGGTCCAAATTTTATAGGCAATTTGTGACTGTTTTGGGACTCCAATTTGGCCTTCCTGCATTTTTCATTGCACTGACCCCTACATTTCCTATTTCTAAAGTCTTTTCTAATGTCATAACAACCAGAAAATAGTATAAATCTTTTTCACTCTTAACATCATTATCTATGTATCTATTTGAAAAAGAGTGAAAAGGATTTGTATTGTTTTGCGGTTGTTGTGTACCTTCAAGTTATGACCCGCATAGGTAACCCTAAGGTGAATCTTTCCTGGGGTTTTCTTGACAAGATCAGTTCATAGGAGTTTTTCCATTGCCTTTCCCTGAGGAAGAGCGACTTGGCCAAGGTCACCCAGTGGGTTTCCATTACCAAGAATGAATTCAAACTCCAGTCTTCAAAGTTGTAGTCCAACACTCAGAATACTACACATGCTGCTTCCCACTTTCTGTTTACTGGCAGCAAAATTTAGATGTAACTTTAGTGCTTTCCACTAGTTATCTCATTCTCTACAATCTGTGAGAGCTTAAAGCCACATTAACGTATCCAGAATCAACCTGAATAATTTATTTATAACAATTTATCCCATGGCGTTCCTCTTCCCCACTTTTGACCTCACAACTACTTTCTGTGGTATTGTGCAGTCTATTTCACAGATATGAATGGGAAGGTGACTAAACTGTTCAAATTGTTTTAGTATACTTTGTTAAGGATAATTATTAAGTGCAGCTGCCTACCTATTTCTACCTTACATAATACTAGACTTTGCTCTGCTTAGAATAGAGATGCTAAAATCATGATAATTGGGTTACTTATGATTAATTCATACCATTTTAATTTGTCTACTTTGTGGGGCAGTGTAGGGAACCTGCCTGACTGTGTTCCATACCATCGGGATCCATCCTCTGCCTTCCAACAACATTTTCCTTGGTTTGAGTGGCGTTTTTGGATGAGGAGCCAAATGTACACCCAAGTCCTCCGGGCTAAGCTGCTATCATGTTGCTGGAACACAGCCCCATGGAGCACTGCTGGAAGTAGCCCTGTGTCATGTGATGGGCTCCAGGGAACTCTATGGAAACAGCACAAAGAAGCAGGGAGAAGACGCTTCTCTGCCTTAATGGGATGAGGTCATGAGTATTTGTAGTCACTGATTTTTGGTTTCTTTATTCCTAAACATTTGAAATAAATGTCTGCTAAATAGAATAATATATTTACTATTGAGAGGAGTCCCAAAGTTGCCAGCATTTGTGAATTGCTTATAGCCCACTGATACAAAAGCTATTAAGCACAATGCAGCTGAATTCAGGGTCCATTGAAGTGAATGAACTGCACAATTTCCTGATGGACTTTGTGCAATATGAACTGTGTTTTAATCATAAGGGAGAGGCCATATTTTGCCACTTTATAAACATGCAAAAGATTTTCAAGAGATTTATCTGACTGCTAAACTGTTCTTTTTGTGAATCTGATTTAAAAAACCTATAAACATATATGTACTGCCATGGGTGGTGTGCAGCCCTTGAAATCACCTCTAAAACTAGTTTCTGCCTTGGTTTTGGATGTCAATAGCATCATTTGTTAATTCAGGCTCTAGCACATGAGTAATGAAATGTTCATTTGTTATATTCCAGACCATCTCTTTAATATATCAACATTATAGATAGCCTTTGTAATGCATGCAGCATGTTGCTTTTTAACTTTTATTCATTAGGCAACCACTTTACATAAAGTAATCACACATCCAGGATTCTCTTCTATCCTGCTAATTTTAGTTGGTCTGAAATGCCTTGGTTTGTTTGAATGGGTGGGGTGAAAACAATCAAAAGGTTTGAATGATGTCTTCTTCCTGAAATAAGTTGAGTCTTCCTTATCTGAAATGTTTGGGACCATGCGAGGGTTTTTTTTTTGTTTGGGGTGGGTGGGTGAAAAGGAATTTTATAATACCCGTATTTGTATATACAAATGAATGAAGCGGAGGAGAGAAGGAGGTTAATTAGATGTCCAGTTCCTGCTGAGTTTCCCCCAAGGAGTTCTGACTGGGAAAGAGAAGAAGGGGGAAGTGAGAGAAGGACTCCACTTGCATAAAGCCCCTGTAAAAAGCAGACATCCCAGACATTTACCTGATTCTCAGCACAAAAAAATATTTTTCTCTTTTAGCAAATTAGCTGGGAAGGGAGAGGACCCCCCCCCCCCAAGCATTTTCATTCTCTCTGGTCTAAATGCAGATGGTGGCCAATGGGGTCATTCCATACCTGCAACACATTTCTAGGTACCCACTCTGCCATGTGCAGCCACTGGTAGTCATGAGTCATGTTGACTCATCCCCTTTTCTCAAAAGTGGAAGCCAGCAACTGGTGACAAAAAGTTTCGGGTTTGGGGGTACCTTGGATTTAAGATTTCCAGATAAGGGAGTTTCAGCTTTATATACTGATAATGGGTTTGCTGTATCACATACTTGATCATTACAGTGATTTCTTATACAGCCTAACATTGTCTAGTGAAAGTCAGAAAATCTGCCTGAAGTTACTTTTTTCTCTGATAGGATCTTCTGCAGTGAATGTGATACATATTCAAATGTGTAATTCTTCCCCCTAATGCATTCTGTTTATACTGTAGGTCCTCACAAAATCTGGTTGGTCAAGGCTTTCATTATTGTCTTTCCTTGACTTTATAGCAGGACTTACTCAGGCAGCAAGCTTATGCTGACATCTGCAAAAAGAATTTCATAGAGCTTTTTTTGCAAGCTGACACTGCCTTTTTCCTTCAGACCTACAATATGTGCTTTCATTGTTCCCATACCAACTTATGAATATGTTGATGCCTTTCTCTCTATCTCTCTCTCTCCCTTTTTAAAAAAGCTCCCATCTGAGTTCTGTTCAACACAGATGTTTAGAAACACAGCTGTCCATCTACAGTGGTTCTGCATGAAAGACCATGGTTGTTGAGTACAAAAGAGGGGATTCAGGCAAATATGCACTATAAATAGATGGCATTGTCTGCCTCCTCATTTTCCACTAGAGTCCTAAATTTTGGCAACAGAAAATGTACTACAGTGTCAAAGCGGTTTGTACCTCTTCCTTGCTCAGCACCATGAAAATTGAAATTCGAACCAAACCAATGTTGTTGCTATTGTTCTGTGACCAATTAATCAGAACATGTGTGTTCTCTCTAAAACAAGAATATGGTCATTCGTCAGTATCTTCAAATAGCAAGTGCACACAGCACACATAATTGGCTTTTTAAAAAAGCAGCCACATCAAAAACAGAAGCTTCACTGACAAAGTTCAAGTGTTCTCCTCAGTCTGGAAATGGATTTGTCCTTGAATGTGCTTCACAATCAGGCAACCACAAGCCCCTAATTAATAGGCAAGTTTGCCTTTTGTCCTTTGGAGAAAGAGAGGAAAATTCTTTAAGCCATGGCTTGCAATCATCACAGGGCTATTTTAAAGAAACTGAGATGGCAGTATCATTGTTTTTTCCATCAGTGGCATCAAATGCTGACAAGACGTCCTTATTTAAAATATTTATTTGAAGGAGCCAAATCCTTAGGAAATTTTTCTGACATAATTAGTATGATTGAGAGGCACTAGAGGTAGGACTTCCACTTTGGTGGTTCCCATCCTATAGACTTCTATCCTTAGAGACATGCAGCTGCTTCTACCTGTTGTGATTTTAACTAAAAACATAGGCATAAATCCTACATATTGTTAATACTGCACACCAAAGGACTGGATTTTCTTTTCTTTCCAATTCAAGCATTCATTACAATACATCCTTGGCATCCACTGGAGTTTGGTTTCAACCCCCCACCCCCACCCCAGGGCAGGATAACAACTTCTGCAGACCGAAGGCCCATTATATACTGTATAATGTTATTGCATATAATGGTAAAATATAAAATGGCAAAATCAGTATTTGCTTTTGGATTTTTCTATTGGTAATATTTTCTAGCCATAGATGTTTGAATCCACAGATTCAGAACCTGTGGACATAGAGAAACAACTCAATTTTGCTTTTCCCAAAGATAAACAATCTGAGATCTTGTTCTTCCTTGTTTTCTCTAGCTTTTAATGATCTAAAATGCCATTATATAAGCTGATTTTTCACTTGGCATTTTTTTAAAAAATTAAATCATATTCTCAGCTTCTCACACTGACATAAAACTATGACTGGTGTGTTATGACAGAAATCTCTAGTGCCTCACCAAACCACAAACCCAGGACGTTGTTATGGTGGTTAAAGAATTCTAATTATTTGGCTGCCAGTTTCCACATCCATTCAAACTCTATAATTTTTTCTAAAACTGTACATCACATTCCAGGTGCTCGTGCACATTATTTTAAATTGCAGTATAGTGCAATTAATTGAACTTTAATAGTTGATACCATGCTAAAGGATGCAGTTACTTTCCTATTGCCATTGGTACTGGAATGTACATTCTCTTAAGTGTCTGCAAGGCAAGGGTCTCCACCCACCATCCCCATCTCCATTTTTGACTGTTTATAAAAAGTAATGTTTCAAACACACACACACACACACACACACACACACACACACACAGAGAGAGAGAGAGAGAGAGAGAGAGAGAGAGAGATTATGATGATATCTACTTATTCTGAGATACTGACCTTTCATCCTTTTCCTAAAAGTCATTTGGTCAAGAGCTAGACTGAAAACAACAGTCTAGCTCTTGAAAATATTTGCTTGGGAGGACATTTTATTGTCACTGCACTGGGGCTGAATTTATTTCACTTTGCATTAATATTTCTCATTGAAATGTACTCAATGACCTTTTGTCATTGTGTGGTGTGTGGTGTTTCACTCCCAAAACAACTTAACATTAACCATGCTGGGCAGAGCTTCTGATAGTTAAAGTTCGAAACATCTGGAGAGACATATGTTTCCCCAGACCCTGCTCCAAATAATAGCCATATTACAAGAAATTCAGTAATTCCACAGTATTTCAGATACAGATAGAGATAATAATAGAGATAGAAAGTAGATTTGTGAACGAATTCATTTTAGCCATTTTTCTTCAGTTTCTTTGGCTTTTTCAGCTTCTTCAGATGCCTATAACAGCAAAGGCTCCACTGCCATGTTTTTTTCAACAGAGCTGCACTATGTGGTTGCTGGTCATGGCTCCTTCTGCTCTATTTGGGAGCATGCACTGCACAAAGAGGTGGCTTCTTGCTCGCATTGGGTTTCCCTATGAGCCCTGCCTGTTGGGCCAATCATAATAGAACAAGGCTATGACATGTCTTACACAAGCTGTGTCTATTTAATGGGGTGAGTGCCTCCATTTCTCAGTTGTGTCCTGTCTCTAGAGAGAGAGGTGTTTCAATCTGATTGCCTTGCCACTCGCTCTCAGGTTTAGCTTTGGTCTTGGATTCTAACATTGAATCTTTTTTATTTTCCTTGATTTTCCTTGATTTTCTTGATTATTTAATTAGTGGGACTGGGAGTTGGAAAGTGCAAGTGGGTGCATGGCATTTGGGGACTTGTGGATGGGTGTGCTTTTATTTTAGGCTGGCACTGAGATTTGAGTCACCCGTTAGCCTCTGCTAAAGCCTTTAGCTTCTTCTCTTATCTCTTCTCCCTCCTATCTTTCATCAAAGAAGTACTAGTAAAAGATTATTTTTTAAAATAATTATAGGAATTCCAACAAACAGCAACGCCTCATTCTCAGAAAAATGACCTACCTACCTACCTAAACTTATCACCAATACCTAATAATTTCTGGATCATATAGGAGTGTTTTTTTCTAATAAAGGAACATGCTTGCTTGCTTGCTTGTGGATGGTGGACTGCTGGCTTCTTTCAGTATGTTGTGAAAATGAGAAATTCAAATTACAAAAGCTTTGGAAGAAGTTGTTCTTGGTTTTTTTTATTAGTAAAGGAAGTGTAATAGTGAGTAGGCTGTGTGATGTGGAAGTGCATCTTTGACATTTGGCAGGAAGTAATGGAGCTCTGCTGCTGCTCCTGGAGAACCGACAGAGCGAGGCCAGCAGGGGATACCTTTTTTGGAATTTTTAAAGGAGTTTTTATTTGTAGAAAGAAAAAAAATTCCTAAAAATCAGAGGATGACCCAAACATTACGAAACTTGGTGGGCTAGCAGTGATAGACGTATCCTCAAAAATGTGGCTGTTTTCATCCCAGTAGTCCTTAAAATGATGGGAAGGGGCGCTCCGCTTCCCATCACCTCCCATTGCTGGATCAGCAATGGGCTGAATCTAGCCACATTTTATGTTTTCAAGAGGCGTGTGAAAATGGACTCCCCCCGAATCTGGATAGCAGAATTGACTTGAGGTTCACCCAAAATGCTCAAGCCTAATAGAGAGTACCGTGTCTATGTGTGTCAGTTTCTGTTGCAACTCCCTTTTAAACTGATCCAGGGCTGTATCCAGATTCCAACTTCCTCAAATGGAAGACTTTCTTCCATGCTCATTGGAAACAGGGATTATTCCAGTGGTCCTCTCCAAGAAGAAGCAGTTTAAGTAACAATTTTCTCTCATTTCCTCTCTCTGCCTAAATTTCTTCCTACCAGTCAAAGGGAAAGGAAGAATCGGACAGAACTGCTGCTTTCCTGCTGCTTCTGCAGATAAAATCTGAATCCAACCCATAGCCAAATATACACATTACATACATCCCAGATATATTGTAAATCTATAGTCATTCAATATTGTGGTGTAATCATGTATTTATTATTTATAATTTCGGTTTCTATACCGCTTCTCCCCATAGGCTCGGGGCGGTTCACAAAATCTAAAAGCATATACATTTATTTATTTATTTATTTATTTATTATTATTTCAATTTGCTAAACTGCCCTTCCCGAGGCTCATTAAAAAACAATACATATAAATCCAAGTTTCTACGAGTTTTAAGAGGGGCCACTAAGATTGAATGTTTTCCGGAAAAGGGTAGTCTTACAAGCCCTCCGAAAAGGGCTGATTTTTTTTCTTGTTTGTTTTGGCCATGGTATTTTGAGATATAGTAATATATACTACACCTCCTTAAACACACTCAAGACCTCTTCACACAGACTGCCAGAATCACCATGCATCATGGACAATCCAGTGGTGCCTGGCAGGGGACAGAGCGAACCCATCACCCCAAGCCGTGCATTGCCCCACTTGACAGTCGCCACAACCTATAGGAAGCCTCCCATGTTGCCGACATAGTGGCATGTGCCGGATTTTCTATAGTTTCATGACGAAACCCTGCTAGAAGTCATTCAACATTGTCTGAAGGGAGCTGGTGGGCTCCATCATAAAACTATAGAAGATCCGGTGCATGCCACTGAAACTAAACACGTCAACTGCATCTGATTTTGGAAGGTAAGCAAGACCTCCGAACTAAGAATATTGATATAGGGGACCAAAGTTCTAACCCCAAAGCAGATAAATTTCTATGTTCTCATATGTCTTATGATCCCATATATTCTAAATGTTTTCTTACTCTTGTGGTTACTGCTTAATTTTTAACAAAGAATTTATTTCTTGAATTTCCATGCTTACTTAATTTAGTGCATATTAAAAGTACTGAAAATATTGGTAGGGTGGAGAAGAGCAATAATTCAAATGAATAGCTAACAGTTGCTAATAATGGGATAACTAGATTTTATTTCAATAAAATGGGAATTGCGGGTAGATTTCTCCATGTTGTGTATAGCCTACTTCATTTCCTTTGGCCATGTTATAATATACTAACTTATGGTTGCAGGAGATTCTAAGAGAAATAGTGCAACAAATTGGTGTATTTTTTTCTTCTCTCCTCTTGCAATCTACTCTGTCACTACTAGGCAACACAATCGTTCCAATAAAACCCAGTTTTCCATATTATACCAGTGTATGATAGCTGCCAACTTGGCAGCATGATAATAAAGCTTTAGATCAGAAATAAGAATCCTTCATTACATGATTGGATTATTTCCATATAGAGTTTAATATAATTAATTTACAATTTTTACAAGGTGTGTACAGAGCACGATCACAAAAGTGCTGAAAACAAAAATAATAGCCTTGAAATAAAATGCATTTGACTGTATATATGGTAAAGAAATCCATCCTGTAAAATCTCTTTGCAAAAGTAATAACTTTCTATAATTGATATTTATCATTGTTTTGTGTCCAAATCCTATACTCACCTAACCAGCAATAACTCCTAGTGAACCCAGTGGATTTTTCTTCTGAATATAGATGTGTATGAGTATTAAAATCCATAATGGCATATGTATATGAAAGTAAATCTCTATTCAGATTTATGGACCGATTCCTATAGACATAAGATAAGTATTTCAATGTGATAATTTACCTATTTTAGGTACAGATGGAACCCAAAAATGAAAGAATATTACATTTTCAGATCATTTTCAGATCCCCCAGCACCAATGGCCGCTCTGGGGCCAGAGTAAAGAAGGGGAACCAAGAAGACAGTTCCATCTTGACTCCTGCGACATCAGGGCCCCTCCCCCAGCAACAATATAATATTACATAATACTAATATTATGAATGATGTATTAGTTCTATGCTAGTAATGTAGCATGTTGTATGTTCATATGACGTGTAAGCCACTCTGAGTCTCCTTCGGGGTGCAAAGGGCGACAAATAAATGTCGTAAATAAATAAATAAATAAATTATAGTCAGGCTGCGATTTCAAGTTTGTGTCGGCTAAAATCCAGTCCTTGACTTGCTAAGATTTTGCTTCAGCTATTGTTAAACACACTAATACGTTAATCTTTTTTTTAAAAAAAACCATGCAAATACACGAGACATTGTGTGTATTGATCAAGAATCGTCAGCAACAGAACTGGGAGATTCCTGCTGCATGTCCACATTCCCTGAACCCTCAAAATGAGCTCTGAATGGCTAGGAAACTTTTAGAGTTGGTTTACAGGTAGTATGGAGAGCCGAAGGAGGGAGGAGAAAAAGACTAAGCCCCATTTCACTGATGAAACTCTGAGTACATATACACTGACCACTTGGGGTGTCTTGGTAACAGTTTGGGAGAAACTGGTTCTACTGTGCGGATGATTACATGGCATAGCAACAACAGGTATGAGGGCAGGATGGAGATGACTCGAGAAACTGCAAGAGGTGGGCAGGCTGGGTGTGACTTTTAGCAGTTGAGGTAATCAATTATTTGTCCCAGGGAGTCAGTTATCTCTCTGCTGCCCAGCTATGTCTTGGTGTGGTTTATGGCAGGCCCTTCACCTCCTCATTTTCAATTTTAAAACACACTCTAGCATAGGCGGTGTCTCAGATGAGTTTTGCATTATTTGGAGCCAATTATGCCATGTGATGTGGTTTCCATTAGGGACTCACTGAAGTGCATCAAGGTGTTTAACTTGAACTCCCCCCCCCCTCCATTTTGCCTGATGTGCTTTAAACATGTTTAATTTGCACTGCAGCACACGTTGGCGGAATGCACTGTGTAGGCATCACAGTTTGAAGTCAGCTCCAAGCTGCATTAGATGGTTAGTGTAGACTATTTAATGTTGCTTGAAGAGGTAGTACACTGTAGTGTACAACCTCTCAATTCTTGTGGGCCTGCTGTGAGTCCAACCACTTTAAACACATGTTTGTTTGTTTTTAAAAAAACAGACGCAAAGAGTTCAATTTTGCTTTTGAAAAAAAACACCACACACATTATTCACCTTCACACACATACACTGAAGCAAAGTCCTGCTAAACATTTTCACCATTTTTTAAATGAAAAGGGCCTGGAAGTTGGAAGCATGATGACACGTGACTTGCCAACTTATCACATTGAGAAATTTCTCAGTCGTAGGACATGTCAACAACTTTGGCCTTCCAGGTGTTTTGGGCTTCAACTCACACAATTCCTAACAACTGGTGAACTGGCTGGGATTTCTGGAAGTTCAAGTCCAAAACACCTAGAGGCACCTAGAGTTTTTCCAATGCCCAATTTACCCCAAGAATTGTAATTGGATAGAGTTCACAACTTGAACCACCACTTCTAGACATTCCTATAATGACGTCCCACTTATTCAGTTTTGAATGGAACAGAACAATAGTTATCCATTGGTCTTTGAACTGCAGCATCTATTGATCTCACTGATATATCATTTCAAAAACATAATTATAGATACGAGTTTTGATTAAGTCATCCGCATGAAGGGGATTCTAATGCTGGTTATTCAAGAAAAAAACCCAATGCATATTAAACTTGATCACTATCAAGAAGAGTCTATTTAGATACATATTAGAATATAATCTAAAATATAATCAAATAAAAATGGTGATGATTTAGTGGACTAAGGATTTAGGGAAAAATATTGGTTTAGAAAATTGGGAATATTTATGGAAAAGCAGATTTAAATGTTCAGTAGCGGGGTGTATTAGAGAGAGTATGTATAAAATGTTTTATAGTAGTTATATTACCCCTGAAGTAATAGCCAAAATAGACAAATCTCAGTGATGGGAATGTTTGAGATGTAAATTACAGAAAGATACCTTCTTCCATGCTTGGTGGACTTGTAAGTTGGTACATTTTTAAAAGAAAAAAGAGAATAAAAAGACAAATAAAATTATCACTAAAAAGGTTAAGAAAAATCCAGAAATTCGTCTCTTTTGCTTATTTTGTGAAAGAACATGTAAAGAAGATGCAAAAATCTGTTAACACAGCTTTGTTGCTGCGAGAATAACAATAAACAAAATCTTGGAAAGGGGGAAAATGGTTACTTCTAAAAGACTAGAGAGAAAAATTATTAGAGTGTATCCAAATGGAGTGTATCCATTGGTTAAACTCGCCAATGGCATTTGGGAAGGAAATAATGAAGATCTTGGTAGGAATTGGAGGCTTGCATTTGGATACAATATTTAGAAAGAAAGAAAATGTAGACTTTAAGTAGCTGCAAGGGGAATGTATTAATGTAAAGATAAGGGTAAAGTTTTTTTGAGATATTAGTTTCACACTGAGGACCATTCCAGAGAGGGCCCAAAATGTGGGCCCTGTCGGACTTTTATCTGAGATGTCCAAATGATGCCTTAGGTAAAAGACAATTAATTTGGGACAAAGCAGAAAAACCTTTGACTTTTAATGATTTTGGAAAGCAGCTACCAGGTCTTCGCAAGAAATTATTGAACTTCTTCTCTCTCTTGCTGGTCTGCTCCCTTTCTCCCTATTGCCAATAAGATAAAGGCTAAGGGTCGGGCTTGAAAACCCCAAAACAAACTTGAGGTGGCCACATATAGCACTCCTGTTTCAGATTACTGATAATTATTATAAGACAATATTTGATATGAATCCTTGAGGACTAGGCAACTCATCCAATTGTGAAAGGGCAAGAAATGTTCATGAAGATGAAAGGGCATCCTAAAGTACATATCAGGATGATAGCCAGGTTTGCAGCTGCTGGAGCAGAAGAAATAAAGATGTTCCACCATCACCACCCCTCCCATGAAATTTCCTTCAGTCTCCTAATTTCCAGTATTGCAGGAACTTAATTTTTTGGTTTAGATATCCAAAGAAAACAGGCTGTCAATATTTCAAAACTGCACCCTTGATAGTATCTTCATTGGGTCAATTTAGAAGCCACTAAGTACTATTCAAGTATTTGAGATTCTGAATCACCTTGTCAAATGCTTTAATTACTGAAAAACAAAACAAACATGAAAATAATGGCCATGTTCTGCACAATGAGAATCTCCCTTTATTCATAGGAAAGATATGGGAGAAAATGGCAGATATTAAATTGGGCAAATTATAACAGTAATTTTAAAAAAAAACCTCAAACACAGGGGAACTCCAGACAAGAAACAATCAGAAACACCTAATCACCTCTCAACAAAGGAATTTCCCAGGGAGTAAGAAGCCACACCTAAAACTGTCAGGCCATCAAATGCTAATCAAGGTGGCCAATTGAAACATTTACACCTAGCTCCAACAGACAAGAGTTCTTTCTCCCACCCTGGACCTTCCACAAATATATAAACACAATTTTCCTAGTTTTCAACAAACCTCACAACCTCTGAGGATGCTTGCCACAGATGCAGATGAAACATCAGGAGAGAATGCTTCTAGAACATGGCCATACAGCCCGAAAAACCTACAACAACCCATTAAATTGGGCTCATTTCTGGGTAAATTCAAGCTTCACCAAGTATTGGACAAAGAAACATGCCACGGTTCATCCCCAAATTTTGAAAATGTCCACCTGTTACTCAGAATTGTCTGTGCCCTTAAGTTATTTTATAGGTGAAAAACTTGAATAGAGAGAAACTGGACTGCCGATGTGTTAACCATTTAAAATTATCTTATTTGAGTTCACAGTTTGGAATAAAAGATAAAACAAGGGATGGGAGAAGATGTGCTTCTTTGAAAAGATTCTCAAATAAATGGATAATATATGACATGACTGAGTGAGGCTGCACAATAATGTGGGTAACTCTAGATTACCACAAAACAAGGATAAAAATGAAACCAGCAGCTGTTACAGACACTCGCACCCCAGGACAGTAAGAAAAAAATAATCACTGAGCAACTACTGAGATGCTTAAAACAATGCAGCACTTTCCCAGAGGGGACATTAACTGTCCAAACATCTGTTGAATGACAAATAAAGCTACTGTAAATATGGATCAGCAAATAGATTCATGGCCCAAAAACATATAACTCTGAAAAGGAAACCCTGGCTCCTGTGAAGTACTTTTTGTGTACTCAGATAGTGCTACTATTACATGAGCAGCAAAACTATTTGGAATCTTTTTCTTAATGGTAGCCAGAGGGATTGAGCACATATCTCATTAGCTACAAAAGTCAGAATCATCCATGCCACCGTAATTTCAGTTTCTATGTGTGACTATGAAAGTTGGACAATAAATAAAGCTGACATGTTTAGCTCATTTGAACTATGGAGTGGGAAAATCATTCTGTGGATACCATGGACTGCTAAAAGACAAATAAATGGGTCCAAAAATAAATAAGGCCTGAAATCTTGTGTGTTGGACATATCATGGGATGACATGACTCATTGGAAAAGCTGGTAGTGCTCAGTGTAAAAAAAGACAGCGGGGGAAGAGTAAGGCCACATTAAAAAAAGACAGCGGGGGAAGAGTAAGACCTTCCTTTTCAAGCAGGCCTTCGGTTGACATATAACGCCTCTTGCTTTCAATCGATTTATGACTCTGTGTTACCGTTTTTTGTCACTTAGTGTAATTTTAACAATGTTTTAATGATGTTTTTAGTATCATTTTTGTTATTTTTATGGTTATAGCATTGTTTTATTTTGTTCGTGAGTCGGCATGAGTGTGGCCTGCCGATCACTATGTATGTCTTGTAACCCGCCACGAGCCCTCGGGAAGAGGCGGAATACAAATGCAAATAATAAATAAAAAATAAATAAATTATAGATAGATAACTGCAAACAATGAAGTCATAACTCTGAATCTGCAAGCCCTGAATCTGTAAGACCAGCTAGCTTCCTTAATTCAATACAGAACAAATATGTGCTTTTTGTAACCTGAGATGCAGATGAAACTGCAACTCTATTTTATTTATTTATTTATAAATTCGATTTGGTAGACCGCTCTCTCTGGAGCCCAGAGCGGTTTACAGCATAAAATCAATAAAACATCAATAAACAGATAAAAGACGTATACCCAAAAGCCCCCCTCCCCACAAATGATCCCTCTCTTCTTAGATACCCAATAGAACTGGAGAGAATGGGGATTTTATGGGACTCAAAAAGATGTGGATATAGGAAAGTTTTGCTAAACTATGTCTTGCTTGTATCTTCTTCCCAGTAATATTCTAAGCACTAAGAAATATAGCTGGTCTTCTCATAATACTATAAAATAATAACATTGTACTTCTTGAAGTATGGATTGATAAAAGTATGTAATGCTTGGGTGGGTCTGTACAGAAAATGCTGCTTTTTGAACATGCAGTTTTTTTGTAGAATAAATTCAAAACTGTGAATAACTGAGAAAGCATGAAAAATGTCTAAAATCACACATTGCTTTAAAAAGAAATGAATTAAATCCCTACTAGTAGATATTTGGGGGTAAGAGTTGAACAGCAGCCTGAAGTGGATTGAACACAATCACCGTGCATGCCATCAAAAACTGGCAGCTGTACAGTGAGGTGTCCATTCACAAAATGTCTCCTATGATGGGCACAGCCAATCATTAAAAAATTAAGGCTGAGAAACAGAAAGAATCAGACCACTATTTCAAATCTGCATTTTCTCTCTCTCTCTCTCTGGGTTAAAAGTGTTGGACTGAGTCGTGGAAGATTCATATTTAAGTTCCCACTGGGCTGTGAACACTATCCGACTGATTTGAGCCAGTCTCTTTCTCACACATCCTCTCTACACCATAGATTATTGTGAAGGTGGTGGGGTGAAGGAGATCCATGTATATTATCATGCAGTCATTGGAGATAAGAGAGTAAAATGTCATAAATTAATTAACGTGTTTCTGTCTTGCTATCTTGTATGCCCAAAGCTCCCATACATGCAGATTCAGCCAGCCTACAGCCCCATAACAATCAACTGACTTCTCTAAACCCATTCAGATACCCTGATCTTTCTACTAACCCCATTCCTGAGATGATCCCATAATCCTTCAGATATACTCCAAATGTGAAAGAAAATTTGAAGAAAAGTTTTATGCATAATAACTTGAATGTGGATTGGTCAGTCCATATTGGGATGATCCCTGCTTGAGTAGTCTGACTAGTTCTACCAACTCTCATGTAAACAGGAGTAGAAAAGAATAGAAAGGTGATGGCGGTGGTGGTAATGGGGGTGTCCCTCACGTGTTCAAGCAAAAGCCGGAGCAAGGCTCTGCAGATACCAGGAAATGATCTTGAGGGGTTTTTTTTGTAGAACAGGCATGTCATCTGCATGCACTGAAATATCAGCAGTTCTGCTGAAGTTCTTAGGAAGACTCATGGGAAAACGAGAAAAATAATGCAAGTATCATTAAAAATTAATGTGGGTATAAATATGGAACATTTGCTAGATATATGTGTGGAGGGGTCTAGATATAGATACCCATATTTACGTGTGTGTGTGTGTGTGTGTGTGTGTGTAGGTATGACTAGAACTAGAGATACATATACACAATGCATGCAGTAAATATATAATTCTCCTTAACACAGCAAAATTAATTCTGTCATATTTCTCCTTAGAGCCTTCCCACAAAGGTGGTTTCAAGTCAACAAGGGAGAGAATGGGAAAGTGCCTTTTAAAGTATTACTGCATTACTTTTCAGTCTGCAGGGAACACTTACAGGGTTTTGCTATTGTATTTCCATTTAGAGAAATATTTACACGTGCAGAAAAAAGTGCTCTTCAGCCTCACAGATATGAACGTTAATATAACCACTTATATCATATATTTATGCACGTATTTTGGAGAGGAAGAAAGCACTTGTCTATTATACTCAGGGTAAACGTAAATACAGAGGGATCCCAGGTGTATGCATTTTATTTTAGTTTATTTGTATGAAGTATGGGCCCTCTTAGCTTGTCAACAGTGTCTTGATGTTGCCAACAGTATCTGGAATGGAATTTAAAGCTGATTTACAAAATTGTAGAAATTGTTTCAAAGTCAGAGGACGTAGGCTGCAATCCACTTACCAGAGAGTAAATCCCATTGTACTTAGTGGGGCTTTATTTATTCTTGTATCTAAAGAGCAATGCTCTCAGACCAGTGATTACATGCACATATGGGGTTGTGCAGAGACTGCAGGACTTTTGCCCATTCAGTCTATCCAGTGCCACCTCAGTATTATGTTATAATCTACTTTTTAAAATTCAGCAAAAGTCAAAAGAGACACAGAAGCCAGGCTACACAAAACAGACCTTTCATGTGTGTTTTGGTCACATCCAGATTGGATTAGTGCAATGCACTCTACGTGGGGCTGCCTTTGAAGACGGCCTGGAAACTGCAATTGGTATAAAGGTTTGCAGCCAGGCTTCTAATTATAGGGAACTTATGACGCACCTATTAAAGCAGCTCCACTGGCTGCTGATAAGTTTTCAGTCCCAATTCAAGATGCAGGTTATGACTACAGTAGTCCAGGATAGAATACTGCAATGCATTCTATGTGGGTTTGCCTTTGAAGACTGCTTGGAAGCTTCAAATAGTCCAATGAGAGGCAGCCAGGTTAATAACTGGGGCGGCATACAGGGAGCATACAACTCCCATGTTACACCAGCTCCACTGGTTGCCAGTTTGCTACTGGGAAGAATTTGAAGTGCTGGCTTTGGCCTATAAAGCCCTAAATGGCCCCAGCCCAATTTACCTGTTTGAATGCATCTTCCCCTATGAACCACCATGGAGATTAAGATCCACCGAGGAGGCCCTGCTCTCCATCCCACCATTGTCACAGGCACAATTTGTGGGGATGAGAGAGAGGGCCTTCTCGGTGATTGCCCCTCAGCTTTGGAACTCCCTTCCTGGTGAGATCTGATCGGCCTCCTCCCTCCTGTCCTTCAGAAGGATGGTAAAAACTTGTCTGTGGGACAAAGCTTTCAGGGCAGTGCAATAAAGCAGTGACAGGAAATTAGATGTGATGTGGATGATCAAAATAGTTTTAAACAGTGTATTTTAATGCTGAGATAAATGTATTGAATGTTTATGTATGCATATAATGAATTATTGTCCTGCCATTGAAAGTTTGCCATATATACAATATATGCTGTGCTCTGCCCCGAGTCCCCTTCGAGGCAAGAAGGGTGGAATATAAATGTTTTAAATAAATAAATAAATTAGTGTACATAATTATGATCTTCCCAGTTTATGTAAAGATCAATCTTTGAAAAATAATCATAATCATAATTTGTTACCTACCTCTCCTTGAGACTCGAGGTAGGGTTCAATACAGTTAAAACTGACAGCTAAAACACAACACTACAGTATTAAAATTCCTATATCAAAATATGCACAAGACAGAAACGAATACCAGTAAACTGCAGGTATAATAGCAACAACAACAATAAGAATAAGCAGGAGATCTACATAGCATAGAGAATGACACTACTGTGAATTCCATTAAATGCCCCTGAGAGAAAGCTGAGGAACCATTGAAATAAAAAAGGAAGAGTTAGGTAGCAATGACTTCACTCATATTTAATCATGACTCGCGTGAGGATGTATGTGTAATTTCACAGTCACTCAAAGGCCAGTTCCCACCCACCATTGATCACTCGGCAATGAATAGACGTTTGTTGAGTTTTGTTTATTTCGGTTAATGGGATTTACTGAATTTATAGGAAAGCTACATAAGGAGAGAACTGTAGCTGGTTCATGTCATTTTTGACTTATGGGAACACCAAGACTAATCTATCACAAGGTTTTTCTGAGAGTGTCCGACTTGCCCAGGGGTACCCATTGGGTTTCCATGACCGAGTGGAAATTCACAGCTGATTTTTTCATCAAAAATCTTGTCCAGTGTGAGGTATCATTCAATTTACTGACTTTTTTCTAAGCTTATGTGATGGAAGGATAACTCAAGATAGGTTGTTTCATTATCATTTGTAATGCATAGCTCAGAACATTCTAGAGCTGATAAAGGCAGAGGACCTTCTTTGCTGTGGCATCCTAGTATTCCATAACTGGGAATGGTAGGATGCTGTATTTCTGCTGCCAACCAGTGCCAAATAAGAACATGACTTTTACTAAAGCTTCGATGGTTTTGGTTTTGGAGCTCAGATTTCTTCTCAACCTGGTGCCTCTTATTAGTGCCTTTAATAAGTGCACATGCTTAAAGATGTTTCACTTTCCTCTCAGTTTCACAGCTTTCACAGTGGTGGACAAGAAAAGTGAACAACTTGAAGTAGGTACATTGTATGAATATGTAGATAATCCCTGGAAGGTAAGTTAAAAGTATGCATTTTATCCTTATAGCATTGTTACTGTGATTCACATAGTAACAAGATGACATGCCTGAACTAGACAGACGTCTCCTGAAATAGGATGAAAGTTCAGAAAGTTCACATACAAAAGAGTTTTTTTGTGTTTCTTGAACGCTTCTTGGCATTTACCAAATATAAATGTACAGGTGTTTGTCCTGCTGTAACATAATCCAACAATATGGTCAACATAGATACCATGATATTTTGAACATCTACAGAATACAGGGTGGGCCCCCATAATAAAGAAGGATTTTGCATACTGTATGGCAGGAAGTTTTGTTCATGATAACATATGTGAAGCAAAGGCAGGAGGGAGAACTGATTTGTCTATCCATATCTCATTATAATTCAGTATGGGAAATATTTGCACATGTGAAGATCTATTAGAACGGCTGAACTCAACTGATGGCCAATATAATAATAAAACTTTATTTGTATACCGCCTATCTCCCCAAAGAAACTCAGGGAAAACATTCAATCATCAGAAAGAAACCATACATACAATTACATCAAGATAAACACATTTCACAATATAACACAATCTAATTAAACTTAACTGACAAAATAAACAAAAACATCATAAAACACACTAAAGATAAGAATATTTAAAACCCATTTCATTATAGCTCCAACAGTAAAGGTTCAACAAAACCAATGGCTAAGGTTACAAATGGATGTGGCCAACTATAAAAGGGCTGGGCTGGGCATGGGATAGTGTAAAAAGCAAAATGTAGGCCGGGGAAAGGGATGTAGTGCAGGACAAATTGCTATTTGGCTACTTGGGAACTGGGCCTGGGACTTAATCATTCTTGTAAATTTGCTGGAGCATCCCCGGTGTCAAAACCCTGTGAAAAGAGGACAGTGTGGGGGCCTGTCTAATCTCATTGGGGAGGGAGTTCAAAAGTCAGGGGGCCACCACCGAGAAGGCCATCTCCCTCGTCCCCACCAGCTGTGCTTGTGATGGTGGTGGAAGCGAGAGGAGGGCCTTCTTGGTAGATGTAATCCTGAAGATAAGAAGGGCCTGAAACATTTAGAGCTTTGTATAATGCATTTCCCACTATGTTGGTGGTATCCATGAATGCACTGGAGACTCAGGTTTCTTCCACACAGCCATAGAACCAAGAATATCAAGGCAGATAATCCACACTATCTACTTTGAACTGGATTATCTGAGTCCACAGTGCCAGATAATCCAGTTCAGTGTGGATTTTATACAGCTGTGTAGAAGGGACCTCAGGAGCGTAGCACGGAAGTATACTTGAGAATGAAAATGCACACAATTTTATCTTTTCAGCTGAAGAGTTCTTTTAATCTTTTAATCCTCTACCATATCTATGTTTTTTTTCATATCTTCATAACTTTCTGGTCTTTTCCAATTGAGCCTCGAATTTGAAAGGTTGGAATCTGGTTTGGTTAGTTGTGAAATCTGTAATATAGGACAAAATTTATATTCCTTTTGTTCATGTTCAAAGGCTCCAAACATCTGCAGCTACAGCCCAGCAGATTAACAGAATCGTCCCTGCCCTGACCGCATAATTGTTAAATTGTGCATGTAAAATGGCTTCAGGATATTCTGTGCCTCTTCCAGCAGGTTATCAGAGAAAACCTGCCAGAAAACACTGTGGTGTTTATATATCCTTTAGGTTAGGAACTCAAAGGTCAATAGTTGCCAAAAGCATTTCTGCTGGATAACTGCTACTTTTCTCAAGCTTTGCAACCTGCCTGAGCAGTGATCCTTATCACACACACATATACACACATCTTTATCCTGTGACCAAGCAATTTTGGTTCACTCAGGTATTCTGTTCCTGTTTGGGACACAATTAATCATGATGATTAATTAGCTGCACAAGTGAGTATTACATGTGGCTACAGCCAGCTCATGTCACATAACATTACAGGCGTATTTCTTTTGGCTAAAGCCCTGCCAGTGGAATGCCACTCTTATTTTTATAGGTAATAATGCAGAAATATCATTTCTTTTCACGAGTCTTGATACTCACAGCATTTCTATAGTTGGTATTGCTTGTAGTTTTGGCTCTACTCAAAAACTTGTTGTTTCAAAAGGATTGTTTCAGCCTTCTCACACGCACAGCTAGTGCCACAAGGGCCTAATCTCCACTGAGTTGAACAGAAAGGGGACTATATTGAGTTATAGAAATGGAGAGTTCATGCCACACTGACTTAATTAGTCCTTAAGGTATGACTGATCCTACTGCCACTTTCCCCATTGTTATTATGATGAGCCTACCTGGGATGCGAGATCCTCAGTGGAGATCCCTACCATCTCACAATATCAAAAAGGTAAGCTGGGAAGGACATATGACAAAGATTTCTCTGTAAGGGTGCCTCAATAGCTAAAACATTATTTGCAGATGTCCAACTGTCTGCATCTTTTTTGGGATCCCAGCAGGCAACACAAACTGTATTATTTAATGTGGCACAGTTAATTTAACCCATCCCTCTTCCATGCGAAATCTACAAGGCTGGATCTACACTACCATATTATGCAGTATTAAGAACAGAATTAATTTTGTATTTGTTTGAATACAGACACCAGTGTGGTGTCATCATTTTGGTGTTGGACTATGCTCAGTCATGGGCAACCTTGGGCAAATCGCACTCTATCAGCCTCAGAAGAAAGCAAAAGATATTCTTCTCTGAACAAATCATGCAATGGCAGGTTCACTTTAGGATCATCATAAATCAGAAACAACTAAAAAGCTTACAAAAACAATAACAACCACCAGATTTTGTTTGAAGTACATATGTATATTTTAACTCTTTTTTCCCTGTTTGAATTTAATGCTTTTATTTGTTTACATGGTTTTGGTTGCCCTTGACAGACAAATAAATACAACTAATCCTTTATAGCTAAAGTACCGTATGTCTACATTACTTTACTTCCTATCACAATGCTAAAAGTGATGTACAATGTAAAGCAGGAAATGTAAATATAATAATAACTGCAAAATAAACAAGATACTTCAAACATAGTATTATTGCCATTGTACAAGTCACAGAAGTAATAATAACAACTGTTAGTTTTTTAAAGTGGAGAACAATTTTACTATAGTTCTTGTCATCTAGAAATAGTCTAGTGTACCAAGTTTCTAAACCAGGGGTGCTCACACTTTTTCAGCATGCGAGCTACTTATAAAACAACCAAGTCAAAATGATCTATCTACCCACTACAAAAATGTAAAACATATAACTATTTTCAAATGTATTAAGGATTCTTTGTATGTATGGCCATCCAGCCATAATAATAATAATAATAATAATAATAATAATAATAATAATAATAACCATCTCTAGTCCAAGGACCTTCTGCCTTCATGCAGCAAAATCACAATCAAAGCACCTCAGAAGACAGATGGCCACCCAGCCTCTGTTTAAAAGCCTCCAAAGACGGAGCCTCCACCATACTCTGAGGCAGAGAGTTCCATTGCTGAACAGCTCTCACAGTTAGGAAGTTTTTCCTCATGTTCAGGGAAAATCTCCTTTCTTGTAGTTTGAAGCAATTGATTTTGTCCTTTGGGAATTGTAGTTGCTGGGATTTCTAGTTAACCCACAATCAAAGAGCATCCTGAACTCCACCAATGATGGAATTTAACCAAACTTGGCACACTGAAATCTCATAAGATCAATAGAAAGTACTGAAATGGTTTGCTGGGCACTGACCTTGAGTTTGGGAGTTGTAGTTCTCCTACATCCAGAGAGCACTCAAATAATGATGGATCTGGACCAAACTTGGCACGAATCCTCAATATGCCCAAATGTGAACACTGAGGATATTTGGGGAAAATAGACTGAGACATTTGGGAGTTGGAGTTGCTGGGATGTATAGTTTACTTACCTTGTGGAGCAGAGTCACGCCGTGCCGGCTGGCAGCAAGGAGGGCAGCCAGGAAGCACTCCAGAGCCTCCTCGCCCAGGCAGGGGCTTTGCAACCTCCCTTCCCTGCCTGGCATGAGGGCCAGTGCAAAGCCGCTTGCTGCCCAGGCCCAATCCCCTCGCCTGCAAGTAAGAGGGGGGCGTGGCTGGCTAGCGCTCCTTCTCTGGCCCCCTCCTCCCTCTGTCCTCTGTCCTCCTTCTCCTCCCTGCTTCCACCCTCCTCCAGGCTACGCTGCTCGGTCACGATCGGCCAGTTCCAGCTTCGCAATTGATTGGTTGATCGCGATCGACCTAATGAGCAGCCCTGCTCTAAACACGAGCATTGTTAATTCATGATTTCTCCACCAAGTTATTAAAGAATATGGTAACAATCATTACTTCTCATTTTATCACTGATAGTCCTCATTTTTATTTCTACTCTGTGGGTCTTGAACATCAAGGTCTATGCTTTTTTTAATATTAAGGTTTTCTAAAAGACTGTTACATAAGTAGTTACTTTTGCTCATAATTGCTAGGATTTCAATTGTTTTATAAAAGATTGGCTTCATTTACTAGAAAAAAAGCAATAAAACTGTGTCATCCTATGCAAATATGTTCATGCCAAAAACATTTTCACCAGTATTAAGTTATTGGGTATGAAATTTCTAATGCAAGAGACTTTTGTTGATGGGGATACAAAAAGAGTGTGTGTACAAACTCTATAACAGTGAAAGACTTTAAGGAATGGATGGAAAATTTCTAGCTTCCAGATCCTTATGGCTCCCATCAGTTCCTCCTAGAATGGCCAATGGCTAAGGTTGATAGTAGTAATAGCTCAACATCTGGAAGAGTACACATGTTTCACCTCTGCTCTGAGATGGCATTGCATATCTTGACCTTTTGCTACTGTAGACTATACTCCCCTGGGCTAAGATCCAGTGAACTACTTTGAGCATAGGTAGTGGGGATTTAGTTTCCTTTAATAGCAGACAGACACACACAGAGAGGCACAGACCAGATTATATCACAAAATTAAAAGTTTCCTCTGTTTCAATAATGTTTTGCTATGTGGTGATTGGAACTACTACTCAAATAACAAAATATGCTTTGAAAAAAATAAGTAAATGAAATCCCTCAATCTTCTTTTACCTACGGACATAGAGAATAAGTCATATATCTGTGATTTCTGCTCTAAATCTCTAAAGCAATCTGGCACGTTACTATCACACCTCTGGAATTACTTAGACAAAATATCTTAACATGCATACATATATAGCACACTAAAAAGTAATGCTGATTAGTTTTTAATGTATTCCAATGACACTTCCATTTTGGAGTTACTAAAATTACTACAATTTATATATCTCTTATACAAGCCATACTCAAGAACATGCAACATGGCCAGATTTTTAACTACACTGTGAATATATTTTTAAACTTGTGAAATAGTTCTCTCAGATAGTGCTTTCAAAGCAAATTATACCCCTCCACCCCCACCCCAAATAATGGTTTAAGATCCATACAAATATATTGGGATTGTGGTCTTCTTAATTGCTGTGATATCATCAAATCAAATATTATCACTGATGAGCATTAAAGCAATGTAGTACAAAAGGAAGGAATTGGATTGTGATGTGAAAGCTATAGCTGAAGTTTAAAAATGAATCTTGGGAGATAAAGCAGATGAAATACCCTTCAACTTCTGAAAGTTTTTTTTATTTTAAAAAAATGCCAACAGATTGTCATCAGATCTATTTGTTGTTCTTGACTTTAAAAAATGCTGCATATTTCTTTGGGGAATAGTTTAGCAAATGATACATAGTTTGTGGAAAACACATCTGTAAGCAGACATATAATTCACCTGGTTTACAATCTGCTCTATGGTCTTTGTTCAGCGGGTTTTTTTCCTTTAAAAAAATCCTAAGATACAAATTCAAGTTGTAACAAAGCAGAGAGAAATAGATTCAAAGATGTGGCAGATTCAAAGATTTTTTAAAATCCATTTCATTTGTGTAGATTAGATATTTCGGTTACTTGTTTCCCTGTGACTTTCATTCCACATGTGCTGATTAATCAAAGATCTTCAGAAATAGATTTCCCAATTAATCTAACTCATCTCTCTTCCATGCTGAATTTGCAAGGATGGATCTACACACAGCCATATAACGCAGTTTAACTCTGAATTACATGGGTCTACACTGGGCATATAATGCAATTTGTAAATGGGGCCTAAGTTCGAAAGGACTCCCAAAGTGTCCTTTCATTATTCCAGAGCTAGATGACCAAACAGGCTTAGGTTGATTTTTCAGCCATTAGGATTGAAGAGTATTCCTCCTATATTTCTGTTTTAGGCTACAATCCCAAACACACTTAAAACAGGTAGCAAGGTCCATTGGACTTTTATACAAGTAAACACGGACAGGTTTGTGCTATAATTCTCTTAAGAGAAGGGAAGGAGAAAAGCAATTCCGTTTCTAAAACATCCACCCACAACTAATGCTGAGCCTGAAGCATTAACTAATAGGTTTAGGGTTTCTTATACCCTTTTTTTGCTGTGCACATGTTGCCCTCTGTTCTGTAACTGAGCTGCCCTCAGCCTTTTATGGCTGCGGTTGTTCTTCCCTTTCACCAAAAGGCAGGGCACATAGCTATCCGTGGGTAACAGAAAAAGAGATGGTTCCTGATACTACTGTTGGAGCCTGGGAAAACAAAAATCTCATCGTTTCTATTGCCCTTGTTCCACCCCACTTCACCCATACACCATCCGTGCATGGCCACTTGTCACTGACCCCTGCCTTGTCCTATTTTCTTTCTGCTCTTTGAGGCTGCACATGTGCGACAGTGCTGAGCGGCCCCACGTTTTGAACCTGATTGTACAACATTGTCCGGCACAAATGATGCAGAAACACTCTGGCTCCAAATGCAGAGCACCAATGCTCCAGGAAGACACAAGCCTCCTTTATAGGTGGTCAGCAGCTCCAAGGGACACAATTCCTGACAAACATTATTGTGTTTGTTATCTGGCGACAGATTCACTGGAGTAGAAATGCAGTCTGTAAAGCTGGGGTGAGGCAGGGATGGGGGATGGCACAAGATCTGCTTGATCTGATCTGTCTTCAGGATGGGAAAGAAATTGATTTGGTTCTCCTTTTCCAACAAAAAATGCCCATTTTTTACTTATTGGAAAGGGCACAATTCACTGTCTCAGAAATCCTAATATTTCCAATTAATTTTAAGTGTTTTGGCAATGGAGAGGGAAAAAAGGGCAGAACAGTACCTGAGGAAAAACGTGGAAGTCTAAACACCTGAAAATCATACATACACGTATGACAATGGAAGAATTTATGAAAAGGTCATACTTTAGGGGAAAGATGAACCATTTTTGTGGAGGAAGAAAAAACAAGTCTTGCAGGATGAAGTAGGAATAAGAGATGGAGTTTGCCCTTCTTCAGACATGTATTTGGAGAATCTAGATTTGCAATCTGGGGGAAACTAAGTAAGAGTAGAATAGCAGTAGAACCTCTCTACCTGAGGGCCTACATTTCACAGAAAAGTCACTGTGTTCATGTGTTTTTAAACACATATTTCTGCATTCAGAAATGCTATTTCCACATCTGCAGTCTGAAGTGGTTACCAGATCACCTCTTTTTGCTGGGCCACTGTATCCCGCCTTAGATTTTGTTGACCACATCAATACCATTAAATGTTTAGGTGACATTACAGCTATAGCCTGTGGCAATGTGGTAAAACTCTGGTGTTAGGGTTCACCCCTGCTCCCATTGCTTCTCATAATTTCTGAGAAGCTGTAGGAAGAAGCGCATAATGCTGAGTTTACTATGTGCCATAGTTGAACCCCTGTTCTCCATACAATTACAATCATGCAATAAGTATGTATGGAGCAGCTGCCAGAATTCAAACATACCTTCCTAAGGAACCAGAATTGGTTTATTTAATGAATGTGGAAGAAAATGAAACAGAAGTTTGCTAATCTGGACAGGATGTTTTGAAAAGTCTGGTTTTGAATTCTTGTTTTTCAACCATGTTTGTAGTACTGGTGTAGAATTGTCACCCCCTACCCCACCCCGCAATGCAGACAACAGATTTTTCACCTTTAACAATAAAAGACAGCCAAATACAGCATGATTCTCCCTTTTCTGGGAACAGCTTTATCTAGTGAGCTTTTCCAAGGAAGGTGACTAAGCATTCTGTTCAGTTTAATTTTGATAAGAAAATAGCATTCAATATGTGCTACAGTAGTATGGTACCCACATGGCTGACTCCAGTGAATTTGGTACATTATACAGACTTTATAGATGCCATGCTGACCAGCTATATTCTCCACCACACATTTGAAATATTGATTTTGCCAATGCGGAAGGGGGGGGGGGTTAGATTTGGGATTCGTTTCATAAAGTTTTGCATTTATGAAAGTTGCAGGCCCAAATTTAACATTTTGTATTGATACTGCAATCTAAATAGTACCACTCTATGTCAGGGCTGGCAAGAACTTTCACATTAAGTTAATATGTAAAATAAACGAAATAGTATCTGACTTAAAATGATTATGGGAAGGCTGTCTTTGACAGGGACTAAGGACCCTGCAGTATTTTGCCTTGGGCAGGATCTGATGAATGGATGTGTGTAGACACGCTTCTCTTCCTTATGCACAGCTGGAATTTGACTTTCACTCTTCCTTGTAGCAGCATTTCCTCTAGCCAAACAGACGTGCTACTGTTCAGTTAAAAATGCAGCTTCCCTGTTCAGGAGTGGGGACTACTGCAGAGAAAGAGGAATGCAAACCCCCAGCTGCGTGCTTGGGTAAGAAGGTATGTACACATAGCTTTGTTCTTTGAACCTCACACTAGTAGCCCCTCTTCCATCACCAATATGCAGAATCATACAAATCTCTTCCTTGACCCAATGGTTAAGTTCCAGAGAAATACATTAATTAACATTATATCTCAAACTTCCTCCTAGGCACTCATGGTAGTGTTGTGATAGTGTTATCCCCACAACAACCATCGGTTTTATACCAGATCATTAAACTCAATTCAGATCTCCCTGGTCCTTCTCCACTGCCTTATTGCAAAGGTCATGTTTCCTATTCCTGTAAAGCTTTTGGTCTGTTGTTGTTGTTGTTGTTTTATAACCCTCTTTATTTCCCTCAAAGGGGACTCATATTCATATGCCTAATTAAATTTTGAGAAATGGATATCACTTTTGGACATTCCATTTTTAAAATCTAATGTTTTTTTCACAATAAACAAGTGGCCACATTGTAAGCCCCCCTGAGCCTCCTTCAGGGTGAGAAGTGTGGGGTAAAAATATAGGAACTAAACAAACAAACAAATGAATAAGTGATTGAGAAATGTTGTTAAAGTATTCATAAATGAAATAAAAAGTCAATGCATTTGAACTGAGGTATTTCACAAGATACAGCTGTGGAAAGAAGCATATTTTATATATCTGATATATCAGTGTTAAAGAGGAGGAGCTTCTCAAGACTGTATGCACAGGCAATGCACACACAGAGGTAATAGGAGACCCATTACCTTCCCTTTTCTATTCAAACCAGAATGACTACAAATTCTTAGGGCCCATCCAGACAGGCCTTAAAAGTGAAACTTGTTGTGGTTTTACCGGAGGCATCCAAACACCATCTTAGGTAAAACCTAATTAATTCCAAGCAAACTGAGTTTTCCTGCTTGGTTCTGAATTAATTAAATACCTCATAAGATCTGGATCTTAGGTAAGATCCAGTTTCTTACCAGGTGTGAATTGGGCCCTGGGACTACTCTGGGCCCAATCCACATAGTCATCTCAGTAGTTTGGGCTCTAGGAGCCCGGAAAACCAAGAAGGCACTCACCCCTTCCCCCAAATCCCAAAATAACTCTTTAAAAGTTAAAAAAACTTACCTGGCCACTATCACCTTCCTCCTCACAACCTCCTGGCATGAGGAAATGATGTGCCAGGAGACCAGGGGTGGAGGTGGATGAGGAGCCTCCCCCCATCTCCTGCCATGTAATTTCCTCGTGCCAGGAAACTGTGAGGAGAAAGATAATGGTGGCCAGGTAAGTTTTTTAAAAAACTTTAAAGGGATTATTTGGGGAGCTTTGGGTAGCTGCATGTCATCCTGATTGCTATCGGGACGGCATGTAGCCACCCTCCCCAGGAAAGCCTGGGTTTTGGGTGGGTTGTGTGGATATAAACCCACATTGAAATGGGTTTTTAAAACCCATTTCAGTGCTTCCTGTGTGGATAATACCAGACAACATAGTCATTCTTTTGTAGTTGTCCATTTTTTTTCTTTTTTACTATCACAAGAACTCTTATTGATCTTTCCCAGTTTTGTCACTCTATGATTTCCTGTACAAAGGTTACATTGATCTGTTATGCTGATTTTGGGTCGTCAGTTGGCAAGTACTTTGGGTGGGCGATCTAGTCCAAAATGTCTGTTTTAACAAAGGTACAATACTATGATGATGTAATGCCCCCCTCTCTCAGACTCTGGCCCCTTCCACACAAATGTATAAAATCCACATTATCTGCTCTTAACTAGATTATGTGGCAGTGTGGAGTCAGATAACGTATTATATGGCTGTGTGGAAGGGCCCACTGTTACTGTAGGATCACGGTGTGTAAGATTCTAGTAGAAGACAAGCACAAGAGAAAGGACAGATTCTTAGTTCTGACTTCCTCCTTATCCCCTTCCATGAAAGAATAATGCCCAAGCTTCCTTCCACAACATCACAACTTCAAAAACATGGTGAGAGGAGAGGTGGGGTAGACTCCTCCAAGCAGCGCCCCCACCTAGCTTTAGCTTAGTGCTGCACTCAAGTGGAAGACCACTTGCTTGTTATCCTTCCTACTTTTTGGAATAGTTCCAAACATGTGAAAGAAAGAGTAGCAAATCTGATTGCATATCATTTTACCTGCAATTAATACGGGGAGAAGAGCTTATGCTACAAGAACCCCTTACCAACTTAGCCTTCCCTCCCTCTCTTAAAAGCACATAATGATACAGGTGAGGAAGATACAGCAAAATCAAATGCACAGGAGAAGACACTGGTCAATCTCTCTTCCATTGCTACTAGCCCTTCCCCTCCTATGCAGTGGGTGGGGAGAGCAATTTGCCTCCTCCCCTGAAGCCAGCCTCCTGCCTCATTCAGACTGGAGCCATTGACCCACCACGCCCACCCATTGAAAGTATAATTTTGGTTGCCTATTGGGACCGGGTAGGAATTTTTTTGCCCTTCTGTGTTCTAGGGTGTTTTTTTTCACCTACTCTATACTGTTATCAGGGGCTAGCTGGGATGGTGTGGTTTATAAATAGGCTAGCATAAATAGCATAGGAAAATACAAAGATCGGTATACACACAAGGCACTCCTTAAAGGGTGTGGGCCATTAACACAATTAACTCACCTAGATGGCAGTTAAAGGGTAACGGGGACATCATGTGGCCCAGAAAGTCCGGTCTCAAGCATTTGAGAGAGACTTCTCCAGCATTTCCTTTAGGGGTTGCCCAGTTTGTGTTATCAGGGCACCCAAGGTGTCACCCTGGATAGCCAAGGGGTAGACCGCTTAAGGATGCTACCTCGGCTTTGCCACATCAAATTCCATTGACACCTAAGTTTAGTTCAGTTGAAGAGTTAAATAAAAGTTGCCCAAATTTGAACCCAACGTTATTGTTGTCTGGTCCCGTTATTTAGGGGTTGGAAGGCAAATAGTTCTTTTGTAAATTGTGCTATCTGACCTTCTTCCTCTTTCAGAAAGATCTGTACTTGTACAATCTTGTGTTGTGATCACATTAGAGAGAAATCTTACATGGTTTTTAAAAAAAAGCATAAATAAATATAATCAGCAGGCCATTTTAATCATTGCCCTAAATATAGTTTCAATGTAAGCATTTATTAATACATGCTAAGCACCCATTACAGATTTTCATGGAAAAATGATAAAATATTATGTATGAAATGAATCATTAGCATGGACCATTAAGTCCTCTATTTTCATTTAATTGAATTTGTCAGTAGTACCCTCTTTAACTGAAAGCCAGTCATAACTACAAAATTAAATAATAATTAAAGAAAAATGTATCCAAAGAATTACTTGATAGCCAAGGCGCCATTTAACAAAAACAGAAATTTAATTTAGGCCCACACATGCTGATGTCGTACAGGAAATTATATATCCTTGGATTCATATATGTTTGCTTTATGCAAAGATTTTCAGTTGCCAATGCAAGCCTTTTTAAGCTGCTATGTAAATATGAAAAATGATTCCCTGTATACTCACACATGCATGTGCACATACAATATAATAAGTGTGAATTACTGAAGAGTTACTTAATGCATGGCTAGTCATTCAAATATACTACTATAACGTATATATTTTATTTTATGCAGATTCATGCAATTATACCTTATAGAAATAATAATTGTTATTGTCATTATTATCATTATATCCCACTGTTTCTTTTTCAAGACAGAAAGAGTAAAACATACAAGTTACTATTCTATATTTATTTATTTTAGTCATTTATAGTATTATTATATATTTATATTTATACTCCGCTTTATCTCTCCAAAGGGGACCTGACATAAAGGCTTTAGTGTGCAATTTAAAATATATAAATATACAATCATTAAAACAGAATTAAACACAAACAGCACTACAAAATTCATAGTTAACATCCATTATATCCCATCTTTCTCCCAATAATAGGACTTGAGGTGACTAGCAATATATTTAAAATCAATACAGATGAAAAATCTATAAAGTCATTAATGAGTGTAAAAATATAAGTTAAAATATTACACATTAAATATAAGTACAGTGTTCCCTCGCTGTTTCATGGTTCAGTTACCGCGGAATCACTGTTTCACGGGTATATATATATATATATATATATATATATATATATATATATATAAATGATGGAACATGGTATACCTCCAGCGGTGACCACGAGAAGGTTGGTAAATAGGGCGAGGAGTCAGCTCTTCCTCTCCACTGCCCCGTTTACCTCCCTCTTCCTCCTTGTGGTTGCCACCGGAGCTAACCCCCAGTGGTGACCATGAGGAGGGAGGTAAACAGGGTGAGGGGGCGCCTCTTACTCCCCCCCCCCACCTCATTTACCTCCCTCTTCCTCCTCGTGGTCACCACCGGGGGTTCTTGCCACTGTTGGGTCCCGCAACACCTCCACCAAGAGGAAGCAAGAGGCCCAGGCGGCGATGAGCAGTAGGAATATGAAGGTAAAGAGGTTGGGAAGGGGAGGGGGCATCCCTATTTCATGGTTTGTCACTTATCACGGGTGGTCCTGGAAGGTAACCCCTGCGATAAGTGAAGGAAGACTGTAGAAGTAATTAAAAGACCATATACAAATCATTGCAAACAACAAGATTGTAGAAGAGAACAACAATTAAATATAACCAAAAGACCATATGCAAATCCTTGCAAAAAAAAAAACAAGTTCGTAGAAGAGAACAATATTAAAGCCTTTGGAGTTATTTATCAAAAGCTTGTGGGAATAGAAAAATGTCAACCTGCTGATGGAAACACACGAAGCACCTCATCCCATTGATTAAGTCCAGCATCATGATTTGCCAGCCTCTACGGTGAATCTTGGCGGCACTGGGATGGTATCTGGAGCAATCCCAGTGCCCTGGCCATGAGCTGAAACTTTATCATCCCATGTGGGAAAGTGTTGCCATTCCGCCAATGCCCTGTAGTTCCTAATGGAACATGTGGCATATCCCGTGTTGGCACTGGTGCTGCCCCATTTTGCCCCACAGAGCCCCACCAAAATTTGCTCTCCATCATATGATGGGCAGCGTGGGGCTCCATAGGTAAATTGGAGCAGAGGTGTCCTAGGCCACCACGAAGACTGTCACTCACTTATATTGTGGTTGGGTATAATAGTTTGAGATTGTAATGTAAGTGTTATGATCCCATCTACACAGACACTATAATGTGACTTGGAGACTATTTGAAACCATGGTGAAACACAAGCTGCCAATGCATGCTACATCACTCATTTAATACTATATAGCACATTAAAACATTATAGTAAAGTCTGAGTTGACAGAAAATGTGCTACAGGAGATGCTAGTATATCCCATATTCAGCAGGTGATAACCTATTTGTGAGTTGAAGGCTGTGAAGTGAATAATGCCTATTATTTGCATTATATGAATCCCAATTTCTGACACAAGAAAATCATAAGTTGATGACGGAAGAACTGCATGTTCCTCAGATGCAGATTTTCTCTTCAATTTAATGTAATAGTCATTAGGCCTGTGCAATCAATGAAAAAAGTTTCAAAACTCATTACAAAATTAGAGGGAGCTGGTGTTTAGTTTCTAAAGTTCTGGCCCAGCTTACTTGTCCGAATGCATCTCCCTCTACGTCCCACCTCGTAATTTAAGATCATCCGGGGAGGCCCTGCTCTCGCTCCCACCAACGTCTCAAACACAGTTGGTGGGGACGAGACATAGGGCCTTCTCGGTGGTGGCTCCCCGCCTGTGGAATGCACTTCCAAGCAACATACGATCAACCTCATCCCTCCTAGCATTCAGGAAAAGAGTAAAATCTTGGCTATTTGGACCAGGCTTTTTGCACATTAGCACAATGCAGCATGGATTGGAATTGTAATGGCAAGTTGATGGATATGGCTCAATGCTCAGGCTGTGGGCGGACTACTGTTTTAAACTTAAGTGAATGTGTATTATGTGTAAATATTAACTGTATTTTAATGCTGAATGTTTATGGTTTTATATTGTATTTATATTGTGTATCGGCATTGAATTGTTGCCTTTTGTCAAGCCGCTCTGAGTACGCTCTGAGTTGAGAAGAGTGGGGTAGAAATGATATAAATAAATAAATAAAGTGCTGTTAGTGAAAATTTTGTTACTATAATGAAAGAAACTTACATGCTAGAAGTATTGGTCAGTCCTCCTCTCTGCAGATTCAACTATTTCTTGGAACTCTGGCTGTCTTCAATGGAGGGACAAGTCTCTCCCCTATCCTGATTGGGCCTTTCTAATGCTGAGCAGAATTATGGGAAATTTTATTTTAGGGCAGGACCTTTTGAATTCTCTGGCATAGAATTCTCTGGCCTTCCAAAACTGTATTTCCCAGAATTCTGTGTTTTCTCCCTGCTGCTTCCCTCTCCTAATGGCAAGAGACCATTAATTTAAAGAAAAAAGCAGACTTTTTGGATTTGTTTTGCTTCTCTGCTCTGAAAATGAAACTGACTTTGGGAGGCTTCCAAGATTTACAAAATGCAAATGAAAAACTATTAGGTAAATTTTGATTGTTAATTTTTGGTGCGGACCATGCCTGCACAGCAGATAATGTGTCATAATAACAAATTTAACGAATTTGATATTGCTTAAGATGAGTAACAAAAAATTGCACAGCCCTCCTAGTTATTGTATTTTGTATTAATTTGTGAAATCAGGGTGCATTATTACTACTTTTGATACAGTCATTCAAAATAGTTACTCATTGAATATACACAATGAACTCCCATGATTCCATATACTGTTTAAAAGGCTTATGAGCATGCTATCAAGGAAGCAAAAAAGTCATATTATTCCTCCTTGATAGAGTCGGCTAGTTCACGCCCGGCTCAACTTTTTAAGATAATTCGGTCTCTGACAGCGATCCCTACTGTCCCAAATGATAGGGGTTTGGCTCCGACAGCTGAGGCTTTTCAGAACTATTTCACCGACAAGATTTCGTTGCTCCGCCGGGATATCCCCGCTACTTTTGCTACAGTTAGCGAACTCGAGACTCCGCCGCCACTCGGCGGGCCCACCTTCACCCGTTTCCAATTGCTGGACGCAGCAGCTGTCGATAAGTTACTTGTTGCAGCTAGACCAACTACTTGCTCCCTCGACCCGTGCCCCTCCTGGCTTATTAGACCTTGCCAGGAGAGGTTACGCGGCCCCTGGGCACGATCTTAAATAGCTCCCTTGAGCAAGGAGTCTTCCCAGGGGGATTAAAAGAGGCTATGGTAAGACCGCTGCTGAAGAAGCCGAATTAGACCCTTCGGCTCCCTCCAATTACCGGCCTTTTTCCAACTTGCCCTTCCTGGGCAAGGTGATTGAGGGGGCAGCAGCGGATCAGCTGCAGCAGTTCTTAGAAGACACAGCTGGATTTGATCCCTTTCAGTCCGGCTTCCGTATTGGGCACGGGACGGAGACCGTGCTTGTCGCGATTACAGACCAACTTCGCCGCCAGCTGGACCAGGGTGGATCGGCACTGCTTGTCTTGTTAGATCTGACAGCAGCGTTTGATACAGTAGACCATGCATTGTTGACCCACCGCCTATCCGCTTCCGGAGTCAGGGGGACTGCCCTGAAATGGGTGGCCTCCTGTCTCCGGGATCGGGGACAGCGTGTGGAGGGGGCGGATGGTCTCCAGGCGGCTCCCACGTCACTGGGGGGTCCCCCCGGGGGCCAGTCTCTCCCCCTTAGTAGTCACAGTTTATAGGCGCCCCCTGGCCCAGCTGGCCCGCGACTTTGGTCTGGAGTGTTATCAGTACGCTGATGACACCCAGCTTCTGCTGCGAATGGACGGCAGGCCGGATACCGTACCCGATTGCTTCCATCTGTGCCTCGAAGCCGTGACTGGTTGGCTGCGGGCCAGCCGGCTGAAGGTGAATCCGTCGAAGACGGAGATCCTATGGCCTGGTCGGCCTGGCCGGGATGAGTGCCGGTTGCCTACTCTGGACGGCGAGCAATTAAGCACGTCGTCAATTGTTAAGAGCTTGGGTGTTCAGTTCGACTCCCTGCTGACCATGGAGACCCAGGTCTCCGCGGTCAGCAGGGTGGCGTTCTACCACTTACGTCAGGCTAGGCGACTGGCCCCCTACCTGTCCAGGAATGACCTGGCTACGGTGATCCAAGCGACGGTCATCTCGAGACTAGACTACTGTAACGCCCTCTACGTTGGCCTTCCCTTGGCGACGATTCGGAAACTCAAGCTAGTGCAGAATGCCGCTGCTCGCCTGCTGGCAGGAGTGCCGGTGAGGCAGCACATTACGCCCATCCTCCAGCAACTGCACTGGCTGCCAATTGAGTACCGAATCACCTTCAAGGTGCTGGTGTTGACCTTTAAGGCCTTGTACGGTCTAGGGCCTGCGTACCTCTTGGACCGCCTTGCCCCATACGATCCCCGAGATCACTCCGCTCAGCAGAGCAAAACCTGCTGGAGATTCCACCGATCCGCCTCTGCCGCCTATCATCAACTAGGCAGCGCTCCTTCTCAGTAGCAGCTCCAACGGCCTGGAATGCCCTGCCGGAGGAGGCTAGAGCCATACGGGAGCTCGCCCCCTTCCGCAGGGCCTGTAAGACCTTCCTTTTCAAGCAGGCCTTCGGTTGACATATAACGCCTCTTGCTTTCAATCGATTTATGACTCTGTGTTACCGTTTTTTGTCACTTAGTGTAATTTTAACAATGTTTTAATGATGTTTTTTAGTATCATTTTTGTTATTTTTATGGTTATAGCATTGTTTTATTTTGTTCGTGAGTCGGCATGAGTGTTGCCTGCCGATCACTATGTATGTCTTGTAACCCGCCACGAGCCCTCGGGAAGAGGCGGAATACAAATGCAAATAATAAATAAATAAATAAATAAATGTAATATACCAAGTAGATAAAAGAAATGCCTCAAATAGTAAACTAGCTTAGAATTCCTTACAACCCTTGCTAGTTATCTGGAATAACTCAGTCTGAAAGCATCCATCTCCAAGTTTCAGAATGCTTTAACACATATGCTCTGAACATCTGTTTCCTAGGGTGCATCTACATAGCAGAATTAATGCAATTTGAAACTGCTTTAATTGCCATGGCTCAGTATATGTAATCATGGGAGTTCAAGTTAGGCATACTTTGGTGGAGAAGGCTAAAGAACATGTATAATTATAACTCCCATTATTCAGCATTAAGCCAAAGCAGTTAAAGTGGTGTTGAATTACATTAATTCTACAGTCAAGATGCAACCTGGTTTCAGAGTGTTATATTTCCATACTCAATACAAAGCCATCAGAGAAGTATGTGCGTGAGAAGGCTATTTTTGGGATGAACCCTAAAGAGACCTAGTCTTATTTCCCAACACTGTTCAGTTCTTCCTCAAATGTAATCCTACATTCTTTTTGGACTCCAACTCCCATTAGCCCTAACCAGTAATTTGGCAATCAAATATATCTAGTCAGGAATAAGAATCATTCAGATTTCCATGCATCATTGAATTGTAACTCCTATCAGTGTTAGTATTGTCAATTGTGAGGATTGTTGGGATTTGCAATTTGATGACTAGCTATGGAGAGTTGAACAATTCCCTCATTTGGTCTATCTGGAATGACATTGGTAGGGCTGCTTAACTAGATGAACATAAGCGCCCATTAATGTGGATGTTTTAACTTATGCTGGAGAAAAGGCTTCTTGCACAACCAGCAGGGGGAGACAAGATGTAAGGAAAAATATTTAAAACCTTATTGCAGCAAGTATTTTTTAAGGTAAGCTAACCTATTTAAGGTAAGAAATGAAATATGTTTATGCTTAACTTCCTATTTTGACTCTCTGCATAATATTGTTAGGTGATCCCAGTTTAGTGTCATAATACGGCTTTAAACCTAATATTATTTGAGTTAATTTTTCCAGCTGTGAACACAAAACTTCAGTGAGCATTCATTTCAAAGTAAGTTAAACATGATAAAAGGATAACCATTTCAGTTTGAAACAGGTCTCAGCATTATCAATATTTTTTATTTTAAAGTCTCCTCCAAAAATATAATCATATTCATCATAACTGAGCACTTCGTGATAAGAAGCAGAAAAGGAAATTCGTGTCTGAAATCCAAGAGTCCAAATTGGTTTTAGGTTGATACATTTCCCTGTTTGTTGGGGTTTTTTATCCTCAGTAGTCCAGTTTATTATTCTTTCTTAGGTTACTTGACACAGTCCACTAATATAGTGTTTCCCAACCTTTTTTGAGCCACGGCACACTTTTTACATTTGCAAAACCCTGGGGCACACCACCAACCAAAATGACACAAAATGACACTCTATCACAGTAATACATATAGGTAATGTGGTTTTAAAATGCATTTATACACTCAGTGTGAAACCTGGGCCTGTTTCGATGAACTCAACATAGATATCCTGGCAGGAATGGCAGAAAGAACAAACTTCCCACACAGAACTCCCATAACCAAGAGAAAATGCTATCAGAGTTTGGTGGGCATTGACCTTGAGTTTTGGAGTTGTAGATCACCTATATCCAGAGAGCACTGTGGACTCAAACAATGTTGGATCAGGACCAAACTTGGCATGAATACTCAATATGCCCAAATATGAACACAGATGGAGTTCAAGGGAAATAGACCTTGACATTTGGGAGTTGTATTTGCTGGGATTTATAGTTCCCCTACAATCAAAGAGCATTCTGAACCCCACCAATGATAGAACTGGGCCAAACCTCCCACAAAGAACCCCCAGAAGGCAAGAGGAGGTCTCTACTTGGGGAAAGGGAGGCGGGCCTTCCCAATGAATGGAGAGGGAGAGACCAAGTAGACAACGGGTGGGGAGGGGGGTGTCTGTAATTCTGTGCCTTTATTGAGGTAGGTTTCTTAGGGCTTTTATACTTCAACACACTAGACTCCCCCCCCCCCCGGAGGTTCCAATTTCCCACGGCACACCTGATGATCGCTCACGACACACTAGTGTGCCCCGGCACACTTTTTGGGAAACACTGCACTAATACTCATACTCGCATTTTCAAGCATTTAGAGAGGGCTTACACATTGCTAGTGGATTTTTTCCCCTACAGAGATATTCAGGATCTATTTCTAGGCATAAGGATAAATACTAGGCATGAGAAAAAAGTTATGAAAATGAAAAGAAATCGGAAGGGATTCGTATGTATGGGACTTTCAAGTTTATACGGATCGCAAGGCCAATCCCGGAAGTGGACTTTCTTTTTCACACTCCCTGGGCCCAAAATTTCGTTAGATTATTAAATATTTCAGATGCCCCCCCAACAGGAAAATTTCCCCCTCCAAAATAGCTTTGCAGACATAACTCACAGTCAAATCGGGGCCTTTCCATGCTTGAAGCCTAATTAGAGTGAAAGGCCTCCTCCAGGAAGTGAAAAAGGAGCCGGAAATCATAGAGAGATCCAGATCGGGACTCCTAGAGGGGCTGGAGGACTGACGAAAAAAGCGATTTAAACACCCAGGAAGGGGGTTTAGATAGAAGGACAGAGTAGAAGGACATAAGAACTCCTGAGAGAAGGGCAGCAGGAGTGAAAAGAGCACGGAGAGGAGAAGGAAGAGTTCAGAATCAAGAAAAGCCATAGAGTTCAAACGGAGGTCCTAGACTGCTATGGTAAAACTGAATGGGAAAAAGCTGGAGTGAGGAGAACTCTACAGATTAGCAAGGCCTGCACCAGAGGTATTTAATAATACTAATAATAATATATTAATGCATTATATCTCCCTGCAAGGAAACCAAGGGAAATGTTGCCCCTTGATTTGCCTGTGCTTAAAACAGTATCAGTCCTGTTTCCCTGCTTTGCCTACTTTAGAACTACTAACAAATTTCGTTAGTAATTATGTTACATTTTAGAAATTTTTGGAATTTTTTTTGTAAGTTTTTCTATTACTAATCAACCCCCCCCCCCCCATTAGATTTTCGATTCTCTATTTTTGGGTTCGAAACCATGCCTAATAAATACCTGTGAATGATGAGAAACATTTTGCTAACCTAAATATTTCTCATCACTAACTAAACTATTAAAACACCAGGGTCTACAACAGTTTTTAAAATGCAGTTTGAAACTTGGAGCAAGTATTTATCAACCATAAAAGGCGGCAAACAATGACATGATGCAACAAAATAAAATTTGTAAGCAAGACAATACTTAAACATATGAATACATTTTTCTAAAAAATTCCCACCCACAACATCCCCAACGTTCTGCCCCTCATCATTCCGCAAATACCTGTTGGCAGAGATATGTCTTCATTTGCCTGCAAAAAGATAGCAAGGATCGTGGTCTCTCTTGAGAGAAAGTTCTGGAGTCTGGGAGCAGCCATCAAAATAGCCATCTCATTTGTTCCCCAAACACACTTGAGAGGGTCGTTATTAAAGCCCTCTACAGATCTTGGGACTTCTTACAGGCTCTGGGCCCAAGTCTAATGGGGTATGGAGCCTGTGGGGACTACCCAGGAGTCAGTTCCCACATCCCTCTTGGTTTTTCTGACTTCACGAGCCTGAAGTTTTGAGAAGGCACCCACCCCCTCCTCAAAAGAGCCTTTAAAACTTTTTTTAAAACGCTTACTGGGTGCCTGGCCTTGTGGCACATTTCAATGTACCAGGAGGACTGCTGAAGCAGCATAATGGTGGCCTGGTAAGTTTTTTTTAATTTTTAAGGCATTTTTCAGGGGGGTGGGATGTCTGGGAGGGCATCTAGACACCTCCTGCGAGAAAGCCTGGGTTGTGAGGGGTGGTGTTGGAACAGAAATGTGTGTTTTAGTGTGCATTTCTGTTAAGCCTGGAAGTGCCCTCATAAAGAAAGATACGGTTTTTCAAATAACCTGGAACCAAACCATATATGACTTCATAGGTCAAAAGCAGCTGAATTGTTTCTGGAAATGGCTTGTCACCCAATGGAGCTATTGCTACAGAGGAGTTTTACGCTCCTTGTAGCCAGCCCCAGTTGACTGGCTGTCATTCTTTGGGACAACTAAAGTTTTTGAGCATTATTCAAAGGCAGTTTCACATGCAGTGAATTACAGTAGTTCAACCAGGATGCAGTCAAGGCATGTACCACCTTAGCCAGATCCAGCTTCTCCAAGAACTGATGCAGTTTGTGTGCAAAAACATTTCTGGCCACTGCTAATACCTGAGCCTCCAGTTTCAGAGCTAAATCCAGGAGTACCCCAAAAGTGCAAACCTGTGTTTTCAGGAGGGGGGGGGGAGGGAGAGAAATCTAATACAGACTCAATACTTTTTTCCAGATCTGCCTGTCAAGTGACCGCTTTATTGACATTAGGTGGAAAGGAGTAGTAGAACTGATACTTCTGTGTATAGATGGCACCAATCTCCAAAATTCTAGATGAATTCTCCCAGTGATTTTATGTAGGTGTTGAACAACATGTGGGACCAGAACTGAACCCTGAAGGGCCCCTTAAGCCAGTGACCAAGGGGTTGAACAGGATTTTCCCAGCACCACCTTTTCAGAACATCCCTCCAGAAGGGAAGAACAGTACCTCCAAGCCCAAGCCCTGCAAGGCAACTCAGTAGGATACCATGATCAATGGCATCAAAAGCTGTTGAAATTTTCAGAATTCTGCTTCTTGGTAGTAATTTCCTTGTTTGTAAATCTAATAGCTCATTGTGAGACAAAATGCACTTTTTCTCAGAAATGTTCATATATATGAATCTCCAGGGGGGGGGGGGGACACAATATCAATGAATCAAAATTTTCACAGTTAAAAATGTAGACACATTTTACTCAAAACTCTGCCAACATTGGGGGAAATTTATACAGAAAATATATTCAGATTTCCATGTGGGAAGTAAAAAAACCCCCCAAGCTTCACAATTATTGGAAGAGACTGTGTGCAGAAGATTAAGAAAAATCACAATTGAGATATTTAATAGTGTTCTGTAAGTTTGTAAAATCTGGGTAAACCGCAATCAGTTTCAGTGTCCCGGATCTCGATGGGGGTCCCAGTCCATTTTTTGGAAGCCTCCCAAATTTGAGAAGACAAAAATCTGTTTTTGATCCGGGAAGCTGAAATATGCGTTTACTATTCAGCCCATTATGGGGAGGACTTCCCAGGCTCTCCTTCCCATCATTGTAGGCATTGTTTTGCCCTTATATCCTTCATTAAGACCTGGGTTAAAAGCATCAAAGTCAAGATAGCATTCTTTCTGTAATCTTTTCCCTTCTGTCTGTAGAGGAGACTGGGTGTAATGCTTTGTTAAAGCTGTTTCTACTCTAGAGAAGACAGGAGCTGTAGGCACGCATGCTACTTCCTGCAGCAGGTAGTTTTCCAAGGCATTTTAAAGAAGCTTCCAATTTCCCAAGGAAGGAAGACGGATCGACCTGGAGGTATGCTACCTTGGACTTCCTTGAAAAAGCTCTCTCTTCCCTCTTGATTTGGAGGAGCTGGACTGGTCATGTCCTCCCCCTCACACTTTTCCTTCTAGCAGCTGCCTCCCTCCTCACACTCCACGTGTAACTGAAAACAACTGGTTTTTTACAGTCACTGTCCTGTTGTGGCCGGTAAAAGCATGTTGGTGGAACCCATACTGTTATGGGCTTCCGAACCAACTGAACAATCTGAAGGCAAATGTCCATAATGAATATGTGCATAAGCCTAGTGTTTTGAAGACAAAATGAGAGAAGGAAAAATAAAATCTCATTGTTGTAACTGCTAAATCAACATTGTCTTTCCATTACTTGAAACAATGTCAAATAATTTTCATTTCACACTGGGGTAATATTACCCAGCTGACTTTCCTCATTCAACTGTATTACAAAGTCACACCACTGAGAGACTCAAGTGATCCTCTTTAACTACAATTCCCACCAGTCCTCACCAAGATAGCCTTTGCTTAGGAATTATAGGAAATGTTTATTTTTTGCTGCCACATTGTTATTTGTGTTTATTTTCTGATCTTGCCTTCAAGCCCAAAGTCACCTATCCTATGTTTGTGCATCTGATTTTTCCTGCAGAAATGCAGTATCTTTCATTTATGTCTCTTGGAATTCATTTTGTTAGTTTTGGCCTTGCTTGCCAATCCCTTAAGGCCATCTTGAATGCTAATTCAGTTTTCTGAAGCATTGATGTCCTCTGGAAATTTATTAAGCATCCTCTCTATCCCTTCACTCAAGTCATTTATAGTAATATTAAAGAATTCCAAGTCCAGGACAGAACACTGCACTATCCTTCCAGTGTCTTTTGTTTGGGATGATAAAGATCCTTTGGTAAGCATTCATCTGTTCAGAACATCAGTCAGATACAAATTTATCTAACAGTCTTGCCCAGCATTTTCCAGCTTGTATTCAAGAAATTTATGGGAGTCTTTTCTGAAAATCTAACTGTAGCTGAGATATACTACATCTATAACAGTACCCTGATCTTCAAGGTATGTTAATGTATAGTTGGAGGAATCTGGAATGACTGTTTTATTAAAAAAACCAAAAACAAAACAAAACATATTGACTCCTATTTGTATATGTGACTTCAAGTCACCTTTGAACTTCATAGACATACCTTGTTCTTGTTCTCTGCTTTCAAATTGTTTATTGTTGTTGTTATTATTATTCTGTTTTCTCTCTCCACAAAGGAGACTCAAACATAAGGTACACCTGTCATAGGCTTGTCAAGACAAGGTTTTTTTTCCCCCAAGGGGGGTTGCCTTTGTCTTTGCCTTTCTCTGAGGCTGAGTGAGTGTGACTTGCCCAAAGTCACTCAGTGGGTTTCCTTTCTATGGTCTTCAGAAATGTAGTCCAGTGCTGAAATCATTATACCATCCTGGCTCTCTTACAACAGGAATATTCAGAGGTGTAATACAATTGCTATTCTCTGCATAATATTCTTTTCGAATTTCTCACAGAACATTTATATCTTAGAATTTTTCCTTTTATTATTATCAAGACATTCAGGTCTCTCTTTTTTTCTTATTGGAGCTGAGATCAATTTTTTTGGATTTGTAAGGCACCTTGAGTCCCCTCTCGGTTCAAGAAAGGAGGGGTAGAAATGAAGTAAATAAATAAATACTTGTTTCCATACGTTAGCAGGGTCCTCAGATGTTCTCTAAGGATTCTGAAGTATTATAAAAGAAACTCTGACTATATGGACATTCCTGTGCATTGAGGGGGGGGGATGCACAACTTATCTGCCCCTGGGAACTTGCATTAATTTAAATTACTACTTTGTTAGCTATCTTGGGATGCACGCTCCTCTTCTTCCTTTCTGTGTAATACTGCATATTCTGTTTTCATAAGTTTGAGCACTAACTTTTAGGGGTAAAAATGCAAAAGGCAAAGTAGATGTTGAACAGTTTTCACCCTCAAATATTGAACATACACTTCATTGATCTTCCATTTGCTTTGAATATAGTTGTAATACCTTATTTCATTTTTAATTTTATTTATTTAGGTATCTTGCAGACCTAAGCTGATTTTGTTATAGCCCTTATCACCACCACCACCACTCCCGTCAATTTTTTTAAAAAAAAATTGCTATGTACTTTTCCTTTGCTCCTTATTTCATTGCTTATGTGTGCATCCCATTTAATTGAGCTACCAATATTTTTTCCTCATTCATAGCATTGGCAATTCTGTTTTTCATGTCTGCATTATCAGCCATATTTGAGGTGCTAAATTAGAATTTTAACTCTTTGTTTTTTGTGACAGGATGCTTATCTATGACACCTGATGACAGGAATCTACCTCTCCTGTCTGTTGGAATAATGTTACCTATTTGGGGCATTTTTGATAGAACTGTGTTGATAGAAGAGTCTTTCCATATCTTCTGAAACAGGTTCTCCCAGAAGCAGATTTTGAAAGAAGAAAGGAAGGTTCCACTTCCAGGTACATCTGAGAATGCTTGCTTTGGAGTGCTCAAGCGATCCTGAACTCTTCCTAACGACATTTATTTCTGCATGAGTGACAGATGTGGGTGTGCCTCTTTACTGGAAGGATGAAAAGCCAGAGCGATCACACGCAGACGTACAGTGGGACATCTCCTTTGAGAATGACTCCTGCTGATCCAGTGACCCAAATGCACCAAATGTATACATGTACCAGAATTGTTAATACTCACTGAGAAATTGATAGAAAAGAGACAAGTGTTCTTTAGGTATTTTTGAGCAATTCAGCCTGTGTGAATTCTGACATGAAATATCTCATCAATTCTTCTCTGGCTGACAATCTGAAATTCAGCCCTCAACTGGATTATGTCCTTTTCAATGGTCAAATATATCACAACATATTTTGCATAAATATTTTTCAGAGAAAACACACATTTTGATTAGATTTTTGGGGAAATAGTGATCTGGAAAAAATGTTTAATGATTTGATGAAAAAAATGGTTTTCTGCCAGCTTTCATTTCAATTTATTTTATTATTAGGCATGCCTAGAATTATACTGTTAGTCTCTCATCTATCCCCTTCCTCCTCTCTCTCTCTCTCTCTCTCTCTCTCTCTCTCTCTCTCTCTCTCTCTCTCTCTCTCATATCACACAGCACATACACATACATCACTATGGAACATCTTTTGAATCTTTAGATCATTTTTTTTCAATGAAGACTTTCTGGGAGACATGCAAGACATCTTCATTGTTGTTGTTTTGTTTAAGAAAGTGAATCAATCTAATGGTAAAGAAGTGATTTTATAGTCATGCATGTTTTAGAAGTAGAAAAGCAAGGAATATCATACTGGAATGTTATATTTTTAGCAAGACTGTTTCAATCACTATCCTTTCTTTGGTGGGTCATTTATCCCTCCCCTTCTCAAATAAAGTGTGATTCCAAAAATATGTTCTGCTCACTTTGTAAAAAAAGGTGTATTTTGTAGACACTCAACTGCTATAATGGTGCATCCAGAATATGCCAAAGGCTGTCAGGTTTTTGGCAGCCATTTTAATTTTTCTTAAATCCAAAAGCACCTTAGAATGGAACGTCAAGTGGGAAAAACAAAGCAAAAGGTAGCTAATCTAATCCGGTTTCCCTCAAAAGAAAGTTGTTTCACCTATGATATATAGCCAATACTATGGTGAGAGAAATGGCTGAGAAATGATTACTGTCTATTGCTACATGTGGTAATAGTGTCACGTTCATTTATATCCTGCCTTCATGTCAGTACGGAGTCTCTGTTTACTCCATCCATTGATTTAGCAACATATTTTGACCACATACTATGATGAATTATAATACATCATGACATACATTTCTTGAGAGAATTATTTTTGAGAATTTGTGAATTCATGCAGAGATTGAACAGAAGAGTAAACATGAAAATGAGTATTGGACCTGAAATAGACAGCATTTTCTATCTCTTATCCAGAGCAATGGTATGCGTCTAGATAGACTTCTGCTCTGTGTTTTGGACAAATGGAGTCATATGCAGTACTAAAATTCCTATTCCTGTTTTCAGCTTCTAGCTATGTTCAGTGAGCAAGTCCCCAAGGAACAGCTCCTACCTGATGACATCGAATTTGATCATGTGACTCCCCTTAGTGAACATTTTCCCTGCCTAATTAATTCACTAAAACTCAAAATAGACTTATTTTTCTATGTATCCTAGAAATATCTCACTACATGAACCTAAACCATGCCGTTTACTAAATTTATGCACATAAATATAACATAAAGTAATCAAATGCTATTATATATTCCCTTTGTTCCTTTATGTTGATACATTCTATACAAAAATATTTAATACACTTCTGAAAAGTATGATGCCAGTGATAAAATCAGTTTACAGCTTCATAGATAATTTATGAAAGTTTTTAACAGTGATCTTTAATGTCATAACAATATGACAATGTGAACATTCATGTTTGCATAGTGTCCACATACAATATGAATACTGAATATTAATATGAAATGAGAATTTGATTTCCTTCACTCCCCAAAAATTCAGAGTGGAGGAAAAGTTAGAACTTGCTACATGGCTTAGGAAAAAAACAACATTTATTTTAATGTAAATTCTTTTCTATTTTAAACCCAAATCTTGACATACTTCTAAAGCACATGAGATAATAGTTATCCTTTACATTTGTGGGTCCCCAAGATAGAGAAAAAGGTCAACCACCACAACATTTTGTTTGTACAAAAATCATTGGCTTTTTGATCAAACACATTAAGAATTTGATATGACCTACTTAACTACATAACCACTGTAGTTACATAGCTAAGCATTGTATCCCAGCTTGCTCTGCCCCTATCCCAATTTACCAGGCAGAAACCGCTGTGAGCAACAGGAGTCTGTTTCTCTGTTGACAGTGAAGCAAATGACTGTCACTCTCATCCCTTCTGATGCAGGATCTCCACTGCAACAGGTAGAGGCGGGATCCCATTCACAATTGCACCGGAGATCACTCATGCATGGAAGTTGGATGGGAACCGGTAGTGACTACTGCCTGGTAAGTACAGATTGGTGGACTTTCAGGGTCCTTACATATTCCTTTAGCTAGGGAACATGTACCATTCAGGAATACAAACCAATCACAAATGTGTAATTCTAGTTTACACAACCATAACTGTCTGAGTGTGTTCCAGCTATGATTTAAGTTGGACTTACATAATCATAAATCACTTTTTTTGTCATTGTGGTGGTAAGAGTTGTCTTCTGACCATACAATAACCCAAATTCCCCCAAACACACCTTGTAAGCAGTGCAGGCCATCACCCCCTCAATATGAGAACATTTTGATGTTGTCAAAGTGGAAGGATGAGTTGGAATGAAACCAGGTATTTTCCTATAGATGGGCATACTGCAAGGAGATCTTCTACAGAAACCTTCCAAAATTTTCCACTTTTGGGGTTTAAAATATTCAAATATAGAAGAAGGTGAAACAAACAGACTTTCCCATCCCTTTGTATAATGCAGAGTAAGATTGCTGGATTTAATGAAGGAATTCCATCCGAGACTGGCACAGCTGGCTGGGAGTCAGCTGCATCAAGATCACGACTGATCGAAAGGTCATGAGTTTGAAGCCAGCCCGAGTCGGAGTGAGCTTTCAACCATTGTGTAGCTTGCTGTCAACCTTTGCAGCCCGAAAGACAGTTGCATTTAGGTACTGCATATGCGGGGAGGCTAATTGAACTAATTTACGATGCCATAAAATCTCCAGCAAGCATACAAAAAGAATGAGGAAGTACTTCATCTGTGTCACAAATGGACGATGAAGCTCCCCTGGTGGCCAGAATATCCTCATGAAGCTGAAATGTTAAATAGCTTCTGTGTGTCTATCTATATATGTTGTGTGTCTATTGCATTGAATGTTTGCCATTTACAGTATATGTACATTGTAATCCACCCTGAGTCCCTTGCAGGGTGAGAAGCATGGAATATAAATACTGTAAATAAATAAATAAATAAATAAACAAACAAACACTGGTTCTGAGGAAGAAAGGGCTTATGAATGAATTCACTCCAGTCCAAAGTTGATTGTTCCACCTTCTTGAAATGCTTGGTGACAGCAATATGGGTTCATTGCCTCTTGTATCTGATTTCTGTGGTTCTGATTTCAGCTGTGAAAGCTCTAAACACAAGCATACATGAATGTGCACCAGTAACCTTGAAAAGATAATATTCAATGATCTCTTCAACTATCATGTGCTGCTTTAATTACACTACACTACATGAACTTATAGAATTTGACAACAGTCTGTTTGTTTCACAAATGGAGGGAGGTAAAACCACAAATGTACGTTCTTCTGACATTGATCCTAGGCATAAAATGTATTGTGCTTTGTAGTTAATTATATAGCAGCTATAGATCTAGAATGCATCATTTTCATCCAGTTATATCTAGGTTTCAGGTGAATTTCTATTTGTTTCTGCTTGCTGGATACTGGAAGTCTCCATATCTATTTTCATGCACCTCCCAAAAAAAGGCACACTGTTGAATGGGCATTTTTGTTCCCCATCCAAAACAAGTTGATATTTTGACCCATTAGCGGCAATGGGAGACTTATGAGGCCCCACTTTCCCCTGGGAGCCTTTCCTTTCTTCCCTTCAAGGGAGCCTGGGTGTCAGCAACGGGGTTAAGAATGCACCCCATCTAGCCCATTATGGGGAAGGGGGACTTCCCATAGGCTGTCCTTCCATATCCTTCATTAACACCTAGATTTTTAAAAAGCATCAGAGTTAAGATACTTACATTCTGTTTGTAGAGGAGACTGGGTTTAGGTTTAATATTTTTAAGCTGTTTCTACTATAGAGGAGAGGCAAGCATGCATGTGCTTACTCTGAACAGCACCAGCAGCACACCACATACAGCTTTCTGACATTTTAAGGAGGCCCAGGGAAGGAAGAGCGATGACCTGGAGCTCAATGGAGAACTATCCTCCTTGGACTACCTTAAAAATCTCCTCTGTTTCTACTGCCTGCCTACAATCTTCTTGGGGTTTTGCTTCCTTAAAGCTAACTGTTTCTACTTTCTTCTCTAGAGGAGAGGTAGGTTTGTCTTTTTATTTGCTTGGATTATTATTAATTATTATTTTTATCTTTTAGAAGTATTTTCTGAAGGAAAGGAAGGGAAGGAGAAAAAGAAGCTAAAATGGTGATTCTCCAAGCCTCAAATTATAAATAAATATAAATAAAATTTAATTTATATACTGCTCTATCTCCCCAGGGGGACTTAGGACGGTATCCAAACAACAACATCAAAACATACAGAGTCACAACATGGTCAAAACAATAACAGTAACAGCAACATAAGCATGGAATTACCCAACAACACAGAAATCTTAAAAGAAAAAATCATGTGCATGCACCCCACCCACCATCCCTCAGGACCCCAACTTCCAATCAATCCCACTAAATAAAAAGAATCAGGAAAATAAAAAAGATTCAACTGGGATGCCAAATAGAGGAAGAGGAGCCATGATTGGCTGCCACGTGGTCCCTTTTCAGATGGAAATCCATGACGGCTGGTCCCTTGCAATTTTGAGCACCAATGTGAAACAAATAAGCTGACTGGTCGAAGGTACCGGCATGGATCCGTGCACATGTCTAATTATAATTTAACATTTTGTCATACCACATTGACTTTCACATGGACATTGTTTCCATTCTGTTGTTTGAGTGGATGAAATGAAATGAAGCTTTATTTTTGGTCTACAATATCTCCTCGAAGGGACTCAGAGCAGCTCACAACAAAATGCTCTGGGGCATTTTCACACTATACAGTCATCATGCTATGATTGTACTTTAACTGTTATGGCCGCATCCCATGAAAATTCAATGTACCTCATTTAGGAAGAGATACATATTTAGAATTCACAATTAGAGAGAACTTGTAGTGCCTTCTGAAATTACAACTCACAAGATTCCATAGCATATTGATTTTGAAATTACAACTCACAAAATTCCATAGCATATTCTCCATGCGATTGGCAGAGATGAGAGACAGGGCCTTCTCAGTGGTGGCCCTTTGGCTGTGGAACTCCCTCCCCAAGGATATTTGACCCCTCCCTCCTGAAAGTGAAAATAGAATCAAAATGTGGCTTTGTGACCAAGCCTTTAGAAAAAGTGTGCAAAAGATAGACTTGGAACAATATGAAATGACCTTTGGAATGGCCCAGATTACACTTGTGTTTATGTGTTTAACTCTGAATGTTTTGTTTTAAAATGTTTTGATTGCTTTTGATGTACTTTTAAATTTAATTTTAATATTTATTTAAGTATACATTGTATTTTAAGGCAGCAAATCGTTGACTGTATGTAAAGCCGCCTTGAGTCTCCTCCAGAGTGAGAAAGGCAGAGTAGAAATGTCATAACTAAATAAATAAATATTTCCTGATGACATAAAGACATTGTGTTAAAAGGTCCCCAGTAGGGGGTATGTTTTACAGTGTAGATCCAGCAGATACATAGTGAGCTGAGTATGAAATGTAGGGTCCTTCCACTCAGCCATATAACCCTGAATATCAAAGCAGACAATCCACAATATCTGCTTTGAACTGTGGGCCCTTCCACATAGCCCTATACCCCAGAATATCAAGACAGAAAATCCCACATTATCTGAGTGTGGACATAGATAACCCAATTCAAAGCAGATATTGTGAGATTTTCTGCCTTGATATTCTGAGATCTAGGGCTGTGTGAAAGGGCCCGGGGTCATCTGAATCCACACTGCCAGTTCATTGTGGGTTTTATACAACTGTGTGGAAGGGCCCTACATTTCATGAACCAAGATTCCGTGAGATTCTGGGTGAGAATATTTCTCAATGACCATGCTATGCGGTCATCATTAGTGGAATACCCCCACAGTTTATCTGTGGTCAGGTTGGAGATACTAAGCACCACCCAGCTACAATTTTGTAGCTAAAGAGAAAAAAAGAGCCATTGTTTCCTTGGACCTCCAGCAAGTACATAATTTAACCTGATCAGAGTTTATAATGAAGTATTGAATAGTTCCTGCTGCAATGAGAGAAATGGTAGATTTACAGAGATAGAGATAGGTTATACTGGTTTAAGGCATTTACAGAAAGTTGTACCAAAAATGTGATCAAGACCAGTGCCATTGTAGACAGTTTCCTTGCATAATTTCACACTGAACTTCCATTTTATCTGCTCAGTGAGCAGTTCCTAGGCGACTAGAGTCACCATGTTATTATTATTATTATTATTATTAAGTCATTTCTGGTGGATTTTAGTTAATTACATGGAAGATATAGATTTGAAGAAATATATAAAAGCTGTTTGTGCAAGCTCTGTTCACATGTAACTTATCCATATTGACTACTTTGACAAAAAGTGATAATTCTTAAGAGAAGTTGCTGTTTGCTTGAACACCTTCTTTGTGAGCAAAAACACTGGCAAATGAGGATTCTTCTTACAGGAAGACTCTCTTTGTGATTTTCTCTACCTCGGATATGTCATTTTTCATGTGTCAGTGCAAAAAGCAAGGCTAGGCACTGCCTTTTTATGTTGATTCAAATTGTACAAGTAACGCTGTATTCAGTATTTATTTTAATGCTGTGGTAATATAGAACACCGGAGAGTAATGTTATTGGACAATTATTATGGTCATGTTAGATGAAATATAATAAAACAAAAATGAGGTGGCTATTCTTATATTGCCACAATGCTTCAACATTTTAAAAAGAAAAGTTAAGCTGTTTTTCAGCCATCATAACTATAAGTCTCTTTGGAAACTCTGGGGGTTTTTTTGCCTAAGGACAACTCTGAAATGTATGTCATTGTCATGTAAATTCTCCCCTCCCCCAAAATAGAAGAGGAAGTGAATAGTTCTCACCCCCACTAAAACTGAGGTTGTACTTTTCATTTCCCATAAAATGCTGCACATATTTTTCTTAAAGTTGTTTTAAAGCTTTGCAAAACAGTCATGCATCTACTGATTATAGGAAATGTTAAAAATTGACAAAAATGTGGGTTTTTTAATTAAAAAGTCACAACAGCTATCTCATTGAGTGTCTCCCATTTTTTAAAAAAAATTATTTATTTGGATTTATCCGTTGCCACTCCCATCCGGCTCGGGGCGACTTACACATAGTAAAATATGGTTAAAACCGCATATATAAAATACATTTAAAGATACATTAAAAAATCCTAAAACAATACAACAATCCAAACACACATAATAGCAGGTGTCAGAGAGCCTGCAGTTTCCAATAGCAGAGGGCCTGCCATTTAAAGGCCGAACGCCTGTTGGAATAACAGAGTCTTGCGGGCCTTCCGAAAGGCCAGGAAGCTGGGAAGAGCACTGACTTCTGGAGGGAGCACATTCCAAAGTGTTTGTGCAATATTACAAAAAGCTCTCCTCCGTGATGAAGTCAAGTAGAAGGACTTACAACTTGTGATTACCAAAAGGTTATGTGACTCTTAACGCAGTGGTCTAGTGGGGCAGTATAGGGCGAGGCGGTCCCTTAGGTACACTGGCCCCAGACCATTCAAGGCCTTAAAGGTCAATACCAGCACTTTGAAGGTAATCCGGAATTCCACTGGGAGCCGGTGCAGTTCATGTAAGATGGGAGTAATGTGGCAGCATATTGGAACGCCTGCCAGCAGCCGAGCTACAGCGTTCTGCACCAGCTTGAGTTTCCGGATCACCGACAAAGGAAGGCCAATGTAGAGAGCATTACAGTAGTCCAGCCTTGAGATGACCGTGGCTTGGACCACAGTGGCTATATCGTGGCGGAACAGGTAGGGGGCCAGCTTCCTTACCTGGCGGAGATGGAAAAACGCTACTCTACTGACGATGGAGATGTGTGTCTAAAGTGACACCAAGACTCTTAACAGATGACGGACTTAGTGTCGTGCCATCCAGGGTTGGAAGCTGAACCTCTCCCATGCCCGGACGACCCAGCCACAGGATCTCTGTCTTAGCCGGATTCACCTTCAACCTACTATTACCCAATAGAACTTCTATTTAGGAATTTCTTTTCCACCCAGCACAGAGATTTTCTTTCTAGAAGTATCATTCAGTCGTCCTCTTTGCAGATTTATTGGAACTATGGCTGGCTGCTGCTATGGAGGGACAAATCTCTCCTCTATCCTGATTGAGGCTTTCGGATGCTGAGCAGAATTCTGGGAAATGTATTTTAGGGTAGGGCCTTTTGAATACTCTGGCATAGGCCTCCTCATCTTCATTTCCCCCACTGCTTCCCTCTCCTAATGATGAGAGGCCATTAGTTTAAACAGAAAATGTGGCCTTTTGGCTTTGCATTGCATCCTTACTTTGACAATAAACCAACTTCAGAAGGCTTCTGAGATTTACAAAATTAAAATGAAAAAGTAGTGGGTAAGTTTCAATTCTTTTTAGGCACAGGCCACACTCGTGTGCCAGATATTATATTGTAAATATGAATTTAACACATTTGATACGACTTACGATGACTAACAAAAATTGCACTCCCCTACTGATTATTGATTTCATAGAACACAAGTGCCATGTGGCAGTCATTGCAATCACCCACATCATCATGCAAGCAATCCTTAAACTGCTTTGTGTCAACAGTAACCTCCATCGACATTAGGTGGTGGGTTTAGTATGTCTAGTTCTTAATATGAAGCAACCTTACAAATGTACTCCAGGAACTTTCAAACTGATCTGAAAATAAAACTACCCTTGTTAGCTGGATGAACTGCAAATGAAGGAGGAAGGTGAAGACATCATCAGCCTTCTCAAGACTCCTGGGTTCGAAATTGCAGTTGACTGCTTTGAAAAATGGAACTGTTATAAACTGAGAAGGGCTCATGCCAAATAAAATAAATGCAAGAGGATTTATAGCAAAAGCTTAAGGAAGGGGCCTTGCAGTCTCCTGTTTCTTAAAGCTGCGTGTGTACTTCATTTGCCTTATTTATTTTTTTCAGCTTCGTCCTGAACATCGGTACTTAGGTAGGCACTCCAAGACCCTGACTCATTCTCATAGAAAGTAAAAAAGAACCATTACCCCTGCATACTGCCTGTGATGGAGATAAACATTTGGGTCTTTTGAATACATCTTATCTTGTTCAACATGCTACCACATGCAGAGTCTTCTACTTAAAGGTGATACTTACATTCACCTTAGACAGCAAAGAATGAAAAGATGAGATCTGAGTATCCCACTGAGATTAAAATCCTTCTGACTTGTCCATGTTAAGTCCTGAAAGCAGAGGTCTTTATTCAGATCTTCAGTAGTGTCATGGTGGGAAATTTTGTATGTCTTAAACTATGGATGATATTCTCTTAATGTTCATTTTATTGCCTTTCCCTCTGCATTCATAGTTTTAATTCTCCAGATTTTTTTTTAAAAAATAAAGGTTCATCCTGAAAAGGCCATTTTATGGGTTATCTGAATGTCAAAATTCTTTCCACTGGGAGCTGTCCTTTCAACTGAATAGAGTACTATTTGGTCATAGAGTCAGTATTTATTTAACATGCAGAGACAAGTGTCCCCTATCTGAATGGGTTAGGGAACATTTAAAAATGTGCAGATAATTATGTTCAAATGAATTACATAGGGGTATATGAAGGACACAGCAAATTGGAAGATAAGTTGCCTCAATTGTCATTACATTTTTTGAAATGGTAAAGTTTTTGTGAAGTAAAATGGTAAAGCTTTGGTGCTATTAACAAGTAATATTACAAAGTATGAGCTACTATGCACCCCCACATATTAGTTAAATAGCTTTAAAAAGAGCTTGAAAAGTTACCTTGTTTGGGCTACAACTATAATGCCCCCCCAGCCCCAGCCCCAGCCCCAGCATTTTCAGGTTCTGAGGAAAAGCAATGTGCTCCATCTTTTGAATAGAGTCCAAATACTTTAAACATATGGTTTTATGTTGTTTAATAATCTAAAGGTCAAACATCCAATAGGATGTTCATTAATTATACAGTAACATCCTTATATTGTAAAAAAAAAGTAACATTTACTCAGTTTTACACTATGGGAAATGCATCTCTCTTAGCATTTCTCCCACATGAGGTCACAGCATCTTACAATGTATGTTAAAACAATTATAGCTGAAGAATCTGAAATAACATTAAACAACAATCCATTTTAAAATATTAATTTACAACAGTTAAAATATATTAACGTTAAAAACCAACACACTCATAGTACTAGCCTGACCAGTTGAAAGCTGGAGTCAGTGAAAAGAACCAACAATGGAAAATATGACCAATTAAGTTGACCACTGTGGAAGGCAGGATGCTAAATTTTATGTCCACAGGCTCTTTATATTTCAAAGAAAAGGAGGAGAAAGGAAGAGAAAAATGCTGTATTACCTGTAGCCGTAATATAATTAATGCTCCACAAGCTTTGAATAGTTTTGGGGATGATAGAGATTATTGCTATGAATATCAATGTGAAAAGGCATGTGTGATATGAGTTCTTCTACTACAAATAAAATCTAAGAAGGCAAAAAGTGTAAAACAAGACTTTAAGGAAGATTCTACTAACAATGCAGTTTTATGATTCAAGATAAAGGTGAGAATTGGGGGAGATATTGTTTAGGTTTATTGATATCATCAATGTGGTTGTTTTTTTAAAAAAAAAGTTGTGATAGATCTCTTCTGCAGTCTGGTCCCACAGTTGGGCTCCTGTCCCTTTGGTTCCTGTACCTTCAGGAACCCTCCCTGCATTAGGCTATCTGTCCTATGTGGACTAGTTAATGTATTATTCTGTAGGTTCACTGTCGTAAGCATGACCAGACTCTGTAGAATATCTAATAGGAAAAACCAGACACAATTGTGAAAGGAATACATAAGTAAAAGTTTAGTGAAACACATTTAGACAGCACATTAACCCTTGAATGAGTATATAGTTTCTCTTGACTATATTTGGGGCAAGAGAGGCACCCCAAAAAAGAGATATAAGGACTCCCTGAAACAACATCACAGACTGGGCCAGATTGATCACCAACAATGGTCCACCTTGGCCTCACATCGGGAGGCATGGAGATGCACTATCCATAATGCTGCGGCCTCTTTCGAGAATACACGCCAAACGGGTCTCGAAGAGAAACGACAATGCAGACGGAACCGCAGCTTGGAAACAACATCACCCAAGGAGACTTTCTGGTGTACTTTCTGCAACTGGACTTGCCTATCTCGGATTGGCCTTTTTAGTCATCAATGCGCTTGTAAAAAGCATGGGATGAATCCTTCCTAAGAATCTTCATTCGCAAAGTAATGCCAGAGAGAGTATATAGTCATTCATACTGTTTTTCTGTCTATATGTTATGTAAAACCTGTTAAATAAAAAAACCCCTTTTCATCCTTTATTTTTACTTTGTGTTTGGATTGCTGTGAGTTTTCTGGGCTATATGGCCTTGTTCCAGAATAATTCTCTCCTGACATTTTACCCACATCTATTGCAGGCATACTCGGAGGTTGTAAGGTCTTTACTTTGAATTGCTTGTCATACATCTCATACATAGGTAGGTAGGTACTAGGCATGAGGAAAATGAAACGGAAATTAAAAGGATTCGTAAGAGATTCGTATGTAATGGGACTTTTGAGGTTTTACGTATCGCTGTCGCGATCCCGGAAGTAGACTTCCTTTAACGGTCCTTGAGGCCAACAATTTGCGTTAGGATCGTAAGAAATTCTTAAGTATTAATTAATTAATTATTGTACTACTCACTTTTCCCTGTCTTCTCCCCCTCATTTCCTTCCCGCCTTCATTCAGCTTCTTCTTTTTCCCGCATTTCTATGGGGAACTGGAAGTGACGCTGCTGCTAGGTAGGCAATGCATTCTGGAAAGTGTAGTCCTCCAGGCTTCCCCTCCCTTCTCTTCCCCGTTGCTCTGCTGCCATGCATGCCCCATCGCAGGGGCCTGCTTCACACACACACACGCGCGCGCTTCTTCTCCTCCTCTCTCTCCAGGCTTCCCCCTCTTCTCTTCCCCGTTGCTCTGCTGCCATGCATGCCCCATCGCAGGGGCCTGCTTCACACACACACACACACACTTCTCCTCCTCTCTCTCCCTGCGCTCTCTCAGATGCTTCTCTTCCCCGTTGCTCTGCCATGCCCCATCGCAGGGGCCAGCTTCAGCCCTCCAGGTACGTGTTTTGGACTTCAACTCCCACCATTCCTCACAGCCTCAGGCCTCTTCCTTTTCCTCTCAGCCTGGGTAAACTTGGGCCCTCGCTCCCTCAGGATCGGGGTGAGAGAGAGGCAGCGAGGAGCGAGGGGGGGGGGCTCCTCCTCCTTTTTTTTGCTGCTTCCAAGAATAGAATACCCACTCCCTCCCTTCCTCCTTCCCTCCCTCCTTCCTATTTGGAGAGTCCCATCTAGAATTCAGTGTGGTTTATTCAAGTTTGGCCTACAACTCCCAGAAATCCCAGCCAATTTACCCTTTGGTAGGATTTCTGGGAGTGGTAGGCCAAAACCATCTGAATGCGCATGCTCTGGCATACGAATTACTAACGAATTTCGTTAGTACTTAAGTTACATTTCCGAAATTTTTGGGAATTTTTTTGTAAGTCTTTGATATACTAATAAAAAAATCCCCCCCCCCCCCCCATTTGATATAAGAATCGCCATTTTAGGATTCTAAAACATGCCTAGTAGGTACATACAAAAATGTCCATGCCAAGGCAAGTAAAATGACATTTCCAAAGTCATTTAGATGCATATATATTTAAAAGATACTCCCCAATGTATATAATCAGTGACATGTCAGAGTCACAATACTGAAGGGACTTCTGTCAAAAGGCAATGCCTAAAGCCGCTCATTTCAATTTCAACTTTTGATTTTATGAGTCACAAGTTTCTGGTGTCCTGTTTCCACATATTTCCTGTGATAATCTTTGTTTGGTTCAGGCTGGAATCCTATGAAGCCTGCAAAAAAACCTGAGTGCTCCAATCCGATTTCATTTGGCAAATATTATGAGTTCCACAAAAAATCTCAAGCATTTCTATGCATATTTCACATCTACAAACATACACATTTGCACATTTGAAAATTAATTTTCCCAATAATGCTGCATTTTTAAGAATATACAAATATGCCTGTGTATATAATACATAGTTTCATAAAATTCTTTTTACCATAGAACATATCTTTTCACTACTAAAAGAAATACAATTTTATCACCAAAGTTGCCCCTAGGCCAATCCTGCAGAACTTTGTTTATGTGTTTCAGTAAGTGTGAATTAGGTAAATTTGTACCAAGAACATATTTCTCTTTATGGCAAACTGTGTATTCATAGGTAAGACAACTGCCACATAAATAGGGTGATTAGAGATACAATACACTGGCAATTATTGTTTAAACCATACTTTTCACCTTCTTGCCATTTCCTGGTATAATTTTCTCTTCCCTTATCTTTTGAGTCTAAAGCAAATGTTAAAAAACCCCAGAATTGTATGAAGGTCTGCACTGAACAATGAGAGCTTTGTATATAGTATTGAATGAAAGTTTTACAAATAACTGTGAAACTCTAGAGCAATTTGTTATGACTTTGTGAAATATTGATCAGTGGAATCGAGATTTAAAAAGACAAACACATTTATTTTTGGCCCAAATAAATATATTACTCTAAAAGGGAAGAAAAAGACAATTGGCTATTATTTCAAAAGATTAATGAGTTGTGACTTTCATGAATAATTTTCTTTTTTTAAAAAAAACCCCATCAAAATGATAGCATTTTGCTGATTTTTTTTAAAGACCTTATGTTCAATTTTCTAACACTTTTTTAAAACTCCCTTAAATTTTGTGAACATTTCAATTTTCTCCAAATTTTGTTCCTATTAATACAATTCTTTTTGTAATCTATGAAAGCAGTAATGGGATTTGGGTGCAGTTGTTAAAATGTTTTAAGTTAAAATGCTATTTTAAGTTTACTGAAGGCAACATTAAAGTCATAGCTGGAGGTACCAATTGTGTTCATGAAGCAGAGGCTTCATGCCTAGGAGTTTGTTGTACTGCAGAGGAATTGGAGGTGTGTTCCCATCTCATCATTCAAGTGTAGGCAGAATGTGGGTGTTTTCTTACTGGTCATATGCACACTATGTAATTATAGTGTTATAATTCTATACTGGGACTTTTAATTGAAGGAATTAACTACCAAAGAGTAATTGAATACTACAGATTACGATATAGTTTACTATATAAATTACTGTACAGCATACAGTACCATTGGGGCAGAGTTTCTTCTGGATGATGGGGCTAGTAGTATCTTTTCTCTCTCCTCCTGGGCTGAGCATGTGTTGAAAACAGTGGATATTTTGCTGGCCCCACACCACCTCACCTCACATTGTGTAATTGGAGTATAGGATTCTTTTGTTGGCCTTTTTGATTTACTGCCATCAGAAGTGTATGTTTATATCAAATAAATGTCTAATCTGGTTAATTTAATAGCAAGATAAAATCTTTCTTTCTGTCAGGGCTATAGAATTTTCAGATTTTTGCAGGTTGCAAATGGCCTTGGGGAGGGGGGTCTAAGGTAAAGCTTGTGTGTGTGTGTGTGTGTGTGTATGAGAGAGATATAAAATTTCTACTGTTTGCCTTATAGTGGGAGCTACTGGCACACATCCAGTTCCCCACATAAAAATCTAAGCTGCCTGTATAAGTACAGACTTTAGCATGGGTTCTTAAGGTTTTGTCTGGCACTTTGCCAGAGATGTTATGTATTTAGCTGGGGAAATTGCCTAGGAGTTAATTGAGAGGAAAACACTAATATACATCCTCTCCTGACTGAAAGTGGAGGAGGGGAGGGGAAACCACTATGGATATGCCTATGTTGTGGGTCCTTGATGAGAACACAGGCACACCATCAAAAATTACCAAGCAGTGGGTCACAAATGTGAATAAGCATAAGCTAAAAACTTGCAGCATTGGAGGTCTTCACATTATTATTCCACTTATCTAGCCTCCAGTATCATACTTCTCTTGAAATATCTTCTCAGCCATTGCAAGGGTATCCTGACAGGCAAAACTTATTTTGCCTAAATGGGAGAGAAGGTGCACTCATAGCTTGAATGAGTTACTCCTATTTAGTTCTCAATGGCTGAGATTCCACATGTATCTATTAGGCTTGGTTGATCAAAAAAAAGGTTCAAAACTCGTTTCGGATGTAGGGGGCACTGGAGTGTTGGAGTTCAGCCTGTGTTCAGGATCAAAGTGCTTCTAATGTGGGGAATGATGTCACTGAGGGTCAAGATGGAGATAGTTTAGTCAATGATATTAATGCAAAGAATGACATAGGGACACAGGTTCACAGTGTAGTTTCCCATGAGAATGTTCCTACAGGGTATAGAGATGACAGTTTACTTCCTGACCTAGAGAGTTCCTAAGATTTGGGGTTTGAAAACAACTTGACACCTGGAAGAATTAATGAGCAGATAGATAACGAGCACATAGATAGATGGCTGGAATTTAGCCAGAATAGACAGCTTAGCCAAGGTTGTCGCTGTTCCGGTAGGCTTCGAGAGATAAGAGCGAGAGGCAGTCAAGGAAAGTGAAACCAATTTCTGGGTGTTGGGATATAAAGTTCTCTTCAGGGTAAATAATGCTCAGATGAAGCATCGTTTCAAAACCCTACTAAGCATTGTTCTTGTTCCATGGAAGCCTTGCTTGGAAGATTAATGTTAAAGAACTTTTGTTCAATGGTTTGACTCTTTGCCTCTTGGGATTATATACTCATGCTATGGATTAATGTTTTCCTGGTTATTTGGATTTAATTATAAAAGTCTGGATTTTGCTTTTGAACTGTGCTGCACCCTGCCTTGGAATACAGTATACCTACTAGGCATGTTTTGGAATCCTAAAATGGCGATTCTTATATCAAATTGGGGGGGGGGGATTTTTTTTTGATTAGTATATCAAAGACTTACAAAAATTTCCCAAAAATTTCGGAAATGTAACTTAAGTATTAACGAAATTCGTTAGTAATTCGTATGCCAGAGCATGCGCATTCCAGATGGTTTTGGCCTACAACTCCCAGAAATCCTAACAGCTGGTAAATTGGCTGGGATTTCTGGGAGTTGTAGGCCAAAACTTGAATAAACCACACTGAATTCTAGATGGGACTCTCCAAATAGGAAGGAGGGAGGGAAGGAGGAAGGGAGGGAGGGAGTGGGTATTCTATTCTTGGAAGCAGCAAAAGAAAAGGAGGAGGAGCCCCCCCCCTCGCTCCTTGCTGCCTCTCACCCCGATCCTGAGGGAGCGAGGGCCCAAGTTTGCCCAGGCTGAGAGGAAAAGGAAGAGGCTTGAGGCTGTGAGGAATGGTGGGAGTTGAAGTCCAAAACACGTACCTGGAGGGCTGAAGCTGGCCCCTGCGATGGGGCATGGCAGAGCAACGGGGAAGAGAAGCATCTGAGAGAGCGCAAGGAGAGAGAGGAGGAGAAGCGCGCGCGCGTGTGTGTGTGTTTGAAGCAGGCCCCTGCAATGGGGCATAGCAGCAGAGCAACGGGGAAGAGAAGGAGGGGGGGAAGCCTGGAGGACTACACTTTCCAGAATGCATTGCCTAGCCTACCTAGCAGCAGCGTCACTTCCAGTTCCTCATAGAAATGCGGGAAAAAGAAGAAGCTGAATGAAGGCGGGAAGGAAATGAGGGGGAGAAGACAGGGAGAAGTGAGTAGTACAATAATTAATTAATTAATACTTAAGAATTTCTTACGATCCTAACGCAAATTGTTGGCTTCAAGGACCGTTAAAGGAAGTCTACTTCCGGGATCGCGGCAGCGATACGTAAAACCTCAAAAGTCCCATTACATACGAATCTCTTACGAATCCTTTTAATTTCCGTTTCATTTTTCTCATGCCTAATACCTACTCATTTTCCTATCTTATTGGACCTATCTCTTTTATAAAGCATATTTTTACTGTGCTGCTTTTACCTATCTTCAGTAAAAATGATTGTTTTCCTACTCAATGTGTGATGCTTTAAAGTCAGAGGGTTATTCCTGTTCCAGAGTGCAACATGGTGGTTCAATTCTAAAGTCACTTCCGACTTTAAAAAAAATCAAAACTTTCTGAAACTTCCAAAACTTCCAAATCGCTTTGTTAATGGCAGACATGCATGCACAGTAGGAAAAAAGGCAGCACTGGCACCAGGGAAACTTCAGGGGATTCTCCCTCCCTCATTTTAGACCAATCCTAATGAAACTTGCTACATTGGTAGAACACATGGACTACTGTTAGCTCACCAAATTTCATAACTTTTGACTTATCCATGGATTTTTGGCAAATTTTATATGCACTAGAAATGTAGTTTCCCAAAGTACCTTAGCAAGCCAGACTCCCTGGCGCATCAATCCTAGGGGACTCTAAAGGGAGGGATGAAGGAAGGAATGTCTTCAAGTTTTTTGAAAATTGGGGCTGGAATTGCCCCGCTAGAAGGAAAAGAAGAACTGCCTTTCCACTGGGAAGTGAATAAGTATAAGTTCCGAATCACTAGTGCCACAGAGTGGCTGGTGGCTCCCTCAGAGAGCACACTGCCACAGAACCAGGAGGTCGTGGGTTCGTCCTTGCCAGGGAAACATTTTCAAAGGTTTTATAGAAAAAACATTTTTAATAATAATAAAGAAAATCTGTACCTGGTTTGAAAGTGTTCTTTCTTATTTCATTGGGTGGTCTTTACATTGAAAATAGTTGTTCTACTCCAGAAACTTTGTTTCTGTGGCACAAACTGTGTTAAATTGGTGGAGAACAGAAATCATACACAGAGAGACCCCATCAAGGGACATTAGGTATATGTTCCAAATCGCTCTTTCCACAGAGCGGTCAGTGGCTCCCTGAGAGAGAGCACCGCCCCAGAACTGGGAGGTTGTGAGTTCGATCCCTGCCAGGGAAAAATGGCAAAAAGGAAAAATCATGGCAAATGGTGGCAAAAAATGGCAAACAGGGCACACATTTTGCTGAAAACAAAGGTGTGGGGAGTCATGGAGGCTCCCCTTTTGTGGTGGACACGTATCTTTATTGCAGGGATGACAAAAAAGAAAGGGTTAGGGTTGTTTATTGCTTTGCTGCCTTCTCTTTAGACACCTTTGTAGATCGATTCAATCAGTTTATTTTATATTTAGACGAAGACTGCTACAGACAGATATTGGGCTAAAGGGGTTTTTGGCTAATGAGGCAGTGTGGGAAATGTAGTTTAACACAAAAGAAAGGGGCAACACCGTAGTGTGCAGAAAAAACCACAGGGGTTATACTCAAGCAATATCAATAGTAGCCAATATCAAAAGAGAACCAATTTATGGACGATAATAATTCATCATTTCAATCTAGTCAACACCATATCTTGGCTCTACACCTAAAGAGTTCACACAAGAGGTACAGTACAATAAATATCATCAAAAATCATCATATTACAATACATTCATACATACAAAGGTCTGAAAGGGAAAAAAACCATCCATACAAAGGCTGTGTGCCAAAGGAGTAGCTCCAAATCAGTGGAGCCAGGAGAATTCATTCACAGTCACAGTGAGGAGGTACAGTACCTTGGAAATGCGTAGCACTACTTGAACTCAAGTGGAGCCTGTATCGTGGACTGAATAAAACCGAAGAGGGAAAAAATGATGACAAGGTAAGTATCCTATGGTGCTGGTTCCTAAATGAAGCAATGATGTTTGAAGCCGTGGAGCACCGTGGAAACGAAGCGGCAACACCAGCAGCTGAAGCCGTGCAATGGGGCCTCAGCAGAGAGCCGTGGAAAGGAACGCCCACCGGCGAACCGCCCAACCGCTCTCGCTGCGACAAGCCGCCGAAGGCAAGCCAAGCCTCGTGTCGAGGGCAGGATGGAAAAAGCCAACAAAGAGTCTCCTATGCGATGCGTGTAGATGGAGCAGGAACCAAGTGGCGGTGGAACTAGGTCCTCAAACGAAGACGCCCGAGAGCATGACGTAGGAGGAGGGGGCCTTACGGCTGGAGCTCACACCGGAGCCGGCAGCGGGCCATTTTGTATGTATTTAGACTTCCTCAGAGGCATGTGTTCACGAGTAGTAGTGTCCTCAATTATCAAAACATCATTTTGAAGATCCCATATAGAGTGGAGGACGGACCATCCCAATGGCGGAATTGCGTCGCGCAGCTTCGGCTGCTGGTGTTGCTACTTCGTTTCCATGGTGCTCCACGGCTTCAAACATCATCGCTTCATTTAGGAACCAGCACCATAGGATACTTACCTTGTCATCATTTTTTCCCTCTTGGATTTTTTTATTCAGTCCACGATACAGGCTCCACTTGAGTTCAAGTAGTGCTACGCACTTCCAAGGTACTGTACCTCCTCACTGTGAATGAATTCTCCTGGCTCCACTGATTTGGAGCTACTCCTTTGGCACACAGCCTTTGTATGGATGGTTTTTTTTCCCTTTCAGACCTTTGTATGTATGAATGTATTGTAATATGATGATTTTGATGATATTTATTGTACTGTACCTCTTGTGTGAACTCTTTAAATGTAGTTTAACAGCAGGGCTTTTTGCATCTCCAACATTGGGGGCCTGGCCTTCACAAACTACAATGGCTGTGCTTAGCCACGCCCACCTCATCTCTCTTTGCATTGTCGGGGGAGGGAAACCATGAGATTTTAAAACTTTTTAGGGTTTACCAAATTTACTTAATAGTTGTGAAAATTAAAATAGCTTTGGGAGACATCCAAACATTATGGAATAGTTCAGAAAAAGGAAAATGATTCAATTTTGGATTTAAGCACTCTGAAGTAAATTGTCTCATGATGTTTGTATTTTGTCTGTGCAAGTATTCTCCAGCCTGTAGCTCTTAAGATGTGGTGGCAGCTCCTGTCATGGTCACAGCTAAGTATTATGAGGGAAGACTGCAAATCTTCCCTCAGTTTTCTTCTGCCCTCACCACCCATCTACTGCTCGGATGACCAGTGGGGCAAGTGTAGCAGCTGGAAGCATGGAGACTGAAGAAGTGAAAATGGGATTTTGGAAACCAGTGAACCAAATGTCAGACCCTGCAAGTCCCATACATTGCCTGAATTAATATTTTTGATTTTTGTTATGCTCTGAATTAATAAAAACTTGATCAGTAACAGCTATTTTTTATATTTGTTTCATGACTAATTCCATGCCAAGTGAAACACAAACATTTATTTTAAAGAAAGATGGAAGTTTCCTGGGTTGTCAGTCAAAGTCCAGGACTGAATCTGCACTGCTGTATAATGCATTTTGAACTGAATTATATGGTGAATGTAGACTGATGTTTCTTAACCTGCAGGCTGCAGACCACCAGTGAACCATGAGGGCAAAAATCTGGTCTGCGAGCCTCCTTCATCTTTATTTTATCTTAATTTATTTCTGCTACTTTCACGCCGCCTGCCACTCCTTCCCTGTGGCTGACCATGGCATATGTTCTGTATCAGAAACTAGAGCTGATGTGGTCTATCCAATGCAATTTTCTGAATCAGCAACCTGAACAGAATCTACAGTTGACCAAAAATGTATTCGGAAAGTGGTCCATGGTCAAGTGGTCCTTGGTCAAACTGGTCCCTAGTCAAGTGGTTTCTGGTCAAATGATTCCCTGGTCAAAAAAGGAGGTTGGTAACCACTGGTGTAGATCCATATAATACAGTTCAGTGCAGTTCAAATTGCATTTTTGGGTTTATATTGCATTATGTGACAGTGTAGATCCAGCCTCAGTGTTACATAGATCAGTGCTGTCCAACTTCTTCCGGCCCAAGGGCCGGAAGAAGTGTCACTGATCACCTGGGGGGTCGCAGGTGATCAGTGAGCGGGGGCGGGGCCGATAGCGGGGGCGGGGTGGGGGCGGGGTGGGGGGCGGGGCCAGCTGACTTCCTCCTCCTTCGCCTCTCCTCCTCCCCCGCGGACGCGCCACGGTGCGGGGAAGGAGGAGGGGCGAAGGAGCCAGCTGTCTTCCTCCTGCCTCTATCGCCCCCTTCTCCCTCTCTCGGCAGCGCCGTTGCGAGGCAATTTGCAGCGGCGCCGCCGAGAGAGGGAGATGGGGGCGATCCAGGCAGGAAGAAAGACAGCTGGCCCCTCCTCCCTATAGCACCGCCTTGTCCCTTTCTCGGCGGCGCCGCTGCAAACTGCCTCGCAATGGCGGCGCCGAGAGAGGGACAAAGGGGGCGATCCAGGCAGGGAGGAGGAGCCAGCTGTCTTCCTCCTGCCTGGATCGCCCCCGGTGTCCCTCTCTCGGCGCCGCCGTTGCAAGGCAGTGTGCAGCGGCGCCGCCGAGAGAGGGAGACGGGGCGATCCAGGCAGGAGGAAGATAGCTGGCCCCTCCTCCCTGTAGCGCCGCCTTGTCCCTTTCTCGGCGGCGCCGCTGCAAACTGCCTCGCAACGGCGGCGCCGAGAGAGGGATGGAGGGGGCAATGCAGGCAGGGAGGTGGCGCCCGCTGTCTTCCTCCGGCCTGGATCGTCCCCCCCGTGCCTCTCTCGGCGCCGCCGTTGCGAGGCAGTTTGCAGTGACGCCGCCGAGAGAGGGAGAAGGGGCGATCCAGGCAGGAGGAAGATAGCTGGCCCCTCCTCCCTGTAGCGCCGCCTTGTTCCTTTCTCGGCGGCGCCACTGCAAACTGCCTCGCAACGGCGGCGCCGAGAGAGGGACGGAGGGCGATCCAGGCAGGGAGGAGGGGCCAGCTGTCTTCCTCCTGCCTGTATCGCCCCTCTTCTCCCTCTCTCGGCGGTGCCGTTGCGAGGCAGTTTGCAGCGGCGCCGCCGAGAGAGAGAGAAGGGCGGTGTAGGGAGGAGGAAGAGAGCTGGCTCCTCCTCCCTGTACCGCCCCTTTCTCCCTCTCTCGGCGGCGCCAATGCAAACTGCATCGCATCGGTGCCGCCGAGAGAGGGACGGAGGGGGCGATACAGGCAGGGAGGAGGAGCCAGCTCTCTTCCTCCTCCGTGCCCCCACCTCCCCCTCCCAACCGGCCGCCATTTTTTTTAAAAAATCGATTTTTTAAAAACAAATTTAAAATGGCGGCTGAGGGCATAGGTGGGGCCGTGTCCAACAGGCTACGGGGCCGGATCCGGCCCCGGGGCCGCCAGTTGGACAGCCCTGACATAGATTAAAATCAACTTTTAAATGTTCACTGTAGAAGAAAAATAAGTAAAACACAAACGTATTTGGGAGGTACTTGAAGTAGCTGATGAACAGATCCAAAACTTTATTACAATCTTAATTTTGGTCCCACCAGCTAACTCATCAAATATGGCGACTCTTTTATGAAGCATGTAGATTGACACAGCTTAACAGACAGCAAGGCAAACACTTTTGAATTGTAGTATAGGTGGAGATAAGTGCAAAGAAGCTAAAAGGGGCTCAGTGAATTCACAAAGGATTTGCATTCAGTTTATTATAGCATTCTGGTCCATGACCAAAATAAAGTATTACTTGCTGGAATTCCTCATAACAGAAACACTACTATAGCCACCAAAATGTATTGGCTGAATTTACAAAATATCTAAATAAAAAGTGGCAGATTTTGATATCTAAGAAAGTTGCTTTTTAATTTGTAATTAATTACAATTGTGAGACCCAAAATAGTCCATTGTTCTTGTACTTATTTTTTTAGAAAGCAACTCTTGCATTCCTTTTTCTCAAAAGCAACTAATTTAGTTATTTTAGTTAGTTTTAAAACTTTACATTGTTCCAGTCATTGAACTGTGATACAAAACACACTTTCTTCTTGCTCTCTTTGCTCAATACTCACTACAGAGCACAAGGCAGCAACTTGAGGTACAGCATAAGACTATAGGTGAACCAAGTGGTAATTTTCTCCATCACCAAATGAAAGAACAAAATAAAAGTGCCATTCACTGCAACAGGGGTGAAGTTATTTCTCACCACATTTAAGGTTAAAATGTAATGCCTAGAACTTCATTTATTGGAAAAAGGAATAGATTTATAAAATATATGAATGTAAAGAAAGGGACAATGTATAACTAATCACCATTGAGCTCTTGAATGAGTGCAGGGAGGAAAGTGAACCAATATGCATGAGATGTCTGAAAAGATTTGACCAGTACGATGCACAATATATTCTAAGCACAAAACAGAATGGGGCTGTGCTTCAATACAGACCCACTGTGCAGATTATAATTAATTATAGCTGTGTGGTTGAACAAGGACTGGTAGTAGCGACCACCTTTCCCCCCCTCTTCTTTACACTCCTGTAGACCAGATATAGCATTAACTAAAGAGACCATGTGCAACACCAAAGTCTAGTATGCTATGGGAGTATGCATAATGAATTAAATCCTTATTGCGAATTTAAGTACTATTTGAACTTCTTTTTGTTTTTAGCAACTCTGTTTCTGCCTTTCCCTCTCTCCCAGTGAGAATTTATTTAAGCTTGGTAAGGAAAGGAGTTCCTAAGCAGCATTGAGCCAGCCTGCAGCAGTGACGGCTTAGTAGCTAATGACAAAGCACATCTGTAAAGGGAAATCATTTTGTGTAGCAGCCATTGTTTTCTCCCAGTCTAAGAGGCTCAAGAGCCTAGGGATATGAAGAAATAAAATTGGAAGCACACGGCATTATTCTTATTAGCACTTATCTTTCATCGTGACCGGCTGTCTTTTGCACATGGAAGGTGCTTCTCCACCATCACTTGCACATCCCTCCCCCCTCTGGACGCCTTTTTTGTCTTTTAGATACAACCAAGGTTAAGAAGACATGATCAAAGCTGAAACAATGATATTTTGCTACTGTATGAAATCTCCCTCCATTCGCCTAATCCTTTTCTTACAGAGACCTGGTGCTGAAAGCCGATCATTTAGGTGGGCTCTAAATAAAGCCAGGAGCTTGAATTCCTGCCACCAGCCCTTTTATAATGAAAAGGCCCTAATGAATGCTGGTAAGTGGTAGGAATGTGTGACCAGCTGCATCAAGGCAGGTAATGCAGCTTGGATTTAATTGGGAGCAGGTATGGGAAGGCTGTATTGCTTTAATTGGCGGGGGGGGGTTCTAAATGGAAAGGACAAAGTATAATGGATAAATTGTGCTGTACAATAGCACTTAAGCTGGGATTGTATGCATTCGTTAATCTGTTGAGGAATGAGGCAATTCTAAACAATTTTCTCAGTGAAACCAACTCCAGACCCCCCCCCCCCTTTTTTTATTCTCCCTTGGGAAAATGCAAGATTGAAACAGAAAATACCTTTACTGAGGCAATCATTTGCCACGTGTGGAAAGCGGATACAGCTGTAAAGTACGAAAAAAAGGATCTTTGTAGTACAATAAAGGATGGAAAAAGAGATAAAGTTAGGGATAAGAGAGGGCCTGTCATGGCATCCAAAGGAGGGATAAAATGATGACATTTACAGTGACAGATGAGCCTGTAAAGAGAACTCCGGACAATTTAGAGAGGGGGAATTTGATATTTAAAAGAAAGAGCTCTGATAATTAAAAGTAGTGTTACATTAAACTGTAACGCATGTCATTAGTGACAGAAGGGAACTGGTGCCTTTTGAAAAGTTAATGATTTGCAGAAACCTGCTCATGAAACTTTGTATTTTTAGTAAAGTTCATTTGCACAAAGAATATGTAGAAGCTGATTTCTTTTCTTTAAAAAAAATCAGAACAGGAAGAAATGTCTTCTATCATTTCTGATATAGATGGGAGTGTGAATGTAAATGAGTATGTTCATAAAATGTATATATCTTAAAAAGATATAAAGGCATAACCCACTGGGAAGTTATCCTTTGTGCGATTTATTGATTGAAACTCTCTGGTACAGCCTTTAGTTAATTTCAGTGAACATGCATACAAACAAACTGTGTCACAAGCGACAGAAAATTACAGGAAATAAACTCAAAATATTACTCCCCCAACTAGACTGTGTTTTGGAAGATGCAAACAGTCAGTGTTGTATACAACATGGGTGTTTAGAGTGTTGAGATGAATAGTCCTGTGGTTTATACAGTATGGGTTTTATGACTCCACTACAATAATGAATTAAGGAAGTAGTTGTAACTGAGGTCCTTTAATGGGGCTCTTGCTCCTGTATATTTCATTACAGTTGGGGAAACCAGAAGGATTGGGTGTCCATCAGGGTTCATGTAGGCCTGGCAATGGGAGGAGAAAAACAAAACAAAGCATAAAGTGAGTGTTGAGTGAGTTTTTCCCAGGATCCCCAAGTGGGTTTCATGTATTGCTTAATGCTGAAAGTGAGACAGATTCAGCTTTCTCTACAGGTTGTAAAGGCTGAATTATCTTACTTTTGCTATTGTTTGCAACTACAAGTAAATGCACAAAGCTACAGCCTATTTCAGACATTCTTTATCTGAAGATCTATTTTGTTGTCTTAAAACCCTTTTTTCCTAAAGAATCTCGTTCATTTCAGGGTAAGGCATGCTGGACCACTGTACAATGAAATTATGTTTAATTAAAGACATGTTAATTATTCAATAGAACAACCACAAATGAGGGTTTCCTACATATTTTGAAATTTTAGACAAAAAGTTCCAATAAAACATGTCACCATACACTTTTTTTCTTAAATGGGTATGCGTAAAGTAATTATGGTATACAATTAAAATAGTAAAAATCTTGGTCTCCATTCCAAAGAAATGCCTTAGAGTATAATTCATTGCTGGAAAGAAATCTAAATAAAATACAAACCATAAAGTATGAAATATAATGTTCACTTGAAGAAAAATGTGTAATTTGAACTATTTTTGTTCTCTTTATAGTAAGTTTATCAATATGTCTATTCAGAAGTAAGTCTCAGTAAAGTAACTGAGTTCAGTGCATAACTATATAGAAAGTAATGGCAAACATGATTTCCTCTCTACCACACTTAAGTTGCATATTATTTCTCAATCTTCTTCTGTTCTTTGAAGAGCTAACCACAGGTGGAAATTCAACAAGCACAGTTTTCCATAGTGTAGCCTCATCTGCTGGATGCCTTTCTGTATTATAGCTGTTAGAAGCCACAGAAGTCACATTAAGAATGAAAAAGTGCTTGGAAGTTGTGTTTCTGTTACTTACGACACTGTTTACAAAGTAAATCACCCCTGCTACCCATTGCAATGATACACAATTAACTGGCTCTATTTGTTGCATGGGTTTCCAATTGCTGAGGGTTTCTTTAAAGAAAGGAGAAGCCTTGTAATTGAAAGAGAAAAGCATAAAACATGAAGCTTCTTTTCAAAATGCTTTTGCAGAAACATTTAAGTAAGAAACCCAACTCTGTTACTCATAATATTAAGGAAGTAAAATTGGTCTTACTCATTACACCGATAATTTAGGCCTTTGTATTCATTTCTAAAGCTTTTTGTAAAAGAAAAGAAAAGTATTACTCTATAGTTTCTCAATCTGTGCTCCTCCAGATGTTTTGGACTTCAGCTTACACAATTCCTAACAGCTAGTAAACTGGCTGGGATTTCTGGGAAGTGAAGTCCAAAACACTGCTCTATAGTAATATCAGACTTAAGAAGTCACAACACTGGACATATTGACATTGGCCAAGTAATGTGGGATGAAAGCAGAAGAATTTGAAGCAAATCAAATCACATGTCGAGTGCAGTGCTGCTTTTATGTACAGAACAGTTTGGCTTCAACCTGGTTCCAGGATTTGCAGTATCACAGCTTCACAGTCATGGAAGAATTGGATTTTCCCGCAATTCCACCTGCTTCATTGTACATATTCAGATCACCAGAACACCCACCACTTAATCAGTTTCAGCATTGACAATGGTGATTAAGGTCCCTTGGTTGCCTCCCTTAATTTTTGTGATGATCCCTTTTGTTCCCTACAGTTTTGGAAAGGTGTATGGAGGAGGGATATAAAGCAAGATTTGGCCTTCCTACCTGAATTCAAGGGTCATGACTATATTTTAGTCCAATGGGGGCATAATAGTATCTGGCTCACTACTTATCAGTTTCTCTATTCTGACTTCCCATCCAATTATCAATTCTCAAGAAAAATATTTCTTTACTTAATCTGCCTTCTTTGTCCCACTTCTCCTTTACTGTTCATGTGCAGGACTTAATAAGCTTCCTTTTCTGCCTGTCCAAGGTGTAACTTGAAGCCCAGGTACACTAACAACTTCATCAGACAGAAAGGCTGTAGGAATCACCTTTCGGAATTGCCTGTCACCCCACGCCCCACATTGCCCAACTCACCCATTTTTCCCATCCCATGGGGGGAAGTGTTGGTCACCTGGTTTCTCCCATTGACTTCTACTGAACATGTGGCAAAATGCACCAGTTCGCCTATACTTTTGTGCTGGAGTCCCGCCAGAAGTTGCTCTATGTAATGGATTGGCTGGCTCCATCATAAACATATAGGTGATCTGGCACATGATGTCAAAAAGTATCTGATGTGATGAAGTCGTAACTGAGATAGGAAATGTCACCCAAAAAAATCACACCAGGTCTAGATACCTAGGGATGACTTTGCTGATGTTATGGGGGTTTCCACAAATGGATTTGAAGTTATGGGTATGGTTATCCTCTTCCTTATGAAGTATGTGAGGCCAACATGGCGTGACTGGCAAATTTTCACATCTCACTTTATTATCACCTAATATTTCATTTCATTTCATTTTATTATCACCTAATATTTGTCTCCCAGTGAGTTTAATGGCTAAGTGAGAATTGGAATCTGGATCCCAGAATCTGGGTTTTGTTTTAGCCTTGAATCCCTTATCATTCTTTCTTTGAGCCTGGCAGAACAGCTAAGCGACTGGTTTGCTAATGGTTTTGACTAATAACATCCCGTCTATATACTGGCACAGGTGTCGAGTTATTCTCAGGCTCCAAACCATTGTGCAACATTCTTATTCTCAGATAAGTAACAGACATAGCTAGTAGCTACACCATTGTGTCCAGTGGTGTACTCTTTCCTGAAAGGTTGGCCTGTGCATTTTTATTTTCCTGGACTTTTTCAAATTAAAATGTAATCCCATTTTATGCTGTTTCCATAATGTTTTGCTCTACCTACCATTTTTTGTGAACTGCCTAAAAACTATGACTGAGGAGTGGTTTAAAATACGTATAAGAAGGAAAGAAAAGTAGATGAAGTCTCACAGTAAAAACTGAAACCCCTGTGATTAGAAGATGAATGTATATTAACATACACATTGGATGGCTTCTGCAGCTGTGAACTCATAAATACTTTCATCTGATTTGCTTCATAGTATTTTCTTGCCTTCCTGCATTTATCCTTCTTTGAACTTAAGTGAATTGCTTCTTGTGCCATGTTACACTTTGCCATAAGCCCATGAAAAGCCCTCTCTAGTGGTGGGAGCCTTTTGGCACCCCCTCTTTAGATTTTGTGGGCACAGAAGACCTCTGACTTTGTGCCTCTGTCAATCAAGAAATGTTTCGACAGTGAAGAATGGGGAGGCAGCATTTCCCCAGTGAAAAATAACCAAGAACTTGAAGCCAACAGCATTTGTTTATTGCTTTGTTTTTGCTTTTATAAAAAAAAACCCTTTCTCCTTTCCTTTGATTTTTATTTAATGGGAGAAAAGTTTTACAGACAAAATTTTTCTTCTGCAATGTTGTTCAATCATCAGATGCAACACTGAAGGTAGAGTTATTTGTACCACACACCAATGACACCTATACGTTTGAGAATAAACCTGAATAAATATCTCACATGGTTTCCAAACTGCTAGTCTGAAAAATATTTGATGTTTTGAAATATTCTGGAGGAGACCCAACTGTCTGTCAAGAAGGCAAGTGATAGTTCTGGATAAACGGCACTCCTGAAATGGGGGAAAAGTTGTGGGAGGGAGGAATGAATTACGTGCCTCTGGGGCTAATTAATTAGAAAGCAAATTTGGATCTGCATTCAAGATGATGTCAATGTCCTTTTCTGCCAAACTCCAAAGAAAGTTGCGATTCCTTGAAAGGAAGCATCTCATTCTCATCTGAATGCCATTGCAAAAGCATATGAAATTTTACAAGCACACCAAGGTACATAGGATTTGAAGGAGGTGACACAGCAGATTGAAAACCCATGATTTGTTGCCTGAATAATGCCCAGTAAATTTATGTTGAGATATATATGAAAGATCCCCGAGCCTCTGAAAATAAGAGTCCTTGGATAGCTGTGCTGCTTATTTCCAAGCAAAAAATGCAGTTATGTTTCTTCCTTCAAAAATGCATCAGGATGTGCCTTGCCTTTAGTGGGCAGAGCTTTTTTTAAAAAAACAACAACCTGCACACTGCAGTTTATTAACAGTTAACACATCATCTTTCCAAATGGGGCTTGTTGCAAGTGGCAATGTGCCCCGCACGAAGCTAATGAGCAAGCCCCTGACTAATATTGACAATTAATCAGGCATAAAAGCTTCTAGGATCAGGACCCATTGCCAAGCAAAGGAAGCTCATAGCAACTTCAATGAACCAAGATAGGTGAACAAATTTATCTAATTATATATCCGTCTCATGAACGAATTTCCCACCAAAACACTTAATTATCTATAGCATAAGGGGCTATGCACTGGCCCTGCAAGTAGAACAAGACTTTTTCTTTCTTTTTTTCCCTTTTTGGTAACCATCTACCGTGAGTAATAAATTGAAGGAAGTGCTATTATGTTTCCTCAGCAGTCTTCCTTTTTTTAATTGGGCTTGTATAATGAAGCCAAAGTTTTAGCTGTGGCTCAAGTAAATGAATAATGGTTAAAGAATTTAAAAAGAACTTTTCAATATAAGATGTGAAATTATGTAATTATCATTAGATTCTTCTGGTGTTTTATCTTGGTAACCTCAGGACAATGGTTATGGATATAAAACCACATCGTTAGGGTACATGTTCAAGAGTTATTTCAAAAGGGCTGTTTTATGGGGTTTTTCTAGATCCCATAGCTGTGTACTCTCAAAGGGGAAAAACTTCCCTCCCCTTCTCAACCTGGAAGAAAAAATATAGTGCCCCTTTCTAGTTAAAATCATAGTGCCATAGCTCCCCAACCCTCCCTCCTCTCCAGATGTGAGAGGATATGGGGCCTGGAGGGTACGAATGAGAGGCGAGGTGGTGGAGGGGAGCCAGGGGTGGGTATTGACTGTTCACCACCTGTTATCTGTTGATAGCATGAAATCTATAGTTGATTTGTTGGAACTATTGTGTGATATAATACCACAATGCCTATTTTACACTCTCAGTTGTGCTGTTTACATGCCATGCTTTTCAAAGTGCTGTTTTAAAAATCCTGAACATACAAAGCAGTCTATCCCTAGACAGATAAAAACGTTATAAAGATCTCACACAAGGAATTCCTTTAATCCATTTCCAGATCATCATAAATATCAATAGCTTTCATAAAACTCAGAATTTGGATGTAAATCAAGTCTTGCAATCCAGCACATGTCTACTCACAGATTTCGTCCATTTCCTACCAATGTTATGCATCCCTAAGTAAGTGTGCATTCAATGCTATATTATGCAATCCAATGCATAATCTACCTAGAATAAAGCCCCACTGACTTCATTGGATCTTGCTTTCACTTAAATGACATTCAGTTGCAGATTTAATCCTAATAATGCCAACATTTAAAGGTTAAACCAGTCACAATGTGGCACTATGGACAGTGATGATTATGTGATTGTATTTTCAATTTAACTGGAACTAGATTTAGCTCTGTGGTATTCCCACTTCAAATCATGTTGGGAGCTTAGATTATCAGATGATGATGATGATGATGAAGAACTTAATTTTTCTACCCCGCCTCCATCTCCCCGAGGAGACTCGGGGCGGCTTACATGGGGCCAAGCCCAAGGCAACATACAATTAAAACAAAACATACAATTAAAATAGCATAAAACAGCATAAACAATAATAAACAAGCATCATAAGCAACAACAGACTCATTTGGGGGGGGGAGGCCAATATACGAGACTAGTTAAAGAATAGGGTGGTCAGTAAGGTGGATAGAATGTATAGTAGCATAGAAATAGAGCAATTAAACAGGATCAATTCAGCTTATCTTAAGCATGTCACAGCGGTCTCTGGCACGTGTGATTACGTAGTCTAAGAGGTGCCAATGCTTTGACCGGGGGTGCTTCCATGATGTCTTGAACTTGTTTTTCTGGCGGGAGGGTGTGTTGGTGATGACAAGGTTGTGTTCCGCACATTTGGTGAGAAGCAGGATGCCATTCGAGTTGCTGTTTTCAACCCCGTCTTTTCCTATGGTCCCTAGCTACTGGTCAGTCTCATCCGACTCTTGCATTAAAATCCCCCAGGAGGATGATTTTGTCCTCATTAGGTATCTTTGACAGGATGGTGTCCAGCTTGCAGTAAAAAATTTCCTTGTTGTCTTCATCAGCATCTAATGTTGATGCATAGGCACTTATGATGGTTGTCTGTTGGTTTTTGGCAAGTTCAATTTGGAGGGTTGAGAGTCATATGTTGATGCCAGTGGGTGCTTCGGTCAGATGCTTCACCAGATCATTTCTGACAGCAAAGCCAATTCCGTGCATTCTTTAAGAACATAAGAACATAAGAACATAAGAAGAGCCATGCTGAATCGGACCTCAGCCCATCTAGTCCAGCATTCTGTATCACACAGTGGCCCACCAGTTGTACACGGGGATCTCGAGCAGAAGGGAGGGCAAAACCCTGACCTGCTCCCGACCCCCACAACCAGTACCCAGGGAAATCCTGCCTACCTCAACCAACTCCGAGGTGGCACTTGAATGTCCTTTTCAGTAACTACCAATACACTTGGTATCCATGAATCTGTCTAATCCTGCCTTGAAGTTGTCCAGGCTGACAGCTGTCACAACCTCTTCTGGAAGTGAGTTCCATAACCCAATGACCCTCTGGGTGAAGAAATATTTCCCTTTATTTGTCCTAATTTTCCTACCTTGGAGCTTCAGGGAGTGCCCTCTAGTCCTAGTGTTTTGTGACAAAGAAAACAGTTTTTCTTTATTCACCTTTTCTATCCCATGCATGATTTTATACACTTCGATCAAGTCACCTCTTAAACGCTGTCTTTCAAGGCTGAAAAGACCAAGGCGTTGCAACCTGGTTTCATAAGGGAGCCGCTCCATCCCTTGGATCATTCTTGTTGCCCTTTTCTGTACCTTTTCCAGTTCCGTTATATCCTTCTTAAGGTGTGGAGACCAGAATTGTACACAGTACTCCAAATGTGGCCTTACCATCGATTTGTAGAGAGGTAATACAACATTTGCTGACCTATTTTCGATTCCCTTCCTGATCATGCCTAGCATAGAATTTGCTTTTTTCACTGCTGCTGCGCACTGGGTTGACATCTTCATTGAGCTGTCCACCAAGACCCCAAGATCCCTTTCCTGGTTTGTCTCAGAAAGCTTTGACCCCATCAATTTGTAGGTGTAGTTGGGGTTCTTTGCCCCGATGTGCATGACTTTACACTTGTTTAGGTTAAAATGCATTTGCCACTTTGTTGCCCATTCACTCAATTTCGAGAGATCTTTCTGGAGCTCTTTACAATCAGTTTCATTTTTAACTACCCTGAACAATTTAGTGTCGTCTGCAAACTTTGCTACCTCAGAATTCACTCCTACATCCAGATCATTAATGAATAAATTAAAAAGTAACGGACCCAAAACTGAACCTTGGGGTACGCCAAGGTTTGGTCTTCTTTGGTCTTCTTCAGGCAGTCCCTTCCAGAGGAAGGTGTATTCTCCTTTTTCTTCCTTCAGCTGTCTCTCTCCTGCTCTCTGGGTCTCCTGAAGTGCTGCTATGTCAATATTAAAGCATCTCAGCTCCCTTGCAATGATAGCAGTTCTACGTTCAGGGCGTTCACTATCGGTGTTGTCCATCAGTGTCCATATGTTCCATGTTCCAAAGTTCATTTTTCTTTTTTGGCTGCAGGGTGGTGACCCCACTGGATGTGGCAGTCCAATAAGGGATAAGAGAGGAAGACTATGTTTAGAGCACCTTTTCTAGCCCCTTTCCCATGTAGGGTGAGCAGAGAGGATCCTAAAAAGGGCTGCTCAGTCCTGGATACAGCTGCTGAACTACTCAACTGCCTCGGACCTTGAGGTAGAATGACTGAGTCCATATCTACCGCCCATGTGCCAGTCTGTGACTAGGGGCTTCCAGATTTCCTGTCGCCACTTGCTGATCATTATGGGATTTTGGTTGGTTTGTTTTTATTTATCTTGGAAGATGCCTGTGCATGAGTTTTTTTAATGTGTGGAGATTAGTGCACAACTGACCAACACACAGTCTTCACAGAGTGATGTTCCACTGGTGGCATAGTTAACATGATGACCATGGCTTCTCAATCTGTTGCAGCCTTCTTCCACCTTCACAGCCATTTTAACATGTACTATATTATCCATTGAGGTCTTTGAGTCTTCGGACTGTGCTTGGTCTGGAACCTCCCCCGCAGCCACTCCTGGGAGTGCACGACTCCAGTTGTTGTGCCCGCAGGTTCATTGGAACACGCAAGCCCCCTCACCACGACAAGGTGACAATCCATTGAGGGAATTAGATCTTTACATGTAATCTTTCTATGCCATTTTTGAGCTGAAAATAGCATGAAAAGTTTAGAAAACTGTGTCCAGTATTTTGAAGGATAATCCACATATACATCTGGAAAATGGGGATCCCCTTTAAAAATGCAAACCACACCAAATTCTCATCCATTCCTAAATTGCCACATGTCAGAATATAGCTTGAATGTCCCTTATCCAAAATTCTGAAATTCAAATACCCCAGAATTATCCAGTTGGGTGGCTGATATAGTGATACTTTTTACTTTCTGATGTTCAATATGCACAACCCTTATTTCATGGACAAAATCATTTAAAATGTTATATAAAATTATCTTTAGGCTATGTATAAAGTGTGTATGAAACATAAATACATTTTATGTTTAGGCTTGGGCCCCATCTTCAAGATATCTCATTATGTGCATATATGCAAATAAAGGTCTTCCAAAATGTAAACAAACCTGACACCCTAAACACTTCTTGTTCCAAGTATTTTGGATAATTATATTATGAATATACAAAACTGTCAGTACACTGTTTATTTCATGTATTTGTTTTTAACAATACATGTATACTCTGTCCATCTGCCTCCAAAAATAGCCACAGGCATTGAATGACCTGCCCAACCCTGGACATGCTGTAAGTGGAAGGTCAGAATATATGACAAATTAAAACAGTATGGTATAAATAATATTTTCATCAATCACAGCAACAACAAGAAACAAGAGATTTTTCCAAATAGTGTGCTATTTTATTTTATAAAACAGAGATACTATAAAACAGGTGGTTTTTTAAAGTGGTCTCACTTGCATGGAAAGATCAACTCCAACCAAAGAAAATATGTGATGTAAAGATTCTATTAAGAATTATAGTTGTTTGTCAGACTGAAGCTTCAAAGAGTCAAAGTGATTCCTAGAGCACATTCAGTAGAAAGATGTTCCTATCTATTTTGTCATCTGCAGCTTGTGGGAAAAATCCACCACTGAGTTTCTGCACCATCCTCCTAACACAGCTCTGTGTTGCCAGAGAGACAAATGAAATAAAGCTGAACCATGATGTACTGCTTATGCCATGTCCCTATTCCACTTACGGAAAATAGAATACCGATTGAGTATCCCTTATTTGGAATTCAAGAATCAGAACTTCCAGTATTTCAGGGAGTTATTATGGCACTGGCAAACTCCCAAGTACAGGCTGAGCATTCCTTATTTGGACTTTGAAATCCAAAATACTCCAAAATCCAGAACGGACCAAATGGATGACTAAAATAGTGACACCTTTACTTTCTGATGGTTCAGTATACATACATTTGTTTCATGCACAAAGTTATTGAAATATTGAGTATATGTACGTATATATGAAACATAGATGGCTTTTTTATTTAGATTTTGGTGCCATCTTAAAGGATACAAGTACTCCAGACTAAAAAAAAATTCAAAATATCAAACACTTCTGCTCTCAATAATTTCAAATAAGAGATGTTCAACCTGCATTGGAATAAGGTCCTCTTCAACAATGAGGTAGCAGTCTAATTTAGGTAGGGAAGAACAGGTTATGTGGCATAATAGTGCTGTCTTCCAACAGAGAGGTGCAAATAGGGAACTAGAAGGAACAGCCACAATGCACTGCACCAAAGAATCTACAATTAGATACAGCTGGCTCCGTTTGCCTAATGGTTGGGCTGGCATGGATAGAATTGCATTGCTTGTTTTCCTTCCCATGCTTTGAAATTGTTACTTCTCATTCTATTTTGATAGACAGTGGAATAATTATTCTCCTTCTTTGAAGAACCTCTTTAATGTATGCCTCTTAATCTGCTAAGTAATATCTCCTTAAAATATTATTCTAAACAAGACCCATTTCAGCATCCAAATCTTCTTTTGTCTTGGCTGAACATGGCCTTGCTCTCTCCTTTGTAGGATTTACCCATATCATCTTCTTAGTTCTTTGAATCCTTTCCAGCTTGTCAACATCCCTCTTGAACTGTGGTGTTCAGGGTAAATATACAAACCTCCTGGCGGCACAACTGGGCAAATATGAAGTTTCAAAGGTGATAAATGTTTGAATAGAATAATGTGGCTGATAAAGGACATAAATCAAAGCCCTTCACGGAGAGCTCAGTGTCATATTAAATAACCACAATCACTGAAAGATGTTTGCAACATCAGGACTGAGTATAGTTTAAATATAATAACAACTTCTATCTCTTGGAAGCTTACTATCATTTTGGAATAACTGGGTGGATGGCATAGAATGACAAAGGAATGAGATTGACATCAGATGGTTTGACCGGGGGGGAGAAAAGAAAGCAGCTACATTTTGACAAATTTGGAACATGAGCACCAGAAGAAACCTATATCTACAGCTTTATTTCTATACTCATTTATTTGGATGGAAATTTCAATTAAATTATTTTGAAAAGAATTGCTTTCTAAGAGGAAATGCATGGATGCAATCAGTTTTAAATTATGGTCTTTTTGCAACCTCTCAGAACCATTTTTCTTAATCCAAGAGAAGTTTAGTAAAAGTGCTGGTAACAAAAACAACTATATAAGGCTGGGATAGGCAACTCTGTTCCTCCAGATCATGGTTCCTTTTTAATGCCATGACCCCTTAATACAGTTCCTCATGTTGTGGTGACCCCCAACCATCAAATTATTTTCATTGCTATTTCATAACTGTAATTTTGCTGCTCTTATAAATCGTAATGTAAATATCTGATATGCAGGATGTATTTTCAATCACTGGACCAAATTTGGCACAAATACCCAATACACCCAAATTTGAATACTGGTGGGGTTGGTTGATTTTGTCACTTGGGAGTTGTAGTTGATGGGATTTATAGTTCACCTACAATCACCCTCTACCAACCCCAGAGATCACTTCACTCTGAAGATCAAAATTTGTTGGAAATTCCCAATTTCAAGACCTTCCGCTTGACAGTTACCAGGTGCAGAGCCTTATCGATTGTGGCTCCTTCCTTGTGGAATACATTACCGGCTGAAGTCCGGGCCCAGCGAGACTTGCCAACCTTTCGGAGGGCATGCAAAACGTAAGTATTCCGTGTGGCATTTGAGTTATAGAATAGATTTTAATCTGGTTTTATAAATTTATTGTTGATTGCAGTGCTGTTTTGTAAACCGCTAAGAGCCCTAAGAAGTGGCAGTGTATAAATCCAAATAATAAAATAAATCAATCAATCAAAGAGTTTTGGAGTTATAGTTCACCTATATCCAGAGAACACTCAAACAATTATGGATCTGGACCAAACTTGGCATGAATAATACTCAATATGTCCAAATGTAAACACTGGTGGATTTTTGGGGAAAATAAACCTTGACATTTGGGAGTTGTAGTTGCTGGGATTTATAGTTCACCTACCTAGCCAGTCGTGGTGGATTACAAGTGCTGCAGTTAAAAAAAATACAAACACACACACACCAATGAAGGCCAAAGTACAGCAACTTCCAAGTTTCCTTTCAAGTTGAAGGGAACAGATATTTCCTCACTACCACTTTTTTCACTGTGATCAGGGGATTCAACAAATAGGAAATTAATGAAGTTTTAATTGCACTGTCTTTCATACAATTGGCTAAATGCACAACCAGTCCTAGAACAATCTCTGGTCTTAAGAATAGCTTTGCTGCCTAAGTTTTCAGACAATTTGGTTCATTTAAAATGTCTCATATCAATAACAGCGGAGAGGTCCTGCCACCACTAAAACTAAAAAAGACAAGACGGACAAGGAAAGGAATATGGATGAAAATGGAAGATCAGTTTGTCAAGGCCAGTAAAACCAAAAAACATTTTATCCAGTTTCAGCTAAGCTGACATTCCCTTACTGGTAGTCTTGCATAAAGAGCAGTTAGTGGATCTTTCTTCAGCAACGGTTTGCTTCTTTAATAGTTCAATGAGCTGAATTTGCTTTCTAGCAGGGCTGGAGGAGTGAATTTCTTTCGGCTTCTCTGTCTCTGGGAAAAATGGAGCTAGATTGGTTTCCTTAAATTCCCATTCTTCGAAAGTTATTTCTAGCTGGTAGAGGTACTGGCACAAGCCATATGCTCACCTTCTCAGAGGGCAACTTCATGCTCTTCAATTTGCATTCCCAAAGTTCTTTTGAAGAGAACCTTCTTGACCTGTAGCCAGTTGGGATAAGTTATTTTTTACAGCTTTCATGAGCATGCAAAAGCAATTATAGTATACAAATATATGTGCCAAATTGCTCAAGAAAAATACCAGCAAAACCACCAAATCCTTGATTTGGAATGAACAAGGAGTCTATGGGGAACTGATAGGTGTGGTGAATGTTGTAGCCATCTGGGGAATTCAGCTTGGTTTTTTAGAGCCATAACCAATGTTATAGACACCATTTCACATCGACTCATGTTAAGCAATATGGCTGCAGCTCCATGTTCTATATTTTCAAACCAAATAAAATGCAATTATTGCATAAAAGTTAAGCAAGAAGTTTCATATAATAGGGGAAGGTTTTTCTTTCCCTCTCACTTATTAAAAATGGCTAACCCAAGTGAGCTCCTGCTCTTCCTTCTTTTTCTTCTTTTAAAGTCATCTTTTGGGTTGAGATAAGAAATGTAAAAATTTTGCCCCTGAGGAATGGATGGAGAAAGTTAGCAACTGGAAATGGGAGATAGAAACCAACTTTAACTAGAGCTTCCCAGTCTTTGAGTGTATATATAGAAAGAGATATGCTTCTCTATATGGCTATATATAGCCTCTGAAGATATCAGAATAGTCATGTCACATCTACTTAGCCTCTCTGTATAGGAAAAAAAATATTACGGAAACACTAAATGGTAGGGTACACAAAATATAGAACTCCTAGCTTAATGCAGATTAATTTTTAACAAGAATTCCTATGCAGTAGGCAGATAGTTCCCACATTCCATTGTGATTGACAAGGCTGACATATGGAATAGTTCACAAATTCCCAGGTGACTGACAGATGGAGAATAGAAAGGCGGATAAAGTTGCCTAGAGAGCTGAGGACGATTTCATATTCAGCCGTTTTGTTCAAAAGGATTCCAGATCTCACACTAAATTTAGCACCGCTGGCAATTAGTGCTTGATTTATTCAGTCCTTTCATTTGCTGGTTGACAAATGGAAAACAAGCACAAAATTAAAAATAAGTTTATTTCCAGCATTTTTGGATATTTTAAAAGTGTGTGCCTTTGTTTGTACATAAATTAACATGAGATGAATTTATAGTGAAATTAAATCTGAAATGGAGATGCAAGCAATAAATAAGAGCTTTTTATGTATCTTTTGGGCAGAACAGGTGTTTGAATTAAGAAATACTAATATGTTTAGCAGCATGGCTCCACCTTTAGCATTAGGGAGTTAATGCTTCTCTAAATTTAGAATAATCTTTCTACAATTTAGGATTCTTTCATGTGCTTCCAGCATAGGTGACCATCTGTAAGGACACACTAATGCCTTTACTCCAATAATGATAAAAATCAGTCAGGCCCTACCGTCATAGTTTTTCTAAACTGCAGTAAGGAAGGCATTGGCGATGTACAGACATCGAAACTTGAATTTATCCCCAAGGCATTCTGATAGAGATCAGCTAGCAATACAATTCAGATTAAGATGGTGTTAAGTCCAAGTTCTTAAGTAGTTTGAGGTCAGATTTTAGTAAAGTATGTACACAGAGGGTGCATCAAGACAGTCTTTTAAAAGCGGGAGTTCACACATTTTCAAGTAAAATGAATTCATTATCTACAAAGCAGGAAAACCCTGCAGGCCAATATAACCCAGAATATTGAAATTTAGAGCAGTTTGCAGATAGTGGGATCTGGACTATGGATACGAAAACCCGATACGTGGATAACGAGATCAGATAAGCGGGTAACCAGACCCAGTAGCAAGCCACCAAGAGTCTGTGCCTGGCGAGATGAAAAGCTAAAACACAATGTTCCCCAAATCAAAGAAATCTCACCAGTTGAAGAAGAAGCCACTGAGAAATTTATTCAATCTGGCCAGAAAAGATGACAGCTAGAGGTAAGCTGCTCAAAGAAGCTGACATGTTTGCAAATATTACAAGTGCATTTCTATACAGTACACTCTTTTGTTTTTCATGCACCTGCCCAGAGGGAGTTGGCTTTGTGTGATTGGAGGAGCTGGCCTTGACATAACAAGCAGCTGGGAGGGTTTCCCTCATGTGGAGGGGCACCAGCCTCTGGCAGCCACTCAGAGAGTGTTCCCTCCTTCCAGTACAGATTTCTGCTCTCCAATGGATGACAGTGGGCCAAGTGCCCAATGGAACAAAAGGAAATGTAGTTTTATGAATGGATTATTGTGTCTCAAACTCGAGACAAACAAAGAGGGTCCCTCAAGTCCCATGGATTTTATTGTCTGTGTAATGGTCCTCTGAGTCCTTAACGAGGGAGTCTAGTGTCTACTCGTGTCCATTGTTTTCCATCTCACTATATTGTCCAGGATGACGGGATTAGGTGATCCATCCTTGGGAAAGGGGTATAGCAAAGAGCAACAGAGCTTCCCCAAATTTCTGTGAAGATGCCTAGGTGATCGTGAATCATTTGTCCATGTGGCTGGCACAAAAGAAGGTTGGCCCAATTCAGGCTCTGGTAATCCCTTGCCCAGCTAGTTCTACTGATCCTTGAGATGCTGGTTGTTTGAGTCCATAGTTGGAGTGATGACCCAGAGGACAAAGAAGAAATCTGGGTCATGGTGTATCAGTGAAAAGTTACTAAGGTAGCTTCATACTCCAAAGAGATATTTTTTCCAGTCTGTGTATATCATAGGGCATCCAATGAAATAAAATACACTAATTCATATGACTTACGTGAAAACTGGATTAAGATGATGTACCAATCACACCAAACAAATGGGATAAATATTACAAGACCTTCTCCAATAAATGTTGGAAGTGTAAAACAAATGTACGGACATTTCTCCCCCTTTGGTGGTCATGTAAAAAGGCCAGCAAATTCTGGACGAGGATCCACGAAACAACACAGAAGACCTGGGATTGAGAATGGAACTGAAACCAGAGTTTTACCTCCTAGGCATAATGGATTTTGATATAGACAAAAATAAGGAAATCTTATTTTTCCATATGGCCACCGCAGCTAGACTAACATATGCCAAAAAGTGGAAGCTGGAGGAGATAGCAATGTTAGAAGACTGGACACTTAAAATCTTGGACATCATGGACAGTCTGACACAATCTCTTAGGAATAGCCAGAGACCTACCTCAGAAAAGATAGATTTTTAAACTTTAAAATGATCATAAAGAAGAAATAGACAATGAGGCTGAAGAAAGAAGAATAAAATTTTAGATGATAAAATTTCAAATTTGCACACATCAGTGGAAACAAGAGACTAATGTATTCAATCCTACTAATCAGCAGATCTTGCGGGCAGACTTTGGGGGTTTGGGATTGACCCAGAGGTTGGGAATGCATGCAAGGGGCTTCATAGGAAAGGGGGAACAAAGGGGGGGAAGAGGGCTTGTTCAGGAGTGGGAAGTCAGGGAATCCCAATCAGGGATGATGGGATTCGTAGGGACGGAAGCTGGCCATGGTAGAGAGAAAGGAGAAAAAGCATGTCAAGGAGGATACAGAGAGACAAGCATAGGTTAATAATAATAATAATAAATTAAATTGGGGGATAGTTTCACAGTTCGAGGGAGAAAAGAGGGTTTGAAACAGAGTATGTCCCAGAGCTGGCTCTGCTGCAGGTCAGCTTCTGGTCTTCTGTCAATTTACAGTTTTCCACAGGGAGGGGGTCGTGGCTCAACATATATCAAGTAGAAAATCCCACAATATCTGCTTTGAACTGGTTATCTGAGTCCACGCTGCCATATATTCCAGTTCAAACAGATAATGTGGGATGTTATTTAACTGTGTGGAAGGGGCCTCAGTCACATTAAGAATCTCATGTCTCTCAAATAGCCTTTACAGTCACAATAATGCTACTTTAGAGATGTGTCTCCTACTCTCCATCCTTTCACTGATGAAAATTGGGTGCCCCCAGTGGCGCAATGGGGTAAATCTTTGTGCAGGCAGGACTGCTGACCGGAAGGTCTGCAGTTCAGATCTGGGGAACGGGGTGAGCTCTCATCTGTCAGCCCTAGCTTCCCATGCAGGGACATGAAAGCAGCCTCTCACAGGATGGTAAAACACACTGACATCCCCCGGGCATGTCAAATTGCTCCTGACATGGAAAAAAAAACCTCTGAAAAACTAGAACACATAAAGCCAAGCAACATGAAAGTGTAGCTAAGATGGCAAATGTGATTAATGAAGCCAGCTAGGAGCGGCTTCAACATTTTGATTTTGCCTGAGCCTGCAGGGAAGGGCAACATTTTATCCCTTTGTGTCGTCTTTTCACCACCAGAAGCTCATTAAATGAAAATCAGTTTTGCACGTTGAACTCAATTTTCAGCAGTTGAAGTCACTACACAGGGGAACATGACCAGAGGAGAAAGAAATTGAGACATTTTAAAAGCAAGTGAAAAAAGCATATCAGAGAATTAATTGGAATGGTTCCTGTCAAATCAGGATAGTTGGTGGACATGATCTTTACATTGATAAAATAATTGGTATGGCCCTAAGTGTTTTAAAATGTTTACAAAGTCCTAGGATCTACATTGTCATGTAATGCAGTTTGGATTTGCATTGTGTGGTCAGTGTAGACCCATATAGTGCAGTTCAATGCAATTAAACTGCAATATATGTGTCTAAACTGACTATTTATTTATTTACCTTATTTATATCCCGCCTTTTTCTACTCCCGGGGGTACTCAAGGTGCCTTACAAATGGCACCTATGCAGTGCCTCTAAACATACAAAATTCACCTAGAATGGTTTGGATTAAAGTTACCAAATAATAAGCATGATTAAAATACTAGGCATGGTTTAGAACCCAAAAATAGGGAATCGAAAATCTAATTGGGGGGGGGGGGTTAGTAATAGACTTACAAAAAAATTTCCAAAAATTTCTAAAATGTAACGTAATTACTAACGAAATTCATTAGTAGTTCATATGCCAGCGCATGCGCATTCCAGATGGTTTTGGCCTACAACTCCCAGAAATCCTAACAGCTGGTAAATTGGCTGGGATTTCTGGGAGTTGTAGGCCAAAACTTGAATAAATCACACTGAATTCTAGATGGGACTCTCCAAATAGGAAGGAGGGAGGGAAGGAGGGAGGGGGTATTCTATTCTTGGAAGCAGCCAAAAAAAAGGAGGAGGCAGGGGGCCCCCTCGCTCCTCGCTGCCTCTCTCTCACCCCGATCCTGAGGGAGCGAGGGCCCAAGTTTGCCCAGGCTGAGAGGAAAAGGAAGAGGCCTGAGGCTGTGAGGAATGGTGGGAGTTGAAGTCCAAAACACCTGGAGGGCTGAAGTTGGCCCGTCATGAAGCCTCTTCAAGGCTTTAGATCCTGGCAGGCAGAAGGGGCAGGGAGGGCCCGTCCACTCCTCCTCCCCTGCCAGGATCTAAAGCGCATCAAGGCTTGGCACGCTTTAGATCCTGTGAGAAACCAACCTAATGTATAATAGAATGAATGCTAACTTATAGAGTAAGTGCCTAAATATTATAAGTAATCCAACTGGTCATATACCTACATTCCATGCACATGCAATAATACAGCAGTAATAACAATGGGTATAAGAAGAGGTAGGGGTTAACAACATAAAATTCAAACCGAGTATTTTTGACTCTGGTCCCTCCTCAAGCGGTGCAAATGGGCTCTTCTCTATGAGCCCGGGATTCTGCAGCAAATCCTCCCCCAAAGAATATGTATGTGCACGCAGGCAGCAAACGCTGTGCCCGGGCTTTTCCCGGGAGAGGCTGCCTCCCGGGCTCATAGAGAAGAGCCGTTTGCAGTTTGCACCGCTTGAGGAGGGACCAGAGTCAGAATACTTTGGTTTGAATTTTATGTTGTTAACCCCTACCTCTTCTTATACCCATTGTTATTACTGCTGTATTATTGCATGTGCATGGAATGTAGGTATATGACCAGTTGGATTACTTATAATATTAGGCACTTACTCTATAAGTTAGCATTCATTCTATTATACATTAGGTTGGTTTCTCACGTGTTGTGTGCAACTACCCCAATACTCTTTGATGCTTTAGATCCTGGCAGGCAGGAGGGGCAGGGAGGGCCCCCCGTTTGGCTGGAAGCCTGGAAAAATGTAAACAGAGAGGTTTACTCAAGAGTAAATCCACAAAGGAGGGCACTTCATCCAAAGCGCCCTCCTTTGCGGGTTTACTCATGAGTAAACGAGTTACTCATGCGAACGAGATTGCCTGGCCCTCAAACTAACTCTAGTCATAAATCACAAAGAGTGATCCAGCGCGCTCCCCCTTTTCAGAGGTTGAGCAAGGCGCCAGACACTTAGAGATTCAGGGATGGGCTTTGCAGGGGCGGGCTATTCGGGTGATCTCGGGCAGGGGCAATTGGGACGGTAGCCGTAGGTCTTATGAGAGAGGACGGACGAACCGTGTAAGGGCTCGTCCACCCTCTGACCTACGTGCTATTCCAAGACACGCAGATGGAGAGCTCTCATCTACCTCTCCTCCAACTCTGATACTAGCCAATACCAGATCCGTGCGTAATAAATCCGCCACCATCAGGGATTTCTTGCTGGAGAGGAAGGCCGATCTGGCCTGCCTCACAGAAACATGGCTCCAGGAGGGAGACGGGGTCATCTTGCACGAGCTGGCATCTCCTGGGTTTACGGCTAGTTATCAGATGAGGACAGAGAGGCGGGGGGGAGGTGTTGCCATCCTCAGTCGAGACAATTTTAATTCTAGGACGATTCCGGTAGCGAACATTCCAGGCATGGAGTGCTCTGGCCTGGTGTGGGACCTTGGTGAGAGTGTGGCCTTCCTGCTGGTGTACCGTGCACCCAACGCACCGGCGGGGAGTCTACCCAGGCTGCTGGAGGTGGTGGCGGAGTGGGCATTGCGGTTCCCCAGGCTTATGGTTCTGGGGGACTTTAATGTCCACGCCGACACCGCCTCGACAGTAGCCTTGGATCTAGTGTCTACCATGGAGGCACTAGGTCTCTCACTGTGTAAGACCGGTCCCACTCACCAGGCTGGGCACACCTTGGATTTGATTTTCGCTGCCGGAATTGGTGTGACCCCAGCCTCTATTATAGAGGTTCCATGGTCGGATCACAAGGTCCTAGAAGTCCGTCTGGAGCTGGCCTCACCTCTCGGTAAGGGTGCCGAACCTATTATGGTTCGCCCAAGGAGACTTATGGAACCCATTCGGTTCCTGAATGCTCTAAGGGAATGGGAGCCCCCCAGCGATTCCGTAGATGGGCAGGTGGAACACTGGAATGCCAGTCTTTCCGCCGCCCTTGATGAAATCGCCCCCAGACGCTCTCTCATCCCTCGGACTAATCGCTCGCCTTGGTTCTCTGAGGACCTGCGGGCGATGAAACGGAGGAAGAGACAGCTAGAGGACGTGTGGCGGAGACTCCGTGACGAAGCTTCAAATCAGCTTATAAGCTGTTTAAAAGGCTTATGAGCATGCTATCAAGGAAGCAAAAAGTCATTTTATTCCTCCTTGATAGAGTCGGCTAGTTCACGCCCGGCTCAACTTTTTAAGATAATTCGGTCTCTGACAGCGATCCCTACTGTCCCAAATGATAGGGGTTTGGCTCCGACAGCTGAGGCTTTTCAGAACTATTTCACCGACAAGATTTCGTTGCTCCGCCGGGATATCCCCGCTACTTTTGCTACAGTTAGCGAACTCGAGACTCCGCCGCCACTCGGCGGGCCCACCTTCACCCGTTTCCAATTGCTGGACGCAGCAGCTGTCGATAAGTTACTTGTTGCAGCTAGACCAACTACTTGCTCCTCGACCCGTGCCCCTCCTGGCTTATTAGACCTTGCCAGGAGAGGTTACGCGGCCCCCTGGGCACGATCTTAAATAGCTCCCTTGAGCAAGGAGTCTTCCCAGGGGGATTAAAAGAGGCTATGGTAAGACCGCTGCTGAAGAAGCCGAATTTAGACCCTTCGGCTCCCTCCAATTACCGGCCTGTTTCCAACTTGCCCTTCCTGGGCAAGGTGATTGAGAGGGCAGCAGCGGATCAGCTGCAGCAGTTCTTAGAAGACACAGCTGGATTTGATCCCTTCCAGTCCGGCCTCCGTATTGGGCACGGGACGGAGACCGTGCTTGTCGCCATTACAGACCAACTTCGCCGCCAGCTGGACCAGGGTGGATCGGCACTGCTTGTCTTGTTAGATCTGACAGCAGCGTTTGATACAGTAGACCATGCATTGTTGACCCACCGCCTTTCCGCTTCCGGAGTCAGGGGGACTGCCCCGACATGGGGGGCCTCCTTTCTCCGGGATCGGGGACAGCGCGTGGAGGGGGGCGGGAGGGTCTCCAGGCGGCTCCCACTTAACTGTGGGGTCCCCAGGGGCCATTCTCTCCCCTTATTATTCAACGTTTATATGCGCCCCTGGCCCAGCTGGCCCGCGACTTTGGTCTGGAGTGTTATCAGTACGCTGATGACACCCAGCTTCTGCTGCGAATGGACGGCAGGCCGGATACCGTACCCGATTGCTTCCATCTGTGCCTCGAAGCCGTGACTGGTTGGCTGCGGGCCAGCCGGCTGAAGGTGAATCCGTCGAAGACGGAGATCCTATGGCCTGGTCGGCCTGGCCGGGATGAGTGCCGGTTGCCTACTCTGGACGGCGAGCAATTACACGTCGTCAATTGTTAAGAGCTTGGGTGTTCAGTTCGACTCCCTGCTGACCATGGAGACCCAGGTCTCCGCGGTCAGCAGGGTGGCGTTCTACCACCTACGCCAGGCTAGGCGACTGGCCCCCTACCTGTCCAGGAATGACCTGGCTACGGTGATCCAAGCGACGGTCATCTCGAGACTAGACTACTGTAACGCCCTCTACGTTGGCCTTCCCTTGGCGACGATTCGGAAACTCAAGCTAGTGCAGAATGCCGCTGCTCGCCTGCTGGCAGGAGTGCCGGTGAGGCAGCACATTACGCCCATCCTCCAGCAACTGCACTGGCTGCCAATTGAGTACCGAATCACCTTCAAGGTGCTGGTGTTGACCTTTAAGGCCTTGTACGGTCTAGGGCCTGCGTACCTCTTGGACCGCCTTGCCCCATACGATCCCCCGAGATCACTCCGCTCAGCAGAGCAAAACCTGCTGGAGATTCCACCGATCCGCCTCTGCCGCCTATCATCAACTAGGCAGCGCTCCTTCTCAGTAGCAGCTCCAACGGCCTGGAATGCCCTGCCGGAGGAGGCTCGAGCCATACGGGAGCTCGCCCCTTCCGCAGGGCCTGTAAGACCTTCCTTTTCAAGCAGGCCTTCGGTTGACATATAACGTCTCTTGCTTTCAATCGACTTATGACTCTGTGTTACCGTTTTTGTCACTTAGTGTAATTTTAACAATGTTTTAATGATGTTTTTTAGTATCATTTTTGTTATTTTTATGGTTATAGCATTGTTTTATTTTGTTCGTGAGTCGGCATGAGTGTTGCCTGCCGATCACTATGTATGTCTTGTAACCCGCCACGAGCCCTCGGGAAGAGGCGGAATACAAATGCAAATAATAAATAAATAAATAAATAAACCTCTCTGTTTACATTTTTCCAGGCTTCCAGCCGAAAGAAGGAGCGAGTTTAGGGCTTGCCTTGCCAATACCTATTGGCAAGGGAGGCGGGAGGGTGGTGAGAGAGAAGGAGGGTGCCCCCCCTTACGACCTTATTACGATACTTAAGAAAATCCTGGCCCCTGAAGTTCTATAAAGAAAGTCCACTTCCTGGTTGGCGTTCCAGATGCGGAAATATTCGAAAATAGCATTTCTTGTGAATCCCTTCCGAATCATTTAATTTTCATAACTTTTTTCTCATGCCTATAAAATACATTCAAGGTTAAAACATGCCAGCTAGAGTTCAAGGTCTAAAGCCATTCCATGATCAATTGCACATAATTGCACATTAAGATTACTGCACTGCCCTATTTTTCAAAAGCCTGCTCCCAGATCCAAGTTTTGACGCTTCTCCTGAAGGCTAATAGGGAGGGGGCTGATCTGATGTCACTATAATGCACATTCAGACAACATTACATGGTAATATAGATCCATTCTCAGATGAATTGAACCATTCATTTTTCTTAGACTATGTAAAGAAAGATAATATAATTATAACGAATCCTTTATCTTTTGATAGTTTATTAAGCTCCTAACATATGTTAATAATCTGTGGAAGGAAAACACAATGTGTGTATATGTGTCTTCAAGTCACCTATTGATTTATGGTGACCTCATGGGTTTCATAAAGTTCTCCTAGGCAAAGAATAGTCAAAAGTGTTTTGCCAGTTTCTTCCCTTAAACTATAACCTACAGCACCTGGTATTTGTTGGAGGTGTGCCATCTAAATAATAATAATAATAATAATAATAACAACAACTTTATTTTTATACCCCACCACCTTCTTCCTGAAGGGACAAGGGGACAAGCCCAAAAATACAGATGAAAACATACATACACAATAAAATAAAATAAGATAAAATAAAATCAACCGCAACATCAGGAAAACATTACAATCACATTACACATTTAAAAACAGCATCATGGCTGAAAGTATAAGTGCTGAATGCGGTGGGAAACTTATTGGGAGCCACTGCCAGTTTAGCTGTTTAAACAGGAAGGTTGACCTCTCCCTACTAATTGCAGATGACTTGGTCTAGCTCCCAAGACTATTTAGGATCTTGTGTCTTTAGTGTAATAGTTCTGTACTTACTTGACTTAAACTTCTGGTAAAACCTTCTTTATAAATTCTACATAGATTGTACACTATTCTGCAGAATTTGAAGTATGTTCTCCAGTGACTTCTACATATTTTTGACTCCTCAGGTGGGAGTTGTGACTCATTCACAGCTGAATAAGACAAAGAAGGAGAGTAAAATAATTGTCTTGAAAAGGTCTGGTTCTTAGTTATATTAACCAAGTGGTTGCTACTTTTAAAATCCACTTAGTGGATTGCTCATCTTTTTGACATAATGCTAAATGCATATCCCTTCCTGTTTTTCAGTCTTGGTTTTAATAATGAGATTAACCCTCGGCCCTTTAATTTTCTTCTGTGTTCCTTCTCCTTTATTTTCTCTTATTTTCCAAAACTTAACTGTACATGGAGGGATACATCATGGAATCATGGTATATATATGGATTACTTGAAAAACTGGCAGGAGAAAAATCATGTGAGAAATGGTTCTTCAAAAAAATACCATGTCCTAGTATGTAATACAACTCTACACATAATTCTAGAACTTAAGGGACTCCTTTACTCTCATAGGCTTTCCAGTATGATTAGAAGAACCAGCAACTTAACCATTTTTGTACAATTAGCCACTTTCTCTATGGTTGAAAAGGGGAAGAAGAACAACAATATTGCACTCCATTTCCAGTAACAAATTCGTTTTGAGTCAGATCATTAATCTGTTTTTCATTATTCAACCAGCTGGCATTTATAGCTATTTCTACCCAAGCTTCCACTGAGTCCCATGGCTTCCCTTTGTTTTGTCTAAACTCGGGAATCCTTGCTAGGCGATCAGATATTCTGCTATCAGTTATGTCAATATAAACCTGGCAGAGTGCCATTAAAGGTACAGGATAAAGAAGAAAGGGAGGTTTTGGCTCCTGCACACATTTCTGTGCCTTCTTTTACATTTCCTCCTAGGTTTCCCTGAGAAGCTACCGTTCTTGCTTGCACTGTGATTGGGAAGAGAGAAAGAAAACATAGGGTGGATTATTGTTCAAACCCTTTCTTCCACCTTAGTCTTTTTATTTTTACTTCTAAACAATATATTGTCCATTTGATTGCTTAATATAATTTTCTTCCTTATCATCCATCTGTTTATTTTAGTTGCTTCTTCTTCTCTGCGGGAAGTATAGACTTCAGTATAGACTTTCTCCATATGTCCGCTGAGAATCTCAATTAATATGAATAAATATCAATCAAATCCCACCCCACAATGTAAGAGTAGGAAGTTTGTTGCTGTTTTCTTTGGAATCTCTGAGTACTGGATATTTCTATCCAGATCTCTTTTGAATAATATATGATCATCATTCACCACAAGTGTTCAGAGGCAATATAGCTAAATTCTATGCTGAAGAGAGAATTGTTTGTGGCCTGTAATTGGAATAAGGAGACATTTCTTTCTCACAGGGATTTGTTTATTTATAAATTTGAACATGAACTGTTAGACATTAGAGTCTTGTTGGTCCTTGGGGATTCATGCCATTGCGCATATAGTGTTTCACAAAAAGAAGATCTGGACTTATGCATGTGCAAGATGTTTTGTTAAAGAGTAGTAAAAGTGCTACTCATAGAATGGACTCTAATATTAAAAGAACATTTCTAGACATCGGGTTCTCCAGCAATGATAGTATCAAACTGGGAAGCTAAAAAGAAAGTATGTCAGCCACTGAGAGTCCTTCCCCGCAGTCATTTACCCCAGAATATCAAGGCAGAAAATCCCACAATATCTGCTTTGAACTGGGTTATCTGAGTCCACACTGCCATATATTCCAGTTCAAAGCAGAAAATGTGGGATTTTATTCAGTTGTGTGAAAGGAACCTGAGAAGTTCCTCTTACTTGTTGTGGGTTATCCATCACACAGGAGTATGATATGCCGGCTAGCTAAATGAATATTTGTAGTTTACCATATAATATTGAGTAAAAGACAATCTCAAGTATAAGTCAAGGGCAAAATTGGGGCCAAAATTACGGTTTTTACTATGGCCAGTGGATAAATTGAGGATCATTTCATGAAGAGAGGAAAGCACCAATACTGCCTCAGGACCAATCCCCCGACTGCCAGCACCACCCTTTCCCTGCCTAGACCTGAATGGTCATAATCTACTATTGGGAAGAATTTGTAATTCAGTATCCCATTGGAGCCATTATCATTTGATTTTCCTGTAAGTGCTAAAGATTTTTTGAGTACTTGAATTACATATGAATAGAGTCAACAAGCTTTAAGTTGTGCACTTAAACCATTGGTATTGTTAATCTATAAATTGTTCTCTAATCAGATATATAAGAAATGTTTTTTTTACTAAGAGCCTGTTCACTGTTGAGTTCAGGAATTGCTTGACACACTCTCCCTTGCTATTAATATATTATGATATATGCTATGAGGGTTGAATGAAAAGTAATTCCTCCACCTTCGTTACTTGGGTTTGGATGGGAATATTTTAATAAATCAAATGCAGAAACAATCCTTAGAATGTCCTGAATAACTACCACTATTCACTTTTCCACATAATCACCAGACAATTGGTTACATTTCTGCCAACAATGGAAAAGTTTTCTGATCCCGTCACGGAAGAAGTTGACACTGTTTCTGCAACCAGCGTCTCACAGTTCTCTCAACGTCTTCATCAGAAGCATAATGATGTCCCCGCAGATCTTCTTTCATTATTGGGAACAGATGGATGTCAGATGGTGCTAAAACTGGACTGTATGGACTGTATAAGAACATAAGAACATAAGAAGAGCCATGCTGAATCAGACCTCAGCCCATCTAGTCCAGCATTCTGTATCACACAGTGGCCCACCAGTTGTACACGGGGATCTCGAGCAGAAGGGAGGGCAAAACCCTGACCTGCTCCCGACCCCCCACAACCAGTACCCAGGGAAATCCTGCCTACCTCAACCAACTCCGAGGTGGCACTTGAATGTCCTTTTCAGTAACTACCGATGCACTTGGTATCCATGAATCTGTCTAATCCTGCCTTGAAGCTGTCCAGGCTGACAGCTGTCACAACCTCTTCTGGAAGTGAGTTCCATAACCCAATGACCCTCTGGGTGAAGAAATATTTCCCTTTATTAGTCCTAATTTTCCTACCTTGGAGCTTCAGGAGTGCCCTCTAGTCCTAGTGTTTTGTGACAAAGAAAATAGTTTTTCTTTATTCACCTTTTCTATCCCATGCATGATTTTATACACTTCGATCAAGTCACCTCTTAAACGCTGTCTTTCAAGGCTGAAAAGACCAAGGCGTTGCAACCTGATTTCATAAGGGAGCCGCTCCATCCCTTGGATCATTCTTGTTGCCCTTTTCTGTACCTTTTCCAGTTCCGTTATATCCTTCTTAAGGTGCGGAGACCAGAATTGTACACAGTACTCCAAATGTGGCCTTACCATCGATTTGTAGAGAGGTAATACAACATTTGCTGACCTATTTTCGATTCCCTTCCTGATCATGCCTAGCATAGAATTTGCTTTTTTCACTGCTGCTGCGCACTGGGTTGACATCTTCATTGAGCTGTCCACCAAGACCCCAAGATCCCTTTCCTGGTTTGTCTCAGAAAGCTTTGATCCCATCAGTTGATAAGTGTATTTGGGGTTCTTTGCCCCGATGTGCATGACTTTACACTTGTTTAGGTTAAAATGCATTTGCCACTTTGTTGCCCATTCACTCAATTTCGAGAGATCTTTCTGGAGCTCTTTACAATCAGTTTCATTTTTAACTACCCTGAACAATTTAGTGTCATCTGCAAACTTTGCTACCTCAGAATTCACTCCTACATCCAGGTCATTAATGAATAAATTAAAAAGTAACGGACCCAAAACTGAACCTTGGGGTACGCCACTTCTCACCTCTTTCCACCCAGAGAAATGTCCGTTTATTACCACCCCAGAGAAATGTCCGTTTATTACCACCTGTATGGAGGATGCCGTATGGTGGTGAACTTATTGTTGTTCCACGTTCAAGGAAATCAACATGGATAACACCATCTGCATCCCAGAACACTGTTGCCATGACTGAATTGAGAAAGGTGTCAAACCTTGAGGGTTAAATGAAAAGTGGAACAACAATAAATTCAGAGTGTTAAATCACAACGTTGCGAACTTTGAAACAACAGCTAACAAGGGTCCGAAAGGAAAAGGAAAATGTTTTCCTGCAGCATGTCAATGCCAGACCACACACTTTACATGCCACCACATCAGAACTTCAGAGACTGGATCTCACCACCATACGGCATCCTCCTTACAGTCCAGATTTAGCACGTTGAGAGAACTGTGAGACACTGGTTGTGGAAAACTTCAGAAAACTTATTCATTGTTGACAGAAATGTATCCGATTTCTGGTGATTATGTGGAAAAGTGAATAGTGGCAGTTAAACAGCACATTCTAAGGATTATTTCTGCATTTGATTTTTAAAAATATTCCCATCCAAACCCAAGTAACGAAGGTGGAGGCATTACTTTTCATTCAATCCTCATATGATCTCAGATGGAAATATTTGGTATGATGGTTTCTCTTGTTGTGTCATGTGGCCTGTGCCCCATGTGTTTCCAACCCAAAATTCATATGAGACTTCCAAATGAAACAAGGAACATCCCCAGATCATTATAGTGTATCAAATAAATGGAGGCAGCAGCTAATTGCTAACATGGTGTACTTAGTTCTACACTAAATCATTGCAATCAAGTTTTCTTAATATACACTTCTAAGAATGTAAATGATGGATGTGCAAATTATGTAAATGACTAAATTTTGGATCTCAGTTCATCTTAATCACTGGGAACCAATGAAGAAATAATCTACATCAGACTTTGGCCAGGATCCAGAAAGCTACTTCAGACATACCAGGACATGCCTGGTTGTATTTTGACTCTTTTAAAACAGCATACCTTGTTGCCAAATCAAAAACAAATTTGTAGTGTTTTCTCAATTAAGAAGTGAGTTGGAGGAGTGTGAATTCGGTTAAACCCTATTTCATTTTCAGTGTCCCAAATTTGGTCATCCCCCGAACCATTTTTGGGAGCTTCCCTAATTTGGCAGACACGAGCAGCATGTCCCTTATAAGAAAAACACTATAGTATGATTAACTAAAAAGTATTGTAGGTGGGAAATTCAGCCATGTTTGAAATCCAATGTTTTTGAATATGTAATATTATTTTTAAAGCCTTCTAAATTTCCAGTGGGAGAAAGCAATTCGGTTCCATCAGAACAGGTAGTCTGCTTCACTGGTTCAGAAGACAAAGTGGTGGCACCCTCATGTAGGGGAGTCACTGTGTTGTGTATAGGTTCAAGGCAGCAGTGTTTTAGCTGGCAGGCAGGATGGCAGCTGGAGAAGATGGGGACTGGGGCTGCTGCCTGTGGCTGGCTGGCTGCTGGCTGCTTCCTGCTTGCAAGTCCAGGAGGCTTGCTGTGAGCTGTCACCTGTCAGCTGTGGGTAAGACTGGAATGGATGGTGGATGGATGCTGCATGGAGAGAAGGAGCATGGAAGAGAAGAAAGATAAGATTAATGTACTAGTAGTAATACATATATCTAATTTAAGCCTGCCAGCCCACACCTTAATTTAACCAGTTCCCCAAACAAGGGAAGGGTAGTCGGTATATTGTACACTGTGTAGATTATGTAATCTGTCTGCAACAGAGGAGGAAAGGCCCCCAGAAATCATGTGTGAGGCTTGGGTCAGGTCTCTCTGGAAGGAGGATGGATGGAGAGGAGAAGCTGGGGAGAGAACAAATATAAAATAAATATGAAGTACTAGTAGTTGTACTATAATCTAATTTTGGCCAACCCACCCACATCTGAAAGTAAACAGCTCCCCAAACAAGGGAAGAGTAGCAGGTAGCCAGTCACTTTGGGCCAGTTTCCTGATTGTCTTGAGTTCGCTCGTCCATACTTTAAGCTAACCAGCTCCCCAAACAAGGGAAAAGTAGCAGGTGGCCAGGGAATCAGATGAGGTTACATCTAAACCTCTAGCTCGAAACCATGAAAACAGTGACACTGTGTCAGTTATAAGGCACCTTCCTCTTCCATTTCAAAATGTTAAGTGTGTGTGTGGACTGTGGAATGGAAATTCAGAATCAACCCAGTCAATGAGTGTACGCAGGCCTGTAGTTTGTGGGGATTGGAGGGCACACAACCCCTGTGACAGTGGAGAAATACATTCTTCTTCAGAGCCAAACAGATGTGGCCCAAAGTTCTGCAGAAAGACTAAAGAGAGATTCCTAGAGAGGAATCTCCAGGTCCAATAAAAGAAATATGGTCATAATGCCTAACTCCTTTTCTCTGTCAATCTGCGTAGCAGCAGCAGCATATGGAGACTTTTTTTTCCATGACTACCCATGAGTTCCTTTTGGGAGCCATTGCTAGAGTAATGGACAATTCCCTGGGATTCCCCCACTGATAAACCAAAAGCCCTTGTTTAGAAAACCATGGAGCTCATGTTTTCCATGTGAAATGAAAGTCATTTGAACCCGCTGCTAAATTCCCAGCAGTTCTGACAGCATTATTGTGCAACTTCTTTCTGTGATCTCCTCAAGACTATGAATCCAAAACTGCAAGGTTTCAGGAGGTGGAAGTCTCATTGGACTCCATTCCCCAAACAACTATTGCTACTCCCCAAACCAATTACCATCAGCAAGGCACCTCATAAGGACGGAAGCTAATCATCAGCAAGCTCAGTACAGCATGCTGTATTGAGGGCTGATAACATCTCCAGCCATGCTGAAGACTCTCTCACTCACCACACTGGTAGGTAGGCCAGTGAGGTATTTTCTGGCCACTCTTGCCAGATCTGGCCACTTCTGGCTCCCAGACACCTAGTAGGCCAATGGGTCAAAGGACAGATCCTCCAAAAGCTCATCCAGGTACCAATGAGCTAAAACCTCCACCATCATGTTTGTCCTATGTGGCTGGGTGGTTATCATCTCTACCCCAACCTTTTTGGCAACCACACTGGCATAGAACTCCTCCTTCATAAGACTGCCATTAGTGCCAGCCTTCCTGCTTGTACTATTGTCGCTTGTGCTCAGGGTCCCGATAGAGAAAGGGGTCATGAGATGGTTGTGCAAGGTGCACCTCCCTATCTTTCGGTTTGCTGTTGGTTAGCTTCCTTCGGAGCTGACATATTAGCCTTCCACCCCTCTGCATCAACTGTGGAACAGAATCCACTCTTCAGATGCAGATTGCCCATGGCAGCCAACATATGCTCCATACTGAAGAAGAAGGGGTCAAAGCATCTGCTGTCAGCATCACTCAAGCGAGTCATCACATCCCGCACCTGGGGTGTCAAGTGCCTCGCTACTCTCAGGCTTAAAAGCATGATCCCCCAGCCCTTCCAAGTTCTCCTTCAGCCCCACCACAAGACGAACCACCAAACTCAGCAGAGCTGTGGAAGTACTCATAGCCTCTGTTGCCTGCAGGAAGGGATGGAGCACCAAGAACAGGTGGGGCATGTTGCCCCAGTCCCACTTTGTCAGGTGGCACAGAAGGAGACCATCACTTTCCAAAGACAGGCTGGGGATCACTTTCTGCTGCTCCACCATCCGTAGGAGCATTAAGCAAGTGGAGTTCCAACAGATGTTGGAAAGTCCAAAACACTTACCAGCCATCAGTAATTATGGGAGTTGAAGTTCATAACACCTGGAGGGCCAAAGTTTGCCCATGCCTTGTCCAGACACTATACTTCTATTGATGCAGCCTAAAATCAATTGGCTTTCTTAGCTGTCACATCATACTGTTGTCTCATGTTCAGCTTGTGGTCTACTCCTAAATCCCTTTCACGTGGACTGTTTTCAAGTCCTGTCACTCATTCTGTATCTATGCATTTCATTTTTTCTGTAGTATCTTATATTTCTCCTTGTTGAAATTCATTTTGTTAGTTTTGGTCCAGTTCTCTAATCTTTTGAGACCATTTTGGATTCTGATCCTCTCTTTTGGGATAATCCTTCCCAATTTGATGTCACCTGCAAATCTGATATGCATAAAATCTTTCAAATGGCACCAAAAGATTAAGGCCAAAGACCAACTCCTAGACCTAACTGAAGTAGTCCCATTAAATGAATGCTTGGTAAGTCAACATTTTCATGCAGATTTCATTGTTCCAATAATTCTTATTCTATTTGGGCCTAATGAAAAGATATCGGACTAAGATATAGCCCTATGATTATACCCATCAATGTGAGAGTAAGGCCTACTGAATGTATAGTATGTTCATAAATATTTATAAAGAATTTTTGCATGTCATCTTTATAATTTGGAGCGGAACAGATACATGCGTTAGTGTTATATAAACTTCTGAAACATTAAAACAAAAGATTTGATTACTTACGTATATTTGAAACCAAAGTACACAATGCTTCTATTTTTTAAAAATGCCAATAAATAAATAAAGTTGCAATTGTATATACAAAACCACCAGGGAATAAGTCCCACTTTACTAGAGCTTATTTCTGAGTAGACATGCATAACATTACCATATTCTCCACAAACAATTCTATCATTTTGAAAATTTGTGCTTTCAAAATAATACCAACTAAGCCAAGTAATGCTAGATGTAATTTTATGCCTTGGGGGGGGGGGGACCCTTCTTGGAGTACTAAAACATATAACTATGTTTCAAATTTTAAAACATATTTTTTCTATAGCTTTTGGAAAAAAATCAATAGGGTTAAACAGACTTGTTAGGTTTTGTTTTTAAGCTAAAAATAAATAGTTTTTATGCTGAGGATATATATATATATATGCGCAAGGTTTCATCCCTGAATGGATTTTTAAAGGCTGGTTATTTGTTTGTCACAAAAATGATGGTGGAAGCTGTGATACAGCAGACAACACTGTAATAAAGTGTGTGAAATACCTCTAAAGTATACGGCAAAATTATTATTGTGCTATTGCCTGAGAATAAAACGAGATACAGAAAGTGAGTGGTCTTTATGCGGGTGATTTGCTCCTACTGATTTTGTCTAAAAATTCCTTGGCCTTGAATGCCATGAAAAAGCCAGCCTCTGATTGGGAGCCAGGAGACAGAAAATTACAGACACAGAAGTGTAGCCGGGTGTCAAAGCATCCAGATCTTCAGTTCAAGGACCAAAGCGGAAGGCTGTTCTTCAAAGCGATTCAGTCATGGGTTGACAGCTGTCATCACAACTGTTTGTTTATTTTTTAACAAACCTCCTTCACACCCAGGAGTGACTATCATAAGGTTTTTACAATGTATAGACCACAAAATGTTATTAACACCAAGATATTTCAAACCAGCAGGGTTCTGATGCAGCAAGAGTTTGCGTTTTAAGGGGAAACATATTTGTGTGGGATGAGCATTTTGTACAATATCAGGGGAACAAAAGTTCTACTTTGTGATTTCAAACACAAAGAAATTTCAGCTAAGGGTGCTTCTACACTGACGCTATAATCCGACTTGGAACCAGTTCAAAAGGAACCAGTTTTGCTGTAGGGTGATTATATTGACAGATCTGAAACTGCTCTGAGGATAGGTGAGTGATTACATTGAACAAAGAACTTGGCCTCAAACTACTTTGTAGGGTTTTTTCCCATTTCCAGGAGAGATATGCATCAGTGCACCAGAGGCAAGGGGTAAAAACAAAAAAGGGACAGTGACAGAAGAGTAATCAATTACCCTTCCCAAGTGTCCAATTAGACTCCTGGTGCTCCTATATACCCTAAGATTTTTTGAGCAGCAGCACTTAGAGATTCTTTACTGTGCTCTATCAGGGGCCGGTGTCTACAATGTGCTCCATATTTTGTGCAACCTATTTTGCCCTGAATCTGGAATATGTAGGAATCAGCTGCAGTGCATACAGTGTTTGGCTGAACTTTCCGGTGACATTTTTGAAGCACTGTATGATCTGCAATGCACTCCACAGTGCAGTTGACGTGTACATTTTGTGATCACCATGGCCTTGAGTCTGCTTGAGTCTTAAGCCAGGTTTTAATTTGAGTTATTCAACCTTCCAGATGTTGCTGGATGACAGTTTCCAACATTTGTCACAGTGGCCATGCTTGTCCAACATGCTGATCATTGCAATCCACCAACATCTGAGGACCTTCTTGATTTCCATCCTTGCTTTAGAATATAGAAATCACTTTCAATTGAGTTTGGGAATGTTTTTAAAAAATGCACATGTTTCTAAACACATGTGAAGTAGATTGAAGATGAAGCCAATGCCAAATTGTTATCCGTAATACATCCCACCTACATCATTAATTAGTAAATCACATTCCTTGGCACATATATACTTGGCAGGCCACATAGGTACATCCCATAATGACCCATTATTTAATTATTTCTACTTGATTAGTATAGTAACCCTATATCTAGGGGCATTTTTTTTACTGGGGTAAGAAGCGTAAATGTGCTAAAGTTCAGATATTTTGTTGTGGCCTTGGTTGTGCCAGCTCATCCAGCTAAAGCTAGTGTTATCAACACTCTGCCATCATCCATCCTAGTCAGATTAGGGACACAGAATCTCCCTATTTGGGGCAAGGAAACAAGATTGAAATCACAGCAAACCAACCTATTAGCTTAACACTCTTAACCAGAAATACAAATCCCATTTTCCCCCGTATGCTTTATCAAGTTGGACAATGGAATCATGTACAGAGGCATCCCTATAGCTATCCATAATCTGGCACTCTCTAGAGGAGGGGTTCTCAAACTTTTTCAGTCATGAAGCCCTTTTTGAAAAGTTTGTCATGGAGCCCCAAGAAATGTGTATATATTATGTTTATGTATGTATAACAGCCATGGTCAAACTTTTTGACACATTGTTTTTATTTTGACAGACTGGCCAGGCTAGTGACAGAGGGATGGAAGATTTTTCTCCTTCCATCCCTATTTCCTCTCTTTTCTCCCCATTTTAAACTTACTTTAGAGTGGGGTTTCTTCCCTTTCCTGCACATACTATTTTAAGACCAGTTCGAAATGAAAATCTTTCTTCTTCCTCCACAAACTATTTTAAAACCACTTCTTATATATCTCCTTCCTTTTGCTCACATTTAAACTTCTTTTAAATAGATTAGGTCTCTTTTTACCTCCATTATAGATATGTTAAGAATGGGGTTGTGTGTATGTGCATGCAGATGTGTGTTGCTGTTGTTTCTTTTTGCTTCCCTATTTTTATACATTTGGAGCAAGTGTTTCCTTTCCATCCCAGCCACATCATTCATCTGAACATAATATTTTATTTTAGTTGCCAAGTCATTCCATTTTGAGATAGACTTCTGGAGTTCTTTTCCTTTTGCCTGATTTATCAGCATCCTGGAAAAAAATGTGGTTGCCCATAAGTGTTTATGAAAGTTACATAGCCGTGATTGCAAAATGGAGAACGAACTCTCCTCACTTTTTTACATTAAGAAAGCTACCTATTCCAGCTTTCTGTTTATCCAATTATCAGCATATAGAAGAACTTGTTCTCTTAGACCATGATTGCCAGTGATATATAGTGCAGCAGAAATGGTAGAAGTGTGCATTTCTGATAGCCTTTTTAGCTACAAAAATGATGACATCCCTTGAAGCCTAATTGGCAGTGTTGTAAGCTTTCAGAATGAAAAGAGATCTATTCTGTGATGCAGTCCCTTTATTTAAGAGGATAAGCTCGAATACTGACTAGCCAATGAAGTTCATGACAGGGTACCCACTGAGGTCTCCCCATCCATCACCATCTACTCAGTAACTGATTATTCACAGTAGAAAGTGCTATGAGACATCTTCAGCTAAACTGGTTACTGAATGCTTGCAGGAAAAGCAGGTTATTAACAGGAAATTTCCTGTGTGGGGAAAAAAACACATGTTCAATTATCTTGTAATACAACAATACTTGGACAGAAATGACTTTGTGCTAAGGCACAAGTGGAACTAATGCATAACCATTACAGTATAACGACATGGTGGGATAAGGCCCAAATCTTTACCTTCTTCCTCTTTCACACACAGAAACCATAGATAGGGCAGAAGACTCCTATTACTATGGACTCTTTTTTGAACAGGTCTATGTGAAGTTTCATGATTATTTCCCATTTTGCAATTTTTCCTACTACACTATTGCTTGCCAACTGGTAAACTATCTGGGATTTCTGGGAGTAGTACGCCAAAACACCTGGGGACCCACAGGTTGAGAACCACTGCTCTACACAGTAATTTATGACAATTTTATACACTACAAGGATGTACTGCAACCTATTTAAAAATAGAATTGCTGATGCTTGGAGGCCTCAAAAAAACACCTTGGTCTTGGTCTTTCTTTTGCCTAGGAAAGCTATGATATGTGCAAACGGAAGGATCAAAGACCATAAAACTTTGCCTGGCTACCCATACCAATGCCTCTGATGTTAGCCCTGTGTTTGTTCTATGATTGGTAATAGAAGGCTTCTCTTTCTGTTTTGATGTTTCCAGTACTGTTATTGTTAAAAAAAGTTTTCAACTATACTACCTTCAATGATTTCTTATAATAATTTATATGGGCTGGAAACTGGTTAATTCTGCCACGCAATTTCCCAGATTCTTTTTGTACAATTGCTGTTTGCCAGCTACCTTCTAGTTCCTTTGTAAAGAGGGCAATTTAGTTAAAAAAAAGAATGCTTTTGTTGGAAGATCAACAATCTATATCTGTGTTTTTATAGAATTGTTGACTTTGTACTATCTAACAGCCTAAAGAGATATGTAACCTGTCAATAAAGTGTGGAACATTTATGCTAGCTTTGATTCACCTTTGTTTTGATTAATATCGCAAATACAATGGATCCCAAAGGTGAATAAAAAATAGAAAATTATTTTGTTTTAAAAATAAATAAACAAAAGAAAAATTACATATAGAAGAATGTGAAACTAACTACCAGATTGAAAGTTTTAGTTTCTTAATCCTTCAACATCTTCAAATATTTAAATCTTCATGCAACCTAAATTTGTGGTACTAAACCAAGATTGCTATCTCTTTTTTTCCTGACTGACTCATCATTTTTTGATGTAGCAGACATGCATGTAGTGTTCCTCTTCATTCTAGGATTAGATACACTTATTAAATTTGGCTAGTGATAGCTGAAAATGTGCTTGGGGATTTTTGTACGGATTAACAAAATTCAGATTTTTTATTTCTCCATTCCACAAAAAACCCTGGAATTTAAAAAATGAATGGGAAGAAAGTGAAACACGCAAGAGTGTATTCCTCTGCCTTTCCAATAATGTGGAAATGTGTGTTGTTGCTCAAATTTCAAAATGAGCACTGGACAAATATTCCATTTACCTTTTTAGCATTCTCTTTAACTTCCTCCAGTAATCCTTCCACATTTTTCTCATTTAACAATCCTTCACAGGATTTAATTTTATATATGTATTTATAGCTACTTAATGGAAGGGTTCGAGTTATAGATAGAATTGTTTACGCCGTTTGTGATTCAAATTCTCTCCCCTCCCTCCATGACTTATTCTGCTCTTGTTGGGGGGCAATTGGGAATGTTTACTTGTAGCAGCTTCAAAATGTTATGGAGGAGCAAGCTGACCATTTGGAGTAATCTTTGTATTTTCAAAATGTTTTTAAGCAATGATATGTAAAAAATATAGCAATTGCAATGCATTACTAATGAGTAATGTAAAATGGATCCCATACAAGTAGACACATGGGATGTTAAATAATAACCAACTAAATAACTGTGAGTGAAGGTGGGGAGAGAGAAAATAACCAGTAAATGAATATGTAAAAGGGGAAGAAGCAAAAGTGTGAAGTTTAATGCAATGTGGATATCCTACTTTCCCAACATGTTTTCATGGCCCAGCATCAGTGCTGCTGGTATGGGCAGCAAGACAAATATCAGAAAATCATGCAATCTTCTAGACATTGTTAAACTTCAACTCCAACTAGATTGCTTGGGGATTATGGCCAACAACAACCCCACTTCTGTTCCATCAGATCTTAGGCTTTCAGCATTGCTTAACTATGTTTGAGCTATGTCAAGTTTTTTAAATTGTTCTGGAGATGGGAAAGGCAGTATTGAGAGGCGTGTAAAGAGATATCATTTATCCTGTTGTTAACACTCTTTTTATATATTTTATTTCTTAATATGCTGTTCACTTAATCACTAATCCTACTCATGAGGCACTTTATTGTTGCTATATAAAATGCACATACTCACTAACTTCTTTTTTCTTTCTATGCTGTGATCTTAGAGTTAGATTGCTTGAATGGAGGAAACATTAAATATGGTTCCATGGGATTTATTATGAGAAACTGTCTTAGCAAATAGCTCTGTTTCATTTGATTCTGAGGAGTAATTGGAAAATGAGTGAATAATTATTTTGTTCAGACCTGATTGCTGAAGAAACATATACATCCATATGTTCCTCAGTAATGAGAAACTCACAGGTGAAAGGGGGCATTGAAAAAGTTAATTAAAAGAGCTGGAGAATTGTGTCTACTAGATACTATGTCATTTTTGTTGTTGCCAGCAAACATGCTTTAAGGGTACTGTTTCCTTCAAACAAAATTGTGCCTTTTTTGTTTTTATAAACAAAATGACACAATCTAATGAGACCATAGCCTTGTACGGGTGTTTAAATCCTCCCTGCAATGAGAATTTCACAAAGAAGAAAAGAGGGTGTCTTATCACTGTCCTCTCCAGTGACAATCTGCTTGCACTTTGTGTGTTGGAAGGTTACAGAAAGGATCATACTCTACCTATATAGGTTCTTCTATCAATTTGGATCCCTGGTCCCATGGGACAGTTGAATCCTCACATAGGACTGTTACCTGTGCATAGGAAGGATGAAACATGACCAAACATGTTTTTTGGCTTTTTTCAGATTGCTTAAGGGGAATTGATCTTCACTCTTGTCATATAGAAAACAGCCCCAAGCATTTCCCCAGGGAATAATTTTTGCCTAAGTCATTGGGACCATGGTAAAGAAGTCAGCATCAATGACTAAGCTATCATAATGACATTGAGTTAGAAATAGAGATACTACACAAAAGCAGCAGCAACTTTAATGGACCCATTGATGGGTGATGAGGGATATAACAGCTAGAAAAGGGAGTGTGAGGAGCAGAGTTGTGCATGGAATTTGTTTCTTCCATTTCTTTCATTTCTTTGGGAGCACAGAAGAGGAAGGGCCCTCCCCATATGAAAAGCAGCTCAAAACAAAAGGAAGCAGGAGCACGTCCTGGCTCCTGACTTGCTTTGTGGCATCACTAAGAGGCGCTCAACTGCAAACACTGGCATAGGTTCTGTATCAGAAACTAGAGCTGATCTAAAGTTGACAAAAAATGATTTGTAATCCTTTTGGTAACAATGTTGAAGAGTGGTCCCTGGTCAAGTGGTCCCTGGTCAAAAAACCCGTTGGGAACCACTGGTCTATGGCTTTAAAGTTCATAACCAGCACTTAGAATTGTGCCCGGAAACAGACTGACAACCAGTGGAGCTGCTTCAACAGGGGAGTTGTCCGCTTCCTGCAGCCAACTGCAGTGAACAACATGGCTGGCTGCAGGAAGCCAGCTGAAGTTTCAAAACATTCCTCAGAGGCAGCCCCATGTAGAGCACATTACAGTAATCCAGATAGGATGTAACTAAGACATGTACCACCGAGGCCTGAAAATCATGAACGTTGTCATTAAGCTGGTATGATATTGCCATACTCTTCCCTTTCAAATAAGTCAATTCTATATTGCCAGAAATGTCATTATAGTCAACTGTGTATGTATATAAATCATTACTATAACAACATTCCTTCTCCCTCTCCCAAGACAGAATGAAAAAAATTAAAATAGCAAGGAATAAAGCAATATATAGATACAAAATAAACTGGCAGATGAAATTACAATTAAAAGTCAGAGAGCATGAAGTACTTAAGCTAGTCAAAACATTGTCAGATACATGTGTAAGTAAAATAAATGTTTCCACTTGACATCTAAGAAACAGCAAAGTAGTTAGATGATAACTTTAACAAGTGGGCAGCTTAGTGTGGGAGGAGGAACTTCTTGAAGTATTAGAATCCCAAAATATTAAAAACTTTCAATGAATGTATCAGCACTTGATTTCAGCCTGAAACTCAAACATGAATTGATTTTTTAAAAAGAGAGGATGTTGAGATCCCATCCAAACAAACAATCAAAATTCAACATACTATAATCTGGACATAAATTTTCATATCATTTTGCGAAGGCATCCCTGAATGAGCATGAAAATATATTGGGGGAGTTACCAAAGTATACCTACAGGTGAATGGGGAAAGGCTAGCCCTCCAGATGTTGTCAGATTGCAGTTTCTATGATTTTCCATCATCGATAATGTTGGCTTTGGCTATGATTGATGGAAGCTATAGCCCTTTGATATTTGAAAGGTCTTGGGTTCTTCATCCTTCATAGAAATAAATATCAGATATATAAGCAAGCCATTTACATGTATATCCATTCACTACTGGGAGGTAGCATACTAAACTTGTGAAGTTGTGGCATCAAGCCATACTTTGACAATGATTTCACAGTACTGCGGTGTTTTTAGTTACCGACACCCAAACCAGCTTCAGCTCCAGTTCCTGAGGCTGGACCCTCCACATTTCATAAAATTTTATTGAGCCTCAAAAGATGGTGCAACTCTCACATTTTGTTCACATAAAGGCTCCACTGTATCATGTCAAGCACTGCAAAGGTCAGTGATTTAAAAATATAACATATATAATTCATGCAGAGTTTACATTACAAAAAGATGGTGGGCACAGATGTGAAATTTTACAGACAGTCCTCCATATCTATTGATTCTGTATCCACAGATTCAACCATCCATGGCTTGAAAATATTTTTTTAAAATTCAAAAAGGAAGCCTCAATTTTGGCATTTTATACCAGGGATACCATTTCACTAAACTATTATATATAAAGGGACTTGAGCATCCACAGATTTTGGTACCTATGGAGAGTTCTGGAACCAAACCTCAAACCAAAGACCCACTGTACAGACAAAGGTGAAAGGAAGGGTCTCAAAGTCATATGCCAGCTGTATGTTAAGGTTTTGACAGAAGCATTTTGAGAACCATTTCCTAGCAAAAGGCTCCAAGCACTGTTTTTGTTCTCTTCCTTTATAGCCAATAAGTCTTCTCATTGAGCTTTTACTAGGGGCAATTAATATCCAGAAAGAAACTTCATTCAGTTCTGCAGGAAAATTTATCTCCCTTTCTGTTAGCACTCTTGAAAGTGTTTCCAGCTAAATAAATCCCCAGGTAGTTAGATTTCAAACAATCAAATATAAAATTAGCAAATGGAACATCTGTTCAAAACTATTATTTTATAATAACATTAATTGGCAGATGTCTTCAGATGACAAAGTGAAATGTATCTTCTCTAATTTGTTCTTTTCAATTGAGGTGACCTTGTGAGCACTGAAAAAATGCATGCCTTCAGTTGGCACTAGGCTTAGCACAGAAATTTGAACAGAAAAATAATGTAAACCACAGAGGTCACTGAACATGTGAAAGTGGTAACTCCTAGTACAAATCTGTGCAAGTCTACTTGGAAGCAAAGGTCCTTTGATTCATTATGATTTTTTTGCATAACTGAGGTGGTAAACATGAACCCAAAAGCATGTGGCTCCCAATAGGCTTTTTAAAATAACCCTTGTCCTCCTCCAGGGTTTTTGGCTTGCCCCCTTTCTACTCCACCCAGACATTAATTATGTCTTCTGAAAAACTCAAAAATTCAAAATGCACCTTTTAAACACATTGTCCTGCCCTCCAAATATTAAATATCTTCCAGGATTGTTTGTTTCTCTGTGGGGACATTATGTCTGCATGGCCCTTGGTGAGTCCCAGTGCACAAAATTACACTGTCATGTAGTACTGCAGTCTCAATGTCCAAAAATTCCCATTGTGAAGAAAGTTACTGCCTTGTCTGCCAAGTTTCATATTTTGCAAGTGACATATAGTTTATACAGTACTGCTGTGCCAATTCAATTACTGACTGATTAATGAAGTGTTTCAGGTTTATTTCTTGGGTATTGCTAGTTATTAATTAGCATATGGGGGACAATACTCAATCCTGGTTTGTCCTGATAGGATTTGATAAATCCCAGCACAATTAACTAAGCTCTAATATGTATTGTATAGTTTCTCCCATGTAAGGAGAAAAACTTTAAGTCTAGTATTATTTTTTTTAAAGTACACTCAGGTCTATGAAGAGATAAACCAATGAGTCTGAAGATCATTTTACTTAGTGTTACATACTATCTATCTATCTATCATCTATCTATCATCTATCTATCTATATTTCTGAGATAGAAGAAAATGCCACAATTCAGGCAGACTGTACCAAAAGCCATGGACAAAACAAGGCCTGCAGTTCAACTGTGGCCTCTTAATTCCAGGCGCGTAACCCTACTCCATACACACTCCACTGTCACCACACCTTACCCCATTGTAGCAGTATCACTGTCTGGCACCCCTAATGGCAGCAGAGGAACTTCAGTGCATTGTTGTAGGTTTCTTCGGGCTATATGGCCATGTTCTAGAGGCATTCTCTCCTGACATTTCGCCTGCATCTATGGCAAGCATCCTCAGAGAGAATGCCTCTAGAATGTGGCCATATAGCCCCAAAAAACCCACAACATCGTAGTGATTCCAGCCATGAAAGCCTTCGACAATACAGAGGAATTTCAGTTTAACCCAACCCCAAGACAATGAAAAACGTTCTCCATTTCAATGTGTTCTTATGTGAGTGAATGTTATAAAACTTTTTTCTGAAACAGTCAGAGAAAGAAACTAGAAACACAGCTCAACAAGAAGGTAAACAAATCCCCCCTTATCCCAAGAAAGGAAACCAGTTTCCCCACAAAAATGCTCACTTTCCCTTTGTTCCTTTGCCCTGACTTGTTCTACACCAATTCTCATCAGTCAGGCTGGTTCTTACCAGTGCATCTCATCTGAGGAGGTACAGTTAAAAAAACCAGTGGTTCTTTGTGAATATTCCCAGCTTGTGTAGACACTCCGCAGTAAACTAATTCTCTCAAATCCATGTCCTGACCAAGATTAAATGGCAGTGTAGAAGCAGCCTTGAAAAGCTGTGTGCAGGGAGAGAGCATGCACACCTGCAGCGCCTGGAGCACCTGCCTCCTCTAGAGTAGAAACAGCTTTAAGGAAGAATTAAACCCAGGTCTTCTCTACAGACCAAAGGGAAAGGATTGCAGAAAGAGTAGTATCTTAAGCCCTTTCTTTAAACCCAGGTGTCCTCTACAGACCGAAGGGAAAAGGGTCGCAGAAAGAATGTTATCTTAACTCTGATGCTCTTTAATTCAGGTCTTAATGAAGGATATAAGGACAAACAATACCAATGTCTAAAATGATGGGAAGGGGAGCCTGGGGAACCCCCTTCCCAAATTGCTACTAATGGGCCGGATCTAGCTTTATTTTCCTGTTGCAGTAGAAAAATGGCTATTGAGGTACCCGCCCAGTTTCGGGATGCGCACCAAAATGAATACGGGGCTCTACTGGTATCCAGCCAGCAGAAATGGATTGACATTCAGCCAAAATGAACAAACCTATTATATACTGTTTCATTTAAATGAATTAGGGCAAGATCTGGCCATGGACACCTACTCAAATAATGGAACAATCCAAAAGGACCAGGAGATAATGTTTCCCCTTCTTACCCATATTTTTATTGAAGGAAATATAACTTATCAACAAAATAAAATTTGCATACAATATTATTTTAAATATATATACATATATTATTTTATTAATCAAGAAGGCTGTGTAGTAGGGAAGATACTCCTTAAAGATGAAGGTCAAGGGTGGTTTTTAACTTTGAATATATTTTGATGGATTTTAAATTGATGTTTTAGTGCTGTTTGTGTTTAACTCTGTTGTAATGTTTGTGTATTTGTATATTTTAAATTGTATACTAATGCTTTTATGTCAAGCCGCTTTGAGTAACCTTTGGGGAGATAAAGTGAGGTATAAATAAATTCAATTATGATTATGATGATAACATAGTCCATGGCAATCACAAGCTGAACAGCAGATTCAAACCATTTCTTTGGTGAGTTATCCTGAGGGCCTCTTTATGAGCAAAAAGCTTGTTTAGAAGTAACAAAATCAATCAATTCAATTCAGAGCAAGTGAAGTCCACTAATGGCCAAGGTATTGTATATGGTTTCCTACTTTCTTGCTGACTTGTGAGCTCAGTATAACAATACTTTCCATTTCATGGGAAAAGAAGGCATTTCATTACAGTTGTGTGTACATGAGGTAAACTTCTGTCTTTTTCTTTAAAAAAGAAGGTAACATTGATTAGGTAGATAGCTATAATAATCCTGTTCTTACAGTATGAGGTCCACTTTGTGGAAAGATTTTGAAATAAAATGAAATTAATGTTGATAAAGATGGAGGTTTTTGGTTTCACTTTCACTGACTGGAGCAATAGAGTGCAACTAAGGAGGTTGAAAGGAAAGCCTTTTACTTAATTAAAATACATTAGATACATGAATTTATTTGAGGGTTCATGTTAAATAAAGACAAATGAAATGTTTTATGGAAGGTGATGAAATACATTATTTACTCTGGATAAGTAATTCTCTTCTGTCAATACACCAGAATATATTTAAATATGTGCCATATACCTACATTTTTAGGTGTATTAATTATTCCACTAAGCAATGCATGTGTTTGATTTGTAATATTCAGATGATTCAGAGCTTGCCAGCAAGAGGCAATGATCCGGAATACTGGTAACAACTATTCTGTTAGTCAAATCAGGATTCTTCCTGCCATAGAGAAAGTATATGATGTGGAAAACACACAGCCATATTCAAGAGTTTTCTGCATACATGCTGAGATGATAATCTACTCTCAACTCTCAACTCTCACCATCCAGCTGCAGCAGCAGGAGAGGGAAAACAAACTGATCTAGTATATTCCCACAGTATTTTGTTTCTGGGGCTGGTGTTGTCAGGTTAGTGTATAGCTGCCGAAAGGATAAAGGGCCAGATCTGAACGCGTCGCTAATAAACAGTCGCAATGTAGCAAAAGTATCAAAATCTATATTGTGGACTATAACAATGCTATAATGCAAGACAGTATCATATTCAGTACAAGGTTGTGGATAGCATGTTACATATATCGCAATGTAATGCAACTATAATCACCAAATGGTAAGTCAAATACAATAACAAGCGGTAATACGCCCAAACACGCAGGTGAGGGCTAGTGCGATGCAAATACAGAGTCCGAATAACCCTGTGAAAGGTCCGGAGCCAAATAACTCATGGCCTGAAGACTGAGTCCTTGGGGGAGCCTTGGTGGATGGAAGAGCTGGCACAACGCCGATTAGGCAGGCGCCTATTATCTAGAGGTGAGCTGATGACGCCAAAATGGCCGTTTTGCGTTGCAAAACGCTTCCTCAGGGCGCTTTAACTTCTGACCGCTCCTCCCCAGGTTTGTAGTGGAACAATTGTCGCTCAAAGTCTTTGACAGGGGGTTCGCGTTTTCGCGTTTCAAGCCCAGGAGGACACTCGCATTATTGATGTGATTGAAACGTGAAAACATGAACCCCCCGTCAAAGACTTTGAGCGACAATTGTTCCACTACAAACCTGGGAGGGCTCTTCCACACATCCCTATATCCCAGAATAGCAAGGCAGAAAACCCCACATTATCTGAATGTGGAATCAGATTACGCAGCTCAAGCAGATATTGTAGGATTTTCTGTCTTGAAATTCTGGGATATAGGGCTGTGTGGAAGGGCTCTTAGTAGCTTCATTTCTCCACAGTCTTGGCCCAGTAGCATCATTCTTCCACAGTCTGAATGTGGACTCAGATAACTCAGTGCAAAGCAGATATTGTGGGATTTTCTGCCTTGTTATTCTGGGATATAGGGCTGTGTGGAAGGAGCCCAAAGTCCACACTCTGATAATGTGAGATTTTTTGCTTTGATATTCTGGCATATAGGGCTTTGTGGAAGGGCCGCTAGTCTCCACATGAAAAAGAGAATCTTGGTTTTATCAGTTTGTTTCTTCCTAGTATTTCCATCTAGATCAAGTTCCTCAAACTTTCAAAGCCAAGGGCCAGTTCACAGCCCCTCAGACTATTGGGGGGGGGGGGGGCTGTAATACTGTTTGGGTAAAAATGAATGATTTCCTATGCACACTGCATATATCTTATATGTAGTGCAAAAAAGTTATGAAAGAACAATACAACATTTAAAACTAAGGACAATTTTACCAGTTTTTCTATGGTAAGTGTGGGCCTGCTGTTGATCGATGGAGATAATCGACTTAATTAGGATTGTTGTTGTGTGCCTTCAAGTCATTTCAGACTTAGGGCAACCTTAAGTTTAAAGTTTAGGGTGGGGTCAGGTAAATGACCTTGGAGAATACATATGGCCCACGGGTCTTAGTTAGGGAACCGCTGATCTATATCATACTTTTGTTACCTGAATTCTGAGCAGTCATTCATAAAAATAAAATATAATGAAACTGTCAGCTTTAGTGGTTGCAGTATCTAACCAAATGGTGTCACTTTTGCACAGCAGATTCACTACTGGAGCTGTGACAAGCGAAAAGGAGTAAGATCCAGTCATTCTTTTCTGTTCTTCATCCCTATGATCAAATTGGTAATGGTCAAACAGATTAATCTTGTAATTGTTACAATGACTTCAAACCAGAGGATTTCACCTCTGGTTTGGGTCCTACACTTCTACTGCAGCTCTTGCTTCTTCCCCTTTGAGATATGTGGAGGTTTTCTACTATCATTGTCAGGATCACCAAAATGTTATAAACAAACATGCCAAGCTTTCAAGCTCTATGGAATCCTTCATCACCTTGGATGATACGAAATTTATGGGATAGAGTGGGAAATGCATGGGATAGAGGGACTGAATCCCCCAAATTTTCTTCCTTCCCATGTATTTTGTATCCTCCAACCTGAAGCAAAATTCTCAAAAATTAAAAAATCTGAAATATTTTAGTATTTTGATCTGATCTTTTCTTATCTAAATCCTGTGCAGCCATTCAGAAAAATAAAATATAACGAAATTTGCAGCTTCAGTGGTTGCATTGTCTAAACAAATTGTGTCACTTTTGTACCCTTGAATCTGATTCTACATTTGAATTATGTGCATACTTTGGTTTGGTTTGGGTTTTTTAAAAAAGAAACCAAATTATTTGAGTTTGATTTTTTAAAACCCAGCTGAGCTGAATTCCAAGACTAAATGTGTCTTACATTTGAGTAAATGTACAGAATATTGTACTTTGAGCTATTAGGGTATGCTAACATTCAATATTTACTTGACACCAAGAGAGATTTTATTTGAATTCAAAAAAGTAAATCAATATTTAGAATAATCTTAATGAATTATTTTTTCAAAGAAATACCGTCCCAACTGTGCGTGTATGTTTGCAGTCACAGTATTTTCTTTTCCTGTTGGGTACTTTAAGCCACACTTTAGCCTAAGAATGTTTAGATTAAGAGATGAAGGCACTAAAGCAAAAGATGCAAACAGAGTGTTAAGTACAGTACTCCAAATGCAACACTGTAATTTTATATGGTAATCTATCCACACATAGTATGTGAAAACATATGCTTATAAGACGACAGACATGTATAAATGAGAAGGATACAATTCCCATATCTCTCTCGCAGCTAAGGGATTTCTATCACTTTAAATCACAGTCAGGACTTTATTATAAACCTACATACATTTGAATTTTACTACAAGTCTGTTACAAGTTTGTTTTTAGAAGAACCTTTACCAAATGCTGAAAATAACAAGACCAAAAAAAGGAGAATGTTATTTTAAAGATTCTCCAGTGAGCAAAACTAAAGCAAACAAAGAGAATATAATGTAAGCACTGCTATACAGCAACAAGACAAATCAAATGTTTTCATTTGAAGTATCAGAAGGAGAGGGAGAGAAAGAACTTGAACATCCCTCTGTGAATTGGCATTTCTTTCCAAGATCCATGGGGATGCATCCTAAAAAGTACTATATGTGTTACCATACAATCCAACTGTCTCAGTTTGGCAGGTATAGTCCCAGTTAATTTTCTGTCATCTACTTTTTCTGCAGTTATTAAATTGTCTCAGCTTTTCTCTCTTCTTCTTACTTTGGGCCCATCCAGACAGACCCATAATGTGGGATCTGTCGTGGTTTTATCTGAGCGTCCAAATGATGCCTCTGGTAAAATTGAATTAATTTGGAACAAAGCAGGGTTTCCCTTACCAGGTGTTTAATTAATTTGCCTCAAGTCAGGGTTTCCCTGCTTTGTTGCAAATTAATTAAACACCTGGTAAGATCTGGATCTAAAGGTAAAATCTGGGTCTTATCAGGTGTGTGCTCTGTGCCAATAGGGCCCAGGGACCGAGTCATGCGATCCCCGGGTGCAATCTGTTAAGTTATATAGAAAACTGGGTAGATTTTCCTGAGGAGCAGCACTAAGATTATTGCAGATGTATATGTGTAAAAAAAGAAAGAATCCACATGCAGGTGCATTGCATGTGTTAATAAAAGCAAGTGAATTCTCTTACTACAATCAGTGGGGTATAACAGGGGGAGGTTACAGTATACCATTTGGAGCTCTTTACAAAGTCTTGCTGTGGGTGCTGAGCACTCTGTTTTTCCTGTAGATTGTGGGTACTATGCATTCTGAGAAGGACCATTTGTTTTGCCTGTAAGCATGCAAAGCTGAATTAAGCTGCATTTTATTTTGCATACTGAAAGACTGTATCCAGATCTTACACCTTTGGGGGACTTTGGGGTGGCTTCATGCCATCCTGATTGTTATCAGGATGTCATGTAGCCACCCTCCCCAAGAAAGCCTGGTTTTTAGGGGGTTGTGGGGACTCAAACCTATGCTGAAGCGGGTTTTTAAAATACACTTAGGTGCAGGTTTTAGGTCTCTCTGTAAGCACTCTTCCTGACTCATTAGCTTACTTCAGTTGCTTCAAACTTTGCACTCAGTTAGCTCAGTAAGAACAGTAGAGGGTGGAATTTCGCCCTGCCTTGTAGGCTCACCCAAATGCAAACTGCTGCAATCTCTCCTAACGTTTGTGTTCTTCCTTGTTAATAATTTCGCCGTTTTGACCAGACTCTGATGTTACTTGACCACTCTATAATGTGGCCTAATCTCCTTATATAAATTTCCTGAACTCAGCAAAGTTACTACAATAATGACAATTCTTAGACAGTGGACATTCTGCTTTTGTATTCTAAGCCCAAAATGTAACTCTGCAAATGGTGTATGATAAATGCTTTGAGTGCCAAATCATACGACTTTATTCTTCTGTGTAATTGGTTTCACAGATTTGTTCCAAGAAAATTGTTTAAAATAATTTGAACCAATTCTTGGTCATGATGTCAAGACCTGTCTTCAACTTTTGCCTTTAAAAATGATTGACACAATTTGTGACCTACTATGAAAAGAGGCAGCAACAGCAGCAAATCGAGAGGAGAGTGGTTTTATATCTTGAGACCTTCAGTACCTTCACAGGTCTTCAGAAATAACAAAACCAACCCCCTTCTTGCATAGATGTGTCCAAAATAAAAGAAAAGGTTGATGGATGTCAACAGGCATCAAAACAGCTTTGAGGTCTGCATGCAATCCTGAGGCTGCACTTTGCCCACGTCTCCACTATAATGTCATTCTTTATCTCCCCCTTCCCTCCTTGGAGAATAAAGAGGGAAGATCCACATAAGCATCCATGATTCCAATTTGGCCCAAGCCAATTACAGACTTTATCACACATAGCTGCTATTCCATAGCAGTTGCATGATCATATGTAGAGGAAACATACTGGGATAAGCAACTTCATTATCAGATCTCTCTTCATTCGCACCATTACACTGATTCACCAATCCATTATCTTGCTATTGTACTTCTGCATGCCCTTGTAACCCTTTTTTGCTGTACTTCTGCTGCTCTGGCATGTGATGGGCAAGTGGGCGGTATGGGATACTGGGCAACAATTTGCCCTACTGTTCCCTGCATCAAGGACCTCAATGTGATGAGGTCCTCCTATATCTGTATAGTGCTGCAAATAAATTTGTATCAAAGCATTTGGTACAGTTGAATAAATAGATTCTTTTTGCAAAATAAAAGGTTCACTCCTTTCTCTTGGCAGCCTATTGTAAACCAATTAGTCAATAATATTAACATTTTAAAATAGAAACAGAAACTTTAAAGCAAAGGTCAGTTATCTGCAGATCACTAACCAGGCTTTTGGAAGTAAAACAAGTCTCTTGTTAGCACCTGTCTCTTTGGCAAATTAAATCACTGCTTTGGCTGGCACACATTAACCAGCTCATTATTATTTTCATAGCGTTAAAAACTGGTTAAATGTCTAAAGTGGGGGAAAAAGACAAAACCATGCTTGCTTTTTCAGTAAAGTAGGAGGACAGTTTTGAAGCTGTTAGTTATAAGTCAAAGAATTATCACGCTTTACTCCTACCTTTGAGAATGATCTTAAACACAGTCATGAAAAGATAATGTTAAGGAATGGGAACTGTTTCCTAGGGTTGATGTTTGGATTGCAAACCCAACAACATACTGAGAAATGCCATGTCACCTTTGAAACAAACTTGCTGGCAAGTAAGGCTTATCAATCTTATCAATCTACAGAGACACATATGAGTTCAGATTAATACTTCAAATGAATGATAGGAATCAATTAAGTATCAATCTGATATAACATTGAAAAGGTAGGGTGAATCTATACTGAAGAATTATTGTAATTTGACACCACTTTAACAGCCCTGGTTTAACACTATGGAACTATGGAAGTTGTAGTTTAATGAGACACCAGCACAATTGGCAGAGAAGGCTGACAATCTTATAAAACTGCAACTACCATGATCTTATAGCATTGAGCCATAGCAGTTAATGCAGTGTCAAACTGTATTCACTCTACATTGTAGATGTGCCAGTGGAGACGCATAATGGCTACAAAAGTAGGCAGGTAAATCCTATCTGATAAGTAAGCATGGTAATCAGTGGTTTCACTGGGTTAGAGTCATCCAATGTGGAAACTCATAGTGCCAGCCTTATGGACCTCTATGCAGCAGTGCTTGACAATGTTGGTATCTGCCAATCATTACTCAATCTTGGAAACTTTTGACCCTGCAGCTATTCCTTGCAGAAGTTGCCTGATAACCTGCACTTCCCACCCACGCAAATGTGTGGTTACTATAATACTGTGAAATTGAGATAAAGATCAGATGTAAATTAAACCAGTAAATGTATGGCATTCTACTCACCCCTTGCCTGCCCAATTGGTCCAACACTGGAGTCATTCTGGCACCAAGTCAACATATGGGGTTTTTAAAAAATTAAATTCTTTCTGGACTAACTGATTTTATTCATTGCACATATGCTGTGAACTTGGTATTATTTTAAAATCATAACCCATTTTCAGTTGCCAGATTTTAAATGATAAATTATTTAATATATCTATAGTATTGTTTAAAATCATTATGATTCATAAATATATATTTCTATATATATTCATATACACATTTTCAAAAACTATAATCTTCATATTTTTGTAACACAGTGTTTCCCAACCAGTGTGCCATGGCACACTAGTGTGCCGTGAGCGATCATCAGGTGTGCCATGGGAAATTGGAGATAGAAGAGAGAAAGAGAGAGAGAGAGAGAGAGAGAGAGAGAGAGAGCCCTCCTGTCCTACCGGGAAGCCCTAGCTGGGGCTCGATCCCTTGCCTTAGTCCCTCAAACACAGCCTCTACTCACCACTTGCCTTCTTGGGCTTCCTCCTCCCCTCCGCTCCTTCCTCGGCCTCGGAAGGGTTTAAGTCGAAAGGTGGGGACTGTGTCAGGCGGAAAGAGCCACGCAGAGAGAGAGAGAGAAGATCCTGGGATGGGACTTCCCCGGGTCCCCCGGCTGCCTTGGGGCGGATGTACACCGTAGCATTCATGCAGTGAGGCACCCCTTGGTCTTCCAGGGTTCAAGGCTGGGGAATCCCGGGATTTGTAGTTTGGGGAGGCTCAGGATGGTGTCAAACTACCACTCCCACGATTCCCTCACACTTAGCCAAGGCAGGTCAAGGGGCATCCGAGACACAGGGTTGAGGCACCTTAAACAGGGGCCGAAAACTAACAGGGGCTAACTTGGGCACTTCCTCCAGGTGTTTTGGCCTACAACTCCCGCCATTCTCTCTCTCTCTCATATATATATATATATATATATATATATATATATATATAAGCTGTGTACATTTGTTAGCTGTACCCACCACGCGTTGCTGTGGCCAACCTTCCCTCCCTCTTTCTCTCCTTCCCTCCCTCTTTCCTTCCTTCCCGCTTTTTCTTTTCTTTTCTTCTTTCCCTTTTTCTTTCTTCCTTTTCTACCTGTTTCTTTCCTCCCTTTCTTTGCTCTTTAGTTCCATTCTTCCTTCCTTCCTTCCTTCCTTCCTTCCTTCCTTCCTTCCTTATTGATGCATAAGAACACAGAGAGAGACTGACAACTGTTGAGCAAGACCTTCGTGTGTGTCTTTCGGCCATTCCTGCCAGGATATCTATGTTGTGTTCATCGAAACAGGCCCAGGTTTCACACTGAGTGTATAAATACATTTAAAAACATATTAACTATATGTATTACTATGTTAGAGTGTCATTTTGGGTCGTTTTGGTTGGTGGTGTGCCCCAGGATTTTGTAAATGTAAAATATGTGCCGTGGCTCAAAAAAGGTTGAAAAACACTGTTGTAACATTTAGCCATATATTAACCAGGATGTTGGAGTGTTTCTCACTTACCTTTTTCTATTTGAATGCGCACACAAGTCTACAAAGGATTTAGTCTCAAATACTTTTTAGTATATGTAAGTCAATTAAAATTATCTTTGTGGTCTATTTTATACCTCATACCTAGCCTCAGACAAAGTGAGATATGGTCATTTTACCAGAAAAATAATCTGAAAATGAAGAAAGGGATCATCATATATACAAGTACATTCCTATTGGGTTAAAAAATCATAAGTTTAAATAAGTGTTTCTTAAATAGAACAATATAATTGTGAGTTTAATACATAAATAAAATGGCATGGAGACAGTTTTTATTTATAATTTAACTGATTTACAAGGCCATAAAATCTCCAGGGAGTATGCAAAGAATGAAGAAATGTGACAGCTCCCCCTGGTGTCCAGAAGCTGGAATGTTAAATAGCCTCTGAGTGTCTGTCTATATATGTTATGTGCCTATGGCATTGAACGTTTGCCTGTATATGGGCATTGTAATCCGCCCTGAGTCCCCTGCAGGGTGAGAAGGGCAGAATATAAATGATGTAAATAAATAAATAAATATAATACTAAATATTAATACCTACTTACAACTTTAGGCAATATCCAAATAGGGGTTGAATGTGATATATGTTATTAGTTTTTGCTATGACTTAAAGAAATGTCAATTACCTTTCCAAACAGTTTAATGCCCTAATTAATATGATTGTTCTGTTTCACTTATACTAAGTTCTCTCCAGTTTGAACTTGCAAGTTTGTATTTCTTCTAGTCAGAGTTAAACTGAGAATGATTCAGAACGAAAGAGGTTTATAAGTTTCCACACTCTTAAGACATCACAGCTTCTTGAGCTCAACTGCTTTGCAGCTGACAAACATGGCATTGAAAGATGGCTTCGGGACTATTTCTCTTCCTGCATTTTCTTCTCCCTCAGCTTCTCACTGCTTTAATCCCCTGTCCTCCTTTTGTTTCTGTCTTCCTCTGGACAGTCTCGGTTGACACACTCTCTCTCCATCTTTTGTCACCTCTGACCTCTTTCAACTCAGCTTGGCTTCAGCTTCCCTTTGACAAGTCTTCTTGACTCTGACTCTCTTTAACACTCTGTGACTGAGTCTGACAGAGCTGTGACTGGAGCTATATCCATTTCAGCCATCCCCCTCTCTGTCCAAAAACTTACATCTGGCAAAATAATAGTTTACTGACCCATCATTACAGACCAATGACTGGTGTCCACCCTTTGACCTATCAGTGACTGATGTTTTGCACCCTTTTGGATGCCCCTAGGCTGCTTCAATAGGACCCTGACAGTCTCTCCTGGGTTTAAATGTCACTCTCTCATGTGAAAGCCACTCTTCTGTGCATTGCAAAAGAATTCAACTCTGCTACAGCAGAATGCATCTTTACTGCACACTGAAATACCACAATATCACATTTTGAGCAATGTTTACTTCACAGCAATGTCCACCTGAGCCTCTACATAATACTCTACAGCCAATTCATCACTATTTATTTATTTAAATTTTTTGTACCCAGACCTTCACACCTCTATAGAGGGACTCAGACTGGCTTACAGCAAAATTCAATGCTATACAATTTAAAAACCTATTACAACAATATATTAAAACATAAAGCACCAAATACATACATACATACAAATCACTTAACCATTTAAAACAAATTCAACTCGATCTGTGAACGTGGTCACTCAATTCATACTATAATCAATCACAGCCTATTCTGGAAAAGCTTCATTCCAGATCCAAGTCTTCACCCACCTCCTGAAGGACAGCAGGGAGGGAACAAATCTAACATCCCCTGGGAGAAAGTTCCACAGATGAGGGGCCACCACAGAGAAGGCCCTGTCTCTCGTCCCCACCAGCCACGCTTGCGAAGAAGGTGGGACCAAGAGCAAGGCCTCTCCGGAGGATCTTAATGTCCTTGATGGTTCATAGGGGAGAATCCGTTCAGACAGGTAAACAGGGCCAGAACCGAATAGGATTTTGTAGGTTTAAACCAGCACTTTGAATTGTTCTTGGGAGCTAATTGGCAGCTAGTGGAGCTGGCGCAGCAAGGGGGTTGTATGCTCCCTGTACCTCGCTCCTGTTAGTAATCTGGCTGCCGAGTGTTGGACTAATTGCAGCTTCCGAGCAGTCTTCAGAGGCAACCTCACGTAGAGAGCGTTACAGTAGTCTATTCGAGATGTAACCAGAGCATGGACTACTGTGGCCAAGTCAGACTTCCTGCCTATGCTTACTAGAGCTTCTAGAAATTGCTATCCAACAACATCTGGAGCCACATGTTTCCTACTATTGTCATGACTGCTATGCAAAAAGTGCAGTATTGTGGTGTATCACACTAAGGACCTCATCAGACTAGAGCAGGGCTGTCCAACAGGCGGCCCTGGGGCCGTACAAGGCCCCCGAGCCCCTTCCCTCCGGCCCCCTAACTTGTTTTAATAAAATACAAATAAAAATTAAAAATTAAAATAAATAAATAAATAAATAACCTACTTCCGGGTTTAGGCAAGCATCACGAGACTACGCCAGCCACAGATGGGATTTCGAGGAAGGTCGAAATCCCGTCTGTGGCTGCGTAGTCTCGCGATAGCTGCCGAAATCTCGGGTCCCGTGGGATTTGCGGCCAGCCTGGGCGCGCGCCGCCTCGCGGCTGCTTCCAGGCCAGTCCCCATTCCCTCAGAGAGAGGGAGGAGGGGAGTGAGGCAGGGGAAGCCCCTCCTGGCTCCGTCCTCTTCCTGTGGAGGGCCCTCGCTTCCCGCCCCGCGGATGGGAGAGCCGCCGCGCCCGGCCTGAGCTTGGCCTCGGCTTCAGCTGGGCTCTTCGGAGACGGCAGCGGCGTTGGCGCTTCGGCCCTGTGGCGGGGCTCCCGCAGTATGGGTAAGGAAGGGCCTGGCTCAAATCAATCAATCTAAAAACAGTGGGACATTGGGTGAGGGGGGGAGGGGTCCCTCAGCGGGGTTTCCTTGGCGACGCTTCCTTCCCATCCCCCGCGCCCCTCCCCTTGTGCTGCCTTCCCCCACGTGCAGGGCGCAATGTGGCTTCCTTTGCGCCTGCCCCCCGCAGCTTGTTTTCCCTTCAGGGAGGAAGGGAGGGAGGGAGGGAGCTCTTTGGGCCTCCTCCACCCGCCTCTGGGAAAGGAGGCCCCATCAAGCCCTGCGACGGCATTGAGGTGTTTGGGTTTTTTTTGGCGTGTCCCAATTTGAGTGTGGACTCAAATAACTCAAAGGTTTTAGGAAACATTCCCCTAAATCCACCAGTGTTCCCATTTGGGTATATTGAGTATTCATGCCAAGTTTGGTCCAGATCCATCATTATTTGAGTCCACAGTGCTCTCTGGATGGAGGTGAACTACAACTCCACAACTCAAGGTCAATTGAAAGTAAATTGGAGCCGGGGAGGGGGCGGAGCCGGGGGTGGGGTGGGGGCAGAGCCGGGGAGGAGGCAGAGCCGGGGGCCGAGGCAGACCCTTCGGGCCCCCAGGTGATCAGTGACCGAAATTCCGGCCCTTGGGCCCGTAGAAGTTGGACAGCCCTGGACTAGAGCATGGATCTACTTTAAATCTGGTTGCTGCCTTCTGCAGAATTCTGGGTCTTGTCATTTAGGGAAGGGCCTTTAAACTGCTCAGCCAGACAGATCCTGTGTCTCACTAAACTACAAACCCCAGAATTTTGCAGCAAGCAACAACTGGATTTAAAGTGGATCATGCTCTAGTGCAGTGGTTCTCAGCCTGTGGGCCCCCAGGTGTTTTGGCCTACAACTCCCAGAAATCCTAAGAGCTAGTAAACTGGCTGGGATTTCTGGGAGTTGTAGGCCAAAACACCTGGGGACCCACAGGCTGAGAACCACTGCTCTAGTGTGTGACGAGGAAGTAAACAATTCCAGGAACAAGCTTTGTGGAAGATTTATATATAAGAGATCTCACTACACATTTGGCCTGAAATTCTGAGAAGTGAATGTAGCAACGTGGGCTTCCCACAGAGACTCTGCTTCTCTCTTTATTATTCTTCTGGCATGTGATGGGATTGGGCATATACAGGGTGATGAATGACCACGGTAGCCAATATTTTACACTGGAAAGGTATTTTTTCCTTTTTTCATAATCTGCTCACTGTGATCCTGGAAAATAGCTTAGTGAGGAACATTGTATAGCTTTCCCTAGTTTAAGTTAAGCATGTGTGTAGTCTTTCTAATGGATATCCACTATATGTCAGTCATATCAGTCAATCTTCATCTTTATGCAGCTCCCGGGTATTGTGTTGAAATTCATTTTGATATTCATCAAGTTTTCAAACAGTAGATAACAGCAAGTGAGAATGAAAAATGGCTTCTGAGTCAGCACTATTTTCCTCAAAGGCCTGAGCATGGACTGCATGAATTGTTTCATCCTGACATTGCCATGTACTATAATGAGAAGATTCACACAAATTCAGAACAGACAGGGACAAACCATGGAATCCTAGTTCTGTGTATCTATAGTTTTGAATGAAATGGTTAGTGAATACAGCACAAATCCACCAAGAAAGTCCATCTCAGCAGAAGCAATGGAAATTCTACTTTTTTAATACAATAATGAGATAGGATTCCTCTCACATTTCACTTCAATCAGGATAAGGAAGGCAAGTGATTCATTCAACAGAACTGAAGGCCACTTCTTGCTGCAAAGACATCTTAAAAGGGATGATGCTACTCCGTATGGGTTGTACTTATCATGCTTGTTATTTTGTAGTGAGTTTATTCATCCTTTTTTCTGGGCAGAAAAAAAATGAGTTCAGAGGTTTTAAAGGAGAGTTGTATGCTGAATTGTTTGCAGCGAGCCCTTGCAATTGCTGTATGAGACTCATTACCCTGAAGCTGATGATCAGCCATATGCATCACCAGCAGAAGATGAAATAAAGTCAGAACTAGAGTTTAGCCTAGGGTCTTTTTCACAGAAGGAAATGTTTTAAAGGATCAAAGTCAAGGGTAGGGAAAATCATGACAGACAGTTCTAGCTTCTGGAAGGAAAGAGAGTACAAGGTCAACCAACAAGGAATATAATAAAATGTCAAGCATTTATAGAGTACTTTTAACTATTTGAAGAATTTGCATACATTATCTTAGCCATAACAACCTTGTAAGATTGGATAGATTCTCTGTATGTAGAGTTGGGTAAACAAGACAGACAGACAGACAGACAGTCACAGATAGGCAGATAGATTCTGAAAGTTTTAGCACTATATAAAAAGGATACTTTGAAATAAAGAATATCTAACAGATCCAGCTCCATTATATGACAGAATGATTCTGCCACTTTGAGCAACAGATTTTGGCTATAACAAAAGGTCAGCAAATAGTTATTATTTTTATTTATTTATTTCATTGGACTTATATGCCGCTAACTCCATACGGCTCGCAGCGGCTTACAAAGTCTAGAAATACATTACAAGATAAAAAGCAAACAAAACAGTACACCAAGGGATACATGGATTAATGTATTAATACATTATAGATTTTTTTTGCTGTAAATGAGTGTACCATAAGTAAAGAAAGCCATTTTGACATATAACAGAATTCCACAATTCTGTTACATGCCAAAATTGTGTTCTTTATTTTGGTACTATGTGCCTTGGTATAAGGTGGAGTGATGCTGCCAGTTGTAACTTTGCCTTAGGCAGATCTGGTGCATATGGGTATAGTGTTCATTGTAAAATAAAGAACTTTTGTTTTTAAGTAAGGTTTATTCATTTAAATAATAAAGAGCTTTCTGAGAACCTTCTTTGCACATTCCAGTGAAGTGTCCCAGGGGGAGCTTGGAAAACAAATAAAAAAATCTGTCTGGTTACACACACACATAAAGTTACTGACAGATGACTAGAAGATGCCTAGACATCACAAATAAAGCTTTGAGTATGCCTACTGTTAGACACAATCACAACTAGAGTGGACTTGTGTCCAAAGACTCAATCAGACAGCAAGCCCTATAGCAGTCAGCATAGTGAATAAATAATGAACCAAATCAAAATCAGTCATGCATCTAATTGGGACATTTACACTGCTTGAGGCATGCTATGCTTTTCGATGCTAGATATGTGCTAAGGAAAATTAATCAGCTAATCAGTTTCCAGTGTCATTGTAAGCTTCAAACTTTTAAACACACACACACATACACATACGGATAGACATTACAAATGTGATGTATGGAACAAAACACCAACACCACTTCCAGGGCTTAGGAAATAATGATCCCATTTTGCCTAGACCTTGAGTGAAGCTCCATTTGGAGAATTGTGTCACAATAGACAAAGGGTATTCATAAAATGCAGACAATTCCAAAGGGACAAGAGTGGTAAAGCATAGAAAATATAAAATATACACAAATGATATGTAAACAGGTGTATATGTGTTTATTTATAGAAGGTCCACTTTTGTTGGCTCATCTGATATCCCTATGAGGATGGCAAGGCCGAGGAAACATCTCTTAAAGACCTCAGAGCCCAAGAACACAGTCCAGATTGCTACGATCCAAGTTGAAGTGGTCTTTAAAATAATTTAAATGGGATGTTACTATGGTTGCATATCCACTATATAATTACTGTATTTTCTGGCATACAAGGCAAATGGGGTATAAGACGACCCCCCCCCCCCAACTTTTAAAGATAGAATATAGAGTTAGGGATATACTCTGCATTTAAGACGACCCATCTTCCAGAGGCCCAAGGAAGTGTCTCCGGATGACTCCCAGCAGTGCTGGGTGGGGGCGCACCTTGGATGTAGAGTCAGAGAACTACTGCTTCCAGAATGCCTTTGGGAGCACATCCAAGGTGTGCCGCTGCCCAGCACTGCTGGGAGCCATCCAGATACACTTCTTTGAGCCTCTGGAAGACAACTCCCAGCAGCGCTGGATGGCGGCATGCCTTAGATGTGCTCCCAAAGGCATTCTGGGAGTAGTAGTTCCCTGACTCCATCGGCTCCCAGAATGCCTCTGGGAGCACATCCAACTCACGCCACCACTCAGTGCTGCTGGGAGTCAGCATCCAGAGACACTTCCTTGGGCCTCAGCAAGCCTTCGGAGGAGGTAAGCGGCGAGGCCAGAGGAGGTCCTTGAACAGAGAGTGGTGGGGGCTGTAGGGAAAGCCCAACAGGCCATCACCCCCAGCCGGTCTCTGTGGCAACGCAACCTGCCACTCCTCCTCCCTATGCCCTTCCTCCCTCTTTCTCTTTCCCCTCACTCCTCTCTCTCCTCCTCAGGCTGCTCCACTAGGGGAGGTTTTATTTTTTTTCTTTTACTTATTATTTTAATTTATACCCAGCCTACTAGATGACCCCTGACTTTTCATAAGGTTTCCCAGGCTTAAAAAGTCATCTAGTAGGTTCGTAAGGTTTCCCAGGCTTAAAAAGTTGCCATACTCTGTCCAAATGTAATTGTTTTTATTGTGTTTTAACTACTGTTTTACGAATGTTTTATATATGTTTTTGTGAACCACCATGAGCCATTGGGAATGGTGGTATATAACTTTGAAATAATAAATAAATAAAATAGTACGCTGGAAAATACGGTAATGCAGTTTGATGACAGTTGTAGTTTGATGAGGCACCAGAACTCTTTGTTAGAGATGGCTAAAGTCCTTGTAAAACTACAACTCTTATCATTCCATAAGATTAAGCTATGGCAGTTAAAATGGTATCAAACTACATTAATTTCACAGTGTTAATCCATGAATAGTTGGATCGTGTTAACACCTAGGCGCTGCAGAAAGATGGAGATTGACTGATATGACTGACAGATAGTGGATATTCATTAGAAAGGCTACACCTGGATCACACCTTTCAAGAAACATGCATAGCTTTAACATTGCAAATTGGAAAAATTGCAAACCTGCATATTCAGGGGATGCGTAACCTTATACAGAATAGGCTGAATCCCTGTTCCATAATCTGTATTTTTATTGGTTTAAAATGCATGTGCCTTGTTGGAATAAGTTTTAATTCATTTACTTTCATCCAATCCATTTGTTATGACAGACATGGAGAGCAGTAGGCCAGAGAAGATTGGTCTATAACCAGTATACCTTCTTCAGATGTTGATGGATGTATAAATAATAGAGGTTTGCAGTTTGTTCATTAGTCCTTATCATTCAGATCAAATTTGTTAAATGTGTACTAATGAGGTGATATCCAATATGTGGGCATGACCTGTGCCAAAAATTTAAGAATCAAAACTTAACCCATACTTTTTCGTTTTAGTTTTGTAAATCTCAGAAGGCTCCCAACATCAGTTTCATATTCAGTTCCTATATAAATTAATGGCCTATCGCCATTAGGAGTGGGGAAAAGAGGAAGCAGTGTTTTCTGGGAACAGAAGATAAGTCTGGGAAATATAGTTTATTATTGAAAAAATGTTGTTTATAAAAACTTCAAAAATTCCCCAAAAATCTGTGAATAAGTAAAACATTCTGAAATTTGGTGGGCTAAGAGTGGCAAATGTATTATTTCATTGTAGTGAGTTTCACCCCTATATCTGTAAAAAAAAATGAGGTGCAAAGCAGCCCCTGAATTTTCCCCAATTATAGTAATTATGCGCAGTTACTATAATGAAATAGTAATGAAATTTCATTACTCTTGTTATAGCAATGGATTTTTCACTAATTTTACTTTAGAAACACTTTAGGAATGAAGCACCAGCAAAGCCCCCAGTTCTGTAAAAACTTTTGAACCATTTTTAATGGATTACACATCTCTAATAAATAAAATTGGATGGCATCAGCATATTTGTGCCTAGGAACCTGAAAACTGGAGAACCTCTACAACCAACATCCTCAATAGAACAAATATAATGATTGTTGCTTATAGCATATGCTTTTCTGAATGAAAAATAAGCATTATCACCTTCCTAACACACACAGTACCTTTTCTGTTTTGTTGCGGGACCTATTATTCAGTTTTAGAAAAAGACATGTTAGGCTTAAGTCTGCCTGGAAGTGCAGAGATCTGATCTGAAAAGCTTTTTCTTATAATCTAATCTTCTCTAACCTATTGCTTTCCAAGTTCGCTTCCCATCACTCAGGGCAGGATAAAGATTATAACATTTGAAATGAAACCTATTCAGAGGTAAGAATGTAAATCATAACTGTCCAAAAACAATCTCATTTTAAAAATCACAGCAAAAGTTCCAGAAATTTCCCCCTAAAATCCAAGCAGACTGCCCCCCCCCCCGAAATATGTAACATCCCAGTTCTATACAACACAATGCCCCATCAGACACCAAATAATTATATCAGGGTACTTCTCAAAATGGTGACAGGAAATGATGCAATGTAACTTTGATTATCATTTTGAGTAGGATTCAAATGAAATGTAAATATTTGGGAATACTATCAATGGGTTACACCCTTTGGGATGAGGCGTTGGTTCCTTTGCAGTTACACACCCCTGACGTGTCAAGAGTGAATACATTCCAAAGTTTGCTTCCCAAAATGAAATTGTGAGAGTTTTCAAACATTTCACAATAATTTATTTTCTACTTTGGGATCTTCTGCAGGAAGAGGGTGTTTATAAAAAAGGTCTCTGTGTTTTGTGCAACCCCACACTCACATTTTCTCCAGAAAACAGTGCAATGTCTGCAAAATACCTTTCTGGAGAAAACAAGTTTTTCACGTAAGTGACATTATCACCACCAAATATCCCTAATTGCAATAACATGTATAGCATTTGACTCTCCCCTCTTAATGTTTATAAGTATATCTTTGTAAATTACAAGCTTTATTTCCCTATAATTTATTCCAAAATAAGAATATCACAGAATAGGAGGTGCCTTATCTGTCACTTTCCCAAAGAAATTCTGCTGCTTAATACAGGATCTGCAATGGAGAGTGCAACTATAGCATCTGTTTAGACTCTGCTTAAATGTTTCCAGTTAAGGAGAGCCCATCACTTCCTCAGGCTGTCTGTTCCTCCATCAAACATTCAACACCATAAGGATGCAACTTCTAATGCTCAACTTAAAAAAATGCTCCCCTGCAATTTCCACCCATTGGTACTCCTCCCTAGGGCTGGATGACTGTTCCCCCAGTTGTTCTTTTCATCCTATTTATAAAGAAATGTGCCAATTTTGGTGAGCCCTTATACCTCCATTTCCCCAGTTCTGTCCTCTGGAGCAAAAAAGAAGTCTATTTTTACTACATGACAGCTCTTCAGATATTTGAGAATAGCTATATCGTTTCATCTACTTTCCTCCAAGCAAAACCTATCAAGCTCTTTAAACTCTTCTTATGGGAATTGGTTTCCAGACCTGTCACTATCCTTGTCTCTCTTCTCTGCAAATACACCAGTTTGTCAGTGTCACTTTGAACTGGGCAGAGTACTCCAGATATGAGCTAACCAGTACAATACAGAGTAGAACCATTGCCTCTTTTGGTGAGGATTGTATTCATCTTCGTATTGCCCCAGATTGGATTAAACTTTTTAGCAACTGCCTTTCAATATTGGCTTATGTAATGCTTATTTCTCACCTATATCCTTTTATATGGATGGCTGTGGAGCCCATGTCACCCATTTTGGGTTTTGTCTATGGGAACATGAGTACAGGGCCAACCATGACTAAGAACTCAAAATATGAGGAGGTTGTAGCAGGTATACCATTCTTAGATCTGTAGCAATGGTTTGAGGCAGAAAATAAAATAAATTCAATGATTTATTCCCCCAGAAATGCCAACATGCAAGTTAGATTACTTCAAATGTAGCATAATTATTGATTTTATCCTTTAAAAAGTCAAAATATTCATGCTACTATTAAATTTTCATGGGCAAACCCATTATTTAATGCTCTACATCTTAAAATATGTTACTTTTAAATGTTTACTAAATGCTAGGTTGTGCATTTCTACAATTATTAAAGATCTGCTTAATTTCTATCCATTTCTTCCTGCTTTCATGTTCTGGGATGACACAATCATTGTCTTAGGTTGCAGGATTATTCTTCTAAGTAATCATGCATGCAAAACTGAATGGACAAATGGAGCCTTCTCTTTGGAAGTAACCATTCATACTTTGGAGGTCATGGGGGGGGGGGGGGGGTGCTATGAGGGCTTAAAAAATTTAATCCCATGTTTTCAGCCACATTTTGATGCCCAAAATATGATCAATGTTGCAACACTGTATAAGTATTTTGTGGAAATACCACTTTCAGTCCTGAACACTGAAACAGATTTAAAAGAACATTGTTCTCCAGGGTCTTTGACAAGGTTGCCAGGTGAAAAACAGAACAGGTTTTAATAGTTTTAAAACCTGTGAAGCCACATATTTTTATTACAGCCTTTCTTTCTAAAGCAAAGGACCTTGTAGCCCTTTAGATATCCCACTATCCCTAGCAAGAATAGCCAATGAGGAAGGATGGTGGGAGCTGAAGACCAGCAATACCTGGATGGTCACATTTTCACCTTCCCTGATTTTGATCATGCATAGGCCTCTGACCTGTATCAATATTTTTTTAACACAATGTGGTTTATAGAGGGAAAAAACCCTGGCTTCCAAGATTTTATTTCTAAGCCAAAAGAGAGAGACGATAGTGGGTAATTGCTGCGAAAGCACTCCAGATGTGCCATCATATGCTTCTGTATAGCAGCTTCTCACATGATTCAACCCATTCCTGAATAAAGCTAGCATAGCACACCATTTGCATATGTACCCAGGGCCAATAATAAGAGGAAATTTTAATTCTACAAATGAATGGTGTTTGCAACTTGGTTTGAAAGAGGCAACACAATCCTGTATTGGAAAGGATGTGTAAAGCCATACAAAAAGCAACATGGCATGAAAGAGGGGGGGGGGGGGGAAGCAGGATAATTTGCCAATACCATCTGAACTTTTAGGGTACTGTTTAAAGTGAGTATCTATCTGAATTCTATAAATCCTTTTTTAAAACATGAACACTTAGAATGCACATATGACTATTCAACTGTGCCTTTGGGGAAAGCATATATGGAATGTATATGTATCTAAATGCCTCACACACAAGCCATATCACAATGGTAACTATGAAATCTAGTAGTGACAAATGTCATTGATCTACTGCAATAAATAAATAAATAAATATATTTAGAAGTCTAAAGGATCACTGTTGGACTTAGATATGTTGCAATTCTAAGCCCGAGGAATGAGCTACAGAACAAACAACACAGACCAAGCCTTTTGTGATTCATTTCAAAACTGCTTTAGGAGGCGAAAGAGAGATTAGCCTGCTTTTGTTTTGCTCTTCAGTAATAAAAATTGCTTATTCTCCAATGGGCTTTGATGAGCCCATATTTTTGTGATACTATCAGAACGGAGACTATAAAACAGATGTGGAGTTGCTTCTTCTTTCAACCATTAGACTGGCTCATGTTTCAATTAAAAGCTAAATTATTACATTCTTTAGTTCATGCCGTTTCTGATAGAATAGTACAATTATATGTTAATTTTTCTAAGATCAACTTTATTTATCTGCAGGAAGCCATTCTAAAGATTGTTGTATATTTTTTCTCCACTTCTGAAATGTTATCACATTTAATTGCCTGATCTTATTTGGGTTGCAATCATACTCATTAATTAGCAGGAAGGTGAGGGACAGCATCATATCTAACTATCTGTTATGGCTGCTTTAATGAGGAAAATACCTGCCATCATTTTAAAGCCATCCTGGATGCTTCACAAATACAGCTTGCTATAGCATTCTCATTTAGACTGTGAACATCAAAGGAAATTGATGTCAGGTGTGAACAGAAGCTGTTGCATATATCTATTGGAGAAGCTGAATGGTATGTCTGGCTGGGAAAGATGAAGGGCAGCTCAAAACATTAACAAAACTACAGGTAATTAGTGTAAACTTTCAAGGGTAAGGTATGCTGGAGGAATAAAAATGTTGTTTATAGCTATTCCCTGTTGTGCGGCTATAGCTAAGGGTCTGTCAATGTTTTCATTTATAAAGCCCTATTTTTATGAGATGGTGAATTAATAATAAAAAATGGCTTGGGGCTAACCTTTGACAATTTAGAGGGAAAAATGTTTTGTTTTTGTTTTCCTGCATTCTAGGGCTATATGAATAATAGGGGCCTACGTGGTTTGAGTGTTTGACTTTTTCAAGCCCAGATCTCATTTATCTCTGTTTGTGGGTAGGTGCTGGTGCCCCCCCCCCCCCCCAATGCGCACTGTGGACAAAATTTAGTTTTAAAGGACATGCTTACAAATTAGCAGGTTTTTTTAAAATAAAAAAACAGGAAGTGAGAGACCATAAGTGAAGTGCCTTTCTTTATAAAGAGTTGTGCAGAAAATGGAGTCTGCCTCTGGAAATCTATTTTCATACATGCGCATCTTGTGAAGTGATGTGTCTCTGAGGAGGGATGGATCAACAGACATATATTTTCCCCACCATCCTAGAATTATCTACAAATGCTCCATTCAGAAGTGGTTTGCCATGCTTTTGGAATAACACAAAAGATGCAATGTAAATATCTAAATCCTCCCATGTGATCCATACCATAATGCTAACTGTGAGACCTAATGGTGGTAAATGGAATTGATCTGTTTCAATAAACTGACACCTACATAATTCTGGAAAGCTAAAGGATCACTGCTCGCCTTACATATGTTGCAATTCAAAGTCCAAGAAATGAGCTATAGAGCAAGCAAGAGATGTCAGGTGCCTATGATACCTGGCATCCCTTGGCAATTCTACATCCAAGTATTAGGCCACTTAGCTTCCAAGATCAAACAGAATCTAGTGACTTCATAGTGACTGAATGAAAATTGAATAGATCATACAAAGAAAGCTCAACGATCCTGTAGCGCCCATGTTATGGAACTTCAGAAGTCAGCCTTTGAATGAAATTATTTATTTACATTATTTCTACCCCGCTCTTCTCAACCCCCCGAGGGGGGACTCAGAGCAGCTTGACAAAAGGCAGCAATTCGATGCCGATACACAATATAAAACCATAAATATTCAGCATTAAAATACAGTTAACATTGAACACATAATACACATTCAATTGAGTTAAAACAGTGTTCCGTCCACAACATAAGCATTGAGCCATATCCATCAACTTGCCAGTCCAATTCTAATCCAAAGTGCTGCATTGTGCTAATGTGCAAAAGCCTGGTCCCATAACCATGATTTCACTTTTCTTCTGAATGCTAGGAGGGATGGGGTTGATCGTATTTCGCTTGGAAGCGCATTCCACAAATGGGGAGCCACTGCCAAGAAGGCCCTATCTCTCATCCCCACCAACCACATTTGAGAAGTTGGCAGGAGCGAGAGCAGGGCCTCCCCGGATGATCTTAAATTATGAGGTGGGACATAGAAGCAGATGCGTTTGGACAAGTAAGCTGGGCCAGAACTGTATAGAGCTTTAAAGGTCAAAACCAGCACTTTGAATTGAGCCCGGAAGTGCATCGGCAGCCAGTGGAGCTGACACAACAGGGGGGTGGTATGCTCCCTGTGTGTAGCTCCAGTTAGTAATCTGGCTGCCCCCGATTGGACTAGTTGCAATAATCGAACTGTCTTAAAAGGCAACGCCACGTAGAGTGTGTCGAAGTAATCTATTCGGGATGTGACCAGAGCGTGGATGACTGTAGCCAGATCAAACTTCCCAAGGTATTTCATTTGAAATTGTTCAAATGAAGCAATAATCACATATACTTTCTCCTTACAGTTTGGGGCATATGGTTTATAGTTCCTATGAGCTATTAGAATCACAGATCTTTAGATTGATCACTCTCTTTCCAGCAACCTCACAGGAATATCATGAAGACGTGGAAGAGGGAAGCAATGCCTGCTTCCTGTATTTGTTGAAGGAAAAATTAGATATAAATGTATCACAACTAAAGCTTGTGCACCTGCTGTGCCCATACCTTGGGAAGCCTGACTTGGCCACGGTGGTCCACATTCTGGTTACATCCCATATAGACTACTGCAATGCTCTCTACGTGGGGTTGCCTCTGAAGACTGCTCAGAAGCTGCAATTAGTCCAATGCTTGGCAGCAAGTTTACTAACGGGAACGGGCTACAGGAAGCGCACAACTCCCTTGTTCTGCCAGCTCCACTAGCTGCCAATTAGCTTCCGAGTACAATTCAAAGGGCTGGCTTTAACCTACAAAACCCTATACAGTTCTCGCCCAGTTTACCTGTCCGAACGTATTCTCCCCTATGAACCATCAAGGCTATTAAGATCTTGGGGGGAGGGGTGCTCTCAGTCCCTCCACTTTTGCAATCGCGTCTGGCGGGAATGAGAGGGCCTTCTCTGTGGTGGCTCCTTGGCTATGGAACTCTCTCCTGATTGAGATCAGATATGCTCCTCCCTCCTGTCCTTTAGGAGGCTAGTGAAATCCTGGCTATAGAATAAAGCATTCCCAGAATAATGGCTGAGGCCACCCACAGAACAAAGTTATTGATCACACATACGGACTGAGTTGGACATGATTTTATCTTGGCGATTTGGCTTATTTGTAATTTTATTCTATATGTATTTTAATCTTTTGTTGTTGTATGATGTTTTTAGATTGTATTATTGCATTGAATCCTTGCTGTGAGCCAGTCTGAATCCCTCTACGGAGGTCAAGAAGATTGGGATATAAAAGTTTTAAATAATAATAATATCCAATATATACATAAAATATACAAAACATACACATGACTATACAGTATGTAGATGTTTGTGACATCTCTAACAATGTTGTAGTTGTTTATTCGTTCAGTTGCTTCTGACCATCCCATGCCAGAGCTCCCTGCGAGCCTTGGCCACCACAGCTTCTTCAAGGGCAAGCCAGTCACTTCAAGGATACCATCCATCCATCCATCCATCTTGCCCTTGGTCGGCCACTCTTTCTTTGCCCTTCCATTTTCCCTAGCATCATTATCTTCTCGAAGCTTTCCTGTCTTCTCATTATGTGGCCAAAGTACTTCATCTTTGCCTCTAATATCATTCCCTCAGGTGAGCTGTCAGGCTTTATTTCCTGGAGTATGGACTAATTTGGTCTTCTTGCTATCCAAGGCACTCTCAGAAAATTCTCTAACAATACTTTTTTTAAAAAAAAATCACATTATTTTTCAATATCCTGCCACCTGAACTTCTATCTATTTCCATTCTAAACTCTTAGTTCTGATCATCACAGTAGATGATTAACTAGGCACATTTTTTTGTTATAACACAGAATTAGAGAAATAGGAAAGAATGTAGTGAAGAGGATTAAAATTTCCATTATCTGAGATTTAGATGGCATCTGACCCCAGAAAATTATCTCTCTCATATCTATCTATCTATCTATCTGTCTATCTATCTATCTATCTATCTATCTATCTATCTATCTATCTATCTGAGAGAAGCTCATAATAAGTACTGGAAATGTGACCTCCAAGAAGGACTATACTACTCTATGTGGTAGACGTGCAAAAAAAAAAGGTTTGGAAACTGATTCATGGGGTAATCTAAGAAATGCTCTAGACAGAACTTCTATTATTTATTCTAATGGATAACCAAATAAAAACACAACATGAACAGCATTGTTGTAGGTTTTTTCAGGCTATATGGCCATGGTTTAGACTCTAGAGGCATTATCTCCTGATGTTTCACCTGCATCTATGGCAAGCATCCTCAGAGGTTGTGAGGATGCTTGCCATAGATGCAGGCGAAATGTCAGGAGAGAATGCCTCTAGACAATAGCCATATAGCCCGAAAAAACCTACAACAACACAGTGATTACGGCCATGAAAGCCTTCGACAATACATACAACATGAACAAATATTTCAAATATTACAACAGCAGCTACACTACTATATGCCCAAATGTGGCAAAATACAGATAAAGAGGTTGGAGTTAACATTAAATGATGAATTGATTTTTTTGCTAAAAGATAAGGCATTTAATAAATTTTCAGAAGAATAAGAACCTTTTCATCAATTTTCACATCAGCGAGAAAAATATATAATGCTGGCAGGTTTAGAGACATAAATTGTTGAAATCTTTTATTCTTTATGTAAATACAAGTAGATGTAAAGAGCTTGTCACATATTAGATGGAAGAAAATTGTAAAACTATATGTAAACCAATGAAAGGAAAGCAGGAAATCATTTTTAATTATTTATGTATGTATGTTTGTGTTCTAGATTTGTGTTTAGTCATGATATAGGTGTATATTTGTGAGATAGTTTGTTTAGTTAAGCATTGCTAGGAAACTTTGTTTAAGTATGTATATGTTTAATTGTTTATGTATATTTCTATGTGTTAAATATTAAAGTAAAAATATATACCTAAAAACCCTTTAAATTAATGTCTACATGAGCCAAAAAATGTCCTCACCTCCAGTGAATCAGAGGTAATCCGGTATTGGCACACCTAAAAGAAATATAATTATTTTGTCAGCCAGAAGCAGCTCTTCAGTAGAACATTGGTGCTGATGTTATTTCTGGTGATTGATTGCATAGCTGGGCATAGCTGCTATAATCTCACAAGAAGTGACATCATCAGCAAGAGTCTACCCAGGAGTTGCTTTGAGCTGTCACTATGTATTGAATGGTGACAGTACTCTCCCTAGAAGAACAGGTTTCCAAGTGGGCTTTGGGGCACTTCCATACTGATTGTGTGGAGTACCCAGGCTGCAGGGCCGTAGCCAGGATTTTGGTTCGGGGGCTGAGTTTGGTTCGGGGCTGAGACTGGGTGGAAGAGGGTTTACCCTAGGAAATCTTTTGTATTGTTATCCCAATAACCCCATGAAGGTGGGATATAATGAGCATGGTGATCAGATCATGATATGAATAAACATAACAGTTTAAATAATGTACCAGTAAGGCCTTCTCGCGGACCACCCTGAGAATTTCGGGGCTGAAGCCCCTTAGCCCCCTGGCTACATGCCTGCCAGGCTGTATCCATGGAGCTCCATAGTAGACTACTCTGGGGTATTTCTCTTGGTAGTGCAATCTTTGCTACTCTGGGTTTTTGGGGCTTCAGCCAATTAGTTGGCCAATTAGGCCAACTGTCAAGAAAGTTTAGTAACCACCATTCTAAAAAGTCACAAGACACCAGCTTTCAAGACCAAAGCCCCATGCTAGTGTGTTTAGTGTCCAAAGCCAACACACTGTCTTAAGTGTATTTGGTCTTGCAATCTGGTGCCTTGATAATTTAATAATAATAATTTATTTATTTATTTATAGGCTACCCGATCTCCCCTGAGGAGACCCAGGGAAGTTTCCAGACCAAAAATAAAAGGCAAATGTTCAATGGCTTGATAAAAAGACAACCACATAAATCAAACAGTACAAAATTAAATCATTTTAAATTAATAGTTACTAAGAAATAAAATTAATAATTAAATAAACATAGTTATCTAGACAAACACATGAACACCATAAAAAAACCAAAACAACAAAAATAGCAGCTTGTGAGATCAAGGTACAATTGTCAACATCCAAGTAAGGTTGTCATTACAGTGTCTTCATCCTCATCCTCTCCATAAGCTAAAATGCATACGTGCATTTTCAGCAGCTTTTTAAAAGGAAATGAGGAAAGGGGGCATTTTTATTTCTTTGGGGAAGCAATCATGGAGAAGGTATTGGGTTTCATCCCTGACTGCACAAGTCTCCAGTCCTCAATGAGGAGAGTTAGCATAGATAGGTTAGAGTGAGGGATTCCTTCACCCATTTCCTATAGCAAGCTTACCTCAAGAAAGGGTTCAGAAGGGGGGTTGTTTCCATTCACCTTGCATGTCAAACTCAACCCCTTTGACTGCTATGAATGTGAACCTTTAGTAAAGGGTAACTTCCTGTTTACAAGGCTTTTGTCCTATTGTTTAAACTGGCCATGCGGTCATCTCCATTTTGGCCAGTCCTGCTTCTGCTTCTTTAGAGAGAGGAAGCATCTTGCCTTTGTCTGAGGCAAGATGTAATAGATAGTAACTTTTGTTATTTTCCCTTTTTCTTTTCCCTTAGTGGATAGCTTAGTAAAGCTAGTTAGCTCCAAGTAACCTTTCCTATCCTGATTAGATTTCTCTATTTACAATAAATATTTTTGTTTTGATCCCATGACTTGTGGATCTGCAATCCTGTTCAATCCTCTTAAATGGAACTCAATCCTGGCTCACTGCATGTAAGTTTCTGTTGCATATGAATCTTGCATTCTGCACTCTGCTATATTTCTGGTGGAATCACCTCCAAGGAGGGTTATTTTGAGCCTAACAGCTCTTGATTCCCAACAGAAGACCCTCTCTCTCCTTCCCACCAGCCGTGCTTGAGACATGGGTGGGGCCGAGGAGAAGGGCCTCCTCCACTGATTGCAGTGCCTGAAGTGATTTATATACAGAAATGTGGTTTCTCAGATATGTCCAAACTGTTTAAGTGCTGGTAATGACCAGCACTTTGTATTTAGCCCGAAAGCAGATTGGCAGCCAATGGAGCTGCCACATCATGGGAGTGGTTCTCTCCCTATGTGGAACTCCTGTTAGCAACCTGGCTGCCAATCTCTGGACCAACTGAAGCTTTTGAACTATCTTCAAAGGCAGCCCCACATAGAGAGTGTTGCAGTAATCCAAATGGGAGGTGACTAAGACGTGGACTACCATGGCCAATCTGGTGTTCCAAGTTATGGGCGCAGATAGAGCAAAAGTTTAAATTGTGTGAAGGCACCCCTGGCCACCACCAACACCTTGGATCCAGGGTCAGTAATGAGTCCATGATCACCCCCAAACTGCGAACATGCATCATCAGGGGTAGTGTAATCCTCTCCCTTGTTCTGCCTTATGACTGACCAGGAGTACCTCTGACTTGTCTGGATTTACTTCAAGTTGTTGACCCTCATCCAGTCCATTATTGTTGACAGGCACTGGTTTAGGACCAGGATAGCATTCTTGGCTTTAGGTGGAAAGGAGTAATAGAAATATTACTAGTTAACAAAGATAAGTAAACACACACACACACACACATGCTTCACAAATGCACCGGGTCTGTGGCTCAGCTGGCTGGGAGTCAGCTGCATAAGATCTCTACTGACCAGGAAGTCATGAGTTTGAGGCCTGCCCAGGTCGGGGTGAGCTCTCGACCAAATTGTGTAGCTTGTTGTCGACCTTTGCAATCCAAAATACAGTTGCGTCTGTCAAGTAGGAAATTTAGGTACCACTTTGTGGGGAGGCTAATTTAACTGATTTATGAGGCCATAAAATCTCCAGGAAGTATGAAAAAAGGAAGGAATGCGACAGCTCCCCCTGGTGGCCAGAAGCTAGAATGTTACATTGCCTCTGAGTGTCTGTCTATATATGTTGTATGTCTATGGCATTGAATGTTTGCATGTATATGTGCATTGTGATTCGCCCTGAGTCACCTGCGGGGTGAGAAGGGTGAAATATAAATGATATAAATGAAATAAATAAATAAATCCACATAGCTCATTCATCTTTACTGGCTCCACACTGCTCACTCATCTAAATCAGCTAATGGGATTTTCTTCACCCAATACTAAGGGCCCTTCCAGACAGGCCTCATATCCCAGGATTTTATCCCAGGTTTTCTGTTTATCCCAGATTATCTGAAAGTGCTGATTCATATAATCCAGTTTAAAATGGAAAACCTGGGATCAGATTCTGGGATATAGAGCCTGTCTGGAAAGGCCCTGTGACATGAACATTTTAGTCAGCAGTAAATTTTTATTATTATATTTATGTTCATGTTCATATTCATATTCATATTTATATCACACTTTATCTCCCTCAAATGGGACTCAAAGTGGATTAGTATAAAAGCATTAGCATAACCATTTAAAATAAACAAATACACAAAAATTAAAACAGCATTAAATATTAACAGTAAAAAAATGGTTGAAAACCATTACAACAAATTCAAAGTTAAAAAACCACAGCACCCCCTGAATTGATCATAAACACATTCATTTTTTAAAGGATTTTAGCCTTCCGCCAGAAGGACAGCAGGGAGAGGGCCATTCTGGCTTCCTTGGAAAGAAGGGAGTTCCAGAGTTGAGGGGCAGCCACTGAGAAGGAAGGCCCGCTCTCCCGTTCCCACCAACTGAGCTTGAGATGGAGGTGAGAATGAGAGAAGGGCCTCTCCTAAAGATCTCAGGGCCTGGGCAGGTTCGTACAAGGGGATGCGGTCAACCAAATTGTCTGGACCAGGACTGTCTAGGGCTTTAAAGGTCATAACTAGCACTTAGAATTTTGCCCAGGAACAGATTGGCAGCCAGTGGAGCTGCTTCAACAGGGGGATTGTCCACTCCCTGTAGCCAGCCCCAGTGAGCAACCTGGCTGCAGAAACTTTGGACCAGTTGAAATTTCTGAGCACTAATGTAACTAAGGCATTATTCTAGCAGCAAAGAGCAAGACCCTTTTCTATTAGTGGTGTAGAAGATAAAATCTGAGCCTGCATGTGACCACTCTTTGTGCTGTAGTCTTCCATCTCTACCTGAAAGCAATGAATCTTACTATCATTTTCAAAGCAGATCATGTTTTTGATGTCATTTTGTTAACTAATAAAATAACTATTCTTGCTGAGCTATTTTGTCAAATTATTTTTTGACAGTCAATAGCAGCAATAACAGTATCAACTATAGGGATACTTTTGCTAGAGCTGTACTGTAATGCTGACATTGGTTTCAGCATAATTCAGGGTAAAAAAAACCCAACAATGCAATAATGAAGACATTTCAAGGACACCATTTGTATGGAATAATATTCAACCTATGGGTCAGTCAGCTTTTTTGATGCAGAGCTACCACAGATTCATGCAGATAGATAGCTGAGACAAACACATGAAAAGCCATAAGGAGGGCTTGTCTTTTGTTTAACTTCAGAGAATAAAAAAGCTCAATGCACAAGCAGTGAAAGATTTTCTTTCAGTCTCTGCCTGGTATATCACTAATTTGTCACTCAGAGAGGAAATTCTAACACAGTAATTTGTTACTGCCATGTTAAGATTAATATTCCTGTTATTCAATAAACCATCTTTGACATATGTGTTCCTAGGTCAGGTAAATTCATATAGGTTTCCAATATTAAATCCATATGTCATTCTAGTTTTGTACTATTATGTACACATCATCCTTTATCAACCCCAGGTTTTTAACTTTTTGAATGCTATGGTACAATTAAAAAAGCAATGACTGTGTTATGAAGTATTCATTTTATGAGTTCATATGTTTGTTTTAATAATCCAGCATAAATGTGAAAAGAAAAGCAGATTCAATATCATAGATGGCTAATACATTTTCAAAGGTTGCTTCAGACATGGAAATAATACAGTTGCATTAACCACTCTAATTTTCTGAGCAGTGAGAAGCTCCATGAACTGTGATATCCTTTAAATGAAGAAGGAAGCATTGAATTGGTAATGGTTTCAAGCAAAATATTTGCTTTATTGATGGTTATGACAGCAGAACAGGAGCAAAAACTGCAATCCTGACATCCTGTATCATATTCCCAAAGAGAAACCATACTCATTTTTGGTACTTCAGCTTCGACTATTCCAATCTAGAAAGTGTGGTCTGCATGTGTGCGCATGCTCATGCATGCACGCTTGTTTCAATCTGCCCACTGACTCAGTCCTGCTATGTGTAGATGTGATATTTTCTGCAAGCTCACACTTTTTTGTTCAAACACAGACATTTCTTGACTTTCCTAACATCTAAGTGTGATATGCTCTCAGTAGCAGGATATGCATGAACCATGCTGAACTATTAATTGGTGATCTGTAGATATGTGTCAACAAACCATAAAGAGTTTGGAGGTTGTTTGTTATGGAGGTTGCTGTCTGCATCATCAGAAATAGACGTGGGTATGCATGTATGCAAATCCACACACTTAAGGGCAATAAGGACAAGCCACACACTTAAGGCTATGGTTAAAAGATCTGTGTGGCAATACTCCATCAATGGATACATACACAATTTAGTCAATGGCTGGATGCACTGAAATAATATTAAAAAATTGAAAAATGCACACAGCATTGCACATGTATTGTTGAACAAATTCCCCTAAACGTACATTTTATAGACTTTCTCCATTTAAAATTAGACATGGGAAAAGCAGTAGGTCTGAAGAAAGTTGAGCCTTTAGCATAAGCATATGCTATATAGTGTATTTCTTCATTTGTATTACTAACAAGACAAAGGACAAAAATAACAAAAAAAATGGATTTTTGTATGTGTTGGAATGGGCTCAGTGACATTAGTAACATAGGAATGCCATGGGTTAGCCTTCTCTCACATGTTGCAGAACATGGAGTTTGGCCAAGGACATTGCCCCCAAGCATTTTTTTTCTGGCCCATTAAACATTCACAGACTTTGCCAAGAGTCCTAATGAGACTGAGCAGCTTCTGTGTATAGTAGATCATCTCATATAGAACACCTATGAATTAATCGATCTGATTAAATCCACAAAACATGCACTTGTCTTTCTATATTATCATAGCCATTTAAATTTTGCTCCTGTCTGTTAAATTTGATCAAATTAGATCACATTTCACCAAGCATAATTGTATATTTTGTATGTGGGAAGGCAAAACAGGGTACTGCATTTAAACAAAGTTTAACATGTGTGTTAAACTTGATTCTGAAGTGCTTTGTAAATACAAAAATGATGGGATTTTGTGGATTATGGAGATTTTTTTTATAAAAATGGGGAGAAGGAAAAACTAATCATATATTTGATTTATCAAACACAAAACAAGATTCAAGATAGTTCACAACAAGAAGTACAGCATAGATTTTTTTAAAAGACAAAACACTATCATTTTAATATACATGTAATGCATGATGTTAGAACAAAACAGCTATCTTTTAACCTTTATATTAGATGGTGGTCAGCTTTGCTTGATATTTTTTCATTATTATCGGGAACCCAATGATTTTTCTAAATTTCTATGGTGATATCTTATATTGACATCACCATAGAAATTTGTTTAGGATGCCTTGCATACCACACCACAAGAGCTAGAATCAGAAATTTTGGATTACGAACTTGGAAAGGATTCATGTAAACTGAAATATTTGAGGAACTACTGTGGTTTTTTTTATAAGATCCAACTGGTTTTGAGTCTTTTTTTTTTTGGTTTTGAGTCCTTTCTAGAATTGAAGATCAAGGTGCACTTGCTTGTGGTAACCTCAAGGTTGGACTTTTGCAATGTGCTGTACATTGGGTTACCTCTCCAATTTGGTAACTCAAATTAGTTCAAAACGTGGTAGCCATATCTGTAACAAGAACATCTAGGAGTGAGCATATTACACCCATATTAAAGTCACTGCACTGGTTTAACAGTTAGGAAATCACCCTGATATTGTATTTCGGAAAGCCGACAAGGGAGGAGCGACCATGGTTCTTAATAAACTGGACTATATAACAGAGGCCTATTCGCAACTAAACAATACCCGAGTGTACCAACCCCTCCCGCAGGACCCCACCAGAAGATACTCTCGCATTATTCAGGATATAATTCACCATGCAGAAATTTCTGGCTATATTGAACCCAAATTGGCCAAATTCCTATTCAATTCTTCACCCCGCCCCCGTTCTACCATATCCCCAAAATTCACAAGGCCCATAGGCCCCCCCATGGCAGGCCAATATTTTCTGCCAACAACAGTCTTTTAGAACCAATCTGCAAATATCTAGATTCCTTACTACAGCCCCATGTAGTCAAAACCAAATCATATATAAAAGATACGACCCATTTCATAAATATCGTAGAAAATAGGCGTATGACAGCAGGGGGCTGGATTGTCACTGCTGATGTAGAATCGTTATATACGAACATTCCCATTGGGGAGTCCAGAAACATAGTGGAAAATATTTTTGAATCACGCCCTAAACCCCATCATCCCTCGTCGCATTTCCTCCTTGAATTGTTCGATTGCACAACGGATTATAACTATTTTTCATTTGAAGATAATTACTTTTTGCAGTGTTCCGGTGTATCTATGGGGGCAGCCACTGCCTCAAGTATCGCCAACCTCTTTATGAATGACCTTGAAACCCGTCATCTAGAACCCAGCCCATTAAACACCATGGCACAGTTTATTTTAGGGTACCACAGCTTTACAGATGACGTTTTCCTAATTTTGGACAAATCAGTTCATCTTGACATGTTTAAATTATGGATGAACTCCTGGCATAGGAACATAAAGTTCTCGTTCACTATAAGTAAAACTTCGGTAAATTTTTTGGATTTGAACGCTTTTCTCCATGAGGGTTGCTTAAAAGTGAGAAACTATCGAAAGTCCTCAGACAGAAATTCCCTTTTGCATTTTAGCAGGTTCCATTCTTTCTCTTTGAAAAGAAGTTTGCCTTACTCGCAGCTTATTCGCCTAAAAAGGAATTTGTCCTTCACGGACCACTATGAACAGGATGCTAACATCCTTACTCATAATTTGACACAAAGAGGGTATCCCAAATCCATTATCACCTCAGCCAAAAGAAAAGCAGATTCCATGCCTAGGAATAGAATACTCCACACTGAACCCAAACCCATACCCAATAGAATAGTTTGGCCCCTAACCCTGACTCAGCACTCAAGACAGATACAAAACAACGCGAGTACTTGATCCACAGTAACCATGTTATTCGCCCTAGAACCCACACTTTGCGCCCAGGCACCAAAAGGTGCAGTAATTGTGCGGTTTGCCCACTCATCTCCTCTGCTACTACTATTCAAAATAACCATACAGGGAGAATTTTACATCTTAGAGATGAGGTAGTATGCACCTCCTCGGGAGTAATCTATGCTATTCAATGTGGCTGTGGGTGTAATCGCTACTATACAGGAATGACCTCCAGGTGCTTGAAAACCCAGATTATGGAACATCTTTCCAGAATTAGGTGTGGCTCCTTAGATTCAGAGTTTTACCAGCATTGTGCAGAAAAGAAGGTGGATCCCCTTACACTGAGTCACTGGGCTTGAAAAGGTCTGTTTCCCTCCCCATTGTGACCAACAAAACATTTTGTTAAAAGCTGAAAAAATGGATTTTATTACTGTCCTGTGAGACCCCGTTCGGGCTAAATGAAGCTTTAACAGTCCAAACCCTATTATTATAAACGTAGCTTTAACAGTTCAAACCCTATTAGTGTAAACACATTCACCTGGTTCCCTTTATTACTATTTAAGGTTGCTAGCCTGTAACCCGGTGCTGCTTCTAGCCTGGGAGGACACTCGCATTATTGATGTGATTGAAGCACTAAAACGTGGTATGTTATACTTGATCTTTGAATTTAGTCCTTGAATTTTAGCACTGTATGACTTCAGTTTGTATGTTTAGCACTCTCCTGACTGCATTATGCTTATTGTATGCTATTCCATACTTAGAACCCCCCGTCAAAGATTTTAAGCGACAATTGGTCCACTACAAACCTGGGGAGGAGCGGTCAGAAGTTAAAAGCGCCCTGAGGAAGTGTTTGTAACGCAAAACGGCCATCTTGGCATCGTCAGCTCACCTCTAGCCATAGGGGCCTGCCTAAATGGCGTTGTGACTCTCTTCCGTCCATCAAGGCTCCCCCAAGGACTTTGTCTTCAGTCCGTGAGTTATTTGGCTCCGGACCACACACAGGGTTATTCGGACTCTGTTTGTGCGTCGCATCAGCGCTCACCTGCGTGTTTGGGCGTATTACCCTTTGCCATTGCATTGGACTTAGTATCACCATTTGGTTGTTATATTTGCATTACATTGCATTTTATGTTGCATGCTATTTAGAGCATTGTACTGATATGATATTGCCTTGCATCATAACACTGTTATAATTCACAATATAGATTTTGATACTTTTGCTATATTATTGCATTGCGATTGTTTATTGGTGACGCGCTCAGATCTGGTCCTTTATCTTTTCGGTTTAGCATTGTGTATTACTATTGATCCCTGTAAGCATATTGCGCGTTGAGTATTGGATACTTTGTCCAACCAGCTAGAACCTGAGTGGTGACTGTCACCCAGAGGACTTTTTCATTGGCTGCCCCAAGACTGTGAATGACCTGCTGGAAGAGCTTCAACAGATGAATAATCTGTCAGAATTTAAAATGCAATTGAAGACCCATCTCTTCTAGCAAGGCTACACATTCAACTTTCAATTATAAGTTTTGATTTACATTTCATTGCTACTATATGTCAATGTTGCATCTGTGTTTGAAGCAAGACTTTTGTATTTTTGTGTTTTTTTCCATGTAATTTATTGTACATATGTTACGTTCAAATGTTTTTGACTATGTTTTACCCTGCCTCGAGCCATCAGGAGAGAGGTGAGTAAAATTTTTATATTATTATTATTATTGCATTCAGCCATATTTGTGCTCCTGAACTGTGGTCATATCTGTGGTCATACCTACAGTTCCTCACATTTAACAATTATATGGTAGGTAAACACAATATACTTGCTCATAATGGGAACAGCAATACCTATTGCATTTAGCTACCGCAGATGTGGCAGAAATGTTGTTTATGATACCAACTAATCAAAATTCACAAATTGCTGTTGAAAACAGAACAGGAAAAATTTGAGATCTAAAACAATCAAAAGTGAGAGAATGTGAAATTAGTTGTCAGACTCCAGGACTATGACCTACTCAGAATACTATTGAAATTTTTCACCTGTATTTATGCCAGATTAGGGGTTTACACCAGACTTCCCTCAAACATGTATAATTTGATATGAGATAAATAGCATGTACATTACAGACACCTAAGAATCTTCTATATTTTACATGTTTCAGATACATAACAAAATACATGTTTCACATGTATGGTAGATTGGGTTTGTTCTCCATCTCCCATATAGAACCATAGGCCTTATAAGTAAGTGTACAGGACCTTAGATGTAGGGTGAGTTTCACAAATTGTATCCTAAATAAGCTAAAACTAAATATGGAAGAAAGTGAAAGTGACAGATTTGTCCCTCTCTGGAATAGATTTATTATTGATCCTTGCAACTGGCAGGTAAGCCTGATCTGTAACTGCAACAAACCTGGACTTCTTCTCTTGAATGATTAACAAAGCATATCTTCTGCTTTTCAGCTTCCCCTTTCCAGATTTCATTTGAACCCTACCATGAAGAACACAAATGTAGAGGGTCAATATATAGGTATTGCTATCATCAAATATGGCAGGATTACTCATAGAGCTGGAAAGGCTATCTAGTCCAAGCCACTACCACGCAGAAGGATACATCTAAAGCTCTCCTGGAATTAGCCATCCCACCCTTGTTTAAGACATTTAAACAAGAATATTCACTACCCTCTGAGGCAGTGTATTCCACTGATGAGACACTTTATCACACCAAATGGCTACACATTCGCAACACATTTGAGACTTATATGCAACACTGTCAAAAAATTCTTATTTCATTCATTCCAGGTCTTCAACATCCTCCATTACTCGAATATAAACGTACAGCCAACATCAAAGAAATGTTAATTCACACAAACCGTAAAATTAAAACATTCTTAAACATTACCAATCCTGGGACAAAAGCATGTGGACATTGTGGGATTTGTTCCCAAATAAACACATCTAAGTCCATCACAAATAACACAACTTCCAGGACCTACACACTGAGCGACGAGATCACGTGCTCCCATTCTGGAATTATTTACTGTATCCAACATTTGTGTGGCTATCACTATATTGAGCAACAATACACAAGTGGGGATCTGTGTGCGTAACTAGGGTTAGACACTGGTCAAATTGTAGTGAATATATAGGTCAAAATCTATACTCTAATGTAATTCATACCAAGACAAATATTCACTAAGGTATCTATTTATCTGACATCATATAAACAATATCATTCAAAAGCCCAAATGGCTGTAAACTGAAATAATAAATGTAAGCAATGTCGCTGCTATTCCAATGTATATTCGCTTCCCAGCACCAGAGTACAACATGGAATAGGATACAAGTAAGATACAAGTATTAAAGACACTCAGTACGATCCCATGGGGAGAAAGCAAAAAGTAAACATATTCCCCAATGGGTTGCTTTCTCAGTGAAACGCTTAAATGATGGATTGTGATCCGTCCCCAATGGGGGGCCAAATGAACAGCTGCCGTTGAAAAACAAGCCAATATATTTGTAATCCGACCCCGATGGGTAAGTAAGCAGTGATGTAACAAGCTGCAAATAGCTTCGTGGAACGTCCCCGGTGAGGGGGGGCAAAGGGGTTGCCTGCTGAAGCCACACGGTAGAGTAATAATCCGACCCGGATGGGAAGGTTGAATTGTAATCCGTCCCCGATGGGCAGGCAAGCAAAATGCCGCTGGTTGGAGATCAACACAAATCGTGGTCCATATGGATCCAGTGGGGCATGGCAGGCGTGACGGCAGCCAAGCCGTAGTAAACAGAGTAAAAGGGGGATGGCTGAAAGTGCATCAACGAAAATGAAAAGAAGCCTCCAAACGGTGCTAGGGTGCGAGGGTTCCTTCCTGGGGAGGATGCCAGGGGGGAAAGGAATGACAGCCAAGCCGCAGTAACTCAAGGAGGCTACACCGAAGGTAATCCGCCAGGGGCCATCCGAGCTGCTGAGAACCTCTGTGAAGAGGGCCGACGCGGGAGTAAATGCCCAGGAATTCCTTTGCGTTTCAACCTTTCGGTCTTTCTCAAGGTCGGGTAGTTATCACAATCAAACTGATAATCATATATATACAGGCGGCGGCTTTACATAAGTCTGCAATAACAAAATGAAGAAGATAGAACAATATGCCAAAACACGGGATATAAGCAAATATAACATGAGTAACATATATAATCATGCAAAGTGAACTAGCATGGAATTACCTCAAGTCAATGGCTCAATGGAGAGACGCTGGCAGTGTCAGAATAACCAGAGCAAAGTGAATCATGATGGGAATAATTTTATAGGGCACCATTCACGTTAGCAATGCAGATATCCCTAATTTCTCATTGAGGCCATGGGGCGTCTCTGTGCGGTAATTGATAATTAGGCGTGTTTCTGCTCTAATAAGGGCAGCATTTAGGTCCCCATGAGGGGAGGTGGAGATTTTCTCAATCCCAAAGAACTTAAGGGAGACAGGGCTATGTGAGAGTCTCTTGCAGTGAACGTAAAAAGGAGAATCTTCTGAAGAATTCTCGATCTGTGTTCACAAAAACTAACTTTGATTTTTCTTTTTCACCTATGTAAATTAGTCCACGGGGACACCGGATTTCATATACCAGGGACTCAGAATTGCATATAAATGATTCCTTGAATTTAAAGGTGCAGTTACGTCCCGGGCTGAAAACGTCCTTCTCAGTGTATACAAAGGTGCATTGAGCGCAATTGCCGCAGGGATGCGTTTTCGCTGTGAGGGAGCTTGTTTTCTTTACATCTTTGATCTCTAAGTGTACCAAAACATCCTGCAGGTTTCTGGTGCGTTTATAGGCTATTATAGGAGCCTGATGAAGTCCCGGGATGTCTGTAAGTAAAGACCAATATTTGTTGACAGTTTGGACGATGAGATTCGAGTGCTTGGTGAGGGTGAGGGGCCACACGGTCCTGTCCAAATTGGATTTGGGCTTCTTGGTGAACAGGGTCTCTTGTGGGATGTGGCCGGCTCTTCTTCTAGCATCCAGGATGACCTGAGTAAGATGTTCAGATTCATGATGATAATATGTGATCTTAGAGGAATTTCTTTTAAATCGTAGAAATTGGGCAAAGGGTAGGTTCCTTTTCAAGGCATGGCTGTGAAAGCTTTTGTAGTGGAGAAGAGCATTTTTGTCTGTTTTCTTATAAGTTTTCACTCTAAACTGTCCCTGATCCCTGTACTCCATGACGGCGGCATGACACTGGCAGGCGGAGATCGCCACATGGAGTGGCGAGCGCCCATGCGCACACAATCAGAAGCCCCATGCACAGCTGCCTCCTCCTTTTGGGGCTTCTGCCTCCTCCTTTTGGGGCTTCTGCCGCCTCCTTTTGGGACAGAGCCGGGGGTCGCTGGTTGCTGCAGCGGCCGCACCGGGAGCTTACCTTCCTCTAAGCTCCCGGTGCGGCCACTGCAGCAACCAGCGACATGGCGGAGGGCGCCTCACCACTGCTGCGCTTGCCCGGCGTCCTGCGTGGCCCGCCCCTTTTCGGCGGGGCTGGGTGACGTCAGGCGTGGCACTGGCCTGATGTTACCCAGCCTCGCCGAAAAGGGGTGGGCCACGCAGGATGCCGGGCAAGCGCGGCAGGGCAGGAGTGGCAAGGTGCCCTCCGCCATGTCACTGGCTGCTGCAGCGGCCACACCGGGAGCTTAGAGGAAGGTAAGCTCCCGGTGCGGCCGCTGCAGCAGCCAGCGACATGGGGGAGGGCACCTCACCGCTCCTGCCCTGCTGCGCATGCCCGCGAGCGCCCCCGCGAGCGGCCCCGCCCCTGAATTTTTTTCAAAAAAATATTTTTTTTCAAATAGTTTTTTTAAAAAAAATCTTCCTGGGAGGTAGGCGGGCGCATCCAAGGGGCTGGCTGTTGGACAGGCCTGAGATAGGTGTTCAAGAGACACATTCTATTCTTCCCAACCTAAGTTGTTGAAACATCATGCAATTGTTTTGGAGCAACTCACATTGTTAGACCTAAGTAGAAGTGAGTCTGGCTGTTGAACTTCATTGCAGCAAAAGGGGGAAAACGGGATGTGATAATAACAGGTACATCATCACTACTATTACCCTTTAAACACTGTAAAATAGAAGAAATTAAATAAACAACATGCTCAAACAAATGAATATAAAAAGAAAATAGACTTCAGAAATAGTTTAGTAAGTGTCACTTAACAGTTAATCTTTTAATTTTAAAAAAGCTAAAGACTTTTCTTTGGGGATTTTGTGGAGGGGATAGGAAACTAAAATATGATCTTGTTAAGTGCTCTTTTTTCCAGTGGACACATTTACTCAGTCAGAATTTTAAAAATTCCACAAGCATGCCTGTTCTAAGGGGAGAACCTTTAGGTCAAGTCTTTTTGAAAGAATGCCAAATGTCTTTGTGTCCAGTTATTTATGGTTTCAGATAATTGTACAGAAAATATCAAATTTGCATAGTGTGATTATTGCTGATTATTTATCCAGCAGTCAAAATGTTTCAGTGGTTTCTAGGATGACAGATTGACAAGTACTTAAAACTCATTCATTTTATGAAATTTGCATGTAATTAGGCAATAATGAAGGGGATGTTTGTGGACAGCGGATTATACTACAATATGCTGGAAGGGATTCAAATGCTTGACAAAGTGCTAACACTTATCTTCAGTTGCAACTAAGTCTTGAATGTTTGGTTAAAAAGAATTTAGAAGAAAAATGAAATGGATAGGGACATTTTAAAATGCATCAGTAGATTAGTAACACCTTTTCTGACTGGGATTTCCTTTCATTTTTGCATTTCCAATAAATTATAAATGCCTCTTTTTCTGTAAGCACCACATTCACTGTAGCACTCTTTCGTGTGTTTTTCATTTTTTAAAAATGCTGCTATTCTTTTGGTAAAATCCCATAAAATACTATTTATCTAATTTCTGATTTAACCATATTTGTCTTTAATTTTTTTAAAAATTGCTACACTTTTATATAATATTTAGATAAGTTTTTTAACATAGAAAATCCAGTTACTAACATTCTGCCACATGCAATTTGGTCAAGAAAGTCAAGCCAAGACAGAGTAATTCTGTGGCTTAAACTCTTTATAACAGGAAAAGTGTGGGCACACACTTGAAATTGGATATTTTTTGCCATTGCAGTTTCCACAGGAGAAGTAATGTATCTCTATGCACACTACCCCAAGTATCTTTGCTGCTTTTGTATCTGTACTGTAAATAGAATTCTTTTGCTTGTATGGAAACCAATGAAGAAGAGAATGATCAATGTAAGAGTAAAGTGCTTGTAATTTTTAGCATCAATATTTTGTTAAATAAGAGAAGGGTGGGGTATAAATATAGGAAATAATAAAAATAAATATTTAGTAAAGATGCTCTGTCAAGTGATGGAATATGTTTATTTGTTACCAACCACATTTTTTAAAAATATGTTAAGTCATAGAAGAAATGCCTAGTTAATTTGAAAGTCTTATTTCTAAGACACACATCTCTGAAAAAAATCTCAATATGCAAGGAAAACGAAGTTTATCAAAATTAATTTGTGCATTTGTGTTTACTAGTTAAACTCTCAGCCAAAGGATGTGCTTGAACTCTGTCACATCTCCATGGTTTCATATCCTCAAAAGATACTTTACTGCCCAATATAATCTCTGATCATGTATTTTGTGATAGATTTCTTATATTGACTTTAGCACAATAATAGACTGATCAAATATGTGGTAGGTTTGTTAATAAGCTTAATTTTTAATGGTCTGAATTCATAAGTAACCTAGGCCCCTTCTATACTGCCATTTAAAATCCAGATTATCTGCTTTGAACTGGATTATATGGCAGTGTAGACTCTCATAATCCAGTTCAAAGCAGATAATCTGTATTATCAGTTTTGATGATCTTGATTACATGGCAGTGTAGAAGGGGCCCTGGAGTTATGCATTCATGACTGTTTCGTTGTCACAAATCCTTACTCTAAAATAGATCAGGGCTTCTTAAACTTTTTCCAGCCAATAAAAATTTTCATGACTTCTTTGGAGAAAACTTTAGGTGACCCCAGGCATATAAAATAGATATAAAAATAAAACATTTGCTGATCATAAATTTGCATTTGCAAGGCTTGCTAAACAGGCTGATTTCCTTTTTTATGAAGTACAACTGAAGCAGCTTCTATAAACGCTGCACATTGTTGCTAACACATTTGTGTAAATTTCTAGGTGGCATTCAGAATCCTTTAACTGTTGCTGAAATTTTTGTGACCCCAATATTGAGCTAAGAGGACCCCATTTGATATCAGGTCCCAACATTTAAGAAACAGTGGTGTAGATCATGAAGGTATTCCTTAGTCTAGACTTCAAACAACCCCAGTCCCTACTGCTCTCTGCAACAAGCATCAGTTTCCCTGTCAATCAGAGAGCAATTGTCTGACAGTCCCAGCCCTCCTTTTATGGGCAATCCTAGACACACAGGGAGGGGACTAAAAGAGGGATACTGTTTCTGCATGCCCCACTGGAGATAGCATATGGGAGGGGGTGGGACTGTCAGTTGATTCTTGATTGACAGAGGAAGAAACCCCCATCAATCACATCGGCAGCTTCCCAATAAGTGAGGATGGAGATTTATTTATTTCGTATCAAAAGCATTGCATAAATCAGTATAAAACTGATAAAAATAGGAGTGCAGGTGGCTAAATATCTTTTGACCAAAATGGGCAACAGCAATGGCATTGTCTGTAGCCTCCAACTATTCTTCCTCCATACATGAGGCAAGACATAGTGGACAAACATACAGATGCAGAGCTGTCTGTTCTGCTCCACAGCCACACAAGGTGTCTGATTCTTTTAGGTAGTGCCATTTTGTCAGGTTGTCTTTTGATCTGCCCACTCCACTTCTGAGTCTGTTCAGGGACTTCCACGTTGCCCATTCTTGATTTGCCCCTGGAGAAAGACCCTCATGGGGGGGGGGGATCCAATTGGGATTTTCTGGATTAACTGCTCAGAGGGATACCCTTGCTGTTGCTGCAGAGATGCCAAGAGGAGTGGTAGTTCTCATAAAGCTTTTCCTTGATTTGACTCTACTGGGGGAGGCTGGTAGCCATGTAGTGGATGGCTTTCATAGTGTTCAACCTTATTTCTCTCACATTTAGCAGCAACTTGCCTTCGCACATCAAGGGAGGCATTGCCAGCTAGCTTGTAGAGTTTATCAACAGGTGTAGACTTAAGACATCCTGTGATTATTCTGCATGTTTCATTCAATGCTATGTTCACCTGCTTTGTGTGGGCAGACTTATGCCAAACAGGGCAGGCATACTTGGAAATTTAGTAAGACAAGGCCAAGGCTGATGTTCTTATTAATTTTGGGTCTGCACCCCATGTACTGCCAGTAAGTTTCTTCAGAATGTTATTGCGTGCAGCTACTTTTTGCTTGGTGTTCAAGCAGTGTTTCCTGTATGTTAGTGTTCAATCTAAGGTGATACTGAGATATTTAGGATGGAAACCGTGTTCAAGCTCTTGACCTTCCCAGGTGACTTTCAATTTCCTGTTGGCTTCACAGATGCATAGGTGGAAAGCACACACTTGTGTGTTGGCAGGTTTAGGCTTCAGGTGGCTATCTTTGAAGTAGCTGGACAGATATTTCAAGGCATTAGTTGGATTAGTTGGATTTCAACTGTTTTAAAATCTTTTGCTTGTGTTGTTAGGCCAAGGTCATCAGCATATATAAAGCTCTTTGTGAGTGGTGGTTGTGCCTGATTGTTAGTAAAGATATTAAAAAGGGTTAGGGAGGCTCGCCTGGACTCCATGAGGTGCAGGGCCTTTTCAGTTCTTGCCCCAACCTTGTGGAACTCCTTACCTCCATACATTAGAGCTATACCTGATTTGCAGTCATTCTTCCAAGCTCTCAAAACTTGGCTCTTTGTCAAAGCTTGTAAACTGTGATTTATTGTTGATATGCTTGTTGTTTTATTGCTGTGTAAGTTGCTTGGAGCACTCCGGTGGAGAGCAACTCATCAAATAATAAATTGAAATGAAAATGAAGAACACTACCTTGAGGTAAACAATTCTTTTGCCTCCTCCATCTACTTTTCCTGCCTTGAAACTCCACATAGAAGGTACGGTTTTCTAGGAGAGTCTGGATAGTTTTTGTAAAATCATAGTCTCGGGTAATATGGTAGACTTTCTGCAGCATTTTCCTATGCTGCATTGTGTCATAGGCTACTGTAAGGTCAACAAAAACTGTTCCAGTAATGTAACCTTTCTCATATCCTTCCTCGGATTAAAAGGTTGGGCTGTACAGATTTTCCCTCGTCTGAAACTTGCTTGTTGTGCAATAAGCTGGGCTTCAATATCAGGTCCTAATCGATTTAGTTAATATCCTCTCATATACTTTATATACATGGCATAGGAGTGAGATAGGCCAGTAGTTCCTGGCATGGGAGGCATCTTTACCAGGTTTTGAAATGGATGGAGATGCTGGGCCAGGAGTCAATGCATATTACAGATCTACTCTGGTTATGCATTTGTAACTACCCAAGTGAATTCCAGCCATAATTCTTGGAAACTAAATGCCTAATCATGTAAAGAATCTCATTATATTTATTATAGAAAGCAGAAAAAGATTCAGCAAAAAGTACTGGCTGCAGGGCTGACAGTGATTGCAGTGGGGATGGGGACAGTTCATTTTATTGCAGATTATCTCAGAGAGGTTAGGATAAGGTGGATAAAACATGAGGTTTGTTTCCCTAAAACATTATAGTTAACTCTATCACTGCTGCTCTCTGCAAGATTTAACTCTTTAAATACTAAGCACTGTTGTACTTCCAACTGCACTTGCTGCATATAATGCAAATTTGAGTTTGGGAGACAGTGGGTAGGTAGCCACATCTGCTTGGGTGCTTGTCACACCAATCTGCTTAAAGTGACTTTATCTGACAATAACCAAGCACTTTTATTTGGCAAAATCAAATAAGAGGTGCTATCATTTTCAATAATCCATGTTTATCATTGCAAAGTCTGTCCTCATGCTCATGCTGGTGATTCCAACAATTTTTTCCCCTGTGAACATAGTCCTCTAAGTGTTACCTGAAAAATTAAAATAAATGGCATCTCCACGATGTTACAGTCTGTCACAGATGTTGAAAATCTTCCTCTGGTGTCTTTTGCAAAGAAAAGGGTAACATCTCTGTTTGGCTCTTGTGACAAACTATCCAACAGTAATCAAGAAAGGAAGCAAGACTGCAGCTTTATAGCAGAGTACATGCTTTGAATACAATTCCTTAGTTCACTTTCTAAATATGATTGGGAAAGCCTGAGACCTTAGAGAATTGAGGCCAGATGGTTTACAGTGCTAGCTTGATATACGATGGTCCAACTCAATAAAAGGCAGCTTTCAATGTCCCTGTGAAGCAAGAAGCTTCTTTTTCTTGAGGCTAAGAGATTTTAGTTAGTTGGATCAGGTGGAATGAGACTGGCTTGGACTTACCTTCACCTCCTTAGATGAAGAAGGATATGCCCTGTATTGGGTTTTTACTCTCTATATCCAATGCCAGGAATCTGAGGCCTGTGTTTGACCTTTTAACATGACTCCTACAAATCCCATTATTTTGTGGTGTATTGTTCACATGGTCTGTCAAGGTACCAGGATTACAAAACAGGTCATAATGAGCAAGTAAACTGTTCCTTTGCAGACCAATTATGATCCATAGAATGAGCTTTCTTTTCAGATTTTGAATAGCATCTTAGACTGACTAGACGGGAGGGATGGGGAAAACAATCTTTGGCTCCCTGATGGGCATTTCTCAATGAATTATATTCATAGTATTCTCAATAGCCTTATGTAATCTGAATTAATTACTAAATGTATTCCCTTCATTCTCTAATTAACTCATCCTACTGGAAGTAATTCTCCTCTTTAAAATCAGCTCATTTAGATTTCAGCATATTCTTCAGATATGGGTCTCAGGGAATAAGTTGTATCATCAGACACCTATATTTCACAAAAGAAACCTACATTTTCTAGCCTTTCCTTTACTTCAGCTATCTTGTTATGTACGTGTACCTGGAGCTATAGATACCTGAGAATTTCATTTGGTTCACACTTTGGAATTAACTGATCTATCTGCAACTTCCTGGCAAATCTAGATTTTCAAATGCCATTTAATTCAGATTCCACACTCTTCTAAATTTTGCAATACAATTCTAGGCTCAGAAAATCCTGCATCACAAGTGAAAGTACCAAGTATAAACCTTTAATTGGATTCCTGGACAGTTGTGGAAATTGGAGTTCAAACAAGACCTGGAAATTATTATTTAATATAAAATGTCTTTAGCAATGGCTATTTTAAAGATAATAAAGAAAAATATGGATAGGGAAGGGACCCAAACCCAAGACCTGGATGATCTTAGGCAAGTATCACTTTCCTTATTTATGCATTCCTAGCAGGATTGCTCAGATTGAATACAAAGGCAAAAATCAACAAAATAGCATGCCATTAAAAGCCCATGAAGGCCTTTTCTACAATTATTTCAAACAGAACTGTTTTCATTTGTTGATAAATGTATGAAGGGGTGCATCCTAGCCTGTCTAGAGAGTAAGGTCTACCTGAGAGCAATCTGGGAGCCATCATCAGGAAGACATCCTCCTGTGTTCCCAACAAACACATCTATGAAGGTGGTGGGATCATAACATGACCTCAAGTTCTTTGATGCACAGACAGATTCATATAAAAAGATGTAATCTTTCATACTACCTGGCAGTTTGACATTAAACAGCACTTTGAACTGTGCATTGATATCAATTGGTGAATTTGTGAATTTGTTGTAATAAAGAAGTTATATACATCCGGTATCCTGTCACAGTCAGTAATCTAATAAAACACAGTTCCACAAACAATGCATTATAGTAATCTAAATGGGAAATAGCTAAACCATGTGCTGCTGTGGCCAGATCAGGCATCTCTAGGTAGAGCACTGCAGATGGAGTCCTGGTTACAACATCCATCTTGGCATCTAATCTCAGGTGCAATCTAGGAATAAGACCAAAATGTGATGCTGCACCTCAACCAAACACCCACTGGATCCTTATTCCCTATTCTGCCTTTTGAGTGCCCTGGACCATCTCTGTCTTGTTTGGATTGAGCGTCAATTAATTTATCCTCTTCGAGTTCATTTTTGATAACAGTCACCTGTTTAGAAAATAATCATTATATGGGACGGAGAGATGGAGGTGTGTGTTGTATATTGGTGTCATTGAATGCCAAATCTCTAGATAACAGTAGTTTAATGTGTTGAACATCATGGGGGCAGAACTAAATACCGAGAGACCACACAGTCCAGTGACTAAAGAGTTGGTTTTTCCCCAGCATCATCTTCTAGTCTTGCCCATCAAGGAAGGAACAGAACTATTGTAAAAGTTCCCTCCATTTCATCCCAGTATGGCAGCCTGTAAGAATACCATGTTAAAATGTAGGAAGTGATTGAGCAGAAACAAAAGGGACACATTCTCTCTGTCTAATTCCTAGCATAGATCAAAGCTTTTTCCACCCTATACCCAACCTGACTGAAATAATGATAATTTATTTCATCCAGGAACCTCAAAGCCTAAGAGACCTCCATACACTCCAATATATTTCCTAAAGACAAAATATTGTAGACTGCCTAACATGACAGAATTCTGAGACAAGATTGCCAATAGAGGTATTGCAGCAGCTTCATTCAGACATGTTAAAGACTTGCATTGCTGCACACGTGACCAGGAATGCTGTGACCAGGAGGTTGTCATTTACCAGAGGATTATGTCCAGGTTCTACATGAATGAGGAAGTATCCTTTATAGCAGACATGAGAGTTACATCCAGTGGATCTATATTACCTGTAGTAGCCATTAGGCATGTAAAAAATGAAACGGAAATTAAAAGAAATCGTAAGTGATTCGTATGTAATGGGCTTTTCAAGTTTATACGGATCGCAAGGCCAATCCCGGAAGTGGACTTTCTTTTACGCACCCCCTGGGCCCAAAATTTCGTTAGATTATTAAATATTTTGTTAGATTATTAAACAGGAAAATTTCCCCCTACAAAATAGCTTTGCAGACATAACTCACAGTGAAATCGGGGCCTTTCCATGCTTGAAGCCTAATTGGAGTGGAAGGCCTCCTCCAGGAAGTGAAAAGGGAGCCGGAAACCATAGAGAGCCGAAATCGGGACTCCTAGAGGGGCTGGAGGACTGACGAAAAAAAAGCGATTTAAACACCCAGGAAGGGGTTTAGATAGAAGAACAGAATAGGAGGACATAAGAACTGCTGAGAGAAGGGCAGCAGGAGTGAAAAGAGCATGGAGAGGACAAGGAAGAGTTCAGAATCAAGAAAAGCCATAGAGTTCCAACGGAGGTCCTAGACTGCTATGGTAAAACTGAATGGGGAAAAAAAGATGGAGTGAGGAGAACTCTACAGATTAGCAAGGCCTGCACCAGAGGTAGGCCTAGGCATTTATTTAATAATATTAATAATAATAATATATTAATGCATTATATGTGTCCCTGCAAAGGAACCCTGTCCTTTAATAATATTAATAATAATAATATATTAATGCTTTATATCTCCCTGCAAGGAAACCAAGGGAAATGTTGCCCCTTGATTTGCCTGTGTTTAAAACAGTATCAGTCCTGTTTCCCTGCTTTGCCTACTTTAGAACTACTAACGAATTTCGTAAGTAATTAAGTTACATTTCCGAAATTTTTGGGAAATTTTTGTAAGTCTTTGATATACTAATCAAAAAAAATCCCCCCCCCCCATTTGATTTACGATTCACCATTTTAGGATTCTAAAACATGCCTAGTAGCCATATCAGAATATGTCCTAATGGTTTAATTTGCAAAGTGCTGGGTAAATTCTTATAGTGGGCTGTATAGGACCTCTTTGAGTGCTGAACATCTATCAGGAATAGGTATAGTGCCTGGGTATCTCCCATACAAACCAGAACAGCTGCAGCAGAAGCAGCAGTAAACACAAGAGAGTAGAGCCACTGCTCTCAAGACAATGGATCTGCCAGTCATCCTGAGAGGAAAAAAAGGTTTTTTGGGAAATTATAGAAAATCTTGGAAATGATGAGTAGGATAGGGGAAAAAGATGGAGAAAGAGTACGCTAAGGTTAAATGATGTAAAGATAACTGTAATTCATATTGGTCTTCCTCTTGAAGGAAATATGAAATTGTGGGGAGGGGCTTTGAAGCAATTTCTCTTTCAAGACCTGAGCAGATTTTATGAAGCTGTTTGGAAGTTTGTTTGTTTTTTTGTTAATATGTAGTGATTATTCATCTCTCAACTATCAAACTTAATGATGGAGAATGTTGTGCTATTCAGCGTTCCATTCATTTATTTCCTGTTACTGTATATCCTAGTTTAATTTGCTTCTAAAATGCAAAGAGGTTTAGCATATTGTTGTGTTAGTCACTCATTTCTAGGCTATTCAGCTACAGCTGGTGTTGTTTACTATAGTGTATAGTGAATGTCTCCATATAAACCTGATGAAATGAATAAGAACTATGGAAATGCACTACAGTAGGATTATGGATTTTGCTCTGTATTTGTGAAAGATTTTACTTCTGAATGAGCATATTGTTTTTTTCGATTTACTGGGCAGAGGGTGGTTCTCTTTTTAATTGCCTGTAAAATAAATTTATAGGTCCTCATCATTGGAAATATTCAGTAGGAGTTTTCATTTCAACTTTTAGTTGAAACACTACAGTTCAAACCAGTAAGTTAATCCTATTTGAAAAAAGACCCATTGACTTAATGGACGAATGGTGAATCAATACATAAATAAATTGCCCTCCCATACCCCGAATAACGAGCCGACAACAATAACGACACTGACAAGTAACTTTGGGTTCAAAACTTTGGGCAACATTTATTGTTACCTATTGAGTTCCTAACCACTAACTCAAGGGGTGTTAGGAATCAATCAACTTCAACCAAATTTGGGGGCGAACACCGAGGCTGGTCTGCCAAAACACCAGATCCAGCCACAACAGGGAAAAGGGTAAGGGGCCAACTCACCCGAGCTTGAGAATAGCCCCCTACCCTTCCAGGGACATCCGATCCACCTCACTCAACAACAGAACTCCACTGTGAGGATTTAACTAACTGGCCCTCACCCCTAAACGGGATGCCTTCAGGTGAACACCAATTAGGGAATTTCCCTAACAACCAACCGCCACAACTTGGGGGCAGGTGTCTACCTTGTCCCCAACCCCCACCAATCTTCTAACACCCCTACTAAACCTTGCTGGATGTCTAACAGAAACAAGTGGTTGCCCTCGTCAGACAAGTGAACCCCATCCCTCCGGAATATACCGTGGTTTTCCGGATGCAAAAATCTATGGGGCACATAAGAGCCGTTGGCACCATGTACCACCGACCTCATTGCCCTGTTCACCCGCTTCAGCGCCCTGACCAGGAGCCTGAGGTCGCCACCACCGGGCCAGCACATCCTCGGCACAATTGCCGACCACACGATGTGCACCGCGGGCCATGCCCGCCAGATTGCATACAGGTCAGCCCGAGCCTGCAAATACAGCACTCGGCCGGTCAGCAATCCCAAGTCATTCCCCCCTAAATGAATGACCAGAACATCGGGGGGTGGGACTCCCCTTCCTTGGAACAGCAACGGCCGAAGCCCGTCCCACCGCAGACCGCGTCTGCCCAACCACTGCACATCCAACCTGGATGCCAGGCCCAACTGACGTCCGAGGGGCGACTGGAGCGCTGCCTTCTCCGCCCAGTACACATAGCTGTGTCCGCAGATCAGGACCTTCAGCCTCCCGGCGCATCCCATCGGACCTGCAATGAAAAGAAACTGGGCAACATCAAACCGCTTACAACTGAACATTACGAACATAAACTTTGTAAGCGTCTGACCTCCACCTCCCGAGGGACCTAATTGCTTCGGTGTCATACCCCATTGCAGCTGCAGAGGACGCCGCGCCAATTCTGAAGGAGTGGGTTCCGAACTTCACCCCTTCCAAGCCCAATAATTTCAGGGCCTTTTTAGTTACTGTCCAAAACTGAAATTTAGACAGTGGCGTCCCGTCCAGATGGCAAAAAAGATAACCGGTACCCATGCCACGAACAGCCAAATATTGTGACATGGCTCGCACCGGACACAACTCGACGTCACCAGCTCTCCCCAAACGGACCAAAGAGCCCTTACCAGCCTGATCAGTTTTTGAAAATCTGACATTTAAAGCCAAAACGTCCTGATCCAAAGAAATGTCAGATAGTAAAAAGGCCCTGTGAGAGAGGTCTTCCTTTGATGAAGCCACCAACTCACTGATTCTAAAGGCCCCGAAAAATGCGGTAAGGGCGGCCGAATGGAACAAAGCCTGCTCGTAACGGGAGTCACACACCGATGACCACACCCGGCCCAAACCCTTCAAGATATCAGGGGTTAAGGGTTCCCTGGAGTCAACAGACCTGCCAATTTGTCTGGACCAACCAGCCATCAATTTGTGAAGGCGAAAATCATTGGTCGGGTCGTGCAAGCCCTGCGCCTTGAACCAATAGGCCAGCGCCGACAATTTAACTCGAATGGTACGGGCCACCAGACCCCGCCTATGATGGTATACACAAAACTGGGTGATGTGGTCATAAGGCACAGGGAAGGTCTCAGGTAAACCATAATGTTTTAACCTTTGGCGTTGTGCCATTGGCTCTTGTGAGCCGCCGCGAGCCCCCGGGAGTCGGCGGTTGAGAAGCCACAACAAATAAAATAATAAAAAATAAATAATACTCCCTGAATTCCGCAAACTCCCTGACGACCCTGAAGTACCCACGTCGGGAGCTGGGGGCTAACGCCAGAGCCATGCCGACCGCTACTTCGTCACTCCAACCCGCCAGAGATGGTCTGGCATGTTTTTCGGGAGGACCTCTGCGTCGGGCGCCAATTGCCTGAAGCGCTCCATCTGCATACGAGACAGAGCGTCGGCCAATGAATTATCGAGCCCTGCAATGTGGAATGCCCGAAACAATATGTTCGCCTCTAAACAATGAAGCGTAAACGCACGCAGCAGGCCCATTACCCTACTGGACCGTGAAGTAAGCGTGTTGATAACATACACCATGGCCATGTTATCACACCAAAAATGCACCGTGGAGTTGGCAAACCTATCTGTCCAAATATGCACTGCCACAAAAATAGGAAAGAATTCCAGAAAAGTCAGATCAGATGTAACACCCAAACTGTGCCACTCCTCCGGCCACAGCTGTGCACACCACTGACCCTCAAAAAACACTCCGAAACCGAGAGATCTGGAGGCATCCGAGGCTACCTTCAGGGCATCCTTTACTAGCAAATCCTGCCGCCAAAAGGAAATGCCATTGAAATTTGAAATGAAACTCAGCCAAATTCCCAAATCAGACTTGATGTCCTTGGTAACCCGGATACGGTGATGCGGCAGCACAGTGCCAGAAATTGCATCACACAACCTGCACAGGAAAGCCCTGCCAGGAGCCACCACTTTGCAAGCAAAGTTCAGGTGACCTATCAGCACCTGGAATTCTTTCAACGTGGCCTTTTTCTTGAGCATAAACTGCTCAATCCTGACCTTCAGGTCCGCCACCTTCCCCAGTGGCAGCCTGGAATATTGGTTCACCGTGTCCAACTCCACCCCCAGGAATGTCAGAACCGAGGCCGGCCCCTCAGTCTTTTCTTCAGCTAGGGGCACCCCCCAAGTTTTGGGTAAGGCGCTTGAACGCGCACAACAGCGACTCACAGTCACCCGACCCAAATCGGCCCACAAAAAGGAAGTCATCCAAATAATGGACCACCCCGCTAAGGCCCGCCTCGGTTCTGACCGCTCAGTCCAAAAAGGTACTAAACGTCTCGAAAGCGGCGCACGGCACAGAGCAACCCATGGGTAATGCACGATCGATGTAAAACAAGCCATCGAACCGAAAACCCAACAGATCAAAATCCTCTGGATGGACCGGGAGCAATCTAAAAGCAGATTTGATATCACACTTAGCCAATTCCGCTCCCGGCCCGTGTCGTTTGACCACGCGCACAGCCGCATCGAACGACGTGTAGTACACCGTGCACAACTCGTCTGGTATCGCGTCATTCACAGAGCTGCCCCTTGGATTGGACAGATGATGAATGAGGCGATACTCACCCGGTGCCTTTTTAGGCACAATTCCCAACGGGGAAACTCTCAAACTCACAACCGGGAGAGATTCAAACGGGCCCAACACCCGTCCCTCCCCCAACTCCTTGGCAATTTTTTGCCGCACCACATCCTCCATCCCAATTGTGGACTTTAAATTGGGAGAAAGACCTGGCGCCCTAGGACCCAGGGCTGGAATGCGAAAACCGAATGTGAACCCGGACAGCAAATAGTGTTCCGCAGCTCTGTTCGGATAGATCTTCAGCCACTGTCCTAGCGGGCCCAGCTTAACTGGGCTGGGACCCTTTTGGAAGGGGTGGCTGAGCCGAAGCCTTTTTGGGGTATCTCTCCCTGGGATTTCCCTTCCAAGGCTTCCCCCTGTTGCACTGTTTCGCTCCGTGCTGGCCACCACAAGTAGAACAGGCGTGCAGGTATCTGCACACCTTTCTGCTACACACCCCTTGGGAGGAGAACTCCCAACACACCGGTCGCTGCTTTTGGGACTGCCCCCCCCCCCCGGGGCGACCGACCGGAATGGCTGGACGCTCTTGGCGTTCTGCACCAAGTGACCGCTGTCGGCCGGCTCCCCGGGGACCGCCTTGGCGGCATTCATCACTGCCAGCCAGAGCTGCTCATGAATGAGGTCCCACCGGATCCGTGGGTCACAGGCCGCCAAGGCTCGGAAGCGCCGGTCGTACTCGAGCCAGGCCTTCCCAATGAATCTGACCTTGGCCCCATAGATGATGTTGAGATAGCGAACCAACGATTTTGCCCTGTAGGGCTGGGCATCCACCAGAATGCCCATGTATATCGTGTAGCACGCTAGCCAATTTTCCCAGTTTTGCTCAACCTTGCGTCGCTTGAGCTTCTCCTTTCCCTCTTCGTCTAAATCCTCCTTTTCTTTCTTCTCCAGCTCTTTATAGAGTAACGAGAACAGATCAACGAACTCGTTGCGGAGGATTTTTTCCAATGTTTTTGGGGCCAAGTGGGCCCCCAACACCCCATCGGTTGCGGCCGGCAGAATGGGCGCAGTCCACCGATCCGTCCCCCAAAACTGTGTCATATCCCCTGTGCGCGCTGCCTCCAAGGAGACAGCGCCCCCGGTGGCCACCGGCGCCACCACCCCCAGGGATAAAACCACCACTGCAGCCGCCCCAGGGAATACCGGGGGGGAGCCTGCCAACCCAGCTACCACCCCTCCCCCCGCCGCCGCGCTAAAACCCGGCGCTAGTGGGGAGGAAGCTCTGCACGGCGCACCCAACGCCCCCCCCAAGCCCCCAGAAACCATCCCAAGGCCAGATAGCACTAGGCTCCTTACCGTATCCTGACGGGCCGGCGACCTCCGGCGGTGTCCCGACCGGCTCTGACACCACCATCGGGACTGCCCGTACCGCGGGCGGCTCCGGTGTCCGAGCCAGTCCCGCCTCCCCAGCACGGCCCTCCGTCCCGGCCGTACGGCTCTCCGCCTCCACAGCATGACCGACCGGCTCCGGCAGCTGGCTTTGGCTCACCGGCCCACCCATGGGCGCCCCATCCGTCTCATCCGGGACCTCCACCTCCCGGCCAGCTTCTAAAACGGCAAGACGAGAGAACATTTCTTTCACGAGTCGAGCCTTGCTCACCCGACCCCCCTCCCCCGCGTCCGCGGGCCGCATGGGCCACCCCCTGCGCCTCTCGAGCCCCTCGATCCGGGCCATCATGGCTGCCAGCGTCGCGGAGGACACGGCCTCCTCGTCGGACGAGGATTCCTCAGCCGGAGGTGGACGCTTCTCCCCGGATTTCCGCGCCGGTCCCTTCCCCTTCGCGCCGGGGACATTCTTCCTGGGTTCCATCCTGCAAAAAAAGCCAACAACACCCCCATAAGCGCCCTTGTTCCGGAGTGCCCCCGTATCCAGGCCTCCGTAAATGAGCTGGAACCAACCCACTACCTACGATCAACATCCAGCCCGGCACATATCAGTACTGAAGCCGCAAGCAGCACAGATCCTCCCCCATCAAATTCCTCGGGTCGCTCCTCATGGGAATCGCCCTCTAACCTTGCTGCTGCTCTGTCATTTATATATATATTTATTTATTTGCGTGCCAAACCTATCCCGCTCTTTAAGCCACTCCTCATGGGGATTATTCTCCAAACTTGCCATTTAGGAACCCAAGCCACGCTGCGCACGACTCTGCCAGCTTCCCGCACTCTTTGCTTAAACACTTATTCGGCCTCCAAGCCTGCCCAAACGTATCAGCTGCGCGCCACTATCTCAACCCCAACCCAGGGGTCCTCCAAAGGTCAACAACCAGCTACATAAATTGGTCAAAGCTCACCCCGACCCGGGCTGGCCTCGAACTCGTGACCCTTTGGTCGGTAGAGAGCTTTGCAGCTGACCCCCGCCAGCTGCCCATTCCCAGTACAATTAAACCTGCTCCCGAGCATTACTACACCACGAGGCAGCCCCATTGGCGCCAGAACCCTCGGCCGCCCAACAATTGGCGGCCGGGCACAGCCAGCCATCCTTTCCTCCCAGGCACCTCAAACCTCCCAAGGCACCTCCAAATGGCGCCCAACCCCTCGGCCGCCCAACAAAATGGCGGCCGGGCACAGCCAGCCATCGTCCTTCCTCCCAGGGCACCTCAAAATGGCGCCCCAACCCCTCGGCCGCCAAACAAAATGGCGGCCGGGCACCGTCAGCCAATATCCTTCCCCCCACAGCACCCAACAATGGCGCCCAGCTCCTCAGCCGCCAAACAAAATGGCGGCCGGGAACAGCCAGCCATCATCCTTCCTCCCAGGCACCCCCAAAATGGCGCCCGACCCTTCGGCCGCCACACAAAATGGCAGCCGGGAAACAAAATGGCGGCCGCACACAGCCCGCCATCCCCGCTCTCACAAGCGACCCAAAAGCTTCCCCCACTGGCGCCAACCACTCTGCCGCCACACCCACTGGTGGCCCGAACAGCCAGCCATCGCCCGCACTCTAGCAGGAAGCCCCCCAAACTAGCGCCCATGCCAACGGCCGCCCAACATGGCGGCCAGGAAGCAGACGCCCCGCCTGCCTCCCTCCCTGCCACTCCGGCCCACGAGGCCAAGATGGCGGCCAAGATGGCGGCCGGCTGATAACGGCCGGCCGGGCATCCCACCTTCCTCCCCCCCAACCGTGGAGGCCCCATCCCAGGCCCCGGTAAGCAGTGAGGGGGAGGAAACAGCCGGAGCACCCCCCGGCCCCCACGCCGGCACCCTCCAAGCCAAGTAACGGGCGCCGACCTTCTTCCATGCCAGGTCCAGGGGGAGGAGGGGGCAATCCCCCCCTCCTCCCCCCCCATCGCCACAGGGAGCCCTGGGCATACCCCCCGGGAAGACCCCCGCCGCACCCGGCCACCACCGCAGCCCCCAGGCCCGGGCGGACGGCGCGCAGGGGGGGGAAGAAGGGGAGATCCAAAGGAGGAGGAGGGAGGAGGAAGCGCACCCCTTCTCCCCCCTCCCCAGACCCGGCACCGACCTGCTCAGTTGCCTCAACTCTACCCCCAGCAAATGCCGCTCCGCCGCCTCGGTTGTCTCTTCCTCTCCTTCTCGCCTCTTCCTCCTTCTTTCTTCTTTCCACGTCCTTCTTCTTCTCTCTGCTACACTTCTTCTCCCTTCGATTCTTCTTCTGTCTTTCCCATCTTCTCTTCAATCCCTGCTTCTCTTCTACTTCCTTCTTCTTTTCTTCCTTTCTACTCCTCTTCTCCCTTCTGCTCTTCTGCTCTTCTCCTCCTTTCTTCTTTTCGTCCGGTCTTCTCTCCCAGCTATCCTCTTCCCTCCAAAGGCTGCAGGCAGAGAGGGTAAAAGACACAACCTCTCTGCCGCAGAACAAGCTCGGAATGGCTTGTTGGGGCGGGGCCTCGCTGAAAGCCCCGCCCCCACGCCGAAAGGTTCCCCCAGGAACCTTTGCTCCCATCAGGGCAGGGAGGGGCAAATCCCTCTCATCCCAGCAAGCTGGGATGAAATGTCGTTGTATTGATTAATTGAGTTAAGGCTAACAATATAGTTATGGCCTACAACTTTCTTCTTTGCATTATCATTCAACAGTTACATCTTGTAACCATATTAATGTTATTGGAATTTTTAAATTAAAAATGTATTTGTTTTTTAATGAAATTTCTAGGTTAACTACTCCATACTGTTAGGAAAGGCTAGTTTCTTTGAAAGCCTGTTAGGTAATGCTATTTGTAAAAGGGCCCACTGAATAATGACCAAAGGGTACATCAACACTAAAGGTTCAGTACACTAGCGTACTATATGTATGCCTGTCCAGTCACCATTTTAACCTTCACTGTCACTTCCTCAAAGTGATGCCAGATACATATGTGTGTTTGTGTCCATTCAAAATAGCTGGGTTGGTGCAAGAGGCTGTTTTGCACCGAACTAGGACCTCAGATAGATTAGTAAGCGGAAGATTTCTCTATCACGTGTGATAGCGGTGAATAAATTATCTGTTTTTCTTTTAAAAAACAAAGGCATGAAATGCTATGTTAAGAAGACCCTCCACTTTCTGCACCAAATGAGATGAGGTCTCTAGACCATACAGCACCACACGTTGCTGTCAAATGGAGCATTTAGAACTGGTCTCCATGGGACATGGATTGCACCCTTAAGCTATGATCCCAGATGTTCTTTACATCTTTTTTTCTTTTCCAGCAAAACATTCATGGCCACTGAGAAGAAAAATGTGGGTGAGCAAACTGAAATAAAAGCACTGCATTATGTGTATAATGAGAGCCAGCATGGTATTGTGAACAATGAACTGGAGGGCTATGCAAAATATCATAAGAAGGTCATAAATTATAAGTGTTTTGTTAAATACATACATACAACCCCCAGAGCCACCCCGTCAAACACAAAACACCCACCTTTGATCAAAACACCCACCTTTGAATTTTCGTAAAGAAGTTTGTTTGATTTGTGTCTTCTCTTCCTCTCCATCCACCTCCCTCTCCCTCCTTGTGACCTCACGGTGGCAGCAGGGCTGCTCTCCCTCCCTCTCTTCTTCCCCCCACACTCTCCGTCAGCTTCCCCCTCATGATGAGCCATGCACCTGATGGAAGAGGAGGCCCAGCCGAAGGCCAAGGGGCCTCCCCTGTCAGGTGCGTGACTCGCCCAAGGTCCAAAACAAAAAGAGGGAGGAAGAGCAACCAAGGCAGGGTCTACCTGCAGCTCCCCACTGTGCCTCCTCTCCCTCCTCTGCCAGGCTCGCTGTGAGGAAGAGGCTGACAAAGAGGGAGGAGAGGGAGGGAGTCTGGCCAGAGAGTGGGGCGAGAGAGAGGGGGGGGGGCCTTCTCTTCAGCCAGATGCAGGACAGGCCCTGCTCAGGTACTCTCGCACCAGAAGCCTCCTCGCCTAACAGGTGTGCAGCTCTTCCAAGACTGGACAGTGGACAGAGAAGAGTTGGCCTTCTTTCTTCTCTAGGCCTGGGGTGAGCCACTTGCCTGAAAGGGGGGGGGCTTTGGCCTTCCATCAGGCACATGGCTCACCATGAGGGGGTGGCTGCCTCCTCCACCAGGTATAGCTTAGCTCTTGCAGGGTTTTTTTAACAACAAAAGGAAAAAATAACCAATTTCTCATCATTTCATATTAGATATGACCCGGACCCTTAGGAATTGTTCAAAACACTTTAGAATCAAAATGGGGGTTGCACAAATTCTGTAAATACAACTGAAGTGGATTTTTGGAGTCCTGCACACCCATACTGCACTGCGATTGTGGAGACTAGGAATCTAATCATTGCTTGGTCATGGGCAAGTCACACTTTCTCAGTCTCAGAAGAAGGCAAAAATCACTCTAAACAAATCTTGCCCAGAAAGCCCTGAGATAGGTTTGTGTTATAGTTGTCCTAAGTTGAGGGCACATAACAACAGCATATACATTATGTCACTGTCTACACATGCAAAGAGTCAAAATCATGGCCTTTGTTCTAAACATTACATGTCTGATCAGGTTAGACATTGTGTTATGCCTGAGGCAGTTCATTGATCACTTCTATTTTGTGAATTCCAAAGCTAAAAAAAACCTTGACAATGAAGTGTTTTTCTCTCTCTTACCCAAGCCTTCTCCTTTCCCCCCCTTCATTCTCAATCTATACAGCATTTTAGCAGCATTGGCACTAGAATGAGGTCTTGGAAAAACAATGTAATAATCTTTGGGTTGGGAAAGTACAAAACTGTATTCTACCTGAACCCCCCCTTTTTTTTTTGTTTGGCCATGTATACATGCCTACAATTGGGTAGTTAAACAGCAGTTTAACTACTTAGCCTCCAGAATCCTTTAGTAAACTGTGTAAACAGCAAAACGGAATGAATAAAAACAGCAAGCATAGTATGTTAAAAATACACTTATAAATCTGGTGATAAAAATAAAAGTCATAAGAAAAGAATAAAATACTCCTCCCTCAATGCATCATTCTTAAATGCATCATCACTAGATGTGTTTTGTTAAAAAAGCATTCCTAAATGCATTTTGTACAAATATTCATAGACACAATTTGTAAGCTATTTTCAAGTGTTCTTTAGAAGGTTCAAAAATGCTTCTATTTACTTATGTAGTGCTTACTTAATCTGTTTATTTAACTTTGTGTGCCTACTGTTTGTCCATTTACAACAGGTTGAATTACTCTTCCTTTTATGTGGAATGCGATCATATCCATATTTTTCCATGTTGTTTCTTTCACAAGAACAAATTTTCTGTTGAATAAGTAATACCAAGGAAGACATTTATATTCTTCAATGAATTATACCAGATAGTAGAGTAGAGTAGAGTGAATAGAGTATGGTAGAGTGTGAGTGCGTGCTTACATTATGTTTGGAGGGATGGATGGACCAAGAGGGATACATATACATACAGTATGTAAAATCATTTACAGTGTTTTTAGTTAATTAAAAATATTTTGTTTTTGGTTACCATTATCTGGTTTGTTTGTTTTTTACACCACAAGGCTCTGACAATCATAATCTGCCTTCAAAACTACTGTACATCAGAGCAGTCACCTATAAAGGGTTAAATATATTCAACATGTTGAACTGGAGGGTTAATTCCATACAAAAATCTGAAGTATTTGGCCTAGTGCTCAACAGCAGTTCTTTAAAAATTAAGCAAGCAAAAAAGGAGACCTATATAAATGGAGGTATTGATTGAAGTTGGAAGAAATATCCCAGCAGTATATAGGAAGCTAGTGAAGCAACATTAGTTATTATCACGTGTTTTTCTGGATACACTCTACAAAAATAATAGAAAAGAGTGAAAAAGGACCATAAGTAAGACTGGCCACTGCATTATGGAGTTCACCTGTATGGCTGTAGCAAATCACTCCATGTGGCAAAAATAAGATTGTCAACACATGAAATTCAGTATTTTAGTCAAGGAAAAAATGTGAATTTTGTATATCCGTGCTGTTTCCTTTTCCCTTGGATTTTAACATATGCTGGCTACACAGAAAGGCATGCCATGCCCTGCCCCACATAGCACTTATATTTCCTCCCTACACATTAATTTTTAGCATTTTCCTACTCCTGGGGTAATAAGACTAGGAGATGAACTATTTCCTTTCTCCATTCTCTTTGTAAGCTGCATTTGGGGAGGGTTCAGCAGCTGTTTCTTGATTTGGGAATCATTATGATTCTAGTCACAAAAAAAATCAAGTTACCCTGCTTTTTAAAGAAGGAAGGGGGGGGAGAAATAATGCATTATTAAAGTGATTTGCATGCGTTTCTGTTGGGTTTAATGGTTGGATAGTGCTAAACATTTCTTCCACTTTATTTGGATACCTGGGATTGTGTGTGCGTGTGTTTAAAATGGCTTCAATCTCTTAATCTCTTTTCCAATGAAACACATGCTTTATTCATTTGTTCCAGCTCCTTTTTTTCTACCGATTTGTCATTTACATAACACTAAGCAACCAGTCCTGTGACTATCTTAAACTACAAATATGCTTCTATAGATTTTTTTTTCTTTTTGACACAGGGGACTTCATGGAGAAATCCTCAGCTGCAGATTCATTACAGTTTCTGTTTAGCTAGCCATTTCCAAGTGGAACATTGATATTTTATTTGGCTGGCTATAACTCCTAGTACAAGAGAACAGTTGTATTTTTTCATCTGCCTATTGGAAAGTATTTTTCTTGCTTATTTTTCCTGACTGTGCATGTGTGTGAAAAAAATACATATGTATGTTTTAAATTTAAGAATATTTTTTGCAGTTGCCTTCTAATGTGTTTCATTGTAAAAAAAATTGGAACATTCACTGGATTTATTCAATGTACATTTACTATTTTCAGCACAAAGTTCCAGATGGGGGACAATTTTTTGTCATTCATTTTTAAATTCGCAGATTTCTTTAGCTTAAAACTCCCTCTATTGTGTTACTCCTTTATTCCACTCAATTTATCCATCTTATATTGTAGTCAATGCAATTACTTTTGTTTGGCCAACATAATATTTCACCTGACTTTTGTTTTCCTCTTCAATCAGTTTTTCAACTGAACATTTTCAGTGTTATTTAATTATTCCCAAATATAGGTAATATTAAAGTTGCATTGCATAATATCCATATGTTTTACTTAGTTTTGTTTTGGGAATTAATTGCCCTTTTTCTACAGCATGAACATATGTCCAGTGATATTTTAACAGTCATTATTCAGTTAATAAAAATTTAGCTGTATTTAAATGTTGAGAAAATTTCCCTGGTAATTTTAGACAGAACCATGTTTTAGCTTGTATTTAACTAATGTTGGCTCTACACTGCAGAAATAATGCAGTCTGATACAACTTTAATTGCCATGGCTCAATACTATAAAATCACAAGAGCTGTAGTTTATTGAGGCACCAGCACTCGTTGGCTGAGGAGGTTAAAGACCTTTTTAAAATCATTTTAAATTAAATTTTTAGCAGAAAACATAAACAAATAGTGAAAAAAGCAATACGCATCTAAACACACAGAGACTTCATTGACCACAGCAGCATTTACTTCTGAGTAACCACACCTACATTTTCACTGCACAGAGTAGACAGATAAAATTTCTGGAATTCTACCCGTGTCCTATGAGTTTTGACTTTCATTACAACATATTATTTCTTATGCATTGGTTGTACAATAAATCAAATTTTAAAACCTTCTTACAATTTTAATATCTAGTTTTATAAACAACTTCTAGATTTTTATGTATTGAGATTGACTCATGAATTATACTATGTAACAAAATTTGAAAAATGTTCTGTTCCTGGTTTGAAGGTGTTATTGTGCAATACCTACTTTGAAAGTAGTTGCTATACTCCAGAAACTCAGTTTTTGGCTGTCACAAACAACGTTGAATTGGTTTCAATGATATATTCATTGAAAAGTTATAACAAAATATGTTTTTATGCTAGAACCAACTAGGAATGATATTTATAACCCAGGAACAAAAATTGCTTTACATAGTGTTATTGTCTGAAAAGTATATATAAAGCCGTATCATTGGCCTTAAATACTGTAAAGGCACCAGATCCCATTAGAACTTGAACACTAAATGGACTCAGCCCTGATTAGATTGGATGGGAGACCACCAATGAATACTAAGAACCTCATCTTATGAGTGGAAGAATAGCGGAGAAAAGTGGAGGGAACTGTCTTACTTTGTTAACTACCATCGAGGTTCATCCTCGAGGATGGCCAGCCATTCCATGTCCTTTCCCCGTTTTTTCTTGTCTTCTGCTGCGAATGGACGGCAGGCCGGATACCGTACCCGATTGCTTCCATCTGTGCCTCGAAGCCGTGACTGGTTGGCTGCGGGCCAGCCGGCTGAAGGTGAATCCGTCGAAGACGGAGATCCTATGGCCTGGTCGGCCTGGCCGGGATGAGTGCCGGTTGCCTACTCTGGACGGCGAGCAATTAAGCACGTCGTCAATTGTTAAGAGCTTGGGTGTTCAGTTCGACTCCTGCTGACCATGGAGACCCAGGTCTCCGCGGTCAGCAGGGTGGCGTTCTACCACCTACGCTCAGGCTAGGCGACTGGCCCCCTACCTGTCCAGGAATGACCTGGCTACGGTGATCCAAGCGACGGTCATCTCGAGACTAGACTACTGTAACGCCCTCTACGTTGGCCTTCCCTTGGCGACGATTCGGAAACTCAAGCTAGTGCAGAATGCCGCTGCTCGCCTGCTGGCAGGAGTGCCGGTGAGGCAGCACATTACGCCCATCCTCCAGCAACTGCACTGGCTGCCAATTGAGTACCGAATCACCTTCAAGGTGCTGGTGTTGACCTTTAAGGCCTTGTACGGTCTAGGGCCTGCGTACCTCTTGGACCGCCTTGCCCCATACGATCCCCGAGATCACTCCGCTCAGCAGAGCAAAACCTGCTGGAGATTCCACCGATCCGCCTCTGCCGCCTATCATCAACTAGGCAGCGCTCCTTCTCAGTAGCAGCTCCAACGGCCTGGAATGCCCTGCCGGAGGAGGCTAGAGCCATACGGGAGCTCGCCCCCTTCCGCAGGGCCTGTAAGACCTTCCTTTTCAAGCAGGCCTTTGGTTGACATATAACGCCTCTTGCTTTCAATCGATTTATGACTCTGTGTTACCGTTTTTTGTCACTTAGTGTAATTTTAACAATGTTTTAATGATGTTTTTAGTATCATTTTTGTTATTTTTATGGTTATAGCATTGTTTTATTTTGTTCGTGAGTCGGCATGAGTGTTGCCTGCCGATCACTATGTATGTCTTGTAACCCGCCACGAGCCCTCGGGAAGAGGCGGAATACAAATGCAAATAATAAATAAATAAAATAAATTTGGGGTTGGGTAGTACCTGACTCAACAACAACAATTTTATTGATTAGCCAGAAGCCATATCAAATACACACAGAACACAGACACATTGCAATGATTCTAAAAACAATCTGAGGAGAATTCTAGACCATTACATCAATTAAACCCCTGTTTTGCCCAGCAGGGGGGGATTCTAAGGGAGGTGGTAACAATTCACAGGTCCTCATCTCCAACACAATTTATTCCAATTGCATCTATGTAATCAGATCTTAGTTTCATGGCTTTACAGAGAAAACGAGCAGTAGCATCTGTTATCAGCTTGTTGGAGCCGGCCAGCAGAAGTGAGACTTTTGCTAGAGGGTCCCAATGATTTTTCCCACGAGAAATATCTCTAGCAGTTGTTTTCTCTCTATTTGATAGATTTTGCAATAGAGCAGAAGATGAGTTAGATTTTCGATCTCAGGGGCACCACAAATACAGATACGCTCTTCATAGGGATTTTTCTTGAACCTCCCATATCTCACCATTGAATCTAATTGCTCAAACCTGGCTCTAGTGAAAATTTTCCTTAGGTGGTGTAACCTTCCTTGCTGTAAGTAAGTGGTTAATTGGAAGGATTTCTTAAAACCACTCAACCATCTCAGGGAAACGGTAGAACCCAAAGAGTCTATATCGGTTTGGGCCGCAATGTCATTAATTCGTTGACGCACTTCTTTGAAGAGCTTACTTAACTCTTGACCAGATAGGTGGTCTGGGAATATTACCTGAATGCCGCACCTTCTGATGTAATCAAACAAATGGTCAGCCCTGACTCCTGAAAATACATTCTGGACTCTAGTTCCATGTGCTGCAGAAGTCTCACTGGAAGTGACCTTATGTCATGTGATGGCCTCTCTGGAATTCCATTTCTGTAGTACATGGAAATGAAGCCCAGACTGCATGTGATGAGGTGCCATGTGCTGTAGGATATATTTCTGGGTAATGAACTGTACAGATCATTTCTTGAGTATTCCTTGCCTAAGGAAATGGCATGGCGTTAATGAAATCACCATAAGTCATCACACAACTGGAAGACACACACACACACACACACACAAATCTGTAACAACTTGCAGCAAGAATCCTGATACAAGCTTCTGTACTGCAATCATATGAGGGATGTAAAGACAACTTGTGACTTTTAAACTTAATCTGTATCTCCCAGCCCTTCTTGTTTTAAGTGCTATTTAATTAGTCCCACATAAAGGAGAATTTTTGGATCAAAAGAGTAAATCTCTCTTTTGATTTGCAATTATTTTCCTCTTTTCTCATTCCAAATAATAGAAATACACAAAGTAATAAGGTATGTAAAGTAATTCACTCATGGTGTTCTTAATCTTTTAAAAAGTCTTGTGGAGATAAGCACGGTTTGATTTATTTTGACAATGGGTTGTAAAAAAATTAAGAACAATAGTCTACTAAAATGTTTTAAAAGCCTCTTGCTGTGCTCTAAAAATGATCATTTCAGGTGTTTCTCAGATTTGAAAGACAATAATATAATGCAATCTTCCCAAGTTAAAGTTATTACAAGGGCCATATTGAAAACATTGCACCACTTACTGTTGTTAGCAGTGATTTTTTTGTATTAAAACTACTGCCATTTTCTTACAAATGTAACTATTATTATGTTGCTTTTTAATTGTCAAAAAGAACTATTTTACTGTCAGAAGAACTGTGGTATCAGTTTGAGAGTAAATTAGCTTTGGATTAAACATAATGTCCAGAGGGGTCAACTAGAGGCTGTTATTCATTTAAGCTAGGTATAACTTTAAGACATCACATCTCATTTGATCTTGAAGCTAAGCAGGGTCTGACCTGGTCAGTATACAGTATATGTGAAAGACTGTCACTGAATACCAGGTGTTGTAGGTTATATTTCAGAGAAAGGAATTGGCAAAACTACCTTCAATATTTCTTGTCTAAGAAAACCCTATGCAGTTCATAGAGTTGCTAAAAATTAAAAGGTAACTTGAAGCATATATATGAAAAGAATATTCAAGAATATTTTTAAAATATTGAGAAATATGTTTCTTCACTGTTGAGAATTCTGATGAGAAAAATCTTGGACTAAAATGAAAATTTGCAGTTTTGGACTTGTTCTACACAAAATTGACAAAGTCCCTCACCAAAGGCTCCTAAATAAGCTCTTCAGCCATGGAATCAGAGGACAGGTCTTGTCCTGGATTGGAACCTGGCTAAACTGTAGGAAACAAAGGGTGGTAATAAACGGACATTTCTCTGGGTGGAAAGAGGTGAGAAGTGGCGTACCCCAAGGTTCAGTTTTGGGTCCGTTACTTTTTAATTTATTCATTAATGATCTGGATGTAGGAGTGAATTCTGAGGTAGCAAAGTTTGCAGACGACACTAAATTGTTCAGAGTAGTTAAAAATGAAACTGATTGTACAGAGCTCCAGAAAGATCTCTCGAAAGTGAGTGAATGGGCAACAAAGTGGCAAATGCATTTTAACCTAAACAAGTGTAAAGTCATGCACATCGGGGCAAAGAACCCCAACTACACCTACAAATTGATGGGGTCAAAGCTTTCCAAGACAAACCAGGAAAGTGATCTTGGGGTTTTGGTGGACAGCTCAATGAAGATGTCAACCCAGTGCGCTGCAGCAGTGAAAAAAGCAAATTCTATGCTTGGCATGATCAGGAAGGGAATCGAAAATAGGTCAGCAAATGTTGTATTACCTCTCTACAAATCGATGGTAAGGCCACATTTGGAGTACTGTGTACAATTCTGGTCTCCGCACCTGAAGAAGGATATAACGGAACTGGAAAAGGTACAGAAAAGGGCAACAAGAATGATCCAAGGGATGGAGCGGCTCCCTTATGAAACCAGGTTGCAACGCCTTGGTCTTTTCAGCCTTGAAAGACGGCGTTTAAGAGGTGACTTGATCGAAGTGTATAAAATCATGCATGGGATAGAAAAGGTGAATAAAGAAAAACTATTTTCTTTGTCACAAAACACTAGGACTAGAGGGCACTCCCTGAAGCTCCAAGGTAGGAAAATTAGGACTAATAAAGGGAAATATTTCTTCACCCAGAGGGTCATTGGGTTATGGAACTCACTTCCAGAAGAGGTTGTGACAGCTGTCAGCCTGAACAACTTCAAGGCAGGATTAGACAGATTCATGGATACCAAGTGTATCGGTAGTTACTGAAAAGGACATTCAAGTGCCACCTCGGAGTTGGTTGAGGTAGGCAGGATTTGCGTGGGTACTGGTTGTGGGGGGTCGGGAGCAGGTCAGGGTTCTGCCCTCCCTTCTGCTCGAGATCCCCGTATACAACTGGTGGGCCACTGTGTGATACAGAATGCTGGACTAGATGGGCTGAGGTCCGATTCAGCATGGCTCTTCTTATGTTCTTATGTAAAATTCACATGTGGTTGCCTTGCACAGAAAACATCATCTTCTGCATAGGAAACACCTCTAGCTGTACTTTTTCTTTTTATAATATTAAATGAATATTAAATATTTGATGAAAAGTAGACAATGCATCTAAGCACCCCACAACAACTAAGAAACAATTCTAAAATACATTTTATAGAAACATGCAGCTCAACAATTGGCTGCCCTGATAACCAATTCTCTAGAGCAATGTTCCGTCTTTAATGGGATGGCCCTTTGGTGCTGTTCATCTCCTCCTACTTCTGGTCTTCAACCAATGACATCTAGAATTTCTTTAACTTTTAGAAAATTGCTCTATCTTAAATACAAAAAAGAAGGGTGCCTTCTAGTGTCTAGGAAAGGTAGACACTTTCACAATTTAGTCTTTGTAACATGCAGACAGCCACTCTGAGAAAAGCTTACCTTAAACTTTTGTTTAATCTCAGATGCAGAGTTTAACATTGAAGGCTTGCCAATATTTGCATTTTAACTTTTCCCTTTCTGCTTCTAAGACCTTTCAACCCAAGTATACTTTGCGACTTAAACCAAAAACGAAACATGTAAATTCTTGAAATTTACATGTTGGCTGAATCTATATAAATTGGTGGGGAAAATGCCATCTTTTACAAGCAAAACACACTTATTAAAGTATTGCACTTTATGAAGGATGGTTTCTGTTAATTTGATATGTTCGTGTTATTATATTGATTAGTTGTTTTTATTAATGAATGCTGTTTGTTGATTTAATTTCTTCTGTTGTTACATAATGATTTTGTTTATTGTCTGCACTGTTATTCTGTGTAAGCCGCTCTGAGTCCTTTGGGGGAGATGGTGGCAGGATACAAATAAAGTATTATTGCTATTGTTATGGTTATTGTTATATTATTGAAAATTATTCATGTATTTATTTACAGTATTTATATACCACACTTCTCACCCCAAATGGGACTCAGAGTAGCTTGCAGAACACACATATGGAAAACATTCCATATCGATTATACAAGTAGCAAGAATAAACAACACAAGCAGAGGTAAAGGCAGTTGTTCCCATCTTATTTTTAGCATCTTGGAGGCTGTGCTCGACTCCGACTTGGGGGGGGGGCGATCACTCCATCTTCCATGCTGAGGAGATTTCCTGTGATTGATGTCCTTAAGGGCACATTTATTATCTCCCTGCGAAAAGTGGTACCTATTTTATCTACTCACATTTCTTCTTTCGACCTGCTAGGTGGGCAGGTGAGCTGGGGTTAATGGTGAGTACTTACACTGACCTGGGCTCAAACTGCTGACCTTTTGATCAGCAGGATTTTTCTGCAGCATAGCGGTTTACTTAATCTGGTTGTTTCATTTCATATGTTAATATTGATAAAAGAATGTATTGAAACATATTGAACTGCTTTTCTTGTTTGTGGCATCAGAACAGATCCCTATTTTTCCCATTAATTAATTATACTACCTACATTATAATCCCTGATTCCCTTGATATTATAATTCTTCCATCTTTTTCATGCTTTTTATAATCATCATTATCATCATCTTTATTTATAACCTGCCCTCTATCCCAATGAGGACTCAGGGCAGTTTACAAGAATAACCAAAAAAATGGCAAACATTCAATGCCAATAAACAAATAGAACAACAATCAAAGCAAAACATGATATCAAATACCTCAACATAACTTCTAAACATACCAAAATCAAGAGTTAAACTAAATAAACATAATAAATATAAGAAGTCAAAGCAATTAAAACATTATACATTAAAAGCACAATATAATATATCGCATCAGCAGCCTAAGGAAGTATTTTACAAAAAGCTGATGGTGACCTCATGAATTTCATGGAGTCCCCATGCCATGAATTTCAGGGGGTTTTCTTAGGCAATGAATACTCAGAGGAAATTTGACAATTTCCTTCCACTGAAATACGAGGACCTGCTGATAAGTCTTTGTCTTTGTGTTCTTGTTTTGTTTCTATGGTAACAAATGTTACATCACATGAAAGTCTTAAGTGTCTAATATATGTTTTCAAAATGTTGTGTTTGTAGCTTATGGCAACACTTATCTAGGCACATGGGAAAACAAAATGGCGGAGTCTAAGCCAATATGCACAGCAAATGAGAGCAGAGGAGTAATAAAATTCTTGTTCCTGCAAGAAAGGTCTGTGAAGGATATTCATGGTGATATGTCACAGACATTGGGGGATCAATGCCATTTATATTTTACAGTGAAGAACTGAGTTGCCAAATTTAAACCGGGCTGCTTCAGCACCAATGATGAGGAACGTCCTGGATGACTGAGAGTGGTTGTTGTTCCAGAGATCATTGATGCTGTGCACAACCTCATACTGGAGAATTGGCGAATTTCAGCTAAAAGAACAGCAGACATCATGGGGATTTCTCGGGAACACGTTTGTGTCATTATCCATAAACATTTGAACATGAAAAGCTCTCTGCAAAGTGGGTCCCCAAATGTTTGACAACAGATCAGGAAAGCATGTGAGTGAAAAACTTCCCGGTCCATTTGTCAGCATTTCCGGACTGATAATAACTTCCTAGAGTGACTGGTCACTATGGATGAGAGCTGGATTTATTTGTATGACCTTGAAACAAAGGAGCATTCAAAAGAGTGGAAGCACAGTGGTTCTCCTTATCCAAAGAAGTTTGGGGTGAAAAAATCAGCCACTAAGGTGATGGCATCTGTGTTCTGGGATGAGGAGGGTGTGCTGCTGAAGTTCTGAAGGCCAAAAGACCCGGCAAGCTGTCCAAAGGAATCTTGTTCTTGCAAGACAACACCTCCACTCACTGCACACTGCACAAGCAACCATGGCAAAACTGGTGGAGCTAGGCTTCCAGCTGGTTGACCACCCACCTTATTCAGCAGATCTACCTCCCTCTGACGATCATCTGTTTCCAAACCTGAAGAAACACTTCAAGGGTACCATTTCTGATGTCATGGCTGCTATGGATGACTGGTTTGAGGCATAACCAAAATCTTTCTTTTTGCAAGGCTTGCAGAACTTGGAATACTGATGTAAGAAGTGTGTTGATATCAGTGGACAGTATGTAGAATAAATGTAAAGTTTCATCTTCCTATCTTGTTTCTCTCTGGGTAAAGCCAAAGACTTATCAGCAGCCCCTGGTATAGCCTATGTAATCTGGTATTTATTGTCAGTCTTCCATTCAAGGACTAACCAGGGGTGGCCCTGTTTAGCTTCCAAAATTAAATGGGATAAGGTGCCTTGAGGATATTTAGGCCAACTCTTTAGGGCTGATTAATTTCTAAAAAGAACAAAATAAATTGCTAACAAGGTAACTAATACTTTATCATCATAGTCATGAAATCTCAAGATATAGTATCCTACAACTTATAATATTTGGTGGCATTAGGTTTTTTCCACTCATTTTATAACAGAGAATGTAATTTAATATTGGACTGCTCGTACTTGATAGCTAAATGTAATGACTTTTATTTTTATCTGGCATTCTATATATAATAGAGAATTTGTATTTCATAAGTGATCCAGGCTAATGGCTTATTAATACCTCTAATTTAATCAGTAATTTGCTAACATAAAAAGTGCCCTTTTCAAGGCATGAAAGGGACTAATAGTGAAGGCATTTCTAAGGTGCATGGAGGCCACTGCATGGATACTGCTAATGACTGTGTGATACCTTTCACTGAGAGAAAAGATAGACTTCCATGCATAATGAGACACGTCAGGTACCATCCTGTCCCCCACATTGGCCAGGCAGCAATCCATTTGATGTCCTGGCTTGGAGTGTTACATTTTAAAAGTAATTAATTGGTTGTTGATTTTAAAGAGTATTCACTGCTGTTATTTAATAAAGAGTAATACAAGACAAAGTCTAGGAGTTCTCTGGCCAGCTGTCACGGGGATGGGAGCAAAGGGACAAGCCAGGGTGACACTCCAGTAGACCTGAGAATTTTAGCCCAATTGGGCCATTTGGACTCTACCTTCATTGCTCAGAGGTGGAACATCTTCAGGGACAGTTCTGGGGATTCCTGCTCCAGACTGTCCCAGATTTTTGTGCAAATATAAATGAGCCCCCATTAGATGCTATATAGCAGAGAGAAAGAAAATTAAGGTGAGGGAAGAAGTGAAAAGGGAGGTCAGGGTGATAGGGATATAATTCAGTAAACCAATCATGTTCAGAGGTAAGTAATACTAGGTTTGTATAGATGTATAGATGTTAGATGGTGAAAAACTAATTACTGATAAAGCCTCCTTCCTGAACCCATAGGCTGAATATTTTCAGAGTCTCTTCAATGCCAACTGAGTAGTCCAAGGCTCAGCTATCCAACACATGATACAGCAACCAATGTAAAATGAACTGGACAAAGCCCTCACTCTGGAAGAGACCCTTAAGGCCATACAGCAGATGAAAAATGGCAAGGCAGCTGGATCGATGGAATCCCACCTGAAGCTTGGAAACAGGGAGGTCATGTAATCCATGCTAAATTCCACAAGCTCCTTGTGAGTTGCTGGGGAAAAGGTGAACTGCCATCAGATCTCCGAGATGCAGTTATCACCCTGTATAAGAAAAAAGGAACAAAATCCAATTGCTCAAACTATCGAGCTATAACACTGCTCTCCAATGCTGGAAAAATCCTTGCAAGGATACTCCTGAACAGATTAGTTCCTGCTATTGCAGAAGAACGTCTCCTGGAAAGTCAATGGGGCTTCAGAGTTAATAGAAGCAACACAGATATGGTATTTGCCCTTAAGACAACTGCAAGAGAAATGTAGAGAGCAGAACAAAGGACTCTATGTAACATTTGTCGACCTCACCAAAGCATTCGACACTGTGAGTAGAAGAAGTCTGTGGCAGATCCTGGAATGTCTAGGATGTCACCCCCAAATTTCTCAAAATGATTATCCTGCTACATGAGGGCCAGCACGGTGAAGTCAGATATGGCTATGCTCTCTCAGAGCCCTTTGTAATAACTAATGGAGTGAAACAAGGTTGTGTTCTTGCACCAACCCTATTTACAATCTTTTTCAGCATGATGCTCCAAAGGGCTGCGGCAGATCTCGAAGAAGAAGACGGCTTATATATACGCAATTGTACTGATGGCAGCTTGTTCAACTTAAGTCGTTTGAGGGCTCGCACTAAGACTCTAAACTATCTAGTCCGTGAGCTGCTTTCTGCTGATGCTGCTGCCCTTGTCGCCCATACAGAAGCAGCTCTGCAGTGCCTGCAGAGCTGTTTGGCCTGGAAGTCAGCCTGAAGAAAATGGAAGTTCTCTGCCAGCTCACACCACAGGAAGAACACCATCACCCCCATGTCAACATAGGCAAATCTGTGCTTAAGTCCATTCAGCAGTTCACCTACTTGGGAAGCATCATCTCTTCAGATGCCAAGATTGATAAAGAGATAGATCACAGATTAGCAAAGGCATATAGTGCATTCGGAAGGCTTCACAAAAGAGTCTGGAGTAACAAACACCTGAGGGAAAGCACAAAAATCAGTGTGTACAGAGCTATCATACTGTCTATTCTCCTATATGGGTCTGAAACATGGGTCACCTATCGCCAACACCTACAACTCCTCGAACACTTTCATCAGCTCTGTCTTCACACAATCCTAAATATACCCTGGACTGACTATGTGATGAATGTTGCTGTCCTTGAGCAAGCAGGGATCATCAGCATTGAGGCCATGCTATTGAGAACACAGCTGCGCTGTGCAGGGCATGTCTCTGGGATGGAGGACCACCACCTCCCAAAGATACTATTCTATGGTGAATTCACCACGGGTCAGCGCAAGAGAGGCCTCCCAAAAAAGAGATAAAAGGACTCCCTGAAACAGCATCTTATGCTCGGCCAGATTGATCACCAACAATGGTCCACCCTGTCCTCACATCAGGAGGCATGGAGACACACTATCCACAATGCTGCAGCCTCTTTCGAGAAGTTACGCCGAACAAGCCTCAAAGAGAAATGACAATGCAGAAAGAACCGCAACTTGGAAACAACATCACCCAAGGCGACTTTCTGCTGTGCTTTCTGCAACCGGACTTGCCTATCTCGGATTGGCCTTTTTGTTATCAACGTGCTTGTAGAAAGAGTGGGATGAGTCCTTCCTGAATCTTCATTCACGAAGAAAAGCCAAGAATACTAGGTTTGAATAGCATCTATTCATAAGTGCTCATGGAATTGCTGTATTATGATGGTGGAAATGCATGTATTCTTTGCCCTATAATCATAGAATCTTTGAGGTGGAAGAGACCTCGTGGGCCATCCAGTCCCTGAAAAAAAAATGTCATGGAATATGGCAAACTTATATTGAAATAAACTACTTCCACAGAGTTCAGAATTAATTCATTCTTAATTATTTAAATAATACTTTATTCAGAAGCCTTTTAAAGTGTAGTTCTCAATTATAGCCATATGCTATTGGAATGCATAAAGGTGTTATGTAAATAGCCATTGTCCCAGATTAACATGACACAACTCATTTTAAAATGGATCATTAGCTATCCTATAATTTCAATAATGGATAGTAGTGTTTAAAGTAAGAAAATATGGAGGAGGAGGAGAAAGAAGAAGAGAAAATAGAAGAGGAGGGGGAGGAAAAAGATGAGGAGGGAAAAAATGAGGAGGAAATTATAGATGTGGAGGTGCTAACATGGGACAGAAGGATCCTATACCAATCACAGTTCAAACTCCAGAGAGCAAAAAGGTCGGGCTAAATAAAAGCTGTCATTAGTTAAGTTTGTTTGTATCAGAGACCCTCTAGTCTTTCTGTTAACTGCCCAATAGGTCACAGAAGTTGAGGAAATCCTGTGACGGTGACAGTGGTAGTGAGAGTGGGTTTAGAAAAACACCATACTGGTGTGAGGGGCAAGTGTTACTGTGCTTCTAGTTTACAGGGATGAAATTAGCTCTGATTAGAAATTGAGACAATGAAACCTTGCAACAATACCTGGCTCTTCCCAGGAGTTTATCCAACTCAGAGATAAACCAAGAGATTGAAAGTCTCCGGAAGTTGTCAGATCTTCAGAAAGGCAGAAAAGGGATTGTTTGAAGCATCCCCTTCATGGCATTGGACTTAAATCAAAATTAGTAAAAAATTATCTGGAGATTTTAAGGGAGAAAAGGGATACTTTTGAATGGGAACGGATGAGAAGTGGACTTTCTCACTGACTACTAATGTGGGCCCATCCAGGACTTTGTTAGGAACTCTGTGAAGTATCTCAGGACAGCAGGGTGTCCCTACTTCTCAGTCATGGGGTCATCAATGACAAGAGAGTGGGGAATCCCTAGGGTGGATATCCTAGGTGTCCCCCTGGCCCCTTGTCATTGTTGTCCCCAACCATGACACACCATCTACCTGGTCTTGTGTGATCAGGCTGATCTCAATCAGAGTGCTGCCTTGCTAAGGAACCTGCTAGAGGAGCAGGAGAAAGCTCTCCTCCCATCCTCCATCATTACAGTTGGTATTACAAGATAGTTGGCCATCACAGCTGGGGAAAGCCACTACATTGGGGGGGGGGCATACAAAGACAGGGTACTGACATCCCACATCCCCAGGCTGCCCAAGTATTAATGCGGCCTTGCTTGGGTGAAGCTGGATTAGTTTTTAGCTGCCGCTGAGTTCTTCTAACTATGTACTGACTTAAAACAAAATCTTTTAGGCCAAGCTTTACCCTTTGTTTCATAGAAGTGTTTCCTTACGTAGGGCACATCTATAGTGATACTATTATTCAGTCTGGAATTGGTTTGGGAAAGGGGATTCAGTGCACAGGGGATTAGATTGACAGGTCTGAAACTGGAACTCCTCAGTAAAGTTTTTTTTGTTTTTTTCCCATTTCTGCAAGCATTTCAGAGGAATAGAAAGTAAAAAAAACCAGGGAAGTGATAGGAGTGGAGGTAAGCAATAACCACCCCCACCCCTCGGAATCAATTAGCCCTGTGCTAACCAGCCATGTCCTTGTGGCACTTTTGGCAATCTCCTTGTTCGCTCATTCTGAATCCTACAAAAAACACTTCAGCAAGAGTGGGTATTTACAATGTATGCCACATTCTGAAGACCCAATTCCACCTTGGGATCTGGGATATATTGGGATCTACTGCCCATTTGTGGGGAGGGGGGCTTTTGGGTATATATCTGTTTATTGATGTTTTATTGATTTTATGCTGTAAACCGCTCTGGGCTCCAGAGAGAGCGGTCTACCAAATCGAATTTATAAATAAATAAATAAATAAATTAAAGAACTTAACTCAGACTTTCTTGTGACTCTCTTTAATGTGATGTACATCCTTAATCCATGCTGCAGCACACATTGACAGCTTGTGTTTCATGGCTGCAGCAGTTTTGAGTTGTCTTGGAGGCTCATTCAGTGGTCAGTGTATATGAGACCCTAGTAACAAGGACTTTCACTGCACACACATAATAAGTGGGCTTTACCTGAAGCAGGTGGCAAAGTCAGAGAAAGCAGAGCTTGACAGAGCATTGGTCTAGCTCCAACTGTAAATACAATCTCCAGGCTTTGGATATTTCCATTCTTCCATTTTGTTGCTGCATCTTGAAACAACCCCCTTTGCAGAAGAGGCCCTTTTAGAAGACACCCATTAATTTAATTAGTATTGCGCACACGATTAAAGAATTGTTTACATAATTAAGATTCCAAAGTTGTTGTCTGAGGGTTATTATCCCAGGGTTGCCAAGTGGCCTCAAAACCTCAGCAAAAACAGCAACGCTTGATGGCGTAATTTTAAAAACACTGTTTCAGTTCAGAGTTCATTGTGAAAGCACAACAGTATGCAAAATTTAGAATAGCAGTAGCTGGCTGATAATGGAAAAGACCAAGAGAGATAAACTTGGAGTGGGGCTGGGATCAGTACCACTTAATTTGATATTGGAGTTATGTCTCCCTCTGAGGTGATAAGCCTCAGAGTTGGTTTGTCAGGTTCAAATTCAAGGGGTAACCTAGCAAACTTTCCCAATCAAGAAGCATGAGTGGGAATTTAAAATGCTAGAATTTATACTAAAATGCAGCAGTACATGGGATTTAGCACACTGTCTTCTAATGTGACTTTATGGTTGTGTTTTTTAAAAATAAATAAATAAATAAACTCTATTAACTATGAATCGTGAATGTAATTTCAGAATGATAATAATCTGTATCATGACACTGAAATACAAATTAGAGGTGGAGAGTCGATGCTTTATCAGGCAGAGAATGACTAACTTCTGTGTGGCTTTTCACCAGAGCTTAAGAAAGAAAGATTGCATGCCTTCAGCAGTCTTCAAAGTCAGCAAGTGGAATAGGAAATGAACTGCAGTTCAGTGACCCTCTGTGGCCTGAACAGTTGGAGCAGGTAAGCACACAGCGTCTACTTTATTCACTTTTCTTTCTTCAGCTACTGCAGTAGACAGCTTTCTTTTTATTCCTCACTTTCCCACTGTTCCTGAAAATATAATGTACATCTATAGATGTGTTATACTTTAGATACATCACACACTTACATTCATTTAGCAAGATTATGTGTGCTTTTGCTCTGTCACCTGCCTTCCATATTGTAATGTTTTCAAAGAGCCATTAGACATGAATCCTCCTACTCTACCATGGCCACCTGACTTGCGTTCTGTGAGGTGATGTTCCAAGGAGTGCATATTCTCGGGCATCCAACCTTCCTTATCTTTCATAAATGATATAAAATGGCAGGCCGGTGAGCTGTATTTGAAGAATGTTATAAAGAAAAGTTTTGGGTAAGCTCTGTAAATTAATGGAAGCTAGATTGAAACGAGGTGGTCATGTTCTGAGGTCACAAGTAGCCTTATCATTTTTATTTCTTCTGTATAGAAAAACATATTGTGGTATTTGACAGAAATAATGCATTCGCCAAATCTTTATCCTTTGTTCATATAGGCATTGAACGTTCGCCTATTATCATGTTGGAAGGCGCCCTGAATCCCCTTGGGGAGATAGGGAAAGTTACAAATAAAGTGTTTATTATGTATGTATTTATTTATTTATTATAGTAATGCATAATTATGTTCATGCAGTTTCACTGTCATATACACTTTAAAAATCAAAGAAGTACAGTTGCAACACTTTATAGTATTTTTATGTGGCAGGCACCATCATTCATATTGTGGTTCTCTTGTATTAAGGAGAAAAAGTGGACTATGGATCTTTGAATAATCAAAGCCTGGATATGGTTCTTTTCCAGGTGACATCTTTCAGAATCTCCCCGATACATTATCCAGCTAACATGAGAATGTGGAACTTTTTGTTTAAAAAGTTGCTTTCCTCAAGCTAGGTAAGGAACATCTGAAAATATTCTCAAGGCTCAAATAAAAGATTATAAAAAACCACCATCTGTATTTTATTATAGCACTGCCTCTGTCTAATATTTATTCTGTATTCAGGAATAGTCAAGTTGGATGTGCAGCAAAATAAGAGAAATTCATATTTATTAGTCCAACCACAAAGTACAAAGTACACTACCCTACCTTTTGAAGTGCACTGGCTTCTTCATCAGTCAAATATGTAAAAATAATGCAGAAGAAGAAAAGTGATCACAACCATGCACTTGTCTGAGATGTATGCTTGGATTGATGCTTAAAGTGGTCTTGATTGAAGGTCATAGTCAGTAAAGACCATACTTCCTCCTGGCTATGAAGGGACTAAGGACAGAGGCAGTAAAGTCCTAGTAATAAAATGTCTGTCTGCATTAGCAGGAACAAAGCAACTCCCTTTGAGATCTAGGCCATCTCTGTTCTGTGCAATACTGCCAACTATTTTGAATGCAGAGTACAATGTACAAAGAAGCCTTTGCACTATTACAACTGGAGGTAAGTTCTTTATGTTGAATGGTTTGGAGCAAACATTGACAACAACATTAAATATGAACTGTTTGTAGCTTTCATGGAATTTCCCCCATTCAACCAAAAGCAGACTTTGTACACCACATTGGACTGCACACCATCTCAGATAACAGGCAGTTAAGAAGTCTTTTCAATCCAACCAACCCACATAAACATCTAATTTACCAAGGAGTTCACATCTACACCTTTGTCTCATCCAAAAGAGGAAAAAAGTACTTTCTGAGCACTTAAAATGCTTGGCACCGGTTGTTTCTTCATTAATGTTAAAACTAAATACTTCAAAGACTGACATTTTTCCTTTCAGTTTTCTCCCCCCATATTATTTTTTCAGATAAGTAAAGAAATATAATTATTCCATTTGAATATGAGAGTAGTGTTGGAGGCTTGTGCTATTTTTTTAAAATACTTTTGATTTATATTTATAGTGTTGCTATTTCAATGTTAATGTTGAAAGGATGTGAATTTTAAGATATGGGTGCCAAGAATATTAAGAAAAAAATCACTCATGTTTCAGAAGCTGATTTTTTGTAAGTGGGAAAAGAAACAGCGCAAATTACAGGTTTGTCTTATTGGCACAACCATTTCGATCTTAATCCTCAGTAATTTCACAAAGGAACCCAAACCTTTATTCTTCTTACATTCTAAATATCTGATTAACAAAAGACATTACTAATATAGTACTCCAGGGAATCCAGCAAAGCAATTCCTAAATGAATAATTAAGAGGTGATTTATATATATATATATATATATATATATATATATATATATATATATTCAAATTCCGTGAATATAAATGGAAAGGAGCTGTGTCACCAAGTGGGTTGCAAGTAAAATAATTGGTTATGTTCTCTGCACTCTGAAAATAGAAACTTTACCTTTTAGAATACTGTGTTCAAGTCAACCTTATGGTAATTACTTATGTCTGTTTCTAAATCCCTTCTCAGGAGCCATCTCTGCATCTTACCTTAGGGACTGCCATGTGAATTAATTAAAGAATCAAAACCAGCTCCCAGAAGTCTTCATGTCCATCAGCCCCATCATTCCTCGCGAAGCCTGTCCATACACCTTTCTCATCACTTGCATACTAATACCTAAAGCCTTTTCGGGAACTATTAACATGCTCGGTTACTTCTGTATTTTATTTAAGCAATAGTCACTTGCATGCCTCTTCCACTGAATCCTTCATGTCTTCCAAGACTTTTCTTTGTGTTACCATCAACACCATGCTGGTATTTGGAATTGTAGACATTGAACCCGACACAGTTTTCCTGACTTGCCATCAAAGACACACCATGTGTGCATTTTTGTACATTCTTTTAGCCCCTGTTCAGATATGCAGATTTATCACATGCTGACTGAAGCATTTGAAGCAACAACTTGGAAAAAGTGTCAACAAAAGTTGGAACTTTTCTTTCATTGCTCACTGCCAGAGCCACATTCAGGTATTCAAAATAGAATAAAATTAAAATGTAAGGAGAGGGAACACAGTAGCCCAACCAACAATGTTTTCACAATCTGAAGAGAAGGACTTTTGCTATGTGATAAAATGTGTTCCATGTGGTTTGAATGCATGTGTTGATTTCAACACATCAAGAGTGGTGATAGAGGAGAAATGCATTTATTTCAACCTAGTTCTGAAGGTTTGAATATTTATTTATTTATTTACAGTATTTATATACCGCCTTTCTCACCCCTGGGGGGACTCAAAGCAGAATAGCATTAACATATTTAAATTCAGGAAAAACAAAGTAGACACATACCAATATAGCAGTACTAGGATATTAGCATAATGTACTGGAGGAATATATTGATGGTTAGGAGAATGGTTCTTATAGCCCTGTGAGATCCATCACTCATTTCCAGGAAATTGCCCAAATTGCTGAATGTTTTTAAAAATATGTATGCCTCTTTTAATGAATTTCAATATAATATGATATATTTAATTACTTATATTTTGTGATGTCAACATCAGTACTTAAATTGATTGTGGAAATTGACACAATATAATTTATTTATTTATTTATTTATTTATTTGACTTATACACTGCCACTCCCTACGGTTCGGGGTGGTTTACACAATTAAAATGAGAACACAGTATAAACAATGATTTAAACCAGTGCTGTCCAACTTCTACCGGACCTAGGGCCGGACTTCCAGTCACTGATGACCTGGGGGACCGCTCCATGCCGCTCCGCCCCGCCCCAGCCCCAGCCCCACCCCTGGCCCCGCCCCCAGCCACGCCCCCGGCCCCTCCTCCTAAAGTGTCACGCCAGCCTCAGAAGCGGCGATTTTGCTTCTGAGGCTGGTGTGACCCTTTAGGAGGAGGGCAAAGCCAAGGGGAGCCCTCCATGGCTTCGCCCCTCCCTCCTAAAGTGTCACGCCAGCCTCCTCCTCTGTTCTGCGTCTCCCTCCGGCACACCGATCAGGGCGCCGGTAGGAGAGGCAGAACAAAGGAGAAGGCAGGCCTATGGAGGAGGAAGGGAAGCGCTTGCCTTCCTCCTCTTTTAGGCCTGCCTGGTCCTCTGTTCTGCCTCTCCCACCGGCATCCCGATCAGGGTGCCGGTGGGAGAGGCAGAACGGAGGAGAAGGCTGCCTAAAGAGGAGGAAGGGAAGCGCTCGCCTTCTTCCTATTTATTTAGGCATGCCTCCTCCGTCCCTCCCTCCCCCCGATTGGTGCGCGAGGAGGAGGAAGGGAGCGGGCGGGGCTGGGTGATGTCAGGCTCGGCGCCGGCGTCACGCCTGACGTCACCCACCCCCGCCCCCCGGAGATCAATTTTTAAAATTACTTTTTGGGCAGGGTAGGCGGGGGCCGTAGGGAAGGGTCTGGGGGCTGTATACGGCCCCGGGGCCGCCAGTTGGACAGCCCTGATTTAAACAGTAAACAAGATTATTTATTACAAGCATAACTCAAAGTTCTGTTGGAAAAGAAAGGTTTTACAGGCTTTCCGGAAGGACATCAAATCCTGCATCGCCTGAGTTTCAGAAGGGAAACTCGGGGAGCTCCCCCAGAGACCAACTCGCCCCTCATCACTCGCTGTCTATGGTTGTGGAGAATAGAAGACAGCCAATTTAAGGCTGTCCCCCTCACTCCAGCCATGGCCAGGCGGTGAGTCAAAAGTTCATAATCAACAGTATCAAATGCTGCTGTGAGATCCAATAACACAAGCAGTGCCAATCCGCCCTGGTCAATCTGGCAACGAAGCTGGTCTGTAATGGAAACCAGCACTGTCTCAGTCCCGTGGCCAACACAGAAGCCGGACTGGAAGGGATTTAGTCTGACTGTGTCATTTAGGAAAGCCTGCAACTGCTCCACCGCTACCCTCTTAATTACCCTACCCAGAAAAGGTAAGTTTGAAACTGAGTGGTATTTGGAGGGAACCGAGCTATCTAAGTTCAGTTTTTTCAGCAGTGGAGTAACCACTGCCTCTTTTAAGACCTCTGGAAATACTCCTTGCTCAAGGGAGCTATTCACTATGTTCAACAGAGGACCACATAAACCCTCCTTGCAAGATTTCACTAGCCAAGAGGAGCTCGGGTCAAGGGAGCAGGTGGTAGATCTTGTTGCAGTTACAATTCTATCAACAGCCTCTGTGTCCAGCAGCTCGAACCGGTCGAGGGTGGCCCCAGCGAGTGGCCACGGAGTCTCAAGTTCTTTTACTGTATCAAGCGTGGCTGGGAGGTCATGGCGAAGGCTCGAGAACTTGTCTGCAAAATAGCTCTGGAAAACCTCAGTGGTAAGGGCCTGATCATCACTGTTTGAGACAGTAGGGACCGATGTCAAAGATTGATTACCTTGAACAATTGTGCCAGGTGTGAGCTAGCAGACACTATCAGGGAGGCATAATATAATTTTTTTGCTTCCCGGATAGCATGCTTATAAGCTTCCATAAACTGCTTATAAGCTGTTCTCGATATTTTGTCACGGAGTTCTCGCCACAAGTTCTCTAGCCGTCTCTTCTCATGTTTCATTACTTGGATTTCCTCGGTAAACCAAGGCGAGCGATTTCTACGGGATCAGAGAGGGCGTCTAAGGGTGATCTCATTTAGTGTATTGGACAATTTGGTGTTCCATGAGTCCATCTGCATCTCAATTGAGTCGCTGGCAGACTCCAGAGCAGAGCATTCAGGAACCTGCTGGGTTCATAAGTCTCCTTGGGCGAACCCAAATTGGTTCGGCACTCGTGCAGGGTGGGGGGGGCATGCACCAGTCAGATTCTAAGGGTGCAGTGATCCAACCATGGCACCTCTAAAATAGAGGATTGGGTCACTTGGATTCCTGTGCTGAAAACCAAGTCTAGTGTGTGTCCAGCCTGATGTGTGGGCCCAGTATCTCAAAGTGAGAGTCCTAGTGTCGCCATGGTCGACACTAAGTCTGCAGCTGCCGGTGAAAGAGAGCCTGCATCAGTGTGGATGTTGAAATGCCCCCAGGCCAATAAGTCTGGGGAACCTCAAGGACCACTCCGATATAGTCTCTAGTACCTGGAGTTGACTGTCTGCTGGTGCACTAGGTACACGCTAGGCATGGTTTAGAACCCAAAAATCGCGATTCTAAAATCAAATGGGGGATTTTTATTAGTATATTAAAGACTAACAAAAAAATTTGCAAAAGTTCTAAAATGTAACGTAGTATTAACAAAATTCTAAATTGGTTCTAAAGTCTGAAAAGCAGGAAACAGTTAAAAATCAAGGGGGAACATTCCCTTCACTTCTGCAGTGCAATTAAGTGGAGCTGTACACGTATACCATAACCATAAGCGGGAGGAGCAACTGGCTCGCCGCACAATGGTGAAAGTGAAGTACGATTCTCCCCCTTATTATTTCCTCTTTCCCTCCTTTCTTCCTTCTCTACCCTCTTCTTTCATTCCTTCCTTTGCTCTTTGGTTCCCCATCCCTTCTTTTCTCTTTCCTTCCTTCCCTCCCCCCTTCTCTACTTCTTCCTTTGTCTCCTTCCTTCCATTGTTCACGTTTTATTTCCCTAATAGCAATTAAACAGAAAGATATATGTATAATATATAGACTTTCTGCTGTGCTTTCTGCAACCGAACTTGCCTATCTCAGATTGGCCTCTTTAGTCATCAGCGCTTGTAAAAGCATGGGATGAGTCCTTCCTGAATCTTTGTTCGTGAAGTAATGCCGAGAGAGAGATATGTATTAATGCAGTGGTTCCTCATGTTGTGGTGACCCCCATCCATATTTTCGTTGCTACTTCATAATTTTGTTACTCTTATGAATTTTAATGCAAATATCTAATATGCAGGATGTATTTTCATTGTTACAAATTGACCAAAGTTAAAGCATAGGGATTAATCACAAAAAAACAATATGTTTGGGGAGGATGGACAACGGATGATGGGATTTGCAGTACCTTCGACCAATTCAGATCTGACTTCCACAGCTGAGACCCCATGAATGACAGACCTGGACCAAACTTGGCATGAATACTCAATATGCCCAAATGTGAACGCAGATGGAGTTTGGGGAAAATAGACCTTGACATTTGGGAGTTGTAGTTGCTGGGATTTATAGTTCACCTTCAATCAAAGAGCATTCTGAACTCCACCAATGACAGAATTGGGCCAAACTGGGATCCGGGCGGGGAAAGAGGAGGGGCGAAGGAGGCAGAGAGGGGCGGGGCCTTTCTCCTCCCTCTCGCCGCCCTGCCATTGGCGAGAGAGGAGGCCCTCACTCACCCCCCCTCGCCTCTCTCTAGCCCCGATCCATGGATGCATGGATTGGGGCTAGAGAGAGGCAGAGAGGGGCGCGGGGGCCTTTCTCCTCCTCTCTCGCCGCCCTGCCATTGGCAAGAGAGGAGGAGACCCTCGCTCACCCCCCTCGCCTCTCTCTAGCCCCGATCCATGGATGCATGGATTGGGGCTAGAGAGAGGCAGAGAGGGGCGCTGGGGCCTTTCTCCTCCACTCCTCTCGCCGCCCTGCCATTGGCGAGAGAGGAGGAGGAGGCCCTCGTTCACCCCATCCATGTTTCTTTGCCTCTGATTGGCTAAAGGAAAGGTGGAGTGAGGGTGGGGTGATGGTACCACCTGGTATCCATCAGCCAATGACAAAACACGCTTACTAAGGGCAAAGAAACCATACGAATGCTTTACGACCCAGATACAAAAATGGCACCGCAAAGTGTCGTAAAAGAAAGTCTACTTCCGGGTTCGCGACAGCGATCCGTAAAACATCAAAAGTCCCATTACATACGAATCACTAACGAATCCATTTAATTTCCGTTTCATTTTTCTCATGCCTAGTACACGCTACACCAACAGAAAGGCTACATTGATCGGGTGCTGGAACACTGGACGCTCCCCGGCCGAGACGCGCCTCACTGTCGCCAACAGCCAGGAGGGAGCTGGAGGAGCTATGGAGGGGAGGCAAGATGGCGGGCGGCCTTGGGGACGCTCAAGGAGGCCATGCCTCGCCCCCCCCCCCCCCACAGCAACCAGCCGGAGAGGACGTAAGGCGCAGGCCCTCCCGCAATCAGCGCCGGCGCCGGAAGAGAAGCCTTGAGCGACCGCCCACTCAGCTGACGTCACATCCGCCCGGCATGGACGATCGGGTGATTGACGAGCCTGAGAGGGCACAGGAGGCGCAGGAGGAGGCGTCGGCAGCTGCACCGGCCCCCCACCCTTCGGAGGGAGGCGAGATGCGGCTTGGAGGCCGCCGGAAGCGCTGCCGCCGCCGCCGCAGGCCCCGCCCATCCTCAGCGCCCACTTCCGGGGCAGAGGTGACTGCCGACCAGGAAGGCGAAGGCGCAGAACAACAGCGCCACCTAGGCGTCGGAGGTCTACCCTCTCCAGGGCCTCTCCCTGGGAAGGAGTTGATCACCGAGTGGGAGGGTGAAGAAGAGCAGCAGCGCCCATCTAGGTGCTGGAGGCCCACTGACATCATGGCCAGCACTGACACTGGCCCCCACCCTCCAACCGAGGACCCAGTTCCTGGGCCTAGGCTCCTTGGGTGAACTAAAGGCCCCAGTGGTAGGTGACCAAGAACCCACAAACTCTGACACTCAGGCCAGATGCCCAGGAACCCCCCCGATGGGTAGGAGGACCCACCTGGAACTGAGACCAGCCCCCAGACACAGACTGTCCTTAGGACAACCCTCTTTAGAGCAGCCCTCCGAATTGAGGAGGAAATCAGCAGACAACCTAGCCTCCCTTCCTCCGACGGCCCGAGCCAAGGCGGAAGGTAGAAGACACAAGTCAAGGACCTTCTGGGGAGCGGGGTTTAACAACCGGAGTTGCAAGGATGCGACCACCCCCGCAGTCCCACCTTTTCAGCTGTCCGGACCTCCTGGCCCCCGGACTGAAGGGCAACAACAGCACCCCCTTTTCAGAGGGGAGTGGGAGGCCGGACACTTAGATCATGCATCGGAAAGAGGAGTGCAGGGGCGGGCAATATGCGTGATCTCGGGTAGGGGTAATTGGGACGGTAGCCGTAGGCCTTATGAGAGAGGGCGGAGGAGCCGAAGAGAGGCTCGCCCGCCCTCTGACCTTCGAGCTATCCCCAGGCACGCAGTTGGGGAGCCCAAAAGTACCTCTCCTCCAACTCTGATACTGGCCAATACCAGGTCCGTGCGCAAACAAGTCCGGGACCATCAGGGACCTCCTCCTAGAGAGAGAGGCCGACATAGCCTGTCTCACAGAGACCTGGCTACAGGAGGCGACAATGTCATCGTGCACGAGTTAACACCACCTGGGTTTGCGGCCAGTTGTCAGATGAGGACAGAGGGCGGGGGAGGGGTGGCCATACTCAGTCGTGACAAGTTTAATTCCAGGACAATTCCGGCGGCGAACATCCCGGAATGGAGTGTGTGGGCCTAGTGTGGGATCTTGGTGAGAGTGTGGCCTTCCTGCTGGTGTACCGTGCACCCAACGCACCGGCAGGAAGTCTACCTAAGCTGCTGGAGGTGGTTGCGGAGTGGGCATTGAGGTTCCCTAAGCTTATTGTCTTGGGGGATTTCAATGTCCACGCCGACACCACCTCCCCGTCAACAGCAGCCGTGGACCTAGTGTCCACCATGGAGGCACTAGGACTCTCACCGTGTAGGACTGGCCCCACGCACCAAGCCGGGCATACATTAGATCTGATCTTCGCGGCCGGAATACAGGTGACCCTAGCCTCCGTTACGGAGGTTCCATGGTCGGATCACAGTGTCTTGGAAGTCCGCCTGAACGTGGCCCCCCCTCCCGGTAAGGGTGCCGAACCTATTTTGGTTCGCCCGAAGAGACTTATGGAACCCATTCGGTTCCTGAATGCTCTAAGGGATTGGGAACTCCCAGCGACTCGGTCGATGGGCTGGTGGAATCTTGGAATACCAATCTCGCCACTGCCCTAGACGAGATCGCCCCAGGCGCTCTCATTCCCCGTAGTAATCGCTCGCCTTGGTACACCGAGGAGCTGCGGGCGATGAAACGGAGGAGGAGACAGCTAGAGGACGTGTGGCGGAGTCTCCGTGACGAAGCCTCGAAATCGGCTTATAAGCAGTTCAAGAAGGCTTATGAGCGTGCTATCAAGGAGGCAAAAAAAGTTTACTACGCCTCTTTGATAGAGTCAGCTAGTTCACGCCCAGCTCAACTTTTTAGAACAATTCGGTCCCTGACAACAATCCCAACTGTCCCAAACGATAGGGGTTTGGCTCCAACAGCTGAGGCTTTCCAGAACTTTTTTACTGACAAGATTTCGAGTCTCCGCCGGGACATTCCAGCCACGGTTGATACAGTGAGCGAGCTCGAGACCCCGCCGCCACTCGGCGGGCCCACCTTCACCCGTTTCCAACTGCTGGACGCAGCAGCTGTCGATAAGTTACTGTCTGCGGCTAGGCCAACTACTTGCTCCCTCGACCCGTGCCCTTCCTGGCTTATTAGATCTTGCCGGGAAGGGCTACGTGGCCCCCCTGGGCACGATCATAAATAGCTCCCTTGAGCAAGGAGTCTTCCGGGGGATTGAAAGAGGCTTTGGTAAGACCGCTGCTGAAGAAGCCGAATTTAGACCCTTCGGCTCCCTCCAATTACAGGCCGGTGTCCAACCTGCCCTTCTTGGGCAAAGTAATTGAGAGGGCAGCAGCGGATCAGCTGCAGCAGTTCTTAGATGACACAGCTGGACTTGATCCCTACCAGTCCGGCTTCCGTATTGGGTATGGGACGGAGACCGTGCTTGTTGCCATTACAGACCAACCGCCGCCAGCTGGACCAGGGCGGGTCTGCCCTGCTTGTCTTGTTAGACCTGACAGCAGCGTTTGATACGGTTGATCATGCATTGTTGACCCACCGTCTAGCCGGCGCCGGAGTCGGGGGGACCGCACTTCAATGGGTGGCCTCCTTCCTCCGGGGCCGGGGACAACGTGTGGAGGGGGGCGGGGGGGTCTCCGGGAGGGCCCCACTTAATTGTGGGGTCCCCCAGGGGGCTATCCTCTCCCCCTTGTTATTCAACGTCTATATGCGCCCCCTGGCCCAGCTGGCCCGCGACTTTGGTCTGGAGTGTTATCAGTACGCGGATGACACCCAGCTTCTGCTGAGAATGGACGGCAGGCCGGATACCGTACCGTTGGTTTCCACCGATGCCTGGAAGCCGTGACTGGTTGGCTGCGTGCCAGCCGGCTGAAGGTGAACCCGTCGAAGACGGAGATCCTGTGGCCTGGTCGCCCTGGGCTGGGTGGGTGCCGGTTGCCTACCCTGGATGGCGAGCAGCTTAGCCCGTCATCATCGGTTAAGAGCTTGGGTGTTCAGCTGGACTCCCTGCTGACCATGGAGGCCCAGGTCTCCGCGGTCTGCAGGGGGTCCTTCTATCACCTGCGTCAGGCTAGGCGACTGGCACCCTACCTGTCGGGAACGACCTGGCGACGGTAATCAAGCGACGGTCATCTCGAGACTGGACTACTGTAACGCCCTCTACGTTGGCCTTCCCTTGTCGACACCGGAAACTCAAGCTAGTGCAGAATGCCGCGCACGCCTGCTGACGGGTTCGTCAGTGAGGGACCACATCACGCCTATTCTCCGGCAACTGCACTGGCTTCCTGCTCGAGTACCGAATTGTCTTCAAGGTATTGGTATTGACCTTCAAGGCACTTCACGGCCTAGGGCCTGCGTACCTGAGGGACCGCCTTACCCGTACTTGCCCCGAGATCACTGCGGTCAGACGAACAGAATTTGTTGACCATACCATCAGTCCGCTCCTGCCACCTATCCGCAACCCGGCAGAGAGCTTTCTCAGCGGCAGCTCCAGCGCTGTGGAACTCTCTGCCTGATAGAGTCCGAGCCATCTCGGAATTAATCCCGTTCAGAAAGGCATGTAAGACCGCTCTTTTTGAGCTAGCATTTACCTAAGCCTGATTGGATGACATGTTGTATACCCTTGTACACTGTTGTATATCTCCTGTACCTCGCGATACGTTGAACTCGTGTTTTTAACTGTCTTTTGTTTTAATTGTAGGGCAGCATGCCGAGACTTGGCCTGCCCAGGTGTATTTTATTGTCACCCGCCCCGAGCCTGTAGGGAGGAGCGGAATATAAAATCGAAGAATAAATAAATAAATAAATAAATAAATACATTCTCTTGGAAATCCCACACTAGGCCGGCACTCTCAATACCAGCTATGTTCAGCGCCGGAATTGTCCTGAGAGAAAAAAGATCTCGAGAGAGCATTGCCACCCTGCCACCCCACCTCTCATTCCATATCTGGTGGGTGATTGCATAACCCGGGGTTGTTAATTCTTGCAGAAAGATCTCGCTCCCCTCCTGTAACCAGGTTTCGGTAATACACAAGAGGTCTGCTCCTGAGTCATCTACTATTTCAAATGCAAAAATACCAGCTGTGAAGGAGTTAGGAATTTGTGTAGTTAGTAGGAAGCATTTTGTAGTCTATCTCCCAGCCCCTGTGATACTAAGATTTCCCTTACATAACAAAACCCTGACATAATGATATTGCATTCACAGGATAAAAATCATGCTGAGGGCACCCTCCTTCAGTGACAATGCACTGCTGGTTAATATCCACCCAGAGATTACTGGCAAAGGCTGCTGAAGCAGAAAGTCTGACACAAATCAGGTTGAACTTTGGCACTTCTAATTTTAGAAGTTTAAAACATTTTACCATCATGTTGTACATGATAAAGTGCTTCAAATTTCCATATTAGTTATCTTGTACAGAATGTATTCATCTTAAGTCTTGGGAAGACGTACAAGCAGGGCATCAGATTTTTAAAATAACTGGATTCAGTACTTTGTTTGCTTTATTCAGATTCTTGAGTTTTGCATTTGTGGAATTAGTACTGCAACCTGCACAATATATGTAGGAGAAAAACTACTATTTCACAATTCCTCAGCTGTGTCCTCATTCCTCCACCCACCCTGATTTTTAAAACTCATATTTTCCCCAGAAATTGGCTACACTTTTCAATATGAAACTAGGAAAAAATAAGTAAGATCACTTTTCTTTATGGCACAGCACCTTTGCTTCCCTGTAGGGGATTGATACTTCAAGAGTATATTTTTCAGATTTTTCAATGCCTGTAGTTGACCTATAGAAGCTTAGAATGGTGCATTTAACCCTTTACCCTCTCTCAAGATCTTTTTTCTGTTGCAATGTATGTGTGCTTTGCAGATTTCATTGCTCAAAGCTCAGGAGTTCATTTGTATTTTGGGTATTTATAAAGTGCTTGCAAAATGTAAAAAAAGAGTTCATTTCTGGCACCAAGTGTAATTGCAGATTTCTGCTCATTATTTCTGTATAGAAAATAGGGCTAAATAGCATTATAATTTTACAAAACTTTTTTCTCTCCCACACCTCTATGAAAAAAAATATTGATTTTTTTTTTACAGAGAACCATTACAAGTAACATTTTAGGTAATGGCACAATTGAACTCAAGGTGAAATGATGTTCAACTGTTGACATGCTCGTATGTAAAGCAGGATTAGACTCGGAGGAAGAAAAAGTAAAAATTATAGCAATAAAGAGCAACAATTTAAGATATGCAACATACTACTAACATAAAATAGCAAAAACTTGAAATAATTACTGAAGAAAGACAAGAAAGTTCAAAAGCAGATTTAAAACTTAGAAAACAAAAATAATTATCCCAAATGATTTACATAACTTTAATATATAACAAAGTCCAGATGTTCTATTTCTACACCTTAGCTTAGTCATCAATCAGAATTGAGAGTGCAGTCAAGAAATCAGAAGGAGACTAGGACTTGGAAGGGCATCCATGAAGAAACTAGACCATGAAAAATAAAGATACAACATTAAATTTAAGCTAGGTTTATTCATGCCATCATATTCCCAGTGTCTATGCATGGTTGTGAGGCCTGGACAGTGGACAGTGAAAATAGCTGATAGGAAGATAATAAATTCCTTTGAAATGTGGCATTAAAGTAGTGTTCTGTGGATACAATGACAGATAAAAAGACAAATAAATGGGCTTTAGAGCAAATCAATCCTGAACACTCCTTAGAAGTCTGGATGACTTAATGGAGGCTGCCATACTTTGGACACATGAAGAGACCTGAGTCACTAGAAAAGACAATAAAGCTTGGTAAGGTAGAAAATGGAAGGAAGGGAGGAAGACTGCATTCCAGATGGGTTGGGTCAATTGAGGAAACCAAATCTCTGAGTCTCAAGACCTAAGCAAGGTTGCTGAGGATAGGGGGATTTGGAAATTCTTCATTTGTGAGGTCATTATAAATCAAAGTTGACTTGATGGCAATTAGCAACAAAAAAATCTTTACAGGGTATTGTGAATAGCAAATATAGTAATATAGGGCTAGAACAATATCATATATAAGGACAGTGCCCTCACTTTTACTTTCTGTCACATAGTGATGAGGACAAGTTCCAATGCTACATGATGAAAATGTGAAGCACTAATCTAATTCTGTTAGCAACCTCAATTAAGACTTTTAGAATTCAATTTCTCTTAATGGACCCATTGCATTGCCCAATTCTGATTGTTACATCTGATCATAGGAACAGTATGTGATTGGCTGAGATCAACAGGTGAATGGGAACAACTTCTAACAAAACTGTGAGTGGAGGTAAGAATACACTGAAAGAGGTTGAGACTTTCCCCAATTGCCCCAGACCTAAGGTAATGGTCTGCTTTAGTCTACTGGAAAGCTTTGAAATTTTTCAAGGGAAAAGTCCTAATAAGAATGCTGCACCTCAAATCAAGACATTTTAACAGCATATTAATTACAATTACCCAGCTGCAGATACTGAAAAGTTGTATATATGAATATTTAGGAAGACTTCACAGAACCGTTTCATATTGTACTATTTTAATCATCCAAAGAACAATTCCCAACTTTATATAAACTATTTATTTTATGAAGACTACAAGGTATATTATGCTCTTCTTGTCTTTCTGATATTTAGCCCTATTGTTTTTGTTTCTCTTCCTGTTCATTTTTCATAATCTACCTTACTTGGTCCTTATAGTTTTTTTATTTGCTTAATTTACTTCTCACCTTTGTACCAATAAACAGAAGTTACATCATCTCCACATAACTGTATGTTAAGTAATAATTATTGTACGCCATACATATTGTTACACTGTACACTTTGATTTCATTAATACAGACAGTTTGTCTAGGGAAGCCAAAAGTCAATCATTATTCCAAATTTTGGAAAAGTAATAATACAAAAAAAATCAGAAATAAATTGCTTTTTGATTTCTTCCCCCAGTAGATATAATGTATCTCTTGGCACTTGTACAGCTTACTCCAGTGAAAGTTTCTTCAAGTATGTTTTCCATTTAGTGAATTTATTTTGAGGAACTGTTATTTCACAATGACCAGCACTCCACTGACTAATGAGTACAATTTCTACACATACTACCATCTATATGCACATTGTAGTCCCTGACTAAATCATAAAGGATTTCCTGTCATAGTGGCTTCCTCTTAGCAACTTTCCTAACTTGACCTTTGCCTAGTTAGATAACTAACCTCCCTGAAGAAAAGCTGGAAAATAGTTCCTTTTTCCTATACAGGTCTGGAGTAGAGTACTTAAATTACTTTCATGACAAGACTTTCTGTCCACTGATGGACAGAGCTTATACACTTCATCAAGATGCTGGAGCAGACAAAAGAGAAACTTCCATTCAAGACACTTACACACTCTAAGTACAGTCTCCTTATCTATAGACTCAACATCCATGGCTTCTCTTACTGACACTCCAAAAATAATCTCTGGAAATTTTTATGAGTCTCTTAAAGTCTTTCAGTGCTATTCTTTGGTATGCGTCCACTCCAAATATATTAATGAAAATTAGAGAATTTTAGTATTCACAGTTTCAGGTATCCACAAAGGATCTTGAAATATATCCCCTGAAGATATAGGTTCTTACTCATCTCATGAAATTTTTGAACATTCCCAAAATGAGGAACTGTTCTTTTTCTGTTTTCAAAAAGTATCCTATGTCTATATCACACATTACAAGAGGAAAAATTAAGTCTCCCTCAAAATCAACAAATTCTAAGACTTACAATAGTGTGCTAGCACAATATGTATGTTTACAAATACACTTTCCATTTTAGGTGTATTCTTAGGGCAAGTAGCCCAAATTGTAGTGTTGTGTCACAGATTATAAATCCTTTGGCCAAATGCCCATTATCTTGTATTTTAATTTTTTTTTAAAAAAATATGCACATTTCAATGTACATGATGATGATTGATTGATTGATTTGAGTCCCAAAGACTCAAAAGGTCCCAGAGACACAGTAGATGAAATTTTGTTGAATGGAAGAAACAGAATGTCTTGTTGGACAATATTTGGCAGATACATACTCTCTTATCTGAGCTCTTGAAAAGACAATATTTAAATCATTTAAAATATTCTAGGTGCTGTAGAATTTCTTTTTTAAAAAAAGACTATCTACTTACAACATATTAGTCTATTCCAGAGAAGCAGTGTTTCTGTAGGATTTGAACCCAGTATGTACTCATTCAAACACAGCACTGAAACACAAAACTGTTCTGCTACAATCAGCTTACCACTGGTAGGCTAAATCTGCTGTTAGTTCTACCAACATTAAACCTATTGATGTGAACTGGACCTTTTAATCACATGACCTACAGATTTCAGTGGATCTATTCAAGATAGGATTAATACTGAATTTTCCCAGTGCATCTAACAAAAACTTGTGAGTGAAAAGAATTTGGAAGTAGAAAAAGAGCAATTCATCAGCATCTTATTATTTCACCCCATCCTATTTCTTTGACATCCATGCTTCAGACTGCCATAGAAGAGTGATGATCTATTGACAACCTGTCTTGGCGGTGATAGTCATAACACACCTGTTTTAGAAATGTTGCACTTCTTCACCTTTGCTGATTATGAGTTCTTGTTTCTGCTGTTCTAGTAAAAAAAGTTATATTTGTTTCCAAAGTTAAACATCACCATGAAGGAACTTTGTGTTGTGAGCTCAATTCAGATTTTCACTGTACTGGGATAAACACTCGAGTGTAGAGCATGACACACAATCACAGAGTCACCACCTCCTAACTCCACAAGTGCCAGTCCAACCTCATCTCAGTTCCCAACCTTAAGCAACAAGACCTTAAACTGCATTCTAGCTCTGGTTCATTTGGGTATGGGTAGAATGTTTAGAAAACCTGACAAGCCGTAAGGAACTCAGCACTTGCTTATTAGGTTTACCATGGAATGATATATGTCCACAAGTTTCCTCTACATTATATTTCCAGTGTTGCAACTTTGAAATCCCTGAGACTGAGAGAAGTTGATCACAATCCATCCAGGTTTTTGAAAGGAGTTTCTTTCACATATTTTAAAAAGCCTAAACCAACAATCCAGATTCATACTGGATCTTAAAAATGAAGGCAAAGTGTGAATGGAAGTTTTTGTGGCAGGGACTGGTGAGGGAAAAGATTCAAGATTGTCTTGGACCTCATCACATTTGCTGCTGGAATCACTATGCATCATGGTGAATCCAGCGGTGCCCAGTGTGGGGTGTGAGGAACCTGCATCACCCAGCTTCCCCCTTGCCTCAACCCACAGTAGGAAGCATACACCACCAATCTTCCCCCATTGATTGTGCTGTGTTGCTCCCATGGTGGCATATGTCAGTTCCCCTTTCCTTTTACCAATGTGCCCCACTGGAAGTAGCTGCATGTTGGGAAATGAGAGTCAACAGGCTCTGTGGCAAAAGGAAGGGGAACCAACATATGCTGCTGAATTTAGCTGCATCTGATGAGGTCAGATTACATGGAAGAGGGTTGAAAAAGACAACTGTTTCCACTTCATTTTGTAGTTTGTTTTTCACACCATGGGTATATTCAGGAAGTATCAGTTATGCATGAGGAATCAAAAGGTCAATGAGGAGGTAGGTGATCCTCCCCCAGCACCTTTGACTGCCATATTCACAGTTATTTTGATATTGTTGAAGCAGATCATTGTTAGGGTTGTCAAGTAAGCAACATCCTATCTCCTGAGATTTCAGAATCAAAATTGAGATCACAAGATGGGTTTTATAACGTTACATACAAAGTTTGGGGAGCTGTATTGGGCTCTTTGTGTACCAGCTGCTGGTGAAATTAGAACTGATGGCAACAGGCCTAGAATTTGGGCAAAAGAAAGCTAACCAGATAATAAGCAACCTCGAGCTAGGGAGAGAAGAAACACATTTTTGACCAAAGGGCAAATCCAGGACTCACTTTCCATGTGACCTTACCTGAAGTGCACATGTTGGAAGTTTGTTCTAAAAAGGCTCACTATCCTATCAGGAGGCTCACTATCACAGCTCAGCATGTTTTTCCCCAGGTCTCCTGCCACCAAGTAGTTTGTTCAATCACAATGAAGTTTCAGTATTATAATTCCATTTTAGATTTGTTCCAAATGGCAGGATGGGATCAAGTGGTGTTGGGTTTTTTATGTATTGACTTTGCACAAGTAAAGCACGGATACAAAATATCTTCACACTGACCCATACAGCCCTGGTACCAGCTCAGAATGGAAAAAGATTGATGTATGGTATGGGCTATAAAGCCATTTCATATTCCATATCCACCCTTTCTAGTAGACCCAGAAAAAGTGCAATTTTGTGTGACTTAAACCAGTGCCTGAAGACATGGCAATGGTATACATTGAAGGCAGGGATGGTAATGAAACTCTACACAATCTTCCTGGATGATCAGTTATAATATGTCTCCAGTATGATGTAACTTAGCCATTGTGAAGATGTACAGGAACCATAAATCACTTCTAACTTCTCTTGTGATATATAATACCAGGAACAACAAGATGACCACTTGTTTCTACATTTATCTTTGTCCATTTTTGGAAGAGAGTTAATCAACAGGACATTAAGCACTGATCTTCTACAACAAGAGACAATTAAATTATAAAGGAAAAAGCAATCAAATTCTAACATGGATTGTTTTTAATGAAAAAACATTAGTTTATATTACAGGCATAAAAAAGATGACCAAAGAATGGGCTTGTTTGATTTTTTTCCCCTCTTGCAAATTATATTTCTTTTATATTAATGTAAGCTCATCTTCGTTTTTACATGAGGCTAATTTACTGATATTTTAAAAGTAGTACATTAAATTTTTACAAAAAGTATTAAAACATCATTCAGCAAATGAACCTCACTAGTTTTAATTTCACATTTTAAAGTGCCATCTTGCAGTTAAAAATAGTAGAATTAATCACATTTGAAACAAGATAAAGTGAGAATCTGACTCTCTCAATTGCTTATTACTACTTAAAGTACCTATGAAAAATGTAATTCAGTTTCTACTCTTTCTAGCAATCCCCATTTTCATTTTTTCTTTATATTTCAGAACTTTATATTGCAATCCTAAGGTTATTTAAGTTGCATTAATGTGTCTTGCTTCTAAAATAGACCAGTTGATAATGGTATCACTGTAATAGATTAAGCACCAGATTAAACTGTATTTGGGCTTGCAGCCACACATGATGATAGTGCTTTATGAAAATGCAGAACTGCCATTGGGTTGCATGTTTTGTGAAGGTAGTATGTCTGAGAGAACTGGTGATGCTACATAGAAGTTTATGCTATTCCTTGAAATATTGATATTTTTCTTTCATGTCCCATATAGAGTTCACAAAATGGTGTAGAAATATAAAAGAATAAATAAAACCATGACAAAACAAGAGTGCAATGCTACTCTCTGAAGATAGTTTACTTTACTGCAAGGCTTTAAGATTGAAAAAAAGCTGTCTTAAGGCTGATCACACCGCTAGAAGTTCAACATCACATCATCCTTCCTTCACATAACAGCAAATCAAGTATTTTCTCATGTTCTCAAAATTGGGTGTGGAGGCTCAATAAGGAAAGGCGGGTACAACTACAAGGTGTGATCTGACAATATTGTATATTGAATTAGTTGTTGTGTATAACAGCGAGGTTGTCATACTTTGGCATATCGTGAGAAGAGATAATTCACTAGCAAACATGATACTACTTGGCAAAGTGGAAGGCAATAGGGAAAGAATTTTATCACACAGAACCGTTATCATGTTTCATTTGCACAATCAAGAACTGTGGGCCTAGGATGATCACCCTTCCTTTTTTACAAGCAACTTTGCCAGCACCAGTGAATGAATGAATTATTGTGAGTGGAAGTAAGACAGAGTGGGAGAGCAAGACATTCTCTTCCCCTGATGTCACTTCTGTGTCAGCATGCTGTCACAGAAGCAGATCAAGATCATGGCATGTACTAAATGACTGGATAATGCATGATCTGGGTCTAATTATGAGTTTTCCCATCAGTAACAGAGTATGGGAGGTGACAGACTGGCAACTGGTTGGTCATGGAATGATGGAATAGGAACCATTATGGTGACTGTTCTGCTTCAATGCTGCTTTGCCACCTTCATGCAATGAAGCCCTAAGACTGAATTCAAGATGGAATTCAAGACTCAATCAGGGAAGCTATGACCTGAGTCTGAAAGACCTGAGCAAGGCTGATGATGAGAGGGTGACTTGAAGGCTTAAAGGCTTCACATAGGGTTACCATGAGTTGAAGTCGACTTGAAGGCAGTTAACAACAATAATAACAAAAGGTGAACCGCAGTGTTGCAAATGACCATATACAGGTACCACTTAATACTGCTGATCTTGAGAGGTAAAGGAGACACCATTGGCAGAAGAAGCCTTCCTCAGATAAGTAAAGGTTATTGCTTTTTATTTATGGTTGGTTTATTAAAGGGAGGGAGGGAGGGAGGCAGGCAGGCAGGCAGGCAAGTGTCAGGAAAGCTGCATACTTCACCAAGTGGATTGTGCTTAGTGTTTCTGTGATAAGAACATAGGACAGAGGGACCTGGGATTGCTCAGAGGGCATATTGGAAATGCTGTGTGCTTTCCCTTCCCTATTTGCAATGAACATGAGAGTTGTAACCTATATTTGCTTACTGTTCACAATGAAAATTGAGGGCTAATTCACATAGAACATATGGTAGCCATTAATATGAGCCCCCTGATGTATTATTATTTCTAATGGCAAAATACTCGTGAAGCAATTATCTTAACATGTCAGCATATGGAACAATGGATATGTATTACCCATATATAACTTCCAAACACCACTTAGACAAGTTATAAAGTATTTTCCTGGCCAGCTATGACACAACTGTCAGAGAGTTTCTGAATGTACAAAGTCCAGGTTCAGACATGATCCTAAACTGTAATTTAACTGTGTATGATTGAGGGGATATTTTTGTAAGCCATCTCAAAAAGTGAAACAAAATAGTTTCAGGAAGAAGCTTGAAGTCTCTTGGCGGGAACCTGGCTGCATGACATGCGGCTAAATTTTTCTAGCTTATTACAATTAATATTTACTTGGGATGCTAAAAACAGATTTACATATGGGAAAGAACTCCTGTGTCAGTCTTAAGAGGCTGGAGGAAATCATCGTGGAAATAGTGTGTGGCCAGAGGAGGGGGGATTCTTCTGCTTAGGTCACTTTGAAACAATGGGGGGTTTTCTCCAGTATTCATTCTCTCTCTTTATCTTCCCTCCCTCTATGCAATTCTGCTATTCTTTTTCTTCATCCTCATAGCTTTCTAGGTACCTCTGCATTAAGGCTTCCTCTGAAAAAGAAGAAGTGGCAAAGTTATTATGAATGTCAGGACAAACAGCCTTTTCCACGGTGACTCCCTCCCTGTGGAGGCATCAAGTTAATGCCTGTCTCTTCTTCCAGACCTTAAGGCTGAGAGTGACCATGGCTCGACTTACAGGGTCGTGAATTTTCATACTTTGTTTTATTCTGTCGAATTGTTTTGAAGATAATAGTTAAGCTCTTTTGCTACCTTTATTCCACCCAGAGATTTTTAGTTATAGGGCAAGATGTGAATGGTGTAATGAATGAATAAACATGAAGACTCCCTTTATCATAAGTGATAGATCCTCCCCCTCAAATCTGAGACTGATTTCATTACATGCCAAATCATAGGCTTAAGAAATATGATGTTTCTGCTTTTAGGAGACTTGTTGGAGCTATAGCCGTAGGGGTACTTCTTTACTTACAACTTCTGCTAATTTGGCAATCTTATTTACATTTTCCCCACCCTTTTTGCCTACTCCATAACCTTTTCTGCCATGTGCAAAATTTATTACAGCAGCTGCTATTTAGATATTTTTTCCAAAGGGCTTTTTATTTTTTAAAAATCAAAATGGTTTTGTATGGCTTTTATGTCTCTGCCTGCATCTCTCTCAAGTAGCAGATATTTCTTCATGTATTATTTGATAAAGACAGTTTGGAATCCCCTTAGAATTGTTCAGTTTGGAAAACATCCTATAGACATAATTTGCTGGAGGCAAGTTAACACTGCAGATTAAAAGTTTACATGAAAACAATAGACAAACCAAAGTTACTTTAAATCAAACTGAGGGGGTTCCCGTTTTTATTAGGCCTAAAAAGACTTGTCACAAAGTGGAATGCTTTATCACATAACACTGAAAAGTATTGATCTTGCCTTCATTGTTATGCACAGTGTTAGTAGTATCTTGCCAAACTGTTTACCATAGATTCTCAGAAATTCCTTGCACATTCACTAGAATCTGTCTGTCGAGCAAAAGATTCCATCAGATGGCATATATAATGAAAAGGAAGATGCATTTACACCTGCTGCATGTATTGGGCGGTGACACTTTATCTCCTTCCTTCAGGAGAAATTGAACAGGAAATAGGAGGCAGCCATATGTTCCATGTGATAATTCACCCTCTGGAATCAGTTTATTTATTTCTAACCTGCCTTCTCTCCCTAGAGGGACTCAGGGCGTCTTACAGAAAGCAAAAGTGACAAACATTTGATGCTGTATACTATCAACAATAGAACATTGCATATACTATTAAAACAAATTGTGTGGCCTTGGCTAAAATGGTATAAATCAGTCAATTAGGCATCAAGGATGGTACAGTTAAGCATTTAAAATCTGTATAAAGTATAAAAGTATAAAATATAGCTCTTCAATGGGTTATATTGTTGGATGGCAAGGTGTGTCCAACTCCTGATGAAGGATTCCTCTCGAAATACAATCCAAAGATTTTTGAGACAGTCCTGTGTACCATGTCATAATTCACCTTCTGAAATCAGAGAAATCTGATACAAGGAAGTTGCGTGCTGAGATGTATCCAGAATTACATTGAGGGCTCCTCCCCAGATCTGATCAGCTAGTGTCTCAAGCAGCTGAAGGGCTCACAACAGGATGTGATAGACCAGGGCTGCCCAACAGGCGGCCCGCGGACCATACACGCCCCCCCAGCCTGTTGGACGCGGCCCCTGCTACCCTCCTGAAAGTTTTTTAAAATATATATATATTTTTTTAAAAATTGGCGGCCGGGGGGGGGAAGGGGGTGGGGCAGGGAGAAGGAAGGGAGCCAGCTCCTCCTCCCTGCACCGCCCCTCCATCCCTCTCTCCGCACCGCCCTTCCTAGGAGGGGAACTGCCGAAAAGGAGGAGCAGTAGGCCGCGCCAAGGGCGGCGCGTCAGAGGCCTGGGGTGACGCGCCGCCCTTGGCGCCGCCTACTGCTCCTTTTCGGCGGCTAGGAAGGGCGGGGGAGCCTCCCAGCTACTGGAATAGTATCCAACCCCATACTGGAATAGAGATGCATCGTTCATGGAAAGATTACATCTTATGCTTCACTTCCTTAGACAATTTCCCCTTCCTAAATGGCTACTCATTTTTTAAAAAAATACCGCAATTAATGGGCATATGTTTATGTTTTGTAGTGACTACTCTAATTTCTTCTTTTATTTTCCTGTTTTGAGGAAACCGCTCCAGTAGTCAAACGTGGTACTTGAGGCAAACCGCTACGGCGGTCAACATGAACTTGAATCCGAACCGCTTCGGCGGTCGGCGTGAGCTTGGAGACTTGAACGTGAGACTTGATCAAGCTGAATGTGGCTTCAGGTCTGACTAGAAGCCCGGGAGCACAGACTAATAAGGAAGCTAGTCTCGATGGGCCCATCTCACCCCCTTCCTTAGATTCCACAATTTCCTATAATCTCTGGTGCTCACCCTCTATCAAACACCAGCTCGTTAGCAGGCCCAGCTGCACCACTATCAGAGTGAGAAGCAGGAAACTCTTCTTCTCTGGAATGCTCATCTGGGAAGGGAGTAGAAACCAAGGCCACCGGGTCTCTCATAGTCTGATGCAGAATCCTCTTCCATGGAATCCTCAGTAAACTCATCTGCAGTCCTATATCCCTCTAGCCATTTGTCATCCCATTGAAAACTCTTGTTTGGAGACCCATACCCATCTGGCCATTTGTCATCTCCAAACTGCCCCTGATCAGCTGGGATCTGATCCTGATCATCTGGGACCCCCGGTGCCTGACTCTGGCCACTGGGCTAACCAGGCTGGAGCACCACACAAACTTGCAATTATTTCATCCAATCAAAACATACATGGCATAAGTACACACAGGGTGACATTGCTGGGACTATTGTGGAACTGTGGGGGGGGGGGTATTTGTTCAATTACTCAAGCTAGCCACAGGATAAAAACAGCATGGTTTTTGCAAGGGAAAGTTTTAAGATGACTAGAAGGTTTTTTTAGCACATAGTGGACGGATGGTTATTATTTATCTGAACATTCCAAAAGACTTTTATGAATCAATTTCTACCTATTTTCCTTTCAGACATCACCTTGCCTTGAAACACCTTTCAGTCACTTTTAAATCCATATCTCTAATCCTGAAGAAAGAGAACAAATTATTTTTGTTTAAAATAGTTCCATGTTATGTATATTTTACATACTATACCATGCGGTGCAAAATAATCCTAAGCAGGAAAAAGAAATGTCTGGTCTACGCTTTTATGGGTGCACTGTAGGATAAGTTCCGGCATTTTTGCAGGCTTCCTTATTTGACATATCATGCTTGCAAGTCTTCTGTATTGCACATGCCTACCAATATGCAGCTGTATCACATGGCTTATATCCATATACCATGAAGAAAAATAAATTCATGTGTCCTCTTTTGAAGCTGTTTTATATTGAGGCAACATAGATTCTAGTCTCATACACCCTATTCTGGTTGAAAGTGGTCTCCAAAATCTTAGATAGTTCTTGTCCCTGTATTGGTGTCAGAGATCCTTGTTGTATGCAAGGTTCAGCTCAATTTTGTATGCAAAGCATAGAGTGTCAGTTTTGATTAAATGAACACTGGATCATCCCTTTTTGTTTATTAAGATGCAAGTCTTTGTGTGTTCAATGGGATTTCATATTAATTATTCTCAAACTTATCACCTGGGCAGGGCCGTAGCCAGGATTTTGATTTGGGGGGCTGAGTTTGGTTCGGGGGGGGCTGAGACTGGGTGGAAGAGGGTCTACCCTAGCAAACCTTTTGTATTGTTATCCCAATAACCCCATGAATGTGGGATATAATGAGCATGGTGATCAGATCATGATATGAATAAATATAACAGCTTAAATAATGTACCAGTAAGGCCTTTTCGTGGACCACCCTGAGAATTTCGGGGGGGGGGCTGAAGCCCCCTTAGCCCCCTCTGGCTACATGCCTGCACCTGGGATAGATAATGCATTCATCTTTTATTTCATGTGTTTTTTGAAAGTCAGCCCTCCATATATATGGATTCTGTATCCACAGATCAAACCCTTAACACAGAATAATAGAATTGAAAGAGACCACAAGGACCATCCAATCCAACCCCCTATCATGCAGGAACATAGAATCAAAGTGCCCTTGACAGATGGTCATCCAGCCTCTGCTTGAAAATATTTTAAATTAAAATTAATGTTCTTTTTGGGCACATCAAATAAACCAAATAAGCTGGTGCTTAAACTATAGATTTATTATCTCATCTCATATCATTATCCAGCCATCATTGCTTATAAACAAACATATTTGAGACTCACTTTTGAATTTTGATCTAAATACAAATGAAATTTTCAGACTGTTCTTTTTCATTTAAACCAAGCCCTTCCATTACTGCTGAACACCAGCTCTCATTGGTCAAATTTGAGTTAGCCAGTGATAAGGACCAATGCGAGTTCTAATCCAAAAACTACAGTGGTTCACATGTTTATTGGAGTTATAAATAGTATGAAATGAGAATGTTTCTTTTAGTAGTAAGCACACAACTTATCAGAGTAATCCATCCTTTATTCTATTAGAGGAAGATTTCTGTTCTTTTATAATATCATCTGTGAGCATGACTTGATTTGTAGGCACTTGCCCTGAGAGAAACAGGATCTTGCTGCCTGAACTGATGCAGAGGTAAAGTTTCCTTTAAGTTGTTTTTGTCTCTTTTTCATCATGGAGGTTTAGTAGGTTTAACATTTGATATGTTAAAGAATTTGGCTGCATATATCTTATATGCAGAAATTGTTTTGTTTTCTTGAATGAGCTATATCTCTTCTTTGGCTGCTTATGATGGAGAGGCATTATGCTATGGAAAACAAACAGGCAGCCATCAGTCTCTAGGACCTTCGTGTCTCAGACACTGCATCCCCAGCTTTTTAGATTTCATCCTTATTGGTGTAAATATCTCCCTTCCCCTTGATAGTGTAACTCATAAGTGTGACATTTTAAAATTATCTTCAACATTAGTGCATAAGCATGATATCTGCATAATTATTGAGCATAACATCTGCGTGAAAATAAACCTGTTGCAACCAAACAGCTCTGATGCCTTGTCAAAACAGTTTTGGATTGGGAGGGGGTCTTACAGGTGTTAACTGGGATTGTTAGGTTATTAGCACCAAACTACATATGATATTATTAAAGTGGTTCAGTCTGGTGCAGATTATTTCCCTTTAAATCTAAAGTAGCATGAGGGAGGAGAGACAACCCTTAGTTTTCACTTTAGTCCTGAACCAAACTGGAAGTGATTCATCTTTCTTTCTGAGAAGCAGGCTTAAATGCCAATTTTAATTTAAGCTGGTATGAGGTATGTTACCCCACCAGAGAGGGGGGGGGAGACACACGGATGGACGAACGGACAGACAGACAGACAGACAGAAAGACAGGCTTTCATTCAGCTCTCTGCTCCCTAAACTGCCAATTTAGCGTTATATATTGCATATACCTTGTCAAGCAACATTGACTACTGTTACATGGAATATTATGTGGAATTTGGTCCTTGTGATACCCTCCTGATAATGGAAAATAATGAGCCAGACATGACAATAAAGTTGCTGATTAAAAGCTGGAAAACATAGTGCTCTACCACAATATGATTGCAGAACATACAAAGTGCAGTAGAATGCACACTGAAGCAGAAATAAGGAACAGTGTGGTTTTGAATTCCCATTGTGTGCTGCTGACCTGACCCTTTCAGCAATGGAGCAGCTGCAGGCTTTCTTGGATGATGCAACCTGGCTAGACCCCTTCCAGTCCGGCTTCCATTCTGGCCATGGGACAGAGACCGTCCTGGTCTCCATCACAGACCTACTCCGTTGCCACTTGGACCGAGGCGGATCGGCGCTGCTCGTGTTATTGGACCTCACGGCAGCGTTTGATACTGTCGATTACCAACTTTTTACACACCGCCAATGGCGGGGGTTAGGGGGACAGCTCTCAAATGGCTGTCCTCTTTCCTCCAAAGCCGCCTGCAGCGAGTGAAGTGGGGAGGGGTGGTCTCCGAGGGCACCCCCTTACATTGTGGTGATGATGTTGGTCTTCGACCATAAATAAATATCTATCTACATTGTGGTGTCCCTCAGGGGGCCATTCTCTCCCCGCTGTTATTTAACATCTACATGCGACCACTCGCCCAATTGGTGCGGAGTTTCGGGCTGGAGTGCCATCGGTATGCTGATGACACCCAGCTCGTTCTGAGGATGGACCCCGGGGCAGAATCTGTACCCATAATTTCCATCTCTGCCTAGAAGCCGTAACTGGATGGCTGCAAGCCAGTAAGTTGAAGGTGAACCCTTTGAAGACGGAGATCTTGTGGTTGGGCCGCCGGGGGGCAGATCCAGCTGCTGACGTTCGATGGCGTGGCACTACGCCAGCAGTCCTCAGTAAAGAGCTTGGGGGTCCGGCTGGACCCACAGCTGTCTATGGAGGCACAAATTGCTTGTGCCTGCAAGACAGCCTTTCACCATCTGCGGCAAGCGAAACGTCTGGCTCCCTATCTCTCCCATTGCAACCTGGCCACGGTGATCCAAGCCACGGTCTCCTTTAAGGTGTTAGTTCTGACTTTCAAGGCCTTATATGGTTTGAGGCCAGTGTACCTGAAGGAGCGGCTTACCCCTTGTGCACCCAGAAGATCACTGCGTTCAGAGGGGCTTAATTTACTTGAAGTTCCAGGCATGAAGTCTTGTAGGCTCTCTTCCAAGAGACAGAAAGCATTTTCAGTAGCGGCACCTGTTCTGTGGAACTCGCTGCCGCCAGAGACACGAGCCTTGCAGGACCTGATGGCATTCCGCAGGTCCTGAAAGACCTGGCTCTTCAGACAAGCGTTTGGAGTCTGATAGCGCTCGATCGACGCTCACTAGCTCGTCATACCACCACCACCCCCATGAACCAGCTTTGGTTGTGATTTATATGACTGTTTTAATGGAATTTTATGTGTTTTTAATCATGTTTTATATGCTGTTTTATGTGTTCATATGCTGTTTTACATGTAAACCGCCATGAGCCTCGGGAAGGGCAGGTTATCAAATCGAAATGATAAATAAATAAAATAAATAAATATCTTAAGTCCATGTCAAATGCCCATTTTGTTCTCTGAAGTAGAGTTGCAATGCTACAGTACTCTCAAGGGTGCAGCCTTGTAAAATGATTGCATCACCACCGTAGAGATCCCAAAACTTGCAAACAAAGAAAAAATAACAAAAATTTATAGTAAATTACTAGATTGGGCAACATAAACTGAAGAAGTAAAACAATGTATGATTAAATGGGCAGAAAATCTGAAAAGACCAATCCATTTTAGGGAGTGGGAACAGATTTGAAATTTAAAAAATTGAAATATACTTATGTATCGGACTTGAAAGAAAATTTGAATTGAATCTATATCCCCAAAAGTTTTTATCTTGGCATACACTAATGTTTCCCCTTTCTGTTGACATTCTATTTTTTCTGTACTATTAAATATCAATTCCTTCATTGGCCATACTTTTTCTCAGGTTCTGCCCTTCCATTAGACAGTATGGGTCAACTGCAATAGGCCATGGATAGCAGAAAGAGAGGGATGATGGTATGATATTAGAAAACACCTCTGTATGTTATGCTGCCTTCTCTACTCTTAGCTGACCAGGTGCCTTATCGTACATTGCCTAATGGTCTTATTGCTTTTCACCTCAATCTGAAGGGAACATAAAACTTGCAATTGCTGGCAGATTGTCCAGTCATCCCTGTTCCACTAAACCAGGCATGGGCAAACTTTGGCACTTCGGGTAATTTAAACTACAACTCCCACAATTCCTAACAGTCTACCGAGTGTTGAGAATTGTGGGAGTTGAAGTCCAAAACACCTTGGGGGCCAAAGTTTGCCCATGCCTGCACTAAACACTGCAACACTGCCTATTCTGGCTCCACTACAACACTGTAGTAGTCACACTGGTTTTCATACTCCTGTCTTTCTAGGCCCTAACTGGAAACTCAAGGAACTGATCCTGTAAACTTCTATGCACAAGATGACTGCTGTGCCACTCAGCTTTGCCCCTGGTCCAATGAAACATAGTTTTAATTTTTCAAGAAGAATTAATCCTTCCTGGCTGATCAAACAGGCCAGCGGGGGATTGGCAGAGTGGTGGTCAATGCTTTCTTGGAACAACGCAAAATTCCAATTTTCCTAAAGCAGGCAGTTGTGAGACCTATATTGAAAAAAAACAAACATCCCTGAGCATAATGGACAACTGTCAGCCTGTATCCAACCTCCCCTTTTTGAGTAAGGTTTTGGAGCATATGGTGGCCTCCCAGCTCCAGGGATTTCTGGATGACACTGATTATCTAGATCCATTTCAATCTGGTTTCAGGCCTGGTTATGCAACAGAGACAGCTTTGGTCACCTTGGTGGATGACCTATGCAGAGAGCTAGACAGGGAAAGTGTGTTCCTGTTCATTTTCCTGGACCTCTCAGCAGGTTTTGATATCAGGGACCATGGTATCCTCTTGGGCCATCTCACTTGGATGGGACTGGGAGGCACTGTTTTACAGTGGCTCTGGTCCTTCCTGGAGGGTCGTGCCCAGAAGTGATGCTGGGGAACTCCAGTCCCAACCCTTGGCCATAGTCATGTGAAATTCCTCGAGGTTCTGTTTTGTACCAGTTGCTGTTTAGCATATACATGTAACAGTTGGGTGAGGTCATCCAGACTTTTGGAATATGGTGCCACCTATATGCAACTCCACTACTCCTTCCCAGCTAAAGCCAAAGAAGCTGCCCTGACCCTAAACCAGTGCCTGTAATCAGTAATGGACTGGATGAGGGCAAACAAATTGAAAGTTAAGCCAGATAAGACAGAGGTACTTCTAGTCAGTCAGAAGGAAGACCAGGGAATAGGGATCCAGCCTGTACTAGATGGGGTTGCACTCTCCCTGAAGACACAGGTCTGCAGTTTGTGGGTCCTCCTGGACTCAGCACTGAACCTGGAGGCCCAGGTGGCTGGAATTAAATTAAATTAAAACAATGCCTATTCCTTGAGAAGCCAGATCTGGCCGCAGTGGTACACGCCTTAGTTATATCTTGTCTGGATTACTGGAATGCACTCTACATGGGGTCACCTCTGAAGAGTGCTCAGAAACTTCAGCTAGCCCAAAGAGCTGCAGTTAGGTTGCTCACTGGTGCTGGCAACAGGGAGCGGACAACCCTCCCTGTTGTTTTGACATTTTTAATGGTTTTTTTAATGAATTGTTTTTAAAACAGATGATATTTAATTCTGTTTTAATATTTATATATTTGTATATTTTAAATTTTATTGAAATGCTTTTAATTTAAGCCACTTTGAGTCTCTTTATGGAGAGAGAAAAGCGGGATAATTATTATTATTAATAATAATAATAACTACTTGGAGAAGTAACCAATGTTATTTAATTTTGTTAATGTTGCTCTGGAAAATGTGGTAAAAACTGACAGTTTTACTGCATTTCATTCCTTGGTATGTCACCTTCAGAACAACCCTGTAGACATTGACTTAGAAATAAACCCATGGAGTTCAATTGAATTTATTTCCGGATAAGGATGTATAGGATTATGAGTTCCTTTTCTGTAAAATATTCATTTTTTTAAAAATAGAGTGTAGGGCACATTAACACTGCAGACTCATTTTTATTGGACTTCCTATTACTACTAGAGTTGGCTGAAATGTCAAAACTCAGAAAACTACTGGTAAATGTGTCAAAGTAGGTACTTGTAATAAAAATGTTTTTTATTAAGACTGGGGAGAAAAATCCTTAGGTTAGAGAGAGCCAAAAATCTTTTTGATCTATACATATAATGTTTCCCTTATGTATAGCATGCATGTATAAACATTTATAAAAAGGTATAGAAACAATCCACAAGGCTTTGAACGCTCTGGGTTTCTTTAAATGCACAGCGACAAAATATCTAACTCAGATCTTTGATGACCTTGTAAGTGCAACAATCTCCTTGGAATAATTTCTGTTTATTCCTTTATTGGATCAAATTTAAAATGTCTGTGAAGCTATGAAAGTGTATAAAAATAAACTAGCTACCAAAAGAAAAAAACACCTTACAGTAGAATATGGAAAATGGTACAATATTTTAAAGTGCGATGGAGAATAAATCGCATTTTGCCAAAGTTCATCAGCTATTAAGAGAGCAGGTGAGAAGGCCTGCTTTGCCTAGGACCAAAACAATACAAATCACTGTAAATGCCCATGAAAATGACACATAAGGTCAGAAAGAGGGTTTTTTTTTAAGTGAACACATGCTTTAGAAGAAAACGATAAAGGAATAATATTTTAAATAATGGTGCCTGTTTTGTTAGTCAAGATTCTGCAAGGGGCTTTGTGTGTCAAGGAGTAATATTATCCCATCTGTGGAATCTGTTTCTGAACTAAAGCTGGAGTAAGATTGTGTCTCCATTGGGAGTGATTTCTTTTAAAAGTTCAGTGTAATTTATTTAATTAGTAGCATTTCCAACATTGCCTTAGGTGAAGTTAAAAAAGTACTCTCTCACTATAACTCTTTCTCACACTCATACATGCACATACTTATTTTCCATTAACAACTTAAAATACAAAATCCAGCAGACAAAAGAAAAATTCAAAGCACATTTAGGTTCCATCAATTACAATCATCCATCCATATCCACAAATTCAACAATCCATGGCTTCAAAATATTTTTAAAAGAAAACATTTCAAAAGGCAAACCTTGATTTTGTCATTTTACACAAAGAACATCATTTTACTACATCACTGTATATAATAAGACTTGAGGGTTTATAGATTTTGGCATTCATGGGGGATCCTGGAACCAAACCCCAGTGGATTGTACAACAATACGTAATTATCATGTTACAGTATATTAAATAAAAATAATACATATCAAGGAGCAAGATCCAAGGGCTTTGTTGTGCTGATGAAACTATCCCATCAAGGAACTGCAAGGACGACTCACCCTTTTCTCTCAAGAGCCATATAAAAGGACATGGTTGATTTGGGCTCTTTCAAATGGGTAGCCTTCCTACAATGTTAGCTCAATATGCATCCTATCTGATCCCATTTGAAACCTGTCTGCTATCTGTAGAAACATGGGGAGGAGTCAACTTTAGCATTGTAGAGCACAGTCAAATCATCCTCCTTTGTATTTTGTCCTTTTCTCCAGCCTTCAAATCATCCTTTAGCCAATGGCATCTACAGAAGGTGTGTCATGGGCAGACTCAACTTCCAACTGAGAGTCTTTTACAACCACCATAGACTGTTAGCACTAGAAGCTAGCATGTTTTGTATATATACTTGTATATATGCATGTATATATGTTTCTATGTGTTTTGTATGATGGCTCCCACATCCAGGGAGCCCTGTGAAGCAACAATGGATCAGGACCAAAATTGGCATATATAATCATCACAATCATCTTAAAATACTGGTGGGATTTGGAGTAGCCATAACAGAAGACATCAGGAGTTGTGGGCCACCTACAAGCAAGGAGCCCTGTGAAAGACACAAACAATAGATCAGGGCCAAATTTAGCAAGTATACCCAACATGACCATCGTAAAATACTGGTGGGGTTTGGGAGGGCCATAACAGAGGATGTCAGGAGTTGTAGTCCATCCACAATCAAGGAGCCCAGTGAAATTTGCTAACAATGGATCAGGACCAAAGTTGGCATGCATACTAGGGGTGTGCAATTTGGCAAAAACCCATGCTGTTTTTGGTATCCAATTTTTGACTGTCCCCCATTCCATTTTTAGGGAGCTTCACAAATTCAGGAGCTGTTTCTATTTTCATGTCAAAAATATTTGCTCCATTGCAGCCAGAAGTTGTGAGAATGCCTGCCTTAGATGCAGGCAAAACATCAGGAGAGAATGCTTCTGAACCATGGCCATACAGCTCAAAAAATTTACAGCAAGTCAGTCAGCTGGGCCTTTGATTGGCTGAGAAAGATAGTGAGAAACACAGAACTCGCATCATATCTTAGGAGGGAGCACAAGGCTCCTTCAATACTTGCGTAGCACAAAGTGCTGCTGGGAAAGTGAGTTCCCATTTGTCTCAAGCAAGAGTGAATGGGAGGGCCTTTGGGAAGGGCTGGAGGAGACTGCCAGGAGCACAAATATGGAGAAGGAACAACTTTCCTGATTAGCAATGCTGCTCTCCCACACGTTGCTGCGTCCGCCTCAGGTACAATGCTGCTTGCTCAGCCCCATTGGTTCCTATTAGCCCCTGGCAGCCAAAGTATCTAGGTGCTGTGATCTATTCTGGCTAAGGCTTTGACTGCCCCCCACCTGGCTTGTTTTCATGGATTCGGCAACTGAATCTTCCAAACCATCCAGAGCCCATTTTCAGAAACAGAAATGTGCACGGCCCTGATGCATACTCATCATGACCATCTTGGCATACTGGCAGGGTTGGGGGGGGGGTTGAGGGTGGATGATGGAAGCTGTAGTACACACATTCTCAAAGACTTGTGTGAATCCTACATCCTTTCATTTCTAATGGGACCATTTATAAAACTAAAAAAAACATTTTGTTCTTGCACAACTTCCAGCAAGAGGAAGAGGGGACATGGGATGAGAGGGCATGATCATTGGAAACACAAATTACAGTGATAGACTGTGTAATACTGGAAAACATGTCTTGGTAATTTACAGAAGGGGAAGGAATGGACAAGTGTAATGTCATGAGTAGTCCTACTGTCTGATTACAGGATGATATTAACACTGAATGGCGGGGAATCCATTCGCTCATGGGAGAAGGATGAAAACATAGAGGACCTCTTCACATTAGGCTAAAATTGGTGACATGCAGCGATTTTAGCTTGGGTGACCCATGGAGCTGTGTGGCTCCCATCAGGTGATGCTGGTGTGTCTCTGAGCGAATGAGGGTGGAGCTAGTGTATGCCACCACCAGGGCAGCATGGGAGGGCTCCCGTGTTGCTGTAGAATAATGAGAGGAAGCTGCATGTGCATGCCATACTTCCCTCCATGTGATGGCCCGGCAATGCAGGACATGGGGTACCAGACTCCCCACACACCCTGTTGAAATGGAGAGATGCCAGCAGCCATGTGGCAAGGTGGATAGTAACAGGTAAGCCAGCAAACTCAGACAACATGTGATAAGTTATGAATAACAGAACATAATTATTTGCAACACCACAGGAGTAAAAATAATGCTTCAATTACACCCTCCCCCATCTCCACGGGATAAGGTCCTTGGTAACAAGTGGGAAATATCTGATAGGATTACAGAAAACCTTCTGGGACCATCACCTTTCAGAAAAGAAAAGGAAAAAAATGTCCATTTTCTAGCATTATAAACTCCACTCTCCCCCCCTCCCCTGTTTTTTGAATACTTTCCAGATCTCTGCTGGTTTAATTTCTTAGTCCCATCTGTTTCCCTCTCACTGGCTATATTTGTTAGTGTTTCCTCAAGCAGCATGCTGTACAGCCCTAACTGTGCTGAGTGGAGAAAGGGGCATAGATTGATCATTTTATAGGACAGGAAAACGTTTATTTTGGGCTGGAGTGTACAGTGCATTTCATCGCTTCCTGCCCAGAGTTATAGAAAAACTTCTTCAAAGAGAGTCTGAGGAAAGTGTGGTGAAGTGAGCAAGGCTGTTGGAGAGGAGAGAGCAGGGGATACAGCCGAGACTGTTTGGGTGTAACAGGGGTGGAAGGGAGGGGAGAGGTAGCTATGTCAAAAGGGCCATTAGAAGACTTATCTGTCTTTCTACCTTGGCGCACGAAAGCTCCCAGCTCAGCATGCTATGTGTCAAATCTATCATTTTATATGTCAGGAACTATTATTCCCTCTTTTGTCACCGGTTTTGACCAAAGGATGAAAAATTGCTGTCTCACAGACAAAATTATTGCAGAAAGAAAGGAGACAACTCTAGCACTCAGGAGTAGGCCAAGGTGAAACACAGGGAAACTCTCCTTAGATTAGGTCTGGGTTAAGAGAATATTGATCTGTGTGCTAAAAACTGTTGATCTCTCTGAGCAGAGGATGACAAATGGAGGCAAACAAAAAAAATTGAGTGTCTCCAAGGACATTTGAACAGCTCAGTGAGGCTTTTACTTTTCAAGTTATTTGTATGCCTGATGGGGTGTCCTCAAGAGACTTAAACTAAAATATGAAAATATTTTATAAAAAGGAAGCAGGCGCATACAGGGGTGGAGGAAAATATAAGTATTACAGAAATATGAATCATAATGTACATATAGAAATCTAGCAAGGCCAATGTTGACCCCTAAACACAAGAAATAAAGTCATTTGTTAAAATTAAGTAAAGTTTGAGCACTGGACTATAACTCTGGAGACCTGGGTTTAAATCCCACTAAGGCCCTATCTACACTGTCACGTAAGGCAGTTTGAAACCGCATGATATGGTTAGTGTAGACTCATATAATGCTGTTTAACTGCATTATATGAGTCTACATTGTATGAGTCTTGGACTGGAACTTTGGACTCTGGGTTGTATTTGAGATTGGGCATGGCTATGCCTTAATATTTTAAAGTTCTGATATTTTAATGTATATTTATAATTAATGGTCTATTTAATGTTAATTTGCTTTATATTGTGATTGTTTGTTGTTGTTGTTGGAATCTAATGGCTGCCAATTGTAAGCCACCCTGAGTCCCCCTCGTGGGGTTGAGAAGGACAGGATATACTGTAAATGTTTGAAATAATAAATAATAAATAAATACAATTACCATATAAAGCATTTTGAAACTGCATTATATGGCAGTGTAGTTTGGGCCTCAATCACAGAAACCCAATGGGTGATCCTGTGTCAGTTACATTCTCTCAGAAACAGGAAAGCAAAGGCAACCCCTATCTGAACAAATCTATTCAAGAAAATCTTGTGGTAGGTTCACTTTAGGGTTGCCATAGGTTGGAAATGACTTGAAGGCAAACAACAACAACAACAACAATCATAGTAATCTGCAAGCCAAGAAAACAAGCTTACCACTACTTTTTTTCAGTGAATAGGCCACTGTTAATCATAATGTATACATAAGACAGAACCTTAAATAAATCACAAATGAAACCTAGGGTGCATCTGCTTTATAGAATCAATAGTTTGACAACACTTAAAGTGCTATGGCTCAATGCTATGGATTCATGAGAGTTGTAGTTTAGTGAGGCAACAGTAGTCTTTGGCAGAGAATGCCACAATTCCATAGCATTGAGACATGACAGTAAAAGTGGTGTAAAACTACATTCATTTTACAGTATAGATGCACCACTAAAGAAATCAATAATATGAATTACTCAAGTTGCTGGGAATGAATACATCTTCTTTCAGAAAGCTATTTGCTAACCAGATTCAGAAAAGGGAGTGTTAAAGGCCACAGTGGCCATGAATAGCACAGGTTCCCCTCTCTCACTACTCTAATTGTCGGGAAAGAACTGAATGCACTTGACCTAGAAATACACACTCTGAAACCAGGTGGAATCTGTTAGCTAGGCTAATAAGATTTTTCAAAACTCACTTCAGACAGTGGTTTGAGTGTGAGAGGAGAAGATGTTTTCTAACAAAGAGAGTCACTTGTATGGAGGAATAAGCATGCATAGTTTCCCTAGCAGAATGTGACACAGATTGACATGTCTTGTGTTTGTAAGCATACATCTAAAGGCCAGACTGAGTGACGTGATGGAATAAGCAACCATGGGTATTTATTTAAAAAACAAAATAAAGCAGGATTGAGTAGGCTGTATTTACAAAAGAATATATATGCAGGAAAGCAGAACAGAACCTATCGCCTCTCCCTGCTTTACCATACTGTGAGCCATTGCTTTAATTACACTTTAATTACAGGTTGGGTGTCTGCCCCACATTGTCCTTGAAACCTTCCTGTTTTATACAATCTATCTCTGTCTGCATCCTGTGTTTATTTATTTTAAAATTTTAATATTCACATTTGGCCTGCCCGAAAAGGTTTTATTGTATGTTATTGCTTATGTTTGAGTTTTATTGATGGTATTGTTTTATAATTGCTGTTGTGTTGTTATTATGTGTTATTGGGCTTGGCCTCATGTAAGCCGCACCGAGTCCCCATGGGGAGATGGTTGCAGGGTATAAATGAAGATAATAATAATAATAATAATAATAATAATAATAGCTCTAGCAAAACAGACCTAAGCCATGGGAAAAGGGCTAAAAGGCAAAGCCACTGAGGGGGTTGGCTCCAAGTTTAGTGAGCTTCATGGCTGCATCAAGAACCTCCTTGGTATGGTCAATGTCAGCTACCCTGGCTGAAAACAGTTCTTGAGAGAACAGTGCTACATCATAAGAGGCACTATAGTGAATTTAAAATGGCAAATATAATCTAGGTTCCACATAATTTTACTTAGCATATGGAGTAAAAGTAGGCCATCCCTAACACTAAGGGTACATACACACAGTGCACAAAATGCTCAAGTTCGTGCACTTTTACTTGAGGCGTCCAAACTTAAAACAGCACCCACTCCCTCCCAAAACCCCTTAAAACCCATCCAAAAGAGAAAATAACTTACCTGGCTGCCATTTCCCTGCTGCTGGCCCTCTCCTGGCATGTAAAATGATGTGCCAGGAGAAGAGGGGTGAGGGGGGATTTTCTATTGAGGGTGACCACAATAGAGCGTTCCAGGGATTACCAAAGAAACAGATGGATCCAGACGTGTTTTTTTCCAGGGTTTCCAAAAACAGATGGATCCATACGTATGTTTATTTGTGCTAATAGATGAGAATTTAGTCAGAGTTAACGTATCCCATTGATTTTTGGACATTTTCAGACAAAATGTGAGTTTTTAAAGGCTTTAGAAACCATCCAGACAAAATTCCTAAGAAGCATCCTCAGCCTCCCAAGCTGTGTGCCTAATGTAATTTGACTTTTAGAGACAGGTCAGATCTCTGTTGAGTCTCGGATCTGGATCCATAAACTAAATCTTTGGTTAAAACTAATGTTTTTGCTTAAAGGTTTGGCCCCATTGACCCTCGGTGATCCATTCCAATCAAGGTGGAAAAAGATAGTTCATCAGAAAATCCTAAACCTTGGATTTTCAGTTAATACCATTCTGACTATGGGCTATACAAGCCAAAGAAAATATATGACAGTGTATCTGGGCACAATGTTGCAAAACTACCTAAACTCAGCCTCTACTCTTCCAATCTTCAAAGATAACAGAAGGGTGCTGCTTCCTACAGAGTACCTAGGCAACCTAACCATCCCTAAACATAGGAAGTCCTTCTCTTTGGCTAAATTCAACGTACTCCCTTCTGCTGTATTGGAGGGAAGATACAACAAAGTACCATACAATGAACACCTATCTCCCTGTGAAGTACAGGCAGTGGAAACTGTGGAGCACGTTTTGTTGTATTGCTCTTTTTACCGTGACCTTCGTAAAAAAATTATAAATCCAATTTTAGAAAGTCTACCAGGGAGATCTGTAAGGTTTTATATAGATTATCTCTTGTCTGACCAACACCCCAAGGTCACTGTTAGGGTCGCCAGCTTCTGTGCAGCAGCAATAGCTTGTCAGCGCAAAATGCTGTCACAGTCTTAGAAAGTATTAATATTTATTTCGTTTTTACCATTGTCATTTTAGCATTTAAATGTTTAATACCATTTTAACTATCTTATTCAATATTGGGTTTTAAACTTTGCCTGTGTGTACCCTGACGTTTGTACATTTGTGTACATGTACACATGGCACCGGGAATGTGGCACAGCTGGCTAAGTGTCAGCTGCATAAGATCTCTCTGACCAGTAGGTCATGAGTTTGAGGCCTGCATGGGTCAAGGTGGGTGCTCGACTTTTAAGTGTAGCCTGCTGTCGACCGTTGCAGCCCGAAAGACAGTTGCATCTGTCAAGTAGGAGATAAAGGTACCACATTAAGTGGGGAGACAAATTTTGACTGAATAATGAGGCCATTAAAGAACTCCAGGAATGCTGAGGAATGTGGAAGGAACAACAAGGGATTCTGGGAATGCTGAGAGATGAAGAGTGTGTCAGCTCCTCCTGGTGCCCAGAGTTTGCCTCTGTTCATCTATACATTCGTCTATGTGTGTGTGGAAATGGCAGGAATTGTCTGCTAAGTATGTGTACCTGTAATCCGCTCTGAATCCCCTTCGGTGTGAGAAGAGCAGAATATAAATAAAGTAAATAAATAAATGTGATTGTACATGCATGTGTACCCTGATGTTTGTACAAAAAAAAGTGGGACAAAAGTCCCATGTTCTGACAGCAAGTAAACACACAGACCTGTCAGTCCTGGGAAATGGTCCCCCACCACTCTTACACCTTTCATTGAAGCAGATTAAGATGAAGAGCAGATGGGCAACATTTAGGTCAAGTTTTTTTTTAAAGTATCTCTGAGATGCAGTGGACCTCATATGAGCACATGCAGAAACTAATGGTTGCAGAAAGTTCTAATTGCTTTCCAACTGTCTTTCCCTTTTGCTATCTGCGTGTCCGTGACTCCATTTTTTGACAGCCCAGTCAGCTGTTTCGGGTTTTTAAAATGTGTGTGCTGGTGCAGTCCACAAAAGGGGATTGGAAGGAAGACTCATGTTTTCTATGACTGCAGGAACCTGTTAAACATGTCCTTTTCAGTTGTTAACCTGATTTCATCCACAATTTCCCCAAACGCCGTTTAGCCAACCCACCCCGCTTTATCCCAATTGCTTCTGGCTTTTATTGCATGTGTAGAAGGGCCCGCAGTCAGCTCAAAGTGCAACCTCCTAGTTCAACATTCCAACCTTGGTATGTCAGCATATAATATCTGAAAGAATCTTGAAGTAGCTACATTTAAGAAATATTAATTAGAATCATAGAGTTGTAAGAAACCACAAGGCTCATCCTAGCCAATTATGATTCTTGACAATTGCCTTTGACTTTTAGACCATCTATAAACCCAGCATTACTTCCCAGGCATCTGAAATGATGTAGTTTATAATCACCTGTATTTGAGTATCTTAACCATCTATATTCTTTTGATCAGCATGCCCCCAAAACATTTTCCAGACGCAGCCCCTTGAATCTATCCATTGCCAGTTCATTGCCTATTTGCCTATAACTGGATACAAAATAATGACATCTGCGGGGACCAACAAAATCACCACAAATTCCTTATGGAAGCTTGTTACTGTATCTCCAGCTGTAGGAAATGAGGTAAAGCATGTCTGCTATGCCATCCTTTCCCACCAAACATGAAAGCATGACATAAACGGTCATTTAAAATGTTATTTTTTTTGCAGCCACATGTGGGGGGAGGGAGGACTTTACTTCATTGGTGGGGGGCATACACATCACCCATGTTACATTGTCAGCATGGGCAAAGCATTGCCAGTGCATCCTTCTTTCCTTCCTTGCACCCCATTTTGCCCCCAAATGGCAGAAGCAGAGTGCTTATGCAGAAGGCTTCCCTGTAGCTCTATGGCATTACAAAATAACATGATGGAGCTTTTTATTTTTTTAATTTTTTTAAATAAATCTTTATTGAGTTTTTCATAAGTCATAGATAAAAAAAGATGATAGTATTGCAGTGATAAAGCAGAAACAAAGAGTCGAGTGAAGCACCTGGTGGTTCAGATTGACCATCCTCGGTGTATACAGAATAAGACAAAATTGAAAAAGAACAGATGTGCACTTGAATAGAAAAACAGGGTTGGAGATCCGACAAAGTCTTGATCAACTTAAGTAAATATTATTTCCATTTACAAATTTGAGATATCATTTTCCGCTTCTCTGTTTTTCCCGACCTATCCTTCACCGACCTATAATTAAAGATTAACATATTTAAGTTAATTTTCTGTATGCGCTTTACTTAGACCTGAGATCTCATTACATTTCTATTTCTATCTTACATTCCCTTTTGCAATACTCTTGGAGAAGGGACCAATTCCATTTGGCAGTATATTTCTGGTTGGTGTTTCCTTCCCTTATTGCTTCTGTTAATTTCTCCATTATGCTAATCTCTAGGAGTTTTTGCCTCCATTCTTCCTTTGTTGGGGTGGTCTCCGATCTCCAATAAGTAGCGAAGAGGGTCTTTGCCGCTGTCATAGCTAGCGTAAAGATTCTACTCTCATTTTTATCAAGTTCATCATCCATAATACCCAGTAGGAACTTGTCTGGTCTCTTTTTTATTTTTTTCCCCAACAGTTTCTCCATTTCTCTATGCACCATGCTCCAGAATTTTCTTGCCTTGGGGCAAAGCCAGAGCATATGAAAGAATGTCCCACTTCGGTTGTTGCATATCCAACAATTTGGCTTGGTTTTTAAAATAAATTTTGGGCAGTTTTACAGGGGTAAGATACCATCTATAAAGTATCTACATGATGGAGCTTTTTAGAGGGAAGATCCGGACCATTCATGCTGGGTTAAATTACGTTAGCTTGATGCATCGTCTGGATACCCCAGTTTAATGCACTATATACACTGCATTATCTAGCAGTGTAAATGAGCCCTTAGACCTATGTCATCTGTTCCAGGAGTGTGCCCACCACAGCCAAAAATAACACATGAAAATAACAAAGTAGAATTAAAATCAATAATTTGAGTAAACATAGGCCATTTTACATTACACAATTATATTACAATGGGTTCTATGGAATCCTGAAGTTTATAGTTTGGTCAGAGTCAATAGTGCTTACTGGATTAGAATTCTAAATGCCTTTTCCTAAACTTGAAAATTGCAGGATTCCATAGGATGGAACTGTGACACACTTAAAAGAGAATATTAACAATATTATTTTGTAATAAGAAATGACATTGCGACTGAAGAGTGGCCACAAGTCTATGTTTTCTGTTGCTCCCTCCATATTTCTAAAGGGGGGGGGGGGCATGTCCAAATGTCCTACATGCAAAAGCTCCAAAGCAATTCTGTAGATAAAGTGGAGATATGGAGATAAGGAAGGGAAGTCAATGGGGGTGTGGTGTGCTGTCAAGTCATTTATGGTGACCCTATGGTGAAACTATCAAGGTTTTTCTCAGCAAGAAGATGATTTATTGTTGCCTTTCTCTGAGGTTGAGAGAGTGAGACTTCACTAAGGACACCCAATGCATCTCCATTACTATGTGGGGATTTGAACACTGGTTAACAAAGTCATTATACAATACTTAAACCATGCTGGTTCTCAGGGGGGAGCCAGGGAAAAATATATACCCAAAAGGAAAATGGCTCTCTTTGTTAGCCACTAGGTGGCAAGATCCAACAAGGGCTACATAAACACTAACCTTTTAAAACAAAGCTATGCTACAGTACTGTATAAAAATAAGATTTTGTTATGACTTAGATGTGATAAACAAGAGGTGTGCAATCAAAAATGAGCAGTATCTCAGTGCAAATCCCCCCAAACCTTTGGAAATCAGAGTAACAGCAGCACCCCTCTGGCAACTTGGGATTTCAGAAAATATTAAGGTTTGAACTGGGTTATCAGAGTCCACACTGAGATAATGTGGGATTTTCTGCCTTGATATTCTGGGATATAGAGCTGTGTTGAAGGGCCCTCAACTTAGAATTCCTTTTAGGATCGGCACAAACCAATTTCTTTATTTTCTAGTCTATTTTAATTATATTTTAATTCTAGTCTAGTCTTCTTGTTTTCCTTTCTATTGGTTTTGAAAGTATAATTCAATTCAGTGCAAAGTGTGTTGTGCGTGCGTGCTTTAATATTTTCTGAAATCCCAAGTTGCCAGAGGGGTGCTGCTGTTGCTGTTGATTCAGGGCCAATGTTAATACAAACAACAAGCAAACATAATTTTAGGGGTCAAGTGAGCAGAGAATTCTGGTCTAGCAACCTGTTCCATTCCTTTCCCCTAATTGTGGAGTCATTTTGTAGTACTACCGAGCAATTTGCAATACTTTCCTTTCTATTGATTTTTAAAGTATAACTCAATTCTGCAAAGTGCAGTATTTGAGTGTGTGTTTTAATAAATACCCATTGGTGCAAATGGGCAAATAACAAAACAAAACAAAATAGAGAAATTTTCAGAACTTCCATTTAGATATGGAATGGACCCTCAAAACACTTTAGAATCAAAATGAGGCGGGGGTGAATTTTGTACATACAAACAAAGCTGATTTTTGACACAAATGAGTTAAAACACTGTCATGTGGAAAGAAAAGTAGATAATATTATAATGTAAAATGCCCAGCAGCGTGCTTTGAATTCTGGGTCATGTATCTTGCAAACACATGTGCTTCAGTTCCACCTGAGGCTAAAAGTCATTTTCAATAAGAGCTACTATACCTTTTTCTAGGTTCTACAGGGCCAACTACAATCACATTTTAAACATACACACAAATATAACAAATAATATTTTACATTTTATACATATACATATTCCCCAAAGTTCTATGTGTGCAATGATATTCCAATGCAGACCTTGATTGCAGGGTTCTTCTGTCTATTCCGCTTAATAGTATTGCACCACTTGGAAGCAACATTACAGCCTTATTTTATAAAGTATGAAATAGATACAAATACAATATAGAAATTACAAGACAAAGAATTCACTCTTTTGGTCTCTCATAAATACATTACTGAAAATACTTAGGCCCCTTCTACACTGCCATATAATCCAGTTTATCAAAACAGATAATCCATATTATCTGCTTTGAATTGGATTATATGAACCTACACTGCCATATAATCCAGTTCAAAGCAGATAATCCAAATTTTATATGGCAGTGTAGAAGGGGCCTTATTTAAGGTAAAAAGCTTCTTGGGTTTGGGCCCTTCCACATAGCCATATAACCCAGAATATCAAGGCAGATAATCCACAATATCTGCTTTGAACTGGGTTATCTGAGTCCACACTACCATCTAATGCAGTTCAATGTGAACTTTATAGAGCTGTATGGAAGGGGCCTTTGTAAACTGCAGCTAAGCCACAACTCCAGTTTCAATTTCTTTCCAAACTGTATTATCTGTACAGTTCCTTCCTTACAGTTTTTCCACCCACTGGATTAAACCAATAATTCTTAAGGGGGGGGGGGGGGGGGTTGACACTGCCATTGTGTCAACTGATAGCTTTTTGCCAGGATATATTTAATCAGGACAAATGCCTGGAAAAGCCATTACAAAGTTTAATTCACCTTCGAGACTCAATTTAAACAAAACGATAGCAAACAGAAGTACTGAATTTTCCCCATGTACTATAAGTGGTTTTGAGCACAATCAGAAGATTCTTGTTTCATATTCCAGCCATTGTTTTGTTAGGTCATTGTGATAAATTTAATTCCAGTTATATTTTTAATTCACCATTTGCTGTTGGACTGAGCTGCAACAAGTGTTAGAAGTTGACCTTCATAAGTGGACCTGGCTTCCAGAAAGCGGGAAAGAAAGTTTTTTTAAAAAAGGCTGAGTCTTGTAAATAACCATTCTTATTTTGACAGCTGCTCTCAACACTTAATCTGTCTCTTAAAAATGAAAAAGTACAGTTGTGCCTGATGTTCCAGCGGAATTTGGGATATGATCTTTTTTCATGACTCTCCTCCTGCTCAATGTTCGGTTTCTATCTGAAGATATCTATTCTATTAAAAATGGAACGGGCCCACTTTTGCAATTTTATAGCATTTGCAACTCCTACAGCAGTGGAGTAAAGTCTTGCAGATGAGCTTCTAGATTTGGGATATCCATTTGCCTGAACATCATCAGAATGGTTATGGATCAGTTATTCTTGTATTCGCATATGGAATAGAGGCATGAAAAGGGCAGGGGTGGCAAGTTATATCTTGAAGGAAGATACCAAGAGTAAATGGTCTATGAAAACCACACTTACCCAAAAAATCCAAAAGTGGCTGTAACCTAAAGACAGAAAATGAAATTATTGGCTTCTCGTTTCTCTTTTGCACTTCTCAAGACTGGCAACAGCTTTTCCTCAACAATAAAGCTTTTCCTCAACAATATTTACATTTCTGAGGTATACAGTTCATTTCAAGATGGGAAAAAATGCCATGTGTCCATCTGTGAGAAAAATGTGTGCATTCGAAAAAATGTGCATGACTATAAAATGCAAAGCATTGCATTAATCAGTACAAAATTGTCTGCAAAATACATACAATTTGGCGAGGGGTGAGAAGAAAAGTGTGCATAATGCCATGAAGAGAGGGGGAAGACACTCTTGCAATTGGGATGGAAGATTGCTGACAAATTTCTGAAGAGTAAAAAACAAAAAAGATTTGTATATTTTTACTACACACTCGATGCATTTTCTATCTTGGTTTCAGAAGCAGGTACACACAACAGTATTATTGGTATTTTGTTGGGATAAAGGCAGGCTATAAATAAAATCATAATTAGAATAACAAAATATAATCATTGCCATATCATCTTTGATACGCAAAGGGATATTGCAGCACTTTTTATCTTAAATGATAAATCATGGGCATAAGATTTCATAAACTGAGTCTACTTCACCAGATGCATGGTGTGAAGTGCTTATAGACAGACATTTATCTCCATGGATAAACAAATGTGTGTAATAGTAACAGAAATGTAAAACTTGTAGGTATAATGATGAGGTGACAGTTTTAACAGTGGTCATTGAGGGACAAATTTGGAAGGAAAGATATTGCCTAAAGTCAAGATAATTAGATAATGTTATGAATAGTGGAGGAAGTTATTAGAATTGTTTGACTTGTCCATCTATAATCTTCACTACATGTATTTGATGAGGTAGACACTGTCTATGAAAGCTTATGCTACAAACGTCTTGATGTTAGCCTTAAAGGTGCCATAAGATTCCTTTGCATACTCCGCTATGCCTTTGATTTCTATCACATTTGATGTTATTTTAGAAGGTGCAATAAGAAATGTGAGATGCATTCCACTGAAATCCCTACAAAATAAAATGTACCTGTTTCTATGTGATTGAATAGGGGTGAGTGAGATGCCAAAAATATGCCATTTTTAATTCATTTTGGCTCCCCCCCCCTTCTATTTACAGGGAAATTCCTGAAATCGGGAGGGGAAAATACCATTCTGTGATCTGGCAGCTGGAAGTTAGATTTAAGTTCCAAGAAGATCTGGTCCATTGGTGACAATGGGGGAACTTGCAAGACTCCTCTTTCCATCATTTTTATGGCTATTGAGGCAAAAATGGCTACACTTGGATGAAACATTTATGACTGCAATCCCTCCAAGTTTCAGAACGTTGGGGCCATCCACTGATTTTTAGGAGTTTTTAAAAGTTTCTACAAATAAGATCTTTTTTAAAGTGCAGAACAGAGTACAAAAAAGAGAAGGTAGGGCTGGGGAGGGATTGAAATTGAAATAATGTTTTCCCTATGAGGATTCAAGCTGTCCCTCTCTTCCCTAAACCTATTCCATACTCAGTCAAGTTAAAGCAAAAAAAGTAAAAAAAATATTTAAACAAACAAAAAAGTCCTTTTAATGTGCACAGCCCTCCCAAATGCATGTCAACTCACACTTCTCTAGCAAAATTAGTAAAATAAAATAAAATAAAATAAATTTTAACAAAGAAAACTTAATTGTATAATGCAGAAGAAAAAGTCTGGAATTCTCAAAAAGTGATCCTAAGCAGTAATGGCACTGAGCTAGAACACGGAGCGAGCGAGCAAACTATCTCTCTATCTCAAACACCAGGACATCACAAAAATGAAGGAGCTCACCCTGGTATATATAGATCAGCTTTGCAAGAATACACAAGATCCACTTTCTTCTTCTTATTGGCTCTGGCAAGGCTAATGAGTGGGAAACCTTGTCAATCAAGGAATAGTCAAATCTCCCAAATGTAGCCAAAATATCCGACGCCACATGTCAGTTCTGGGTGAGCCTTCGACTGCCCCCCACCCGGTCCATCTTCAGCAATCTGTGTTATGGAACAGAGACGTCAGTAACTGAGTCCAGGAGTTTAAAAAGGTAACAAAAGTTTATTTGAACAACAAATGGAGGGAGGACTAACAAAAAATGGCCAAAATCCGGCTTTAAAACCCACAATAATCCCAGGAAACCCAAACAAAAATGCTGTGGAGAAGAAAACTCAAAAACAAACACCAGACGTCCATCTGTGTTGTCCAATCAGAGGGGCATACATGAAGAGAAGGTCCAACAGTCAGTCCGAGGATCGTAGGTAGGAGAATAGCAGAAGAAAAGAAGGAGGAGACTTGCCAGGGTCGTCAGGAGCTAAGTATACAAAAAGTACATAATTCACAGCCCCCATAAAACACAGCCTCTACCCCCTCCATCTCATATGATACCAACACTCTGCAGCAGGAACTCACAGTAGTCACAGCAAAGGTCAAGAGGAACACGGCGGCAGCTAAACAGAGAAGCAGACATTGAATCCCATACCCCCACCTTTTCCCAATATCAGCTAGAGCTGCCATAGCAGCTCACCCAAGGAACAAAGTGGATAAATAACCCATAAACTCACGAGTAACTGGAAACCAGGATCACAGATACATGAAGACAGGAACACAGGATACACGAACCAAAATTGCAACTCCTTGACCACCGTGAGGGTCAAGCCAAATACTCACTTCTTTTATAGCACTAATAATCAGAGTCATCAGAAAGCCCGCCCTGTTCCAGAGCAGCAGTATTCTCATTCCTTGCAGCTGTTGAACTATGCCCAGACCTCCAAGCTAGCCAAAGATCTTGTTGACTTAAAGGGTCCCACTCAGCTTCTGAATGTGTAGACGGCCAATCCCGGTCCGTCTCAAACCCCAGAAATGTGCTGTCCCCAGAGTCTGCATTGCATACATCTCTCACTTCCTGAACTAAGGCCGAATATAAGTCTGTATCACTTTCTTCTGACTGTAGTTCTGCATTCCCAGAAAACTCTTCAAAGGTATCTGACTCAGTAGGATCCCTAAGTATATGCTGGATCTTCCTCCTCTGTTCTCTGTCTTCATCAAGGTTTGAGTCACTAATAGCCCTCTTGACTCCAGCTGCAGGAGCCTCATCATCCAGAGCCGCGCCCAAAGCCATGCTACTGTTTGATGCTATTGACTCAGCATCTTCCGCAATGCTACTAGCTGTAGTAGCTGAGGGCTTATTCACAACAGTCTGGCTGCTGGTTTGCCTAATTTTCCCAAGTCCCAAATGATGAAATGGAATCATGGACACACCTATGATTTAATATTATTTCCATGTATCTAAGTGGTGAGAAACAATCTAAGCATCCCAATAATATTATCTAAATAATCATCTCCTTATTCACTGTTCCTTTTAGCATGTGAAGCACTCCCCTATAGCGTGATTCCAAATTACAAGGTTGTATGTGTTCATGAGGAGAGGCAGTTAAAAAATAAATTTTATATGGCAGTGTAGAAGGGGCCCGGAAAGGGGGAACTGATTTTAGATTTATACAATTGACCGTGTCCATTGCCTTGGTAAAATCACACATCACCAATAGCATTTAGTCACAACAAAGGAAAGAAGTTCCCATATCACTGGGTATGTGAAATAAGGAAATCAAAGCTGGAAATGACTGGAGGATGAAGGAGTGTTGGAGAGAGGTGTCCAGTAGGTTGCTCTGTGATTTTTCTTTCTCTAATACATTTAATAGACCAGTGTCAACACATAATGTTTCACTGCAAAATACAAAATGTCACCCACTTCCCAGTACATGTGCATGACACTTATCACAGTCCTGTCAATGAGTAATAATACCATGTCAAAGGCAGAAGGCCTACAATGGAGCATTTATACCCAAACCCTTTGAAGAGTGGAAAAGGGAACTTCTGAGGAGCTGCCACAAAACTGCACTGCTGTCTCTCATCTTCTGCCACCCAAGGAACTACCCTTTGCCTAATGGTGGCCCTATTAAGAAGGAGCTACCAGAAAGATTTAAAACAATAGTGGGATACATCTTCATGCATTTTTAGTGACATCAAGAAGTATGTCCAATCTTTCTTAGCATCTCATTTTACTTTCCTAGAGTGGCTTCCCTATCTCAAACCTTGGGACCTACCACCGATTGTAGAAATCATTGTTTTACAGATGAACTAACTGCATTGTTTCTTTATAATCTTTTCCTTTTGACCATTCAGCATAAAAACAATAGAGGACATTTGAATCTGCATTCTTAGGAGAATGTACTCTCCCCTCCCCCCTCGCATATACATTATTCAAGAAATGTAAAGTCTGATGAGAGAACTGCACATACATCACTGCCATGTAAATGATGGAGTGCAGCTGCCCATAGTTTGGTCACTTTGTGCTATTTTGAGTTTAGAGGCTAAAAGGGAGGGAAGGGATATCAGCAGGGCACATTATAGGATAGCATACTCAGTTCTCAAAGTTAGATGGCTGGTATTTGATAAATGTGCATAGATTTGGGGAAAGAAAGTGGGTTTAACAGTGGACTTCAGGTAACAGTCATAGAGAAATGTGGCATAAAAGTGCATACAAGAAATGGTAACTATCTTTAAAAGATGCTCAGCGGTGACTTCTATGTGTTCTGTTTCCCACTTCTGAGTATACAGTAGTTGAAATGTACACATAGTTACAAGAAAGGGAGGCCAAAAAAGAATAAGAAATCAGCCTCAGATGGTACATGCATATTAAGGGCACTGATGACGATTCCCTTTTCTTTTGAGCAGCTCCTCACAGTTAGTGATGTCCCCTTTTTGGAGGGTAAAACTACATATGTTACATGGTGTTTATTTATTTTATTTATTTAAAACTTTTATATCCCGATCTTCTCGACCTCTTGTCGCCCTCTAGGCCCTTGACTAAGACCTCCCTTGATAAACCACGCAATCAGCTGAGGTACAACAAGTTTATTTAGAATATAGTTTATAGGAAAGAGGTTGAAAGCAATATTATAGTGCTTTCAATAGTAGCAAATCTCAGGAGCAAAGCAATGAGTAAATAGTCCCGTATCAATCAGGATTCAGCCGGAGGCAATCAGGAACAAAGCTGGATTCAAAAGCAAAGGAAAGTCTTTTCAGGAACAAACAGGAACGTAGCAAGGGAACAAGGCTTCTGCCCGAGCAGGCCAGATCCAATATAGGCAGGCAGTGTCTTTAGTAAGGCCCAGCAGCCTCCTTCAGAAATCCCTTGTCCTGTAAGCGTCGTTGGCACGGGATAAGGCTCCGGGCCAACTCCACATGGATATACTGTCCAAACCCTTTATCTAGCCATGTAACTTTGCGTCGAGTGTCAAAGTGGGCATGATGAATGGTAGCTGTTGTTTAAGCTACCTCAGCTCCTCAAGAATGTAAACCAAATTAGCCTCCCCAGCTGCAACGGGGAGTCAGGCTCTTCTCAGGCCAAGGCCTCTCCGCTTATCGGACGGGATAGCTTTGGTAACCTTGAATGATTCACCCTGCCTGCCTGGTACTAGGTTCTCATGAGAAAGGCAAGCAGGCCTGGAAAGGATCTTAATGTCATCATGGCTACAGTATTGTTCATGAGAAGCAGAGCTTGTGGGGCTTGTGGCGTGACACCTCTGTAGAGGGACTCAGACCGGCTGACAGCAAGGATTCAGTGCTAACACTAAAAATCTAAAACATCATACATCAACAATAAATTACCAAATACATATAGAATAAATTACATAAAAGCTGTTCACCAAGATAAAATCATGTCCAACTCAGTCCATATATTCAGTCCATATATTGTGGTCAATAACTTTGGTTGACTATCGGTCTCCGCCATCATTCTGCAAAAGCCTCGTTCCACAGCCAGGTTTTCACTAGCTTCCTAAAGGTCAGTAGGGAGGGGGCAGATCTAATTTCATTTGGGAGGGAATTCCATAGCCGGGGGGCCACCACAGAAAAGGCCATGCCTCTCGTTCCCACCAGATGTGCCTGCGAAGGTGGTGGGACCGAGAGCAAGGCCTCTCCAGACGATCTTAATAGTTTTTTCCTCAGTCACTAAACTGCTGGCCTGAAATGTGGGTTGCGGATGCTGTCCTAAGTCCCACACCACTGTTAAAACAGATTAAATTGTCAGTGTCAATCAGTTTTTCTACATGGTATCGTGTTAGCCTACCATCATGTTCTGGCCTGAAGCATTAAAATGACTTGTACACGGGGATCTCTAGCAGAAAGGAGGGCAAAACCCTCACCTGCTCCCGACCCCCCACAACCAGTACCCAGGGAAAATCCTGCCTGCCTCCATCAACACAGAGGTGGCACTTGGATGTCCATTTCAGTAACTACTGATTCCCTTGGTATCCATGAATCTGTCTAATTCTGCCTTGAAGCTGTCCAGGCTGACAGCTGTCACAACCTCCTCTGGAAGTGAGTTCCATAACCCAATGACCCTCTGGGTGAAGAAATATTTCCCTTTATTAGTCCTAACTTTCCTACCTTGGATGCCCCCTAGTCCTAGTGTTGTGTGACAGAGAAAATATTTTTTCTTTATTCACCTTTTCTATCCCATGCATGATTTTATACACTTCGATCAAGTCACCTCTTAAACGCCGTCTTTCAAGGCTGAAAAGACCAAGGTGTTGCAACCTGATTTCATAAGGGAGCTGCTCCATCCCTTGGATCATTTTTGTTGCCCTTCTTTGTACCTTTTCCAGTTCCGTTATATCCTTCTTGAGGTGCGGTGACCAGAATTGTACACAGTACTCCAGATGTGGCCTCACCATAGATTTGTAGAGAGGCAATACAACATTAGCCGACCTATTTTCGATTCCCTTCCTGATCATGCCTAGCATAGAATTTGCTTTTTTCACTGCTGCAGCGCACTGGGTTGACATCTTCATTGAGCTGTCCACCAAAACCCCAAGATCCCTTTCCTGGTTTGTCTCAGAAAGCTTTGATCCCATCAGTTGATAAGTGTATTTGGGGTTCTTTGCCCCGATGTGCATGACTTTACACTTGTTTAGGTTAAAATGCATTTGCCACTTTGTTGCCCATTCACTCAATTTCGAGAGATCTTTCTGGAGCTCTTTACAGTCAGTTTCATTTTTAACTACCCTGAACAGTTTAGTGTCATCTGCAAACTTTGCTAACTCACAATTTACTTCTACATCCAGATCATTTATGAATAAATTAAAAAGTAACGGTCCTAAAACTGAACCTTGGGGTACGCCACTTCTCACCTCTTTCCACTCAGAGAAGTGTCCATTTATTACCACCATTTGTTTCCTACAGTTTAGCCAGGTTCCAATCCAGGACAAGACCTGTCCCCTGATTCCATGGCTGAAGAGCTTATTTAGGAGCCTTTGGTGAGGGACTTTGTCAAAAGCCTTTTGAAAGTCAAGGTAAACAATATCGACTGGGTCCCCTTTATCTATGTGTTTATAATTAGCACATAACCTAATTATCATAGTAAGAGACATATAATACATCCAGGATTAAGCGTTAACATATAGCACTATGCTATCTCCAAATACAAAATAGTATGCCCCCATATCCTTGGGGGATATGTTCTTGGACTTTCTGTGAACACCTGAAACCATTAGTAATAGCGAACCCTATTAAAATCTAAGAATTATGCTTAGAAAATGTTTAGAGAAAACAAATAAAACAGCAGATAGGAGTCCTATAGTACAATCTAGAATTTTTTGTTATAACAATAGTGATACTTGTTGCTACCTCTCTCCACTCTTTCTAAGCTCCCATCAAACAACATTTCCCTCTCTCTTTCTGTCACTTTCTATTCCCTAATCGTAACAATTTATATATGCTTATTTACCCCTATCTAGCAGTTTAATAGATCAGTTGGATGGGAATATACAGCTACTATATAATTCCTCTCCCTCCTAATATTTGTTCTATTTTTATCCCACATTTCTTCCACTGTTGCACCCAAGAGGTTTTACAACATACTTTAAAACAGATTACACCCAATATTGATCACATTTAGTAAAAAAAATGATCAAGTAATAATTTAGATCACAACAGTAGAAACCTACTTTTATCCTCATGGACAACAAGTTAAACATGAGCCAACAATGTGATGCAGCAGCAAAAAGAAGCCAATGGGATTTTGGCCTGCATCAATATGAGTATAGTGTCTAGATCCAGGGAAGTCATGCTACCCCTCTATTCTGCCTTGGTTAGACCACATCTGGAATATTGTGTCCAATTCTGGGCACCACAACTGAAGGGAGATATTGACAAGCTGGAATGTATCCAGAGGAGGGTGACTAAAATGATCAAGGGTCTGGAGAACAAGTCCTATGAGGAGCGGCTTAAAGAGCTGGGCATGTTTAGCCTCAAGAAAAAAGGTTGAGAGGAGACATGATTGCCCATGTATAAGTATGTGATAGGAAGTCATAGGGAGGAGGGAGAAGACTTGTTTTCCGCTGCTCTGGAGACTAGGACATGGAACAATGGCTTCAAACTACAAGAAAGAAGATTCCATCTGAACATTAGGATGAACTTCCTGACTGTGAGAGCCATTCAGCAGTGGAACTCTCTGCCACGGAGTGTGGTGGAGGCTCCTTCTTTGGAGGATTTTAAACAGAGGCTGGATGGCCCTTTGTTGGTGGTACTTTGAATGCAATTTTCCTGCTTCTTGGCAGGGGGTTGGACTGGATGGCCCATGAGGTCTCTTCCAACTCTATGATTCTATGATTCTATCATAATAAAACCAGCACTAATATAGGCCCCATCCACACTGCACTATGTCTTCACTGACCATATAATGCAGTTTCAAATTGAGCTGCCTTGGTGGCAGGAGGGCATCTCTACTGCCCAGCTGCACCAAAGTTAGCTACAGCGGCAACAAGACCACCTACATCATGGTTGGCAGTCCCTGATCCTCCTTCCATTCTGTGTGAATAGCAAGGGAGCCTAGAAGGAATGAGGAGCAAAATCTTCCCTCTCACTTGAGTATTTTTTTTTTATTTAAAAAATGCACTTTTCACAGTTCTCGCTTTCCCACCTCCCACTCCTGTGTCTCACTCCCTCTGAATGAGGAGTCCTCAAAATAAATCACATCTGGGTTTAATAGAGATATTGTTGTATGAAAAAAATTGCAGTTTGATACCACTTTAACTGCTGTAACTCAATTGTAACTGTGGAATTTTGAGTTTGGTGAAGCACCAGCACTCTTTGGCAGAAAAGGTTAAAAACCTTATAAAGCAACCAGCCCCATGATTCCATAGTATTGAGCCACAGTTTTGGGGGAGCAGAATCATACAGGAAACCATCAAAAAGGGCCTTTATTGTGTTATGGCCTCTGTTCTGACAGTAAAGAGGAACGGAAAGAAGACTGTGTGAGCTGAGGTCCTTAGAGATTCCTAGATAAGTGGAGTTTCTAAATCCTCCAGCATAATTCTATGGTAAACCTCTTGTGGAATTTAACCATCGGACCAAAAGAGAACATATTTATTATATTTACCTTTCTCCTGATATAGGGACTCAAGGATGCTAACAGCAAACATGATACAATACAATTAAAACAGAACAAATGCATTAAAAGATGAATAAAATAATTAAAAACATTTCCATCTTCTGTGTCATGGAATATATATAAATATTTAAATACATTCAATGCTATACTTACAAACCACAGAGCTCTTCAAAATTTCACCCACAACTTCCCCAGCAGCCTGTTCCTCATTCTCCCCAAAATGCCTGATGGTAGAGGTATGTTTTCACCTGCCTATGAAAGGCAAGCAGGGATGAGTCTATCCTGATCTCTAGGGAGTTAGTTCCAGAGCCTGGGGGCAGCTACAAAAAAGGCCCTCTCCTTTGTTCCCACCATTTGAGTTTGAGTGGGTGGTGGAATGGAAAGAAGGCCTTCTCCAGATGATCTTAATGTTTTAACAGACTCATAGAGACAGATATGATGCTTCAAATAACCTGGGCCCGACTATATTAATCAGATCCATGAATAAAAGTTAATGTGGAAGGATGACTATACAGTTCTTGAAAACTGATTTGCATGCTGAGGGAAAAGAAACTATGAGCTAATTGCAAACTATATGTTATATGATAACATATAAGGGTAATATAAATAAATAAGCCATTTTGTGGCAGTATGAAGGTATGAATGCGTAAAAGGCATAGCAATTTGTTAGCACTAAAAGACCTCTTACCCATTTTCTATTGAAATAGACACAAACTGGCTCACACCTGAGAACAGGAGCATCAGTAGGTCAAAATCATTTCACAGGTTTTAAAATGATGAGAAATGAACTGTGCGTACTGCATTTTATTTTAAGAGCTGAAATATCCTCTTTTGTTTCTGGGAATGTTCCTTCTTAAAACTTGTGTTCATTATAAAAGCGGTAGGGGAGAGAAAGAGAAAATTCAATACAATTTCTGTAGGGCCTGCAAAATAGAATTAGTAATGAACTATTTCCAATATGTGTTTTGATTCTCTGGTTGGCTTTATGATGGCTTACAACTGATTGGCTAAAGCCCCAAGAGACTATTAGACCAGCTGGGTATTGCTAAAACACTGTGGGGGTTCTGGCTATGTACATTGTACATCATTTGTCAATGGGAAGTACAAAAACCCAGCTTACATACCAGCCAGGCTATATTACAGCTGTTCTTACTCTTTGCATATACTTTCCCTCCTGCCAAATCCAGACTTTCAACCAAGAAAACCCTAATTCCATACCCCAGGAAATCACATAAATATAAAGCATGCAATGGCCCTTAATCTACCTCAAGGTTCTCAATTTTCATATTTTATTTTTCAGTGTAGCTATTTGAAACAAAAGAAACCCTAGCCCTATCATTAGGGGTAAGGCAGCCATTCAGACCACAGATTCTAGGAAGGGGTAGCAAGATGTTGGAGAAGAGAGGCATGGGGCTTGCAATCTGACCTGCATCCTGTAAAATAAACTGATGTCTCCAAAGTGTCATGGAGAACTCTCCATAATTATCAGGTTTGGAGGAAACTTCATCAGCCAATCCTACCACCTTTTGCACACAGAATGGAATAGGAGCAGTGTCCCTTCACATCAGATGCCCAACACTTTTAAACCAACCATATTAATACAGCTATGTCTTAGGCATAACTGTTAGGGGTATGCAAGATGCCAAAAAAGCACGTTGTTTTCAGTTCCATTTTTTATTTCCCCCACATTCCCAAAATCAGGAGAGGAAAAACACTGTTCCATGATCCAGTAGCTGGAAGTTCTGTTTATGTTCCAAGAAGATCCAGCCTACTGGCAACAATGGGGGAATTTACAAGGCTCCTCTTTTCATTGTTTTTATGGCTATCGAGATGCAAGCCCCCCAAGTTTCAGAATATTTGGGTCATCCACTGATTCTTAAGAAATTTTTTACGTTTCTACAAATAAAATGTCTTTTAAAAAACTAAAAGAGGTATCCCCTGGAATTTCTCCACAGTGACAGAACAGGCATAGGTAGGGCTGAGGAGGGAATAGCAGAAAGTCAAAAAGGTGAACTAGAAGAAAGGACTTTTTGGTATTTTTAAAATATTTTTGGGTGGGGGAAAGGCAGCTGTGCAGAACAGAATACAGAAGAAAAATATTGGAATTCTTAAAAAGCGATCCTAAGCAGGGGTGTCACTGAGACAGAACACGGAGCTAGCTAGGACGCCACAGAAAAATGGAGTTCACCCTCATATATATAGATCAGCTTTGCAAAAAGCCACAAGATTCGCTTTCTCCCTCTGATTGGCTCTGGCAAGGCTAACGGGGAGAAACCTGTGTGCAACTGCTCTCTTGAATGTAGTCAAAAGATCTGGCGCCACATAGTCCATTCCGGCTGAGCCTTCAGCTCCTTCCTGCCCAGTCTGCTTTCGGCGGTCAGCTGCCTGACCACGAAACAGAAGCATGCACACCCCTAATAACTAATGCCTTCCCTTCTCTGATCATAAATTGCTGCAGATGGATACAGATTACAGGGAGAGAAATGGATCTGAAGGGTGGAAGATAAGAACATGGGACATAAAACAAAGCAAAAATGTGAACTTCCAGCAGGCAAAGCTATCTTCCGATATTGGTTGCATCTGAACTGAACATTCTTTTCTTACACTGACTTAAACATGGAGACCATGCCTACATTAAGCCATATTTCTCCTTGTGTGTGAATCAGAAATCCAATCTTGATGTCTGCTAACCAACCAGAATATTTATTTATTTATTTAGGACATTTTTATACCACCCTTCTCAGCCCAAGAGTGACTCGGGGCGGTTTACAATTGACAATCATTCAATGCCACAATAACAATTAAAAACAACTTTAAAAGCATCAAACTATTAATATACAGTATAAAATTAAAATTTTAAATATTACAAAACATTAAAAATTGTACTGCTTATAAACGTTATCGTGAGCGTTAGCCATGTTGTGTTACCATTCAATTCATCATCAGGTCATTCCGTAAGTTCATAGAGATATGCTGTGCTCGGAAAAGCCTGTTCGAAAAAACAGGTTTTCACCTGCCTTCAGAAAGACAACAGGTAGGGGGCCTATCTTATCTCCCTAGATAGGGCATTCCACAGCCAAGGGGCCACCACCGAGAAGGCCCTGTCCCTCCTTAACCAGGAGCAGGATGGATGTTTACTCACATTCATTCGTGTTCACTTTTACTTTGACCCAGAGTCAAAGATTGCACCTGTTTCTTGTTTTCTCTTCAAGAAAAATGTTGTTAAAGGCTTGTTACTACTTATCTCTCTTGGGGTAGCTAATAGGATTGTTAAATTTCTTTTCTGTCCTCAGAACTTAGGGTGCACCCAGAATGTGGGGCGCATCTTCTATCTCAGGGCTGTCCAACTTCTACTGGCCCAAGGGCCGGAATTCCGATCACTGATCACCTGGGGGGCCGCAGTGTAAAAATAAATAAAAATAAAAGAAAAGAATAAAAGAAAGGAAGAGAGGAAGGAAGGAAGATGGATAGAGGGAAGAAATGAGGAAGGAATAAATGCAAGAATAAAAGGAAATAAATAAAATAAAAATAAAATAAATAAAAATAAATTAAATTAAATTTAAAATTTTTTAAAAAAAGCAAGAATAAAAGCAAGGAAGGAAGGAAGGATTGAAGGAAATGACCGCTGCCCAAACGGAGCTCCACACAGCCTTCCCCCGGTCCGGCTTCTCTCTTCCAACGAGGATCCAGGAGCCGGAGCACAAGAGAGGCGAAGACACAGAGGCAGGAGCCAAAGACACAGCAGAAGAGTACTTCCTGTACTCTTCTAGTCTCAAAGGAAATGGCGCTGCAGAGGGGAAGCTGGGACTTGTAGTCCTTTGGCTCCGCGGCGTCATTTCCTGTCCTGGCTCATTTCCTGTCTGCTGAAGAGCCAGGACAGGTAATGGCGGACAGCTGTGCTGCCTGTAACGACTCTCCAACACTCGGTAAGGATCACTCGTAGATTGAAGCACGGTCCAACACGATTTTATTGTAGGTACGACACATGTGAAGCAAAAGCACCGTCCCGCCACCCAACACACCTTATATACCCTGAGCCCCTCCCAATTGCCCATGCAATGTCCAAGCAGGGTTGCACCATATCCGGGTGATTCAGCATATCCCATAGTCCAAAGGGATGTGACCTCATGGGTCCATGAGCCAGCATTATGAGTCCAATTGTCCAATGTCCAGGCTCGGAGGAGTTACCTCACTTCCCTCCGGAGCCTCACACACATCTGGAAGTTACGTCACTCCCACTTAACTCAGCACAATCTCTGTGCAGCTGGAGCCAAGGTCACCAAAGAACTGGGGCAAAGGTCGGTGCAATCTCATGGCAGGTTGGGAGCCTGAACTTCTCCTAAGCTCAGGTCTCCCAGTCCTGACATAACGGTCTCCTCCACCACGTCCTCCCCCTAGAAAACAAAACATCATTCAATCCGGAGGAGGAAAGGGCCCCACATACTTCTTTAAAAGACTACAGTGAAACGTGGGATGAACCTTCCCTAAACTCTTGGGCAACAGAAGGGTATATGAGACCTTATTCACCGCATTTTTAATCCTAAAAGGTCCAATGTACTTCGGACTTAGTTTCTTCGATGGATATCCTAATTTCAGATTTTGCGTGGATAGCCACACCAAATCCCCCTCACTGTACTCCTCCCCTTCCTGCCTCTTCCGGTCTCCAAACAACTTGTAAGAACGCTGTGCTTTTCCCAAAGCCGCTGCCACTTCTTTCCAATCCTCCCGGGCTCGTATCCTCCACTCCACCCTCTCCTCCCCTCCCAACTCCAATAGCTGGGGCAAAGGAGCTACCTCCTGACCATAGACCACCTCGAAAGGAGACTTCCCAGTGGAAGAGTGTACCGAGCTATTATAGGCCATCTCAGCATAAGTCAACAGATCGGACCAATTATTTTGCTCCTTGTTGCTAAAAATATGCAAATAAGACCCCAACGATTTCTGAGCTCTTTCTACGCCACCATTGCAACAAGGATGATAAGAGGTCGTAAGACGCCTCTGAGCCCCCAACATCTCCAAAAATCGCTCCCAAAATTGGGCAGTAAATTGGACTCCACGATCACTCAAAACCTGCTCCGGGCACCCATGCAAACGATACACATGCCGCACATATAACTCAGCCAATCTCTCTGCACTAGGCAACCCCTTTAACGGAATAAAATGGGCCTGCTTAGAGAACATATCTAGCACGGTCCAAATATACTTATAACCCCGACTTGAGGGCAACTCCCCCACAAAATTCGTACTGACATGTGTCCACGGCCTCACAGGAGTAACCACCACTTGAATCAACCCCTGCGGCTTAGCAGAGGGAACCTTATTTCTAGCACACGTTTCACAACACTCTATATACTTCTTCACCTCAGCCCTCATGGCCGGCCACCAATACCTCTTCTTTAGGGCCAAAAGAGTCTTCGTGACCCCCCAATGACCAGCAGATCTATGATCGTGATTCAACCTCAGCACCTTTTCTCTCATACTCTGAGGGACATATACCTTGCCTCCCATAATCCACAAACCATTCAATGGCTTACACTCTTTCTCATGACTCTGTAACCACACATCACCTACATAACTTTTCTGCAACTCCAAACTCCATTCATCCACCACTCCTTCCTCCTTCTTAACCTCACACGCTGTTTGGGACCTCGTCTGCACGGCCAGACCCCAATGCTCCCTGGCAAACACCTCCCCAGACTTATGCAACTCATTCTCTCCTACACTCGGATACCGGGACAACGCATCAGCCACCACATTCTCTTTGCCCCTTATATGCTGCAGCCGAAAATCAAACCTAGCAAAAAACTGAGCCCACCTCACTAACTTGGGAGACAACTTCTGAGGGTTCCTCAGATACTGGAGGTTCTGATGATCAGTCATCACCACAAAAGGGAAAGCAGCACCCTCTAAAAACTGCCACCACGTTTGCAAAGCATTCCGCACAGCAAACGCCTCCTTTTCCCAGACTGGCCACTTCCGCTCATGCTCTCCAAACTTCTTAGAAAAATAAGCACACGGCCTCAATCTACCTCGCTCATCTTCCTGCAACAACACTCCACCATAAGCCCAAGCAGACGCATCACACTGTACCACGAAAGGCTTATCCACATTCGGATGTATTAATAAGGGCCCATTAGTAAAAGCTTTCTTTAATTCCACAAACGCCTCCTGACAATCTTTCGTCCAATCCAGCTTAGCACCTGGAGACTTAGTCCTCTTCGACTCACCCTTACCCTTGGTTCTCAATAACTCCGTGAGCGGGAGGGTTATCGCTGAAAACTCCGAAATAAAAGTGCGATAAAAATTGGCTAACCCTAAGAAAGCTTGTAACTGCCTACGAGTCTGCGGAGCTTCCCAATTCAACACGTCGTCCACCTTAGCCGGATCCATCGCGACTCCATCCCCGCTAATCCTATATCCCAAGAAATCAATCTGAGCCTTGCCAAATTCGCACTTACTCAATTTTACATACAGACTCGCTTGTCGCAACCTCTCTAACACCTCTCTCACCAAACTAACATGCTCATCTCTGGTACGCGTCACAATCACAATATCATCCAAATACACAAACACCCCTTTATACAAAAGGGGATGCAACACCTCATTAATTAATTGCATGAAAATGCCTGGAGCCCCCGCCAAACCGAATGGCATGACGACCCATTTGTACAGCCCGAGGGGGCAGGAGAAAGCAGTCTTCCATTGATCGCTCCTCTTCACCCTCACCATATGAAACGCGTCAATCAAATCCAACTTGGTAAAAACCTTACCACCTCCTAACTGACCTAACAAATCCTTGATCAAAGGTAAAGGATAACAATTGGTAGTACTAACAGCATTCAAACCTCTATAATCAATACACAGCCGCAACCTACCATCCTTCTTCTCCTGAAACAAAACTGGAGCCGCAATGGGAGACTCGGACCTCCGAATAAACCCCCTACTCAAATACCCGTCTATTTGTTCCCTCAAAGCTTCCTTCTCCTTCACTGTCATGGCATAGATTTTGGGTTTAGGTAAAACAGCCCCCTCCTTGACCTCTATACTACACTGTACATTGCGAAGGGGGGGAAGACTCTGAGCCAAAACCGGATTAAACACATCTGCATAATCCCAATACTCTGCAGGCACCCCTTGTACTTCACTCTTACCCTCCTTCTCTTTATTAGGAGCACATTGTACAATTCCTGTTTTCCAATCAATCTTGGGGTTCGCCTGCTCTATCCATGGCAACCCCAACACCACCTCATGTCCTTTAATGGGGGCCACCACAAAATCAATGCCCCCCTCCCAGGGTCCCACCCGACCCTTCAAATCTTTAGTCCCCACAGAGAACGGGCCACCCTCAATAAAAGACCCATCCAATTGAGCAAAAGTTATGGGTGTTTCCAAGGGCTTTGTCCCCCCACCCAAATCCCCTATCAACTTTGGGGACATAATGTTCTCCGAACATCCGCAGTCTACTAAAGCTTTCCTTTCCACAATCTTATCCCTTTTATACAATCCCAAGGTACATTGTATATTAGAGCTCACCCCAACACTTTTTTATCATCATTGTCCCCACTTGCTGCTTTAGCAGAGGCCACCTTCACTGGCTCCAACACCTGCCTCTGCCGGCATTGGGACGCAAAATGACTGGGTTGAGAACAAATGAAACAAAGGGCCGGTCCCATCGTTGGCCTCCTTGTAACACTGGATCGGTTGTCACCACCACGTCTAGGCTCTCCTCCCCGGAATCGCCCATCAACTGCACCACGACTGGATCCCCTGGACCTCGCAGGCTGGAAACGGCGCCGCTGCACCTGGGCAAGGATTCCTTCCACACTGCCGGCCAACTGGATCCATCCATCGACATCACCAGGATCATCTCGATGCAGACACCACTCGAGGATCTCCTTCCGCAATCCGTCCTTAAACAACTCGAGTAGGGTAGCTGGGGACCATTCGGCAATTTTCCCAGCCAACCCCATAAACTCTTCCGCATACTCAGTGACGGACCGGGATCCCTGGGTCAGGCAACGCAGCGCTTCCTTCGCCTTAATCCTCTCCAACGGATCTCGAAACCTATTCCGAATCGCCTGCAAAAAATCTCTCACAGATCTTAAACACGGGTCCCGGCGGTCATGGCATTGGACATACCATTCAGCTGCCCTTCCTTTGAACACCGCTCCGATGGCCCGCACTCAGCTGCTGTCGCTGGGATAAAGGTGACCGTAGTCCTCCATATGGTGTTGCACAGCAGCGGCAAAAAAGGCTACTTTACAGGCTTCGCCTTCAAATTCAACCCGTAATGGCTCTTTCTTCATACGGGCCCCAAACTCCTGGGACAACACTTCCCTCCCTTGAGGGACCTCGAGCCTGGTAACGCCTCTCCCCATGCCAGCCGGTTGCGCCGGGCGCCTCATCTGAGCCGAACTTCCTCCTGGATGGCCACCACCGGTCCTCACTCCCAAGGGAGATCTAGGACGCTCAACTGATACTCCACCATCCATCCAGGAATAGTAAGTGAAGTCTCCTCCTCCCGGGGCACTCCAAATGGACTCCATCGGCTCTCTTCGGGACATGGCCCAAGACATCCTCCTCATGGTCTGCTCCATAGCCTCCAACTTACATTTCATCACTTCCAATTCCAAAGGTGATGCAGGTTCCGTGGTTTCACTACCACACTCCATCGAGTTCATCCGAACTGGCCTGTCCTTCGGCACAGTCTCCTTGGGCCCACGCACCTCTGGATCCGCCTGTGCTGACCAGTCCTTCGGAACAGCTTCCACGATCCCTCCGGCCCTCCGGATCTCCAACTGAGCTGGCCTGTCCTTCGGCACAGTCTCCCTGGTCCCGCACACAACTGGACCCCCTTGAACTGACCAGTCCTTCGGAACAGTTCCTCCGATCCCTCCGGCCCTCCAGACCTCCACTTGTCTGGAGTCATAACGCTCTCTCCTTCGGCGGGCCACTTCCAAGCTCACCTGAGCTTCCCACAGTCGCTCCGCTTCTCCAAGCTCCTTCTCCTGGGCAACCGCACCTTCCATCATCTCACGGTACTCATCCGGGCACCCCTCTTGGTTGAGGGTGGTCCAATCTCACTCCATAGTACGCCGGATTTCCTCAGGAGCCGAATCCCATCCATCAATATACTCTTCCTCTCTCCAAGCCAACCTCTCCATTGCTGGGATAGTTGTAAAGGGGCTTTTGCTTCTGTAACGACTCTCCAACACTCGGTAAGGATCACGCGTAGATTGAAGCACGGTCCAACACGATTTTATTGTAGGTACGACACATGTGAAGCAAAAGCACCGTCCCGCCACCCAAACACACCTTATATACCCTGAGCCCCTCCCTATTGCCCATGCAATGTCCAAGCAGGGTTGCACCATATCCGGGTGATTCAGCATATCCCATAGTCCAAAGGGATGTGACCTCATGGGTCCATGAGCCAGCATTATGAGTCCAATTGTCCAATGTCCAGGCTCGGAGGAGTTACCTCACTTCCCTCCGGAGCCTCACACACATCTGGAAGTTACGTCACTCCCACTTAACTCAGCACAATCTCTGTGCAGCTGGAGCCAAGGTCACCAAAGAACTGGGGCAAAGGTCGGTGCAATCTCATGGCAGGTTGGGAGCCTGAACTTCTCCTAAGCTCAGGTCTCCCAGTCCTGACACTGCCGCTACAAGTTTTCCCATTTTTTTAAAAAAAACAGCTGATTTCTTGCAGGAGGGTAGGAGGGCCGGATCCAAGGGGCTGGAGGGCCGTGTGTGCCCCCCCCCCCCCCGGACCGTCTGCTGGGCAGGCCTGTTCTATCTGAAGGACTTTGCTGTTTGCAGTCCTGGTTCCAGTTTACAACAAACAATGGAAGCCCACCAGAATTTAGCAGCTGATCAAGCAAGAGAAAGCAGACATATCATGCCACCTGAAACCAAACTTCAGTCATATAAAGATCCGCTATTGCATTTATGTAATGATTTCTGTATATTCTTCTATGCATGCCAATTAGGATATGGAAATTTAGTGCAAATCCCCATTTCATTTTTCTCCCTTTTATTGAATATCCTTTTACTTGGTAATGTATAAGTGGCCACAATTTCAGGAACTGGGTTTATTTTGGAAACAGAGTTCAGCACTATTAGATGAGAAGCTACCATATTTAAGCTCAAACTGGAACCCAAGGCCAATTCATTGCTCACTAGCATGGAAGCCATTACCACCTGTGACAGAACTTCCAGTCTTGTGCTTTAAAATATTATGCAAAAGCTCTGGAAATTGGCAAGAGAAGAAATTGATACTTCCTCACTCCTGAAACTCACCCCATCCCCCTTGAATTAAAAAAAATGATATAACATTCTTGTTGCAGCCCTGCGTGTTGATTCATATGAGCATTCTGATGGGGATCACATTGCAACATTTCCCCCCATGTTTTTAAGTGCAAGTGGGTTATTTCACTAGGACATCCTTCCCCATGTGGCCCTGTCATTGGTAGCACGCACTCCCATTGTCACATCCATTGGCAACAATAGACCCGCTAGTATTGCCAGCAACAGCCAATTGTCCTTGTAGCTGAACCTATAATGCAAATAAAGGAAGATTAGCTTCAGGCATTCTGGTAACATTTTGAGGTGGTTATTGTAGAAAGACCCAAAGGAGCAATTATTTACCTTTTGTTTGGCAGCCATTTCCCCCACCCCATCACTATTTCTGGGAATTATATTAGCTGTTTTTTGCCAGCTTCTTTCAAAAGGCTCCCCCACCTCACCCCCTTTCTTTGCCTACTGGTATTGTCACACTCCCTAGCTGGAAAGCGTATTATCCGTTTAGCAGTCCCCACTGTAATGAGAGCCACCACGCAGACAGGATAAAAGTATCAAGGGGACTAGCAGCCCTAAATTATTCTCTGCTCATTTCCAGAGCCACTAGTGAAGGCCTGCGCGTGATTGTTCAGCAGCAAATGCCTTGAGATCCTTAGATTATAAATACGATGGGAGTGCAAACATTCTTAATTTGATTAGCGTGAGGGAGTCGTGTTGCTTAGTATAGCAAACCTTGCAACAAATCCCAACAAAATGCCATTCTGATGATTGTGGAAAAAGGAAGGTTGGCACTCTGGAGATTACATAAACACATGTGTGTATATCCTCCCTCCTCTTTTGGCACAATTTTGTATCTTGACTGATTGAATGCAAACAGAATAAGTGAGAACCAGTGTGCTGTATTGGTTACAGTGCTGAACTAAGGACATGGAGAATCCAGGTTCTAGTTACCATTGAGCCATGGTCCAGACTCTCTCTATTAGTTTGGCCTTCCTCATAAGGTTATTGTGAAGCTAAAATGGTGGCGGTAAGGACAAAACAGTCATAAGTACAGCCTTGAATTCACTGGAAGAAGAGCTAATCATATACAGAGTGCCCCAATATACATTGGTACTAGGGTTGGGCTTTTGGATTAAGAAATTAAAATAATTTGTATTAGATCCGTTAAAAATGCTAATTTTAAGCTTTACCGCACTTTTCCTGCCAAACCGGAAGTGGACTTTGATTTCCGCACTTCGTGGGCCCAAAAGTTCTTTATTATTGTAATTATTTCGTATGCCCCTCTAACAGGAAAATTATCCCCTCCAAAATAGCTTTCCAGACATTACTCACATTCAGATCAGGGCCTTTGCATGGTCGGAGCCTAAATTAACTGAAAGGCCTTCCTCCAGGAAGTGAAAAAGGATCCAGAACCATAGAGAACCCAGAGCATGACTCCTAGAGCAGCTTGGAGGACTGAGAGGGAAAAAGCCGTTTAAACCCCAGGGAATTAGGCTAGATAGAAGGACAGAGCAGAAAGACATAAGTGAGGCTGAAAGAAGGGGAGCAGGGAGTGAAAAGAGCACAGAGAGGAGAAGGAAAAGTACAGAATCAAGAAAAATCATAGAGGACAAACGGAGATTCCTAGAGGTATTTGCAAAACTGAAGGGGGGAAAGCTGGAGTGAGAAGAGCAATGGAGAAGCAGGCCTTGACCAGAGGTGGGCAAATATTTTATTATAATATTAATAATATTAATTCATTATATTTCCCTGCAAGCAGGCCCTGTAGCAACCCAGCCTCCAGTTCTGCCGGGGGGGGGGGGTCTGGGGCCGCCCCGGGGGTCCCAATTGCTTTGGACCCGATTGATGGGGATACAGGTGAAGCGGATGATGGGGCCGATGGGTTTGCATCTCCTACAGACAGTTTGCAATGGGAGGACGATTGGCCTGAGGCTTACGAGGACAGGGAAGGTCAGTCTGACCCCGATTCAGATAACTTGTATGAGAAGCCAGGTGGCCGAGGTTCCCAAGAGTGTATCTGGGAACCAGTGGGGGATGAGCTGATGGAAACCGAAAGGGAGGAGGTTTCTCAGGAAGATAGCGAGACAGCTGTGGCTCGGCCGGGAAGGAGCTTTGACCGCAGACGAAGTATTGAGGATAATAGAAAGGAATGGAGATGAAGCCTAGAGCAGCGCTGGTCTCACAAAGGAGGAAATTAAATATACGTTCCGTGGGAACGGTTCCTCAGTTGGTCAGCCACTTCTGATCTGAAGGGAGTGAAGCGACCTGGTTCCTGAAAGCCATAGTTTGGCTACCTTGCCAAGAGTTACCTTGGACCTTGTATTTTCGTGGACATTGCCTTGTTTAATTCCATGGATTTCTTTGCCTGATTGAACCTTGTTTTGTTTTTATGGACCTTTGCATTTGATTGATTCTTCATTTTTGACCTTTGGATTCTAATTGCTTTTCTCATTACTTTTTGGACATTATATCTTTTTCACCTGTTTTTACTTATTCAATAAATAGTTAATTGACTCTCGTCTCTGTGTGTGTAATTAAGGGGCCGGGCCTAGTCCCAGCATTGTGACAGGCCCAGGGGCATTTTATTATAAGAATAATATTAATTAATAATAATAATAATTCATTATATTTCCCTGCAAGCAGGCCCAGGGGAATTTTTATTATAATACTAATAATTAATAATAATAATTCATTATATTTCCCTCCAAGGAGGCCCAGGAGCATTTTATAATAATAATAATAATAATTCATAATAATAATTCATTATATTTCCTTCCAAGGAAACCCAAACCTTTTATAATAATAATAATAATTCATTAGATTTCCCTCCAAGCAGGCCATGGGGCATTTTATTATAATAATAATTAATAATAATTCATTATATTTCCTTCCAAGGAAACCCAGGCCTTTTATAATAATAATAATAATAATAATAATTCATTATATTTCCCTCCAAGCAGGCCCAGGCATTTTATAATAATAATAATAATAGGTCCCAGTGAATTGCACTCCAGAGAAGAAGGGAAATGTTGCCCCTTGATTTGCCTGTGCTTAAAACAGTGTCAGTCCTGGTTCCCTGCTTTGGACAATTTAGAACTAATTACAAAATTTTGTAAGTAATAACATATCAAATAAGATTTTTTTTGAAATTTTTTTGTAAGTCATTACGTTAAGCATAAAAAATCCCCCCCATTGGTTTTTAGAACCGCGATTTTTGGGTTCTAAGCCAACCCTAATTGGTACCCATTGCACATTGGGACCATGGTCCATCAGTCACTTCAATGGCTACTAAGAGGTGTGCAATCAATTGTTTTTTCAATACTCATTGCTAAATGGGAGGGAGGTGGCAAATTGTTTCTAAAGTGTTTCTAAAATATAAGAGGTTCATATTGTAACTATAACAATGTAACAAAAATGTTATATAATTGCACACATGGGGAAGCTTCTGGGCCTCCTTTCTCCCTCATTTTTAGAACTATTGGGATGAAACTTGCCACAATGATAGAACACATTTACCACTTTTACCCCACCCCCACCCCCACTTCAAGGTTCAAACGTTTCACATATCCACTGATTTTTGGGATTTTAAAAAAGTTTTTATGATCAACATTTTTAAAATAAAAAATTACAAGAGCTATATCCTTGAATTTCTATTTTCAATTATACAACATATCCAGAGCATTGTTCCCCCCAGGTTTCAGAAATATTTGCACATTCACTGATTTTTAGGGAATTTTAATCAACATAAATTTAACTATTTTTTCACTGAACTACCCCAGGGGCCATCCAGTCCAACCCCCTTTTGCTAGACAGGTCAAGCACAGTTAAAGCAACCCCAACAGATGCCCATCCAGCCCTTGAAATAATAATAATAATAATAATAGGAAACAATAAACATTGACAAAATCACAATCTGTCAACTGCAAAAGGCCACCTTACTTGGATATGCAAGCATCATTAGGAAATACATCACACAGTCCTAGATGCTTTGGGAAGTGTTCGACTTGTGATTTTTTGATACGAAATCCAGCATATAGATCTCATTTGCTGTGACATACTGTGGTTTTGTGTCAGAATAATAATAATAATAATAATAGGAGGAGGAGGAGGAAACCTACTAGTTAACCAATATTTCAGAATTACTTCCTCTCAACTTTGCTTACCTCACTGGGTTGATTCAGCTTCCAATTCTGGGAAATGCAGTTTTGGAAGGCAAGAACTCCTGTGGCAGAGAATTCGAAAGGCCCCACCCTAAACTACATTTCCCAGAATTCTACTCACTTCAGAATACTGGGACTATCCGTGTTAAATCCTCAAGTGATGAGTTCTGCCTGTCTCTCTGTTGGTTGGCCATGTACTGACAGGGCTTCTTCCTTGTCCAGCTATCCAGCCAGGAATCCCTCCTACTTGCCCACCCCAGACCACTGGGGCTCACCGCCCCCTTTGAGGGAAAGTGGGGCTTCTCCCTCCGTTCCAAGCCTCATCATCATCCTCTGCCCTCAAGCCCTTTGAAGGAACAAACTGCAACCTTTTTGGGAGAGAAGTGGTGCCTGTGTCAGAGACCTTCAGCCACAACTCTTCCAAAAAGTAATAGGCTAATGTTGCATGGGCACTATCCATGTTTCTTAATATCACTTTTCATGTACAGATCTTACAATATAGATCCAACATATGAGGCACAAATGACTTTCTTCACAACCCTACTGGCTACCATTGCTCAAAGGACTCTTGTAAATTATAACGTTACAGTAGCACCTCTGTGAATACAGACATCCAGAAACAACTCAATTCTATTGTAATTCCACTTATGAAGACATAACCACCATGTTGAATTCCAGCCATTATTTATTACATTTTGGATGATGACAGATAGTTTAATTCAGCAATCATTAGCATTATATTATACAAGTTAAAGCCATCTATTGCCTTGGGGGCATTTTTTCACATTGACAATGGTATGTAGCATTTTATGGCATTTGCTCTTTTTATGGGATCTAAAAACTTTGCCACTGCATATGGGATTCTAAACTTTGGAAAGTGGTCATATTTCCAAACTCTATTTTTAGAAATATAGAAATTTCTGAACAAATGACCTTTAGAAATGTGTCTGTAGAATAATACAATAAAAGAGCTGGACATTACAGACACTTTAGCCTTAAGCTGAATCAATCCATGCTAGGGGATGGTGGAAATTGTGTCCAACATTTCCAGAAGGCATAGTATGGGGAAGACTTTTGCTGAGATCTCTGCACTCTTTTTACTCTTTCTGAAATGAACCATATAATACTTCCTAATTATATGTTGTTTTATCTTGTGTACTGCCTAGATTTATCATTTCACATGATCTGCATATCAGTTATTCTTATTATTGTTCCCTTGACATCATTTGCAACTTGTAGAAATCCTAAAGTAGCTTATTATGAGTGTTTCTTGTCAAAAATTTGCTCAAATGGGCTTTTCGGCAGCCTAACTCTGAGCCTGTGAGAATGTGACTTTCCAAAGGTTTCTGAGAATGAGCTCTAAACTCTGGTTTCCCAGGGTCCTGGAGCACATCTACACTGAACAATTAGGTCAGATGGGCCCTGGCTCAGTTCCATGGTGGCCGAATGCTGCGCAGAGCTAATCTGGAGTAACATGGGGCAAGGCTACCTTAACACAACTGAATTAGTTTAAGTCAGGAGGTCGCCCAAATTCTGATCGAGAATTCAGAGTATCCTTGACATGGGGTTGTCTGAACAATCAGGACAGTTCAGGAATTGAACTGGGTACTTACTTACTCAGGCGATACCTTGTATCTCGAAGATGATGGTCCTCCATATGTGGTGTCTTGGCAGTGGCTCTGTAGGTTGCTAATTCTTCGAATTCTGCAGCACTGCTGGTCCCAGCTGACCTCCAGTTACAGTACTCAAGGGCCAGGGCTTCTCAGTTCTCGGTGTCTAAAGATGGCTTTAAGCCCTTCTTTAAATCTCTTTTCATGTCCACCAACACTACATTTCCCATTCTTGAGTTGGGAGTATAGTAACTGCTTTGGGAGATGGTGATCAGGCATTCTGACAATGTGGCCAGTCCAGTAGAGTTGATGGTGAAGGAGCATCACTTCAAAGCTGGTGGTCTTTGCTTCTTCCAGCACGCTGGCATTTGTCTGCCTGTCTTCCCAAGAAATTTGCAGGATTTTTCGGAGGCAGTGATGATGGAATCATTCCAAGTGTTGCATGTGACATCTGTAGACAGTCCACATTTCACAGCCATATAGCGGGTTGGGAGAACAATGGGTTTATAAAAAAGCACCTTGGTCTCCCTATGGATGTCCCAGTTCTCAAACACTCTTTGCTTCATTCGATAAAATGCTGCACTTGCAGGACTCAGGCTCAGGTATTTCAGTGTCAATGTTTATATTTTACATATTACTTGTAAGTCGCTCTGAGTCCCCTTTGGGGTGAGAAGGGCAGCATATAAATGTCGTAAATAAATAAATAAAATGTTGACTTTTGTGGCGAGGTGGCTGCTAAGATAGTGGAAATTGTCAACATTTTAATGTTACAACATATTTCTGGCAATAGATTGTTGGTGCCAAGAGCACTTTGGTTTTCTCGATATTCAATGAAAGACAGTATTTCTGGCTATGTTGTCATCAGCAGATGTTGTAGCGACCTTGGGTTTGGCTTTCAGTCTGCTGAGGTTACATAGCTTGTCATCTGTCTGATAGATGATTTCCACTCAGGTGGAGAACTTTGCATCAACAAGATGAAGTATCATAAAGTTGGGGCAATAACACAACCCTGTGTTTTTGACACCCGATTCCACATTAAATGGGTCACTTTGGGAACCATTGCTGTCCAAAACAATTGCTATCATGTCATCATGGAGGAGCCACAGGATGTTCACACATTTGTCAGGGCACCTGATTTTTGGAGGATGGTCCAGAGAGCACTGCGATTCAGTGTCGAATGCCTTTGCAAGATCAATGAACACCATGTACAGAGGTGGATTTTGTTCCCTGCATTTTTCCTGGAGTGTTCATTCAATGAAGATTATGTCCACTGTTGCTCTGGAAGGCAGGAAGCCATTCTGGGAGGGTGTCTAAAAGGTGGTTTGCAAGGATTCTTGCAAGGATTTTCCCAGCGGAGGTTAGAAGGAAGATGCCTCGATAGTTTCCGCAGTCTGATCTTTTCCCTTTTTTGGAAAAGAGTGATGATGATGACATCCTTAAAGTCTGCTGGTTACAGATGTTCTCATTGACATACTGTGTTTCCTGGGTTCAGGCACTGAAGGACATGGGTTAAGGCTATCAATGAAAGGAGGGTTATTCCCCCCCCCCCTTTCCTCTCTCCTGTCATCCCATCACCCCAGCCAATGTCACTGCAGGCAACGGCAGACGCCCATGTCACAGCTGAAGTGCCATCCCATGTCTTAGTTGCCTGAACCCAGGAAACAGTGCATTCAGCACTGCTGGGCAATCAGAACTCCCTCCCTTGATCCAGCATACAATATGCCCATCATCCCCACTAACACTATAGTCTGTGTAGATCTGTCCCAAGCCTTTCATACCACTATACCAAACCAACTATATTTCCCCTACCTTTCCTTCTTATTCTTTATACTAATTGCTTTTACATTTTATTCATTATAACCCACTTCTGATAAAATTGAACAACATATACATTGCTATTTTTAATGTGATAGCATAATAGAAAAAAGAGGCCCCCTTTCTCTTGCTGAAAATCCCACAAACTGTCATTTTTTTATTAATAATATGAACCCATCCATATGTTGGAAGGTTTGGTTTCTTTTTGTGTCTCCTTTGTATGCATGCTTGTGTTTATAGAAGTTAACATCCTGTCTCATCTGTTGCCGGGGATTACTACTGGCATGTTTTGACTCATTATCATGAATCTTAATCAGATGAGGAAAAATGAGTTCTATCATCTCATAAAGGTCGGGGGCAAAAGAATCAAAACATTCTCACAAAACATTCCCTATAATTCTGAAGGAAACCATCCCTGAAAGATGTCATGAGCAGATTAAACTGACCACAAACTTATCAAAGAATCTGAAAGATTGTCCCAGTATGCTAGACTGATAGTATTGGGATTGTTAGGCTTCTCTAAAGGCCCACTTAAAAGAAGGAAGTTCAGTAGTTATTTATTTCCAAATGCAGTCTTTCAGGATGTGATTCATGTCTTCATAACCGTAAGATCAGAAGACTGCTTTGGCATTTATATAAATGTAGCCTCCAAACTGGCAAAGACCACAAAGTCTTCCTTCCAAATGCACAGCAAGGCAGTGGAGGTATAGTATAAGGTGAATCTCCAATGTAGAATTAATGTAGTTTGACACCATGTTACCTGCCATGACTCAGCGCTATGGAAGCATCAGTTTTACAAAGTCTTTAACCTTCAGTGACACAATGGGTTAAACCTTTATGCTGGCAGGTCTGCAGACTGAAAGGTTGTTCAAATCCATGAGACAGGGTGAGTTCCCATCTGTCAGCTCCAGCTTCTCATACAGGGACATGAGAGAAGCCTCTCACAGGATGGTAAAACCAGTGACAGCCCAGCAGAATTTCTGTCTGCAATCATCCTGAAGCAATACAATAGAAACATTCTGCACAAATAACTGGTTTTTACTTAAAGGTCTTTTTCTGCACAGAAAACACTATTTCCTGTGCATAGAAAACACCACATGTTTTTCGGTACAGAATAATTCCTCTACAACACTTTCAAATATTAGAAAAAGGGTAGAAGACTGTGGGGATATGTGGAGTTTTTTTTTCATTTTAATTAAGATTATTTGACCGGCTTTAGGTCAGGGGTCCTCAAACTAAAGCCCGGGGGCTGGATACAGCCCTCCAAGATCATTTACCTGGCCCTCGCTCAGGGTCAACCTAAGTCTGAAACAACTTGAAAACACACAACAACAACAACAACAACAACAACAACAACAACAATCCTTTCTTATCAGCCAAAAGGAGGCCCACACTTCCCATTGGAATACTAATAAGTTTATATTTGTTAAAATTGTTCTTCATTTTAATTATTGTATTGTTTTAAGTGTTTTTTGCACTACAAATAAGATATGTGCAGTGTGCATAGGAATTCATTCATGTTTTTTTCAAATTATAATCCAGCCCTCCAACAGTTTGAGGGACTGTGACCTGGCCCTCAGTTTAAAAAGTCTGAGGACCCCTGCTTTAGGTAGTATGCACCTTGATTTAGGAAATCATGCCCTCCTAAGCCAAGGTGCATAGTACCCAAAGCCAGCCAAATTATTTTCATTGCAATTGAGAAAACAAAGCAGTCTTGGGCTAGCCCTACTTCAATCCATTGATTCCATTGGCCTCAAATAAACATAGTGGGCTGCAGTCCAAAGGGACCCACTGAATCAGTGGGACTTACATGTGTTGACTGCCTATGTTTTCATTAATTATATTGGTTTGGTTTAGTTAGAACTAGTATTGGACATAGGCATTGTGGTCTGAATGTAAACAATTAATAATAGCTGTTCCATGCAGACTGAAGTGTTAGAGGAGAGAAGTAAGACATTAGGCAAAGGGAACTAGTATACATCTTCACACATAGCCTTGCCTGTGGCCTTTAGGCACAGTTTTATCTATGCATTAAAATCCCTAAGCTGGCAGTTGCTTTGGACATTCAGTAGGCATACTAGAAAACAGGAGGTGCAATGATTGGGCAGTTTACAGTGCACACTTGGAGCCGAGCAACTGTCATGCAATCTATAAAAGACCTTCTCATAAAAGTCTTCCGAGATGGTCTTAATTGCTGTCTGATTTATTACATGCAGAATACCTTCCCTTTTGTGCTTGAAAGTATTTTGCTGCAGGAGATATCTTTTTATTTTTTGTCACACTTCTTATAAGCCAGCTTTGCATGGCTGGCATGCATTTACTAGCTGCATAATTGGTAGCACAATTCTGCTCTCATAAACATTGTTATCAGTTAATTAAACTTGAAATGCATCTTTGTTCCACAACATGTTTTGTCAGATTGTTTCCCTTATTTATTTATTATCATAAATTTTTTATTTTATGACTGGCAGCTTCTCAGCCCTCCAATAATAATGTAAATCAAAACATAAGATTTCAGACTTCATGCAATTTCCTTTTGGTCTGAAAATATGAAACCAGATGTTTCTGGCACGCTAAAGATGCGTTTCATCTTTTTTTAGATTTGCTTGGTGCAGTCAAAGTAAATGCATTTTAAAACCAACTTATGAAAGTTAAATTCCCTTTGTTCACTTGGGTGTAGTCTGGTTTGCATTGCTGCAACAACAGTCAGAGACCTTTTCGATAACATAGTGAATGCCACTGAAGAATTAAACAGATGGGCTTTGACCTCAGATGACAACAGGAACTGTATTAACAGCAGACTTCTAGGTTTATGATACAATTTAAAACATTTTGAACTCTTAAACTCTGTGACTTACCAAATGACCTAGTGCAAAGGATTGCCATTGTGAGATATAGAGATAGATAGATAGATAGATGCCTAGTAGTTCACTTGATCCTTTTGTTCTTTTAGTCTGGCCCCAAATTTTGACCTGAAAGAATTTTCCTTGCTTCTTTAAAAAAAAAGAGAGAATCTAATTCTTAGAGACATTACATCCAGGCCTTGGGCTATTGCTGAAAGACCTCAATATTCCCAGGTGAGCCTTCTTTCAGTAACAATAACAGGACTGAGTAGATTTACTGACATTGTGAAACATATAAAACAATAAAAGAAGCAAAGTGGGACAACTTGGCAGTCTCCTTTACATGCCAGGATTATTCACCATCTCCCTGTCACTGAAAAGACATTCTTGCACAGTGATGGCAGTAAAGCAAAGCAAAATTGTTTGTGTATATTGTCCACACCAGGGGTGCTCACACTTTTTCAGCATGGGAGCTACTGATTAAAAAACCAAGTCCCAAAGATCACCTGCCCAGAAATGTAAAACGTATACTGTAACTATTTTCTTATTTATTTATTTATATTTATTATTCATTTTTATGTACAACCGCTCCTTCCAGCAGGCTCGGGGCAGTTTACATAAAATGAAGTTATAAAACATCAACATTTCAATTTAATAACAACAATATAAAACAGAGCATAAAAATACATCCAACCACCCCATTTCTCCCACACTGCCATATTACCACACATATTATCAGCCAGAAAGTAAGAAGAGAGGCTGTTGAACTGCAAGGCCATTTAATACTCAGCAAGGTAAACAAAGGGGCATGCAAAAATACATCCAACCACCCCATTTCTCCCACACTGCCATATTACCACACATATTATCAGCCAGAAAGTAAGAAGAGAGGCTTTTGAACTGCAAGGCCATCTAATACTCAGCAAGGTAAACAAAGGGACATGCAAAAATACATCCAACCACCCCATTTCTCCCACATTTCCATATTCCCCAACATTTATTTCTCAAGGAACAAGGCAAGCAGAGAGGCTTTGGAGCTAAAAGGCCATTTTTAAACATTAAAAATAAACAAAGAGACATGCCACAGAACAATCAAGCACCAACCCCAAAGTAAAAAGACCGACCTTTGAGATGCGGTAAGGAAATGACCCCAAAGCGTCCTTCTTCTCCTCCTCCGTCGTTGCTCCTATTTCCACGCCGCCAGCATGCGTGCCGAGCTCACAAGAAGTCCGAGAGGCAGAATGGGCGCTTCTGCGCATGCGCGCGGGGCCAGCCATGCATCGCGTCATCCAGGCCCGCCCCCTTTGGTCTCCTATGCCTCTGAGTGGCTGGAGAAGGACGGAGGGAAGAGGAGGAATCCAAAAGAGGGGCCCCATTCTGCCTCTTGGACTCTGGAGCTTTTGGAGGCGGCACGCGAGCAGGGAGTGGGGAGGAGCAACGACGGAGGACTTCTTTGCAGCGTGCAGGGGTGCGTGAAGAGGACCAACAGCAAAAAACCTGGTCAGGGGCCTGAAGATCACCAGGATGAGGTCCGAAGATCACCCTGGTGATCGAGATCACCATTCTGAGCACCCCTGGTCCACACGATTTGTGGTCTGTCTGAACAACTAAAGTGGGCTAAAACTGAAATATAAAAAATATTGTCAGCATTAATTGGGGCTCTAGTTAAAATAATCTGAGGCTCCATAACATGCAACTGTAGCTGCAAGCAAGTCCTGTTAAGATCAATAGCATTATTTTAAAATTAACTATTCAGAATGTTTCCTTTTAAAAGCATGTGTGTTTTAATCCTTTTCATTCACAGTTATGGCCAAGAAGACATAGGCAAAATGTTTGGGTATTTTTAGAACAAATAAAATGCTCAACATGGATTTATTTGGAGAAAGTGTTTGTTTTCGATACAATTTATCCTTAATCTAGTAAAGACATGTGCCTTTGTCCAAAAAAGTAAATATACACCTAATTATCAAAACCTTTGCAAGACAACCCCCTTGCCCCTCTATTTCTAGGTAGCTGTGCCATGCCATCTGATCAGTTCTGGGAATTGTGGTCCATAGTGTAATTTTTACATATTCTGTGTAGGATGATATTTTGATGTGACACAACATGGATTGGGTTAGGCAGCCTACTACATCTGGATAGGGTACAAATATTTTGGTTAATGAAATAGATGTGTTCCTGGTCATTACCTCTTAGGACTAGAAGCAAGAATAATATGGAAAGAACAAAGATAATTTGTGAGACAAGTATATCTGCCTTCCTCTTATTTCTTACTTTTGCTTTCTGTGCACACTTAGCACATACCCAGGAAGGGATTTTGGAGGGATCTACTGTTTAATTGCCTGGAAATATGCATTTTTTAGTTTGCCTTTGTAATTCAGATCAAATTAGTTAAATTTGTACTTATGAGACCATATCAGATATGTAGGTGTGGCCCACACCAAAAATTTAAGGATTGAAATTTGCCCCATACTTTTTGTTTTAGTTTTGTAAATCTCGGAAGGCTCCCAAAGTCAGTTTCATATCCAGTGCAAGGAAGCAAAGCATAGCCAAGCCAGAAAGGTTGCCTTTCCTCATTAAATTAATAAACTCTTGGCATTAGGAGAGGGGGAAAGAGGGAGCAGTGTTTTCTGGAAACAGCTCAGAGCTCTGGAAAATGTAGTTTGGGAAGGGAGGAGCTCTATGCCAAAGAATTTAAAAGGCCCTGACCTAAACTACAGTTCTCAGAATGCATCAGAAAACACCAATCAGGATAGGGGAGAGAGAGAGAGAGAGGGAGAGGGAGAGAGGGAGAGGGAGAGGGAGAGGGAGAGGGAGAGAGAGAGGGAGAGAGAGAGAGAGAGAGAGAGAGAGAGAGAGAGAGAGATTTGTCCCTCCCTAACAGCAGCCAGCACTTTCCATTAAACTGTCAAATCTGCAAAGAGGAGAACTGACTGATACTCCTCTAGTAAGTAAGTAAATCTCTGTGCTGGAAAGATGGATGGCCCTTGGAGGTCCCCTAAATGGATGGCCCTTGGGGGTCCCCTCCAACCAGGTGTCACGAGAGTTTGGATGATGTCCTTTTGCCAGGAAGGGTGCTTCCTTAACCCTATTGCTGAAACACAGACTCCCTTGAAGGCAAGAAAGGAAATTACCCCAGGAAGGGTGCTTCCTTAACCCCATTGCTCAAACCCAGACTTCCTTGAAAGGAAAGAAAGGAAAAGATCCCAGGAACATAAAGGGGAGCCTTGTAACCCTTGCCACCAATTGTCTGGATCTTCCTGGATCTTTTGGCTGCCCAGCCAAAACCAAATATTTCCATGAGCCAATTTTCAGGACGCTCCCAAAAAAGGAATCTGGGTGCCCAATGAAATTTGGATGCCAAAACCAGATCACCTTCCAGTCAAATTGCACAAGCCTAATAAATAGTAAATAGATAAGTAGTTGTAGATAGATCTAGTACAGTATTTATCATATTCCTGACCCCTTTTTGACACTATAACCAATACAGCATTTGTTATTAGAAGTATTCCTATATAAAACCCTGATATGGGTTAATATTAACATATAAGTCAATTTCAGAAAGATTATCAGATCTGTTGGATGTCAGATCTGTCACTTATGGCTGGACTGATGGCAGATTGTTCTATCTGGTTTAGAATCATAGAATCATAGAGTTGTAAGAAACCGTAGGGTTATCCAGTCCAACCCCCTGCCAAGTAGCAGGAAAATTGCATTCAAAGCACCCTGACAGATAGCCATCCAGCCTCTGTTTAAAATCTTTCATAGATGGAGTTCCACTGCTGAATGGCTCCCACAGTCAGGAAGTTCTTCCTAATGTTCAAATGGAATCTCCTTTCTTGCAGTTTGAAGCCATTGTTCCATGTTCTAGTCTCCAGGGCAGCAGAAAGCAAGTCTTCTCCCTCCTCCCTATGACCTCTCCGCTCATATTTATACATGGCTATCTTGTCTACTCTCTGCCTTCTCTTCTTCAGGGTAAACATGCCCATCTCTTTAAGCCGCTCCTCATAGGGCTTGTTCTCCAGACCCTTGATCATTTTAGTTGCCCTCCTCTGGACATATTCCAGCTTGTCAATATCTCTCTTCAATTGTGGTGCCCAGAATTGGACACAATATTCCAGATGTGGTCTAACCAAGGCAGAATAGAGAGGTCGCATGACTTCCCTGGATCTAGACACTATACTCATATTGATGCAGGCCAAAATCCCATTGACTTTTTTTTTGCTGCTGCTGCATCACATTGTTTTTGATAAATCCGTGTTGAGAACCATGTATTGAACTTGATTTGCCAGTTTCACAGTTTGACATATGCTTTTGCTCTTGGCTACTGACACACAATGAAACTTCTATTCTTTGCTGTTCACTAGAAGATGACCTGACCATCCTTTGAGACAGCTATAAGCCACATTGCTAGAGAAATTTTTTAGAATAGCAAAAAGAAACCTGACAAGAACTGAAAAGTCATAGGGATGCCCATAGGACAACCTAAAGGGATGTCAATGCTACAATATTTCACCTAGGACCAAATACAAACATTATGTTGCACTTAAAGCTGCCAACAAGGACAGGAAGAGACACCAGGAAAAAGTGTATAATGAGATTTGGAAAAATAACAGTCAAATTTGAATATATTGTTTAGGTTGTTTTATTAATTGATTGCATTTGTAAATTCAGTCATCTAATAAAACTTACACAATACCTGACTAAGAGTTCTACATAGGCACTATAATTCAGATTGGGCCTGAATTAAAACAAACTGGGTTTGCTGTGCAGCGCCTACACAAACATCCCAGGAACCAGTTTGAAGCTGGGACAGTGGCTACAGTATCCACTGGTTTCAGATTGGTATTTAACCAAGGAACTGCAGTATCTGTCACTAGACAGCCACCAGAAAATGTGGGCTTTTTTATTCTTAACCAGTCTGCTGATACATCCAAGATTTGGACCCTGCATGGGATAAACTCTGAATGGCTGCAGGGCATTGTCTGGCTTTTTCCATCCTTTCTAGTTTTTGGACACCACTGTCTTTAAGATCAATACTGGACTGGGTGTCCGTAATTATAGAAAGCCCACGGATAGGAATTCGCTATTGCATTATACCAACTATCATTCATATCCCCTTAAGAACAGCTTACCCTACTCCCAATTTATATGGCTTAAGCATAATTCCACCTGTCCTGAGCATTTTGAGGAGGAAGCATGTAGGTTAAGCACTCACCTGCGAGAAAGGGGTTACCTTCCAGATGTTATTCAAAGAGCATGCGCCAAAGCCAGGTCCATTCCCCGTCATACTTTGTTCAACAAGTCCAAGAATGATCGAACCTCTGAGCATGTGGTTTGGCCGCTCACGTTTACCCCACATTCCAAGCAGATTATCTGTATTGTAAAAAAATACTGGGGGATTCTACCTGACATCCCGGCCTTTCACTCACCGCCTATGGTGGCATATCACCGCACTGAGAACTTCAAGGACCTCCTGGTTCATTCTACTCTAGGTAAACCTCGTCCCAGAAGCATTATTTCACCAGGATGTAGGGCATGTGGTAATTGTACATCTTGCACCCAGGTATATACTGGTAAGGTTGTCACCAGCTTGCATTCTAAGAAACAATTCACTTTGCGTGACTTTACCAACTGTAACTCCGAAGGGTGTGTCTATGCTATTTTTGTGATTGTGGGCATGGTTATGTGGGCCAATCGGCACGCCCTCTCCATGTCAGGATGTCCGAACATCGTTCGAGAATCTGTTCCAAAACAGGTAACACCATTCTGTATAGGCACTTTCTGGAGGCACACCACCCTCCCGGCTCCTTTAAATTTGTGGGCTTGGAGAAGGCACACATTCCCCCTCATGGTAATGTACATGATCTACTCTTGAGGAGAGAAGCATGGTGGATAACCTACCTACAAACTGAGGCCCTGGTCAGTTTAAATGAACCCATGTCCATCCCCGCCCTTCTCACCTGAATCTGCTTGTAATTAGCTCCGATTATTTAAGACTGATTGTGCTCCACTGTATTCACCTTCGGGTCCGCAGGACACATTGTGTGTTATGAATATCATGCCTTGGTATGTATGGTTCTGCTTCTGTATTCGCTACTTCTGTGGAAAAGGGATTTGTTCTTATGATTGTACCTACCCTTTTAGATTGATTGTTTCCTGTGTAACATCGATACTTGCCTGCTATCTGCCGCTTGAGAAAGCCCCATTGGGGGTGAAACATGTTCGGGCCCTGCAGTTCGACCGTCGCGGCTCGCTCGGCTTTTCCATACTTCTTGGCAAGCGTCCCGTCTGCAGCTGTCCACACCACCGTTTACTGGTAACATACATCACCTTGGATGGGACTAGTAGTATTGAGGTCTCACTGTGTGCTACTACTTTGAGTTTCCATATATGGACTGTGATTACGGACTATTGGCACCAACCTCCTACTGAACTTTCCCATACCAGTCTACTCCACAAATCCTCTGTGTGTTCCTGTTATACCTCTGTATCATTAATTTTGGGCTTGCGACAGGCTGCTGACGAGCCTACTCTATATGGTTATGTTGTTGTATAGTTGAACATGTTTACACACTATTTAGAATTATATTTCAACTTTTGATACTGATATCCCTTTTGTGTTGTTTGATATTAGCCTTTTCACAGTACTGCTGTGTGTTTAAATGTAACATTAGCCATGTTTACTCATCATAACAACATAGCTTTTCACTAAAAATAACATAAATCTGATTTTTATTATAAAAATGGCTGTTTCTCTTGTGTGATAAACATAATACATGTATCATGATTGGTTCTAAAAGCTGAAACACTCCAGAACGGAGACATTTACAGAGCTCTTTTTCTCCCCCTGCCCCCGCTTTTTACCAAAAGTCAAATACAACATAACAAATACATCCTGTGAAAAGCTTGGCATAGTGACTGGCCAGATACCTGTGTTATATAAATCCTTGCATTGAGGAGTTTATGACATTTTAGTTAAGAGCTTCATTCAGTTTGACGATTTTGGCAGCAGCCAATTATGACATTAAACAGGTCAGAGAGTTTAACCTAAGGCCTTAAATTATTTTTTCTCCTTCTTCTTCTTCCTGAATGATTGATTTGTATGTTCATTCCCCTCCTTTCCACATATTCCAACGTCCAATCAGTACATATGGAATTTGAAAGGTTTGTCTTTTTTAACTGCCCTTTTTTTACATGTAAGCAGTGATGCTTGTCTTTATTTCCCAAATGTCTGTGGATATGTAAAATAATCAATAAAAACAATCAAGACTTTTATGTGTTGATAAAAGTATCTGCAAGGCCTCTGTGAGAAAATAATAGACTGAATAAAAATTGCAAAAGAAAGCAAGAGATAGTGGGGGAAGAGGCCTTAGTTTCCAATCTCTGGCCACCATTTTCCCATCAACAAAAGATCCTAACGTTGGCCAAGGACATGCCTTTGACCTGAACTAATAGTTCTCATAGTGCTAATTTCTGGCAGTTAAACAAAAAACTTCAGATGGACCTCAGCACCTACAAGGCCCTCTGATAACCCTTCTCCTAATCCATTCAGAAAATTCACAAGCTAAGAGAACCAATTCCTCTCCTGGGAAGTGCCATTTTTCATTTTTCTTTTCTTTTTTATATGAGGATTGTGTTGCAGTGTGTAAAAGAGGTCTAGATGCTTTCTCACAAGTCATAACTAAGATCTCATTTCAGAAAAAGATAAAAAGAAACAGGTTTACTACATCTGAGCCATATCATCAGCATCAGAAAAAAATGGAATTTCTATGTTTGTTGGTATCCACATTCCTGTTACACTGTAAAGACATTTGTAAGCAAGATGTTCTATAGTTCATTACTTCCCCTTCTCTTTCTTATTTACTTTCTCTTGTATCTCTATTATGTTTCCTATGTGGATACTGCAGTGCTGCGACTTTTATAAATGTCCTATTGACAATAAAATTTTCCCCTGTTCAAAATGGAGATTTTTTAAATTCTTTATCTGTGGGACATTTAAGTAGCCTTAAATGATACAGAGTTACCCATAATGTTACAAACTATCTGGATTTCATTGTACTCATCCACACACTTCAATAGAAGGAGAGGAAGCATGAACCGTGGCATACTGCTTGTATGTACATTAAAAAACAGAAGTTCAAAAAGGTATGGGCAACTGTCTGTTTACCTCATTTAATGTGAGACTCCTGCAGTGTACTCTCAAAACCGCTGACAAAATTGTCCAGATATTCACCTCTGATTTTGTAACAGGACTGAGCTTCAAGATGCAACTGCATTGGCTCTGTGGTGTCTTGTAGATACTAAAAATGTTGCTTGTAAACTATGAAATCCTCCATAAATAACTTCAATATTGAAATGTACAGGTTGGTTGTCTCCGGGCATTTATGGACCACAGCTGCTACACACCAGAGCCTTGGATGGTGGGAATTATAGTTCAAAACATCTGGAAGGCAACAGGTGGTGAAAAGCTGTCTCGGAGACTAGTTGTTTCTTTTCCACTGGTTTCTGATATGAACTGCGTGAGCTTGCTTAATGAGATGTATTGGTTAGAGACCCATATTGGGATTTGTGAGGCCCCAATTCAAATCCCCACTTGACCATGAAACTCCCTGATTGGTTTCTTTGTGTGTCCACATCATATGTTTGTTTGGCCAAAAGGAGCAATTTACACCACTTTGAGTATCTTGGGATATTAGTGCATGCATTGTATAAATGCAGCAAATAAATACTGCATTACAACAAAAATTCAAACAACTAAAGTAGAAAGGGAGGAAATCTTTCCGAAGGCTATCTATGAACACTTACAATGAGGTCCTTCTATTTACCCTAGCTTCTGCAGTTTAGGAGCAGGAATTGACATTTTCTTTTTTGTATGTCTTTTAAAGTTCTTTTAGCAATGATCCCAGGTCCCCGCATTGCCTGTATTCCATGTTGGCTGTGCACTGGGGGGCAAGAGCAAGGATTCCCTTTTATAGTTGCAAGAAGAAATAAAGCCAGCTGTTATCTCCCAAAGTCATACCAAACAGTGCTGTTCATCACTTCAGTGTGCTTGGGATCCAATTTGATAATATTGGAGGAAATTTTAGTGTTACTGCACAACTACTTGCTCTATTCAAGTTTTCTTTCCCCAAGGTGGCTGGTGACTTCTATGTTAGGTGGTGAATCTACTCTGTATTTAGGGTTTTTTCCTTTAAGGGAGCTATCCATGGTTCTGAACCCATTTGAGGGCTAGTACTCCATCCCTCAAAGGGCTCTGGACTAAAAGCCTGAGTGGGTCTATTGACCTATTAATGTGGAAGCCACTAGAATCCATTATAGGACACTTATCCTTTTCTTCCTAAGTTATTTTGCCTGCCAGGCTCTGGAAACAGATATGGCCCATCATACAACACTCTGCTAAAAATGATAAAGGTGAATAAATGTTGAAAGAGCAACATGAATACAAAAATATTGTGTTATTGACACAGTATAAGTGTTAATTATAAACAATGTGTTAATTTTAGAGCCTGTTCTTTTTTTCTAGCCTGCTCCCAACACACAATTTCTCTTAAATCTTTTGTGCATACCTATACTCTTTTTATAGATAGAGATAGTACAAAGCATAATAATAGATGCCTCTAAAAGCAACTACTAAAATTTTTGCATTAGGATAATCTGTCACCCATTTCCATTTTTACTTCTTCTTTCCTGTTGGAAAGAAAGCATAATCAAAAGCCTAAATGACAAAGAGTTGACAGTAAGATTCTGTAGTAAATGATTCCAGAGTCGCTGGCCTGCGGAGATGCTGAAGAAGTCCCCAGCAGACCTGATTAATTCCAGTTTCTCCAGCTGCCAGGGGAGCAGAGGCTAAGCAGTTTCACAGAGAGGAGCCTATTACCACTACTAGGCTGAAATAGATCTAATCAACTCACAGCCGCTCAAAAGAAAACTTTACAGGTTTAGCTCACTAAGGCAGTGCTTTAAGATGACTACAAAGGATCATGGGAGTCTGAAATCATTTAGTCTTTATTGCAGCTTAAGGATTTTTTCTCTCTCCTGTGTGGTTAGGCCATGCTAATTTACTGAACGTGACAATGACTTCTCAGTTTTGTTACATCATTTGGACAGAGTCTCCATTTTGGTAGCTATTTCAGTATGTTCAGTAGTATTGTTCTGACCATCACATCCCAACAAAAACCCCTCAAGGTTTGTGATCATTTGTGTTGTATAAACCATCTGCAGATCTCTAATGATTAGGTAAAGAATTATACATTGGGGGTGACAATGTAAAACAGCTGGGCAATGTTTCCAAAAAACAAGCTAGGTATATATTTCAAATACAAAATATGGAACTTGTTTTGGACACAGACCAACCAGAATGGAAAATCTTTTGCTTCCATTTTTTTTTCAAGGGCAGAGAGGGTCAGGTTAATCAATAGGAGTTAAAGGTGCTTAAAGTTGACTGGACCATGCTCAATTTTTTTCCAAACTGACCAAATAATTTGATAGACACTAAACAAAGCTCATTGCCAAATGAGCAATTATTATGGGATAAAAAGTAAGAATAAATATAATAACAATGTCAGCTAAACAGAACAATATACATGTAAATGTTGCCCAAAAAGTCATTTCAATATCCTAGTCTGATATTTGCTCATACCCAAATTCATTTGTAAATGATTGATAAACCAGGTTTGTTTCCCATCATATCTCGATGAAGAATCAATTCACCATATGTAACTCCTATTGTCTGCCCAAAGTCGTTAGGGATTACACAATAACAGAAAATTATTACAACATTGTTTTTAGATATATATTGTATTCACACATTAACTGTTTGTTGCTGAAATTATATACTATAGATCAACAATCTGTATAAAGACATATGATGACACATTATTCCAAAATGAAATGTGTCAAACTACTAGATGGTAGGGTCTTAGAATACAAGGGTAATATGGACCCTTCTCAATACAATGCCTAGGAGTCATAAGCATTAAAATATTTGGCCCAAAATATCAATCCAATCTGAACAACACCAATTGAAGGGGGAATCTGTTTGCTATACATTGGAAGGCTTCTCTTGCTTCATTTTAAAAAAAATCTTTGAGTTGTTGTGTGCCTTCAAGTCATATCCAATGTATAGTCAGTCTATGATGAACTGATCATGAGCCTTTCTGGCAAGATTGTTTTCCCTGAAGTTGAGGGTGTGTGGCTTGCCCAAAATCACCAATTGCATTTCTATGGAGTTCCACAATATTCCTGCCTCTGAATTAGAATCTCAGCCTACAATTTGGTGTAAGGAGGAAAAACTGGAAAAGCAACTATGGAGGTTGTGTGGGCTTTTCATTGTTTTTACCTATCTGAATATAGACAAGATAAGTTCTTTAATTCTTGGAAAAAGGATCATTTTAATGGATTTTGCACTGACCAACCAATACACTTTTCAAAATATAAAGACATAAAAAACATATCCCAGAAAGATATTTTTGAAAACAAAACTTCTAAACTCAAGTTTCTATTCCCACAATATGCCTTTCAAGATTACTCTCAAATTAGTTCTTTAAAGTGGTCGTGTGTCTTTAATTATGCAGAATGTACACAAATTTAATGAGTTTTTAAATATTAAAACTATTCTCTATTGTCACTACTGTGAGCTCTTAATTTACAGAGCAATTAAGTCAGGACCCTCATTTATCAGTACATGTGTGTTTGTTGAAAATGTAGTCAGTTTTTATTAATTGATGCTATAGAAATACAGAGGTAAAATTAATGTGCATGCTTCAGAGGTCATGCCGGCAATAGTGGGTAGCTATCAAGGAGCAAGACGTGAGATAAATAAGTAACTACTGTTCTGTGATTATGCTACAGATATGTGAAATATGAAAAGGTGAAGTATATACACTCTTAACCAAAATGCTCAGAAGCACATGTCCCTTTAAGCAACCTCTCTGGAAGAAATCTGTCATGGTGAAAACTAAGAACATCTCAAGGTTATAGTTCTGGTTACTTAAATGCCATGGAATAGATTTCTCAAATCCAGTGTCCTCCAAACACCCTGAGTGAAAACTGTCATCATCCCAGACCATTGAAGATATTGTCTGGGGCTGAATTGGGGTGAAAGAAGCTTTAAGTCAGGACAGGTCCCATTTTGTTTTCTTTTATTTGGTGGTGTTTTTTGAATTGCTTTTTAAATTGTCCTTTAATTAGCCCATTTCATTATTTAAATTATAGTGATTTGATTTTATTGGTATCCCATGTATGTGTATGGGTGGAGGGGTTACCAATATTAATTAATGAATAGGAATGGTACCTATGTGTAAAATGCACTACAGTTCCATCATGACTCTACCTGCTCTGCAGGATTGGGACATGCGTAGGGATACCAAGAGGCTTGTTTATAAAGCTTTTGTCCTCCCAACTCTATTATTCGTCTGTGAAACATGAACCATCTACAAACATCACTCTCAGCTTCTGGAATGATTCCATCAGTGTTGCCTCTGAAAAATCCTGCAAATCTCTTGGAATGACAGGGAGACAAATGTCAGCATTCTGGAAGAAGCAAAGACCACAAGCATTGAAGCCATGATCCTCTACCATCAATTTCACTAGACTGGCTGCATTGTCCGAATGCCCAATCTTCATCTCCCATAGCAGTTACTATACTCTCAACTCAAGAATGGAAAATGAAATGTAAAAGTAAAAGAGATTTAAAGATGGGCTTCAAGTTAACCTTAAAAACTGTGACATAGATGCTGAGAACTGGGAAGTCCTGGTCCTCGAGCATTCTAACTGGAGGTCAGCAGTTACCAGCAGTGCTGTGAAATTTGAAAAGGCACAAATGGAGGCCAAAAGGGAGAAATGTGTCAAGACAAAGGTGCACCAAGCCAACCGTTGTTGGGACCACGTTCAATCTGGAAGTCAATGTCCTCATTGCAAAAGAGAATGCGGATCAAGAATAGGTCTCTACAGTTATCTATAGACCCACCACCAAGACCCTACACTTGGAAGGCACTCGTATTCAGCCATGGGTGATAGCTTATGATGATGATGTGCTCTGCAAAATCAATCTCCAAATCTTAAACATGAAAGCAAGAGAGAGGCAAGGATTAATAAAGTATAAGGGAAATACAACTTTCCCTTAGTTCTGCTGTGGGGTGTGTTTTATTTTTGCTTTGTGGCTCTTTGTATTCTAGTAATGCCCTAGCTCCTCCTTGGAATTAAGACAAGAACCATTTTTTTATGGCCAGATGATTCCAGGTGCAATGTGAAATGCACATTTAATGGCACACTTCATATGAGGCTGATGTGCATGCATCTCGAGAGGATTGAGATAGTAAACACAAGAAACATATTTTATATAAAAATCAGGCATGAGAGCATACCCAGTCAGTCCCTCACCCCCTTTACCTCAGCCCTGGCTCCCACTCATTATTTACAACCAGATGAATGAGGTTAAGAAGAGGCAGTAACTCAACCAGGAAAGTAAGATTATAACTTTGGTGGGCTTTGTATGTTAACTCCTTTGGAGGAGTTCTCTGGCTACCCTTCAAGGTCCAAGTAATTATCACAACAAAGCTGTGAGATAATGTGTTTTTACCTTGAGTAATCAGGTTTAAAAAGCAGTATGTGTGGAAAAAAGGTGAATTGGAGACCTTCAGGTCAAATATAAAGATTATGGTGTAGGCTAGACAGAGGCCAAGTTCCAGGAGTAGCAACCACAGTTCAGAAGGACCACCAATGGATAACATAGATCAAGAATGCAGTCAGATAATGTAGCCAAGCAAAATCACACAAGGAGTAGCCACTTAGATAGGTGGAATCTTCTCCAGCAAGTTATGAGAAGGTGTCACACATTACTGGGAGAGCAAATGCTTTGCAAGTGGAAATACTTAATTTGAATTCCTAGAATCTCTGGTTGAAAAGGTTGATAGCAGGTGAGAGCTCCTGCCAGTCAGAGTAGTCAATAAATACAAATCCCTATATATGGTGAGCTCTCAGATTATAATAAAGAAAATGTTTCTTGGGGAAAGAAATATGAATATTTTGTCAACTTTGTAGAATGACCTATGATTGAGCAGTGATAATAATAATGATGATAATGATGATAATAAAAATTACAGAAAAGGTTACAGAAAATGAACATGTCACGCTACTCTGGGATTTCCAAATTCAGACTAACAGAGTTTTGGAGCACAATACTCCTGACCTCACAATTGTGTTAAAAAACCAAGTATGGATTGCCGATGTTGCAATCCCAGGCAACAGCAGGATTGAAGTGAAACAAATTGAAAAGCTGACACAAAACAAGGACTAAGATCGAACTGCAAAGACTCTGGCACAAACCAGTAAGTGGTCCCAGTGCTGATCGGCACACTGAGTGTAGTGCCTAAGGACCTTGGCCTGCACTTAAACACAATTGGTGCTGACAAAATTACCACCTGTCAGCTGCAAAAGGCCACCCTACTGGAATCTGCACGTATTATTCGCCAATGCATCACACAGTCCTAGACACTTGGGAAGTGTCCGACATGTGATCCAATACAACAACCAGCATAGTGATCTAGTTTGCTGTGTACCAATAGTGTTCTGTTTCAATAATAATAATATTAACAACAACAACCATTATTTTATTTCTTACCCACCTCTCCCTGCAGCTTGAGGTAGGTTACAACAAGATTAAAAAACATGAATATTGCAAAAATTCAACAAACATACATATTTCTATAAAAGATCCACATTATAACTGCATTTCTATATAATACATAGTAAAATACACAAAACAAACAAAGGACATGAGTTTAAGATTGATAGGTAAAAACTGTCTGGGTAGGTCTGTTAGAAGATACAGTATGTATCTTTAGATGGTTTTTAAATTCCAACAGCTGATCTAGATGTTAGAGCTCTACTAGCGAGTCATTCCAGAGGTTTGGGGTGTCCAATGAAAAGGTCCTCTGGATGGTGGTTGCCAGTCGGGTTCTAGGGGGCTGGAGCAAATGTGTTTGGGGCAGATTGTACTGGAGAAGGCAATCCTGAAGGTAACCCAGACCCAAACCATGTAGGGCTTTAAATGTCAAAACCAACACCTTGTACTTTGCCCAGAAACTAATTGGCAGCCAGTGGAGTAATATTAGGATAGGTGTAATATGCTCACTCCTAGATGTTCCTGTGACCAATCTGACTGCCCTATTTTGAACCAACTAGAGTTTCTGGCCTTGTTACAAAGTTAGTCCAGTGTAAAGTGTATTGCAGATATCCAACCTTGAGGTTACCAGTGCGTGCACTACCATCTTCAGATCCTCAGGGGTGCAGCTAGCATATCAGATGGTAATAAGCACTCCTGACCGTCACATCTACCTAGACTGACATTTGGAGGGATGAATCCAGGAGCACTCCCAAGCTGTGAACGCAGTCTTTCAGGGGGAGTGTAACCCCATCCAGAACTGGTTTACATACCTCCATTCCCAGATTAGAACCCTTGATGGCAAGCACCGGTGTTTTGTCTGGATTCAGTTTCAATTTCTTTTTCCTTATCCAGCCCATTACCTCCTCCAGGCATTCATTCAGATGAGACACGCTATCCTTAGCTGATATTGTTTTGGAAATCATGGAGAAATATAATTTGGTGCCATCAACATACTGATAACACCCCCACCCCATGCCTATGAATGATCCCTCCAGTGGCTTTGTGTAAATATTAAAGAGCATTGGGGATAGAATGGCACCTTGTGGGATACCGTATAGCAGCTGCTTTTTGGAGAAGCAGCTATCCCCAAGCATCACCATCTGGAACCTGCCAGAGAGGTACGACCAGAACCACTGCAACACAGTGCCTCCGATTTCCAGCCCCTCCAGACATTCCAGAAGGGACACACTCCCCCTGTCAGTATTGAGATAAAGATCATCCACTGAGGCAACCATAGCAGTCTCAACTCCATATCCTGTTCTGAAGCCGGTTTGAAATGGGTCAAGGAAATGTGTGTCATCCAAAACTGCCTGGAGTTGGAGGGCGATTGCCTTCTCAATCATCTTGGCCAAAACAGGGTGGTTAGACACTGGTCTGTAATTATTAAGGTCCATGGAATCCAGGAAGGGTTTCTTCAGCAGTGGTCTAACTACTGCTTCTTTTAAACAGAATGGGAAATCCCCCTCCCCCGAGAGATGCATTGTATTTGATAGGATCACATTCTAGACCCGAAGTATCATCTTACCAATGCTCAGTTATAGCTAGGTTTACAAAAACATTATATTCATTCTTCTTAAAATAAGCTTCTCAAATTCTAACTGGGAATCAGCTGATTGAGTGCTAACTTGTATTGCCAGCAATGCCTTTGAGGAGCATGCTGGGCTCACAAGGCTTGAAGCAAAATATCCTGGCACATTCTTATATATTTATTAGAACAGATCTGTTGCATCAGTTGTGGAATAGTGAGTGATCAGTCAGGTAAATCCCAGTGAACCCCTGGATTGACTTTGTTTACTAGCAGAATGCTTTGGGACAAAAGTTTTGCTGTATGAGGTAAAGTAACAGAGCCTAGCTTTAGAAGTGTCAACATTGGACACACACATATGTGCACACACCAATGCCGAGTTATAACTTACGCATGGTCTTCGGTGAGCTGGGAATGATCTCTCAGTTCACAAGCCCACTACTACAGTTGTACAGTTGATGATATTGAGAATATGTTACTCAGCATGTAATTAATTCTCGGCTTGTAATTACATCCAAAAAGGAGTTGCTTCACTCATAAAACAAGTGAAAATTGGTTTAAAAGCATTTTCTGAAATTCCTCCTTGTTATATTCATATCTTCTTTTATGTTCATTTCAGTTTTGTTAAATAATACATGAAAGACACCATAATATGAAAAGTACTTCTTGAATTAATTTTCTGATGCATATATACACTTTATTTGGAATATTACTTTTCACTGTCTCAAAGGAGGATACTAAGGTCCCAGTTTTGTAATGTCTTTTCAGTGCAAATGATTTCTCCACTGAAGAAATAAAGTGATCCTCTCCATTCCCAGCAGTTAAGGTTAAAGAGAATGCACTGGGTTCTAAATCTCTGCTGCTAACACTCTTTCTTGACCTTTGACCTGCCTGAACACCACTAAGTTTGATGGGACCATGCCAAGCCATCTTGTGTAACCCATAAGATGGTTAATATACTCCCATTTCTCATTCAGACAGCCAACAGAGGCAAAAAAGGCAGCAGGGCAACGAATGCTGTCTCCGGCAAATGCTTAGTAATAAATTGCTCTTTCAGCAGTGCACAAGACAGATTTTCCTTTCTCTCCCTCCCCCCTTCTGTACTCCTCTGCTGAGGTGTCACCAATGGGAGCCTTGCTTTCCCACCTGGCCCTGGCTCACTGTGCCCATAAATTTAGCCTATGCTTGTGCCTGTGCCTATGCCTGTTTACGGGTCGCTGATGGAATACTAAGGTGGGAGCATTTTTAAAGCACAGGGTTGATAATCACTGTAATTGATGTTGGAAGCTGTGCACTCTTAGGAGCATAGGGGTCTCTTTCTCCCAGTGAGGCCCTGCTCTGTATTATCAGTCCATTCCATAATTAAATATCACTCTTTTACAATATGTTTCAGGTTCCTTAATGAGTCTAAAGCAGAAATAGTCACCTCTTTCCCCTCTGAGCTTTATTTGCTTGTTATTAAACAATGTTATTGAGCTGCCTCCTTTCTCTCTGTTGCCAAATCTGCATCATTTCCGTTTTATAATTGTGCAATTAGAGTCAGTGCTTTGCTTTCATACATCAGCAGGACCTGAGCATGAGTGAACGAGAGAGAGAGAGAGAGAGAGAGAGAGAGAGAGAGAGAGAGAGAGAGAATCAGGTGCTCACAGACAACTCAAATGCATCTTATTTTCATTAGCTACCAGATTTTGTGAAATGGGAAGCTATTTATCATGATCTGTGTTCTACCTCGAGCCACCTACACTTCACCCAAATCCTTGCTACTTCTGTGGTGACCTTGTGCGGTGTTGCCAAGTGTACAATTGTTGTTGTTCTGGACTTGCATAATGTGGTATGCATCCCTGACAATCACACACACACATGTAAAGCAAAGCCCTAGCCACTTATACCTAAGACTAAATGGCATACCTCTTTCCCCATGTTTGCAACTTCTAATTTTCATAAATATCATCACCCTAAATAGACAAACATACCGTCTGTCACACATATATATGTGCCACACATACACCTCTCTTTCTCTCTCTCTCTTTCTCTCTCTCTCTCTCTCACACACACATGCACATACTCTTAAGCTGGTCTAAGCAGTGTATTAAGTAGCTGAAGAAAATCCATTCACATTCTGCTGTGTCGCTTTCTTCTCAAGTCATGAACCCATCACAGACTTTTTCTAGCTGTAGGTTGCCACGGTGAAGATTTACAATGCCAGTTATTCATACATCTGCCTTCTCTCTTTCCCCCCCTTATTCTTAAATCCCTTGGGCGAGGGCAACCTTGATACTGAGACTCGTAAAATTCATGCAGGCTTATCATCCTTGGTGATGCATCCTTCAGGCATGCATTACCGTATCCAACTGCCTGCTCACCGCCATGACAGAACTAGGCCCATAGCTTTCCTTTATAAGGGAAGGAAGTGTACCTTTGTGCTAAAAAAAGAACAAGGAGCTTGGAAGCGGGTTTTTACCCTTCCCTCCCCCTTCTAACTTTTATCTCTTTTCCTTAATGAATTTTAAATTTGTTTTAATTATGTGACTCTCGATGGAGCAGCAGAAATTGAAACACAAGCTGTGTTGCTGTTGTTGTTTAAAGTAGCCTTTAAATTGTGTGGAAGACTATTCCAAAAAAGTCCTGTCTTTGAGCAATGTGCAAAATACATTATGAAGGCTGTCTCTGAAGTCCACATCAAAGTAACAAATGCAACAAACCTGGAAGGAATTTTCACATTCACATTTAAAAGACTTTTATTCTTTTCTCCCTTTTAAAAATGTTATTAGTCCTATTGTGAAAGAATTAAAATAACTAACTTGGAATGGGAAAAGTGAATGTATTCATCTGAAGACTGATAAAAGAAAACAGTTGTACATTTCTATTACCAAACCACAATTGTTTAATGAGCTTGTAGCTTATGTCTGTGATAAATTTAGGATCCAATGAGATTGATCCTAAAACATGATTTTAAACGTTTGTTTTCCTTGGGCTCTTTTTCATATAAGTGTCTTCCAATGTGTGAAAGGTGAGTCATGTTCTGAAGAAGATGAAATGCCAGGTGATAGCAATAATTGTTCTTTGCCATAGTGTAATTGGAGGCATTAGGAAAGGTATAAAGGGAAAGCTCTCCGTTCCACAATAGTAGCTAAGTCATTTAAAGTCAATAAGAGGCAGACATTTTGTTAGATTTCACATTTTAACCAAAATAGGGTTTTATGTACTTGCCAAGACTTGGTGCGATACTTTGAGCATTTGCAAATGTGCAGGCTTGTAGAATATTTTAGAGAAATACAGTGGGGACAAGACTATGCATATGATTTAAAATATTTTTAAATCCACATTTTTTTAAAAAAAAGTGCTTTAATCAATGGATTGAAAGATGCATAAATTGGAATAACTGTATAAATAAATGTGCACTTTAGAAAAAATGTATTTTAAATTTATTCAGATTGCATTCTGTTCAAACTGCCCCAATTCAACTGGGACAGCCCTGGTGAATCCTATCCTGTCCCACTTTCTCAATTGCTTTTAAAATACACCAGTTTTTATCTCTTATTTCCAATCTCAACCCTTATTCTCAGTTTATTCAATTTCTCAAACCAAATGAAAGTGCAAAATTACACTCAGTTAATTTAAGATTAGGGAATAAAGAGGAGCAGAGTTGTGCCTTTCCTAAACTCAATACGCACATTCTAGGCTCCCTCTGGCAAAAATATTTTGTGTCTTTTCCCTCATTAATATTTTTTGCTATCTTGTTCCCTGACCACTGTCACAGTCAAATCAGATAGCAGGGACAAGGACTGTATAGAAGGGCCAGCAGAGGAGATGGAAGCCAGCATCCAGGGGCGGTCTAAGGTCATTTTAAATGATAAGCGAACATTATTCCACCCCCCAAAAAACATTATTTTGGCGCCCCTTCCTATGTAAAACAAACCTTTTCCCTACCTCTTCTTTCCTTCCTCTTCCTTCCTTCCTCTCCCTTTCTTTCTTTCTCTCTCTCTCTCAGAGGAGGAGGAGCAGCTGCCACTTGGCTCAGGCCGCAAGTAGGCAGAGAGGAAGGGGGCCGGTCCTCCTCCGCCCCCTCCTCCTCGCCGCTGGGCTCAGCTACTGGCATGCGTGGAGGTTTTTGCGCATGCCCAGGGGCTCCGGACCTCAACTTGAGCTCCGGAGCCACTGGGCAGGCATGAAAATCTCAGTGCATGCCCAGAAGCTGCTGCAGGTGTTGAAGCCGAGATGCACAGTGTCTAACAGGCTTCAGCGCCTGCAGGAAGCTTCTGGGCATGCGCCTGCAGGACCCTTTTGCATGCCCAGTGGCTCCGGAGCTCAAGTTGAGCTCCGGAGACACTGGGCATGCGCGAAAATCTCCACGCATGCCTAGAAGCTGCTGCAGGCGCTGAAGCTGATGCAGTGGAGGCGTGGGCGGCGCGGCTGCGGCGGCGGCCCATCCAAGATGGCGCCCCACACAGCCGCGTAGTTCGCGTATATGTAAGACCGCCCCTGCCAGCATCAGTCTGCTATGGCTAGCTCAGCCACTCCTAAAGATGAGCCCTCAGCAGAAGCAAACACTCCACAGCAGAAGCAAACACTCCACAGCAGTCTGTGCAAGCCCATCTCGAGGAAGCTGAAGCAAGCATGCAGAAGGATTAAACATGCCCACACCTTTAGAGGGCAGATTGCAGAGGACAGGAATTCATAGGTCTCAGCAGCAGAGGAGAACTGATCCCGGCCCCGTCGGTGAAGAGCCTCGGTGTGATACTAGACTCGAGACTCTCGCTGGAGGCCCAGGTTGCTGCGACAAGTAAGGGAACTTTCTTCCACCTGCGCCAGGCACGTCAACTGGCACCTTACCTTCCATCGGATGCGCTGGCTACGGTGGTCCATGCCACAGTGACATCACGGCTGGACTACTGTAATGCCTTGTATGTGGGGCTGCCACAGTCAACCACTCGTAAAATCCAGCTAGTGCAGAATGCAGCCGCCAGACTCCTCACCGGGACACCGCTGAGATGCCACATTGCGCCATCTCTACAACGCTTACACTGGTTGCCAGTCGAGCTCAGAGCCATCCACAAGATCTTGTCGCTCACCTTTAAGGCCCTCCATGGCGCCGGCCCAGCCTATTTAAAAGATCGCTTGTTTGAACCAGTTCATTTAAGGTCGCCACGTTCAGTGAACAGGGACCTTCTCCGCATTCCAGGTGTGAGTGAGGCCCGCCTCGACATCACAAGATGGAGAGCCTTCTCCATTGCGGCCCCTGTTCTCTGGAATCTGATGCCGGCAGAGCAGAGAGCTATCTTGGACATGCCCCAGTTCCTGACCGCATTGAAGACTTGGCTCTTCCGAAAGGCTTATGGCTAAGGACACCTCCCAGACTTGGCCTGAGCTACCGGAACTCTTTTAATTAAATTCCCATTTTTTAGCTTTTACTATTGAACTGTTTTATACGCTTTATGTGTAAGTCGCCCGGAGCACTGACGTGGAGGGCGACTCACAAATAATAAAATCAATCAATCAATCAATCAATCAACTTGAGAAAGCCTTCAGTGCTGTGACTCTCGTGCTGCAGACAATGTCTTTATCTGGCTTTGTCCTAGGCATGTTTCCTCTTACTCTACAGCTTCCTTACTCTGCTGCTTCCCGGTTTATTACCAGAGGATTTCTGACTTCAACTTCTGCACTCTGAATCTTGGCATTAGCATCTTGGTTGGTTTGTGTTTCTAACTTTGAACTGGCCTTCTGGACATTTTGCTTTTCCAAGAACTCTTGTATCCGGCATTTCCGTCATTGGACTGCTTACTAGGCTTATTTGATCAAGGAAAAAATGGGTCAAAACTCATTTCGGATGTAGCGATTCGATTCCAAAATGATTTCTGAAATTTTCCCAAAAAAAGTCAGAATTTTCCAAAATTTTCAAATTGCTTCATTAATGGCAGACACAATTGCGCAATGCGCAAAAACCTGCAAACGAGACAGGCAAAATTTGGGGGATTCCCTTTCCTTCAGTTTTAGACCACTACTGACAAAACTTGTCACAGTGGTAAAAAAAATTCTCCTCTATCAGCATAATAACTTTCAACGTGTATATAGAAAATCCCTGGGGTTTTGACAATTTTAAAATTAATTTCAGTAATTAAATAAGGAATATTACAAGAACAAATGTGCTGCCTCCAGGATTCTCTTGGAAATTTTAAATCTATCTGTTTTGCATATTTGTCTAGAGCACACCCTTCTGAATATAAGAAAATGGAATTTATCTCATAACATTAAATTAATTTACTACATTTGCTTGTTTCCAAGATAAGCGGAGGCCAGGCCACTGTTCAACATTGCCCCATCCTCCCAGATCAGGAGGGAGGAATCCCAAGAGGACCGATTCCTTGACCACCCTGTGGACGGCAGCAAAGTTTTATTTTCTTAGTGGATCTGTAAATAGTTTGTATGTTGTGTTTCCTCATCAGCTTCCCTATACAATCAGTGATTCCCTAGATGTATGGCAAGAACACTTTTCCACTGGGTTGATCTTTGTCTTTATTCTCGTGGTTTGCTCTCAGTCTTGCAGCTCTTCTAATGTCTGAGGTGAATTATCCATTGGCCTGTAAAGCCCAGTTTAGGTGGTTCAGTTCATCTTGGAGGAGGTGGGGTTCACAGATTCTTTTTGCACGATCTGCCAGAGCTTTAATTGTCCTTCTTTTTCTTTTTTTCTTTTGACTTTGGTGATTGTATGTGGGTATCTATCTGTGTGTGTAGCTTTTCTGTAAACTATGTGTCCCAAATGTTGATCCGGTTTGTGGATGACTAGGACATCTAGATCTGTTCCTCACAACCTCTGAAGATGCCTGCCATAGATGCAGACAAAATGTCAAGAGAGAATGCTTCTAGAACGTGGCCATATAGCCTGAAAACCCTACAACAACCCAGTATACATCATTTGTTTTACAGCAGATACATAATATTCATTACAATCTACAATACATTGACTTTTAGCATCTACTGTTATTTTTATTATATATTGATAGTAAAGCTATGCTAGAACTTTTTTCTATTTAAATGTTCATTATATCCTCTATCTGTCAAATACTTTTCCCCAAAAAATATTTATATATTTACACTGCCAGCACATATGTATATATGTTCCCAATTCTTGGCATACTTTCTAGTAATTTTTGAATAGCTTTTATTTCTATTTGTTATTCTTATTGGTGTTAGATACCATTTCCATATTAACTTAATAGTAATTTTCTTTAACCCATGTTGATAAGTTTTGAATAATTGTGACCACTCTGTTTCATTTATTTTCATCCCTAAATCTTCTTCCCAAATCTCCTTGAAGGTGTTATTCTTTATTTTTCCTTCATTTATTTCAATTCTTATCATATAAACTTTCTTAGTGATGCCTTTCAAAATTTTGTGTTCCTCTATATCTCTTACATTTTGTATTATTTGTTCAAATTGATTAAGCTTGTAGTTGTTTTATTCAGTCAGTTGCTTCTGACTCTTCATGACTTCATGGCCCAACCCATTCCAGAGCACCCAGTCTGCTGTCACACCCCCCAGCTCCTTCAAAGTCAAGCCAGTCACTTCAAGGATACCATCCATCCATCTTGCCCTTGGTCGGCCCCTCTTCCTTTTTCCTTCCATTTTCCCCAGCATCATTCTCTTATCCAAGCTTTCTTGTCTTATCATTATGTGGCCAAAGTACTTCATTTCTGCCTTTAATATCCTTTCCTCCAGTGAGCAGTCAGGCTGTATTTCCTGGAGTATGGACTAGTTTGATCTTCTTGCAGTCCAAGGCACTCTCAGAATATTCCTCCAACACCACAGTTCAAGAGCATCTATCTTCTTTCTCTCAGCCTTCCTTGTGATCCAGCTCTCACATCCATAGGTTGCTATGGGGAATACCACTGCTTTAACTATGCGGATCTTCATTGCCAGTGTAATGTCCCTACTCTTCACTCTTTTATCAAGATTGGTCACCACTCTCCTCCCAAGCATATTCTGATTTCCTGGCTGCAGTCTGCATCTGTAGTAATCTTTGCGCCTAGAAATACAAAGTCTGTCACTGCCTCCACATTTTCTCCCTCTATTTACCAGTTATCAATCAGTCTGGTTGCCATAATTTTGGGGTTTTTTAAATGTGTAACTGCAACCCAGCTTTTACACTTTCTTCTTTCACATTGGTTATAGGCTCCTCAGCTCCTCCTCACTTTTAGTGATCAAAGTAGTATCATCTGTATATCTAAGGCTGTTAGTTTCATCAGCAATTTTAACTCCAGCCTTGGATTCATCAAGCCCTGCGCATCACATGATGTATTCTGCATACAAGTTGAATAGATTAAGTCAGAATATACAGCCCGGCCATATTCCTTTCCCAATCTTGAACCAGTAGGTTGTTCCATGGTCTGTTCTTATTGTTGCTGCTTGGTCATTATATAGATTCCTCAGGAGACAGTCAAGGTGACTTGGTACCCCTATCTACTAGGCATGGTTTAGAACCCAAAAATAGCAAATCGAAAATCTAATGGGGGGGGGGGATTTTTTTTGATTAATAATAGGAAGACTTACCAAAAAAATTCCAAAAAGTTCTAAAATGTAACTTAATTACTAACGAAATTCATTAGTAATTCGTATGCCAGAGCATGCGCATGCCAGAGGGTTTTGGGCCTTACAACTCCCAGAAATCCTAACAGCTGGTAAATTGGCTGGGATTTCTGGGAGTTGTAGGCCAAAACTTGAATAAATCACACTGAATTCTAGATGGGACTCTCCAAATAGGAAGGAGGGAGGGAAGGAGGGAGGGAGGGGGTATTCTATTCTTGGAAGCAGCAAAAGAAAAGGAGGAGGAGCCCCTCGCTCCTCGCTGCCTCTCTCACCCCGATCCCGAGGAGCGAGGGCCCAAGTTTGCCCAGGCTGGTCATATACCTACATTCTATGCACATGCAATAATACAGCAGTAATAACAATGGGTATAAGAAGAGGTAAAAATCAAACCGAAGTATTCTGACTGGTCCCTGCCTCATGCGGTGCAAATGGGCTCTTCTCTGTGAGCCTGGGAAATTAGCCTGGGAAAAGACAGCGTTTTCTGCTTGGGTGCACACACATACATATTCTTTGGGGGGGATTTGCTGCAGAATCCCGGCCTCATAGAGAAGATTCTGCAGCAAATCCCCCCTCCCAAGAATATGTATGTGTGTGCTCCCAAGCGGCAAACGTTGGCTTTTCCCCCGGGCTAATTTCCCGAGCCCGTTTGCACCGCATGAGGAGAGACCAGTCAGAATACTTCGGTTTGAATTTTACCTCTTCTTATACCCATTGTTATTACTGCTGTATTATTGCATGTGCATGGAATATAGGTATGACCAGTTGGATTACTTATAATATTAGGCAGTGGCACTTACAGTAGCATTCATTCTATTATACATTAGGTTGGTTTCTCACCCCAATACTCTTTGATGCCTTAGATCCTGGCTGGCAGGCAGGAGAGGCAGGGAAGCCTGGAAAAAATGTAAACAGAGAGGATTACTCAGAAGTAAATCCACAAAGGAGGGCCCTTCATCCAAAGTGCCCTCCTTGCAGATTTACTTGAGTAATCCTCTCTATTTACATTTTTTCCAGGCTTCCTTCCAGCCGAAAGCGAGTTTAGGGCTTGCCTTGCCATAATATTGGCAAGGGAGGTGGGAGGGTGGTGAGAGAGAAGGAGGGTGCCCCCCCTTATGCCCCCCCTTACGACCTAATAACGACACTTAAGAAAATCCTGGCCCCCGAGGTTCGAAAAATAAAGTCCACTTCCTGGTTGGCGTTCCAGGTGCGGAAATGCTCGAAAGTAGCATTTCTTACGAATTTCTTACGAAACGATTCATTTTCATAACTTTTTTCTCATGCCTACTATCTACATACCACCAAGAACTTGCCACAATTTATTATGATCCACACAGTCAAACACTTTAGAATAGTCAATAAAACAGAAATAGATGTTGTTCTGAATCTCCCTGCCTTCCTCCATTATCCAGTAGATATTGGCAATATGTTCTCTCGTTCCTCTGCCTTTTCTAAATCCAGCTTGTACATCTGGCAGCTCTCTCTCTCTCTCTCTCTCTCTCTCTCTCTCTCTCTCTCTCTCTCTCTCCATGTATTGCTGGAGTCTACTTTGCAGGATCTTGAGCATTACCTTACTGGCATGTAAAATAAGTTCCACTGTATGAAAGTTTAAGCATTCTTTAGCATTTCCCTTTTTTGGTATGGGGATATAAGTTGATTTTTTTCCCAATCTGATGGCCATTCTTGTGTTTTCCATATTTGCTGGCATGTGGCATGCATCCCCTTGACAGCATCCTCTTTCAATATTTTAAACAGTTCAGCTGGGATCCCATCATCTCCTGCTGCCTTGTTATAAGCAATGCTTCTTAAGGCCCATTCAACCTCACTCCTCAGGATTTCTGGTTCTAATTCACTCACCACACCGTCAAAGCTATCCTTGATATTATTATCCTTCCTATACAGATCTTCTGTATAGTCTCACCACCTTCTCTTGATCTCTTCAGCTTCTGTTAGGTTCTTGCCATCTTTGTTTTTGATCATGCCCATTTTTTGCCTGAAATTTGCCTCCAATGTTTCTAATTTTCTGGAAGAGGTCTCTTGTCCTTCCTATTCTATTGTCTTCTTCCACTTTAATGCATTGCTTCTTTAAAAATAGTTCCTTATCTCTTCTGGCTAACCTCTGGAATTGTGCATTTAATTGGACATATCTCCCCCTATCACTGTTTCCTCTTGCTTGCTTTCTTTCGTGGGTTACTTCCAGTGTCTCAGCAGACAACCATCTCACCTTCTTAGTTATCTTTTTCTTTGGAACATACTTTGTTACCACCTTCTGAACAATGTTGTGAACTTCTGTCCATAGTTCTTTTGGGAATCTATTTATTATATCTAGTCCCTTAAATCTATTTTTCACCTTCACTGCATATTCACTGGAAATATTTGTGAGATCATATCTAACTGGTCTGTGTGTTTCTCCTAATCTCTTTAATTTTATTCTAAATTGTGCAATAAGACATTCGTGATCTGAACTATAGTTGGCTCCATGTCTTGTTTTCACTGACTGGATGGATGTCCACCACATTTGACTGCAAAACAGTCTGATTTCGGTGTTGACCATCTAGGGAAATCCATGTATAGAGCCATCTTTTAGATTGTTGGAAGAGTGTGTTTGTTATGCACAGTAATTTATCTTACTTCTTTTTTTTACCTAGTTTTGAACCATTGCTATAATTATATGCAATTGAACCATGTCAATTTTATTTCTCTAATTCTTCTATAATTATTTTCTTCTTCATTCCAACCTTGATCCAATCCCCTATTTTGTCTAAGTTTTATCCCTTAACTTTTTATCCGTTATATTTTTTTAAAAAAATGGTAATTTCTTTTCCATTACTATGGGGGTTATTGTTGAACTATCCACTATTACCTTTCTCCTGTATTTGCTCCATATTTCTAATACATTTCTCAGCATTGGGTTACTAATTTTTCTTATTTTTTCTCATAAACTCTTTTAAAAAATATTCTAGAGTTCTTCCTCCACTTTTTCCTAATCAAACTGGCCATAGTAATCAGTGTAATTGGGCCCCTAGTTTTCATCTACAAAATATTAAAGGTATAAGATTTCAGTACTGGAAATAAATATATAATCTTACAACCCAATATAAAACAAGGAAGGAAGGAAGTTGGGATTCAGAAAATCAATCCTAAGAAAAGTTTACACCCCTACAAGTTATTTATGTATTTTCTGATACTGGTTGTATTTATAGGTTGAGTATTCCTTATCCAGAATGCTCAGGACTAGTAGTATTTGGGTTTTTGTAATACCTGTACTTGAATATGTACATAACAGGTCCAAGATTGCCTATTATCAAAGTTTATATATGGAATTTATTTATGTCTCATATAAACTTTACACACATCAGCTGCAGATAATTTTATACAATACTTTAATAATTTTGTGCATAGAATAAATGCATATGCATCAAACCATTAGAAAACAAAGCTGTCACTATCTCAGCCACCCATGAGAAGAAGAATTATAGATTTTGGAATATTTTGTGAAGATTAAGAACCAATCATTTTCATCCCCACAGGATTTTTCTCCCATTTTTCATAATCATGCCTGTGGGGATGAAAATGATTGATTCTTAATCTTCACAAGCAATAAAAATGGTTTCTTCACTATTCTCCCCAAATACAAAAACCCCCACAAAGTCTTTAGACATTATTCATATTTCAATAAGCATTTTGTGCAAATGCCAATATGTGTTTTCTGTACAGAAAAAAACATTTCTTTTACAAGGAACATATTTTCCATTCAGAAAAAAACACATGCAATTTGGACAGGTAAAGATTGTGAGGGACTTCATAAAGTATGGATAACTTTGCAGCTAGTGTGATTCTGCCCATAATGAGATTTTAAAACAATCTATATCAAATAGTCTTTCATTTCTAATGTACTCTAGAACATCTTTTAAGGGCTTAACATTCATATAAGTATGCTGGGGGTGAACCCTGAGGCCAAGATGGCTCTATATAGTGTCTTCCATGTATCTTAATGGAATAGAGGATAGTTCTAGGTATCACTGGGATCTTTCATATCCACGTTGAACTATTGGGCTAGACATTTCAGAAATGTCTTCATTCAAATTTCATATCTTCACATATTTCTTGAAGTGGGCTAGTATAATGTGGTGCAACATGTCCTATACTGGAATAGTGCATTCTCCTGAGTCAGTAATCACTGGCTCTCATGGGTAGCACATAGATTTATCTTGCATTGTTTGCTTATTATAATGTTGCAGTCATAGTCCTGTGTTAAGGATTAGTCAGATAACATGTCTTCCATTTTTGGCTGTAGGGCCCTGAACTAAAGATTTTTAAAAATCTGAACATGGAGTATTCTAATACGAAGTAACTAGATCCACATGTCCCAAATTAATGTGTATATTGGAACAAGAATGATTCTTCTGATTTTATACTTACCCATTTATGTGTGATGCAGGTCATGCTTCAAACACATGGAAAAACAAATTTCAAAGGGCATATTTTTGGATACAAATTGGTTTTAAAATTCATGCTTTAAACATGAACAATACATAAAATATAAATGTATATTTTGTTTTAAAAAGGTCATATTTAGGTATAAATTTTCATGTGAAGTTTCTGCTTTTCCTTTAAAGCCACTTATTATTAATGTAGAACCAGCTTGTGAATGAACATGAGTAAAATTGACACAGACTAAAAATGCAAGAACTAAAGAAGATGAGAACAGTCAATTCTATAGGCCTTTTCTCCTTGTCTATGTACATCTGAATTTTCTGGAGCATCATACAGATTTTAGCTTTTTTAAAATAAAAAATATTTGGGTGAATGGAACAATTGTTCTGAACAAAAAGTGACATACATAATAGGACACCCAATACTATAAAAACAATGTATTAACTCATTCTCTGTCACTGAAATAGTCAATTTATAAATAACAAGGAGCTGTTAACCAGTAATGTTCTGACTTTCTCATTCTCACTCCTATGTCTGAGCCAAATATGTTCACCATTTCTGGAGCACATTTTCAGCAATGTTAAGAAAAAATTCTTTGTACATAATTTTCAGCAATATTATGTCTATAATTTATACTGTTTTAATCGGTATAATGTGTCATATCACATAGGCTTGTACTGGCAAAATAGGTAGCTCTTCCCCCAAAAGAACTTAACAATCTAATGCTTGTAAAATGTTCGCTATTCATTTACATTGCCCTCTTTTGCCCTTTCTTCATTGACTTTAGTTGCCCCCAGTGATCTCATTATCTAGTGGTTAGCCAATCTTATTGGCACTTAGATCATTTACCAAGTGATGCCTGATTGGAGGGAGACATCCATGTCACTGATCCAGGCAACAGTACTAAGACAAAAGGGGGCACACACAACCCTTCACGGGATTGGCTAACAAGTGTGGGGATCAAAGGTCATATCAATCAGCTCTCCATCCCCACCATGCTTTCCAGCCATGCCTCCTGCTGGTTGCTTTTTCAGCTGCAGAAAAATGGATCCTCACCACAAACAGACTTACATGCTTATTCCTTTCTTTCATTTTTGCAAGCAAGACCAAGCAATCATAAGATATGAAGGTGCCTACAGTGTTGGGTGGCCATTTTGACATTTTGCAATACAACAACATGTGTTTTAGGAGAAATGTTTTTATGAAAGCAACATTTTTGTGCAAGAACCAGCACATTCTGTCAAAAATGCACTGCTTCCATGCAAAAAAAGACAAATAAATTGTGTGCAAAACCCACAAAAACACTAGGTTTCATCACAAAATCCTGCCTCCATTGCAAAAATATCTTGCAGCTGTTCTCCATTTTCTTAGTTGTTGAAAGAAGGGGGAGTGTAAAATAAATAAATAAAGTATGAAGTTTCTTCAAGGAAGAGTGGATTTCTGAACCATTCAGAAGTCTCTTTCATATAGTTCATCGTCATCGTTTCTTCTTCTTCATCATCATCATCATCATCGTTTATTATTTGATTAGTCGCCCTCCACCAAAGTGCTCTGGGCGACTTACATAACATAAAATAAGCAGTACATCAGTAAATCAGAACTTGTACAGAATAAATACCTCGAATTAGTTACAAGTTGAATGCTCTGCTAAAGAGCCATGTCTTGAGAGCTTGCGTAACGGAATGAAGGTCACGCGTAACTCTCATAGTTAAGCTATTCATATACATATCTGCATATGTAAAAGTCAGATCACTTACTTTACATGTTGTCAATTATTGATAGCAGGTACCTGTTTAGTATCTAAACAGTTTATTTAAACATTTTAAACACTTTAATGCTTTTATTCCAGCAAGAGCAGCTGTTTTTGATGCTGATATTATGTTATGTTCTTATATGTTTTCATTAATAGCAATGGTTCTATTTTAAGTTATGTTAATTAGACCCATGCACTATTTTTTGCATTGTTGTAGGGTTTTTTCGGGCTATATGGCCATGTTCTAGAGCAGGGGTGGGCAATTACCAGCCCTCCAGGTGTTTTGGACTTCAACTCCCAGAAATCCTAAGAGCTGGTAAACTGGCTAGGATTTCTGGGAGTTGAAGTCCAAAACACCTGGAGGGCTGGTAATTGCCACACCTTTGTTCTAGAGGCATTATCTCTGATGTTTTGCCTGCATCTATGGCAAGCATCCTCAGAGGTGAGGTCTGAGGATGACCTCACCTCTGAGGATGCTTGCCATAGATGCAGGCAAAACGTCAGGAAAGAATGCCTCTAGAACAGACCTGGCCAATTGCCGTCCCTCCAGGTGTTTTGGACTTCAACTCCCAGAAATCCTAGCCAGTTTACCAGCTCTTAGGATTTCTGGGAGTCGAAGTCCAAAACACCTGGAGGGCCGGCAATTGCCCACCCCTGCTCTAGAACATGGCCATATAGCCCCCCCCCCAAACTACAACAATGCAGTGATTCCGGCCATGAAAGTCTTCTACAATACTATTTTTTGTTTTGTTATAACTGCTACTTGATGTAAGCCACCTTGGGTTCCTTCTGGGAGAGGGGGTGGGATACAAATAAAACATTGTTTATGTTATTGTTGTTATTATTATTATTATTAAAATGGATATAAGAAAAAGAGTTGGGTGTTTTCAGCATATTGACAATAGTAAGCTCCAACCCTTCTCTGGGAGAAAAAGCAGCATAATAAATAAATAATAACCTCTCAAAGAGAATTCATATACAGTATGAGTTGAATAGCACTGGAAGTTGAGATTGACTGAGTCCTAAGAGTCCCCATAGACCAATTGCAGAGCTGTGGAACAAGAATCTCCCATTTCCTACACCCCAAGGGCCCATCCAGACAGCCCCTTAGAAGCGCAACCTCCCACTTTTTTACCTGGGGCATCCAAGTGACGCTCCACGTAAAAGCAACTATATTTGGCCCAAAGCAGGAAAACCCTGCTTTGCGCTGAGGTAATTTTTCAGCTGGAAAGACCCAAATCTTTCAGAAGACCTGTGTTTTTCCAGGTGCAGGGGGTATGTAGATGGGGACCAAGGATATTGCTACACTACTTCTGGTGCCCATTTATACAGCTATCTTGAGTATCTTATTTATTTATTTATTTATTTATTTATTTATTTATTTATTATTTGCATTTGTATTCCGCCTCTTCCCGAGGGCTCGTGGCGGGTTACAAGACATACATGGTGATCGGCAGGCAACACTCATGCCGACTCACGAACAAAATAAAACAATGCTATAACCATAAAAATAACAAAAATGATACTAAAAAACATCATTAAAACATTGTTAAAATTACACTAAGTGACAAACAACGGTAACACAGAGTCATAAATCGATTGAAAGCAAGAGGCGTTATATGTCAACCGAAGGCCTGCTTGAAAAGGAAGGTCTTACAGGCCCTGCGGAAGGGCGAGCTCCCGTATGGCTCTAGCCTCCTCCGGCAGGGCATTCCAGGCCGTTGGAGCTGCTACTGAGAAGGAGCGCTGCCTAGTTGATGATAGGCGGCAGAGGCGGATCGGTGGAATCTCAGCAGGTTTTGCTCTGCTGAGCGGAGTGATCTCGGGGGGATCGTATGGGGCAAGGCGGTCCAAGAGGTACGCAGGCCCTAGACCGTACAAGGCCTTAAAGGTCAACACCAGCACCTTGAAGGTGATTCGGTACTCAATTGGCAGCCAGTGCAGTTGCTGGAGGATGGGCGTAATGTGCTGCCTCACCGGCACTCCTGCCAGCAGGCGAGCAGCGGCATTCTGCACTAGCTTGAGTTTCGAATCGTCGCCAAGGGAAGGCCAACGTGAGGGCGTTACAGTAGTCTAGTCTCGAGATGACCGTCGCTTGGATCACCGTAGCCAGGTCATTCCTGGACAGGTAGGGGGCCAGTCGCCTAGCCTGGCGTGGTGGTAGAACGCCACCCTGCTGACCGCGGAGACCTGGGTCTCCATGGTCAGCAGGGAGTCGAACTGAACACCCAAGCTCTTAACAATTGACGACGTGCTTAATTGCTCGCCGTCCAGAGTAGGCAACCGGCACTCATCCCGGCCAGGCCGACCAGGCCATAGGATCTCCGTCTTCGACGGATTCACCTTCAGCCCGGCTGGCCCGCAGCCAACCAGTCACGGCCGAGGCACAGATGGAAGCAATCGGGTGCGGTATCCGGCCTGCCGCCCATTCGCAGCAGAAGCTGGGTGTCATCAGCGTACTGATAACACTCCAGACCAAAGTCGCGGGCCAGCTGGGCCAGGGGCGCATATACACGTTGAATAATCAGGGGGAGAGAATGGCCCCCTGGGGGACCGCACAGTTAAGTGGGAGCCGCCTGGTGACCATCCCGCCCCCCTCCCCACGCTGTCCCCGATCCCGGAGAATGGAGGACACCCATTTAAGGGCAGTCCCCCTGACTCCGGAAGCGGATAGGCGGTGGGTCAACAATGCATGGTCTACTGTATCAAACGCTGCTGTCAGATCTAACAAGACAAGCAGTGCCGATCCACCCTGGTCCAGCTGGCGCGAAGTTGGTCTGTAATGGCGACAAGCACGGTCTCCGTCCGTGCCCAATACGGAAGCCGGACTGGAAGGGATCAAATCCAGCTGTGTCTTCTAAGAACTGCTGCAGCTGATCCGCTGCTGCCCTCTCAATCACCTTGCCCAGGTAGGGCAAGTTGGAAACAGGCCGGTAATTGGAGGGAGCCGAAGGGTCTAAATTCGGCTTCTTCAGCAGCGGTCTTACCATAGCCTCTTTTAATCCCCCCTGGGAAGACTCCTTGCTCAAGGGAGCTATTTAAGATCGTGCCCAGGGGCGCGTAACCTCTCCTGGCAAGGTCTAATAAGCCAGGAGGGGCACGGGTCGAGGAGCAAGTAGTTGGTCTAGCTGCAACAAGTAACTTATCGACAGCTGCTGCGTCAGCAATTGGAAACGGGTGAAGGTGGGCCCGCCGAGTGGCGGCGGAGTCTCGGTTCGCTAACTGTAGCAAAAGTAGCGGGGATATCCCGGCGAACAACGAAATCTTGTCGGTGAAATAGTTCTGAAAAGCCTCAGCTGTCGGAGCCAAACCCCTATCATTTGGGACAGTAGGGATCGCTGTCAGAGACCGAATTATCTTAAAAAGTTGAGCCGGGCGTGAACTAGCCGACTCTATCAAGGAGGAATAATATGACTTTTGCTTCCTTGATAGCATGCTCATAAGCCTTTTAAACAGCTTATAAGCTGATTTGAAGCTTCGTCACGGAGTCTCCGCCACACGTCCTCTAGCTGTCTCTTCCTCCGTTTCATCGCCCGCAGGTCCTCAGAGAACCAAGGCGACGATTAGTCCGAGGATGAGAGAGCGTCTGGGGCGATTTCATCAGAGGCGGCGGAAGACTGGCATTCCAGTGTTCCACCTGCCCATCGACGGAATCGCTGGGGGGCTCCCATTCCCTTAGAGCATTCAGGAACCGAATGGGTTCCATAAGTCTCCTCGGGCGAACCATAATAGGTTCGGCACCCTTACCGAGAGGTGAGGCCAGCTCCAGACGTACTTCTAGGACCTTGTGATCCGACCATGGAACCTCTATAATAGAGGCTGGGGTCACACCAATTCCGGCAGCGAAAATCAAATCCAAGGTGTGCCCAGCCTGGTGAGTGGGACCGGTCTTACACAGTGAGAGACCTAGTGCCTCCATGGTAGACACTAGATCCAAGGCTACTGTCGAGGCGGTGTCGGCGTGGACATTAAAGTCCCCCAGAACCATAAGCCTGGGGAACCGCAATGCCCACTCCGCCACCACCTCCAGCAGCCTGGGTAGACTCCCCGCCGGTGCGTTGGGTGCACGGTACACCAGCAGGAAGGCCACACTCTCACCAAGGTCCCACACCAGGCCAGAGCACTCCATGCCTGGAATGTTCGCTACCGGAATCGTCCTAGAATTAAAATTGTCTCGACTGAGGATGGCAACACCTCCCCCGCCTCTCTGTCCTCATCTGATAACTAGCCGTAAACCCAGGAGATGCCAGCTCGTGCAAGATGACCCCGTCTCCCTCCTGGAGCCATGTTTCTGTGAGGCAGGCCAGATCGGCCTTCCTCTCCAGCAAGAAATCCCTGATGGTGGCGGATTTATTACGCACGGATCTGGTATTGGCTAGTATCAGAGTTGGAGGAGAGGTAGATGAGAGCTCTCCATCTGCGTGTCTTGGAATAGCACGTAGGTCAGAGGGTGGACGAGCCCTTACACGGTTCGTCCGTCCTCTCTCATAAGACCTACGGCTACCGTCCCAATTGCCCCTGGAGCCCAATAAACCCCTCACCCCCTCAAAAAAACCCTTTATAAACCTTTACATATTAAAATTACTTATCCAGCCACCATTAAACAGCTGCCAGAGCTCTCCTGGTGCATAGGAATTACATGCCATGAGAAGGGGGGCCCAGGAGCGATTTTCCTCCTCATCCCCTCCCCTTCTCCTGGTGCATCATTATCACGATCTGACAGGTCCCGAAGAAGCCGGAAACGGCGAAACGGCAGGGCCTTTAGAGACCGTCGACCTGATGCATTGGCATTCCATATCGGATTATATATAATTTCCAAAAAAACAGAAGGAATTTTTGATATATTAATTTTTGGATGATACAATGCAATTCCAGTGATTATTTCTGGATATACCTTCATTCCACTATCCACTTTAAAGAAATGAATGAATGTTAACAAAATAAATCTACTATATATGAAGAAACAGTGATATCCCACTTTTTGTTGGTGTAAGGGGTGGACTTTACCCCAGGAGCAATCACATTTAACAAACGTGATTGCTCCTTTAGGCTATTTGGAACTGCTCCAAGAAGAATCAGAATCACTATAAAACAGTGCTTCCAATTCCCATTCCAGTGATATCAAAATCTGTACAGAGGTCCAACAAAATCACCAGAACTCATACACCTTTGTGTAATTTCTTGAATATGAGATCAACACCATCTATCCCAAAACCAAGCCTGGTTTGCATGGGGCTATATTAGTTAAAATGAAATCAAAGCGCTATAATTGTGTGATGAGAAATTGCTCAGGAACAGCACATTGCTGACTTCATCTCTGCTCTGGTATGGGTACACTCACACACACACACACACACATGCATTTACTCATAAAAGGATATGGCCTCACCCTCCATTAACACATTTGGACTTCTAATACAAAACTCTGAAATGAACTCAGCGAGGCACCTGGGGATCTGAAAACCACTCAGCTGAAGCAATGTATGAAATTGTTACACCAATATTTTCACCCAAAATATGAACAGAAAAGTTGCATTTCTCCATCCTACATTGAGCACATTAACATTGATAGGGTTGCACTCAGTGTAAACTTAAAATTTCATAGGCTTGAAGTGTTTCACTTTTTGGTTTCAGGTTTTACAGGGTAATGCAGGTTGTGTATTGAAATCAATCATAGGGAATCCTAGTTTCAGAGAAGAAGTAGAAGCTGTATTTATCACAGAGCTATAAAATGCATATTGCTTCAGGAAATTTTAAAATGCAATGTAATGTAGCAAACAGGAGCTATTGGTTCTTTGCCATTAGGGTCAGGAATAAAAATAGCCTGCCTTTTAAAGCATATCTTTTTTAAAAAAAGAAAATAGTCTATGATATGGAGGTAGAAAGCCATGGGAATTATAGTGTTGTTATTGCAAGTATTATTGCAACAGAAACAGGGAAAGTATCATTATATAGATATACTGTGGAATATATACAAAACACATTTATTTGTTTATTAGATTATTTATATTACATCCTTCTTTTCAAATCGCAGTACTGAGTGTGGCTTTAGTATTTATAACTTTGTGGCAGTTTCCGTAGAAGGAGCATTTCTGAGTATCCACCACAACTGTGCTCACTTTTCTAGTTGAAATTTTGCCTGGTTTCTTCTTAAAATACCTGTCAGTAGTCTTGCTGGCATTTCTATTTATTTGACAATGCATGGAGCCACCTTAAAGTAGTGGCAATATAAGGGAATAGTTGCATTTTCTCTGTATTTTTATTCTCCAAGTAACAAGCTATTCTTCATCTAAGGCACATTTAGTAGTGAAGGACTTGCCGCATTAGCAATTAATAGGGTCCCATTATGCTAACTATCAGGCAAGTTTAGGACATCTTAGATGCAAGATAAGAGATGAATAATTTGAAGTAATTTTCCTGTAATCATGCCAATCACTTCAGCAAAGTAGTTATTAAATGAAACAGTATTATGATGAATTATAGGACAACGATTGAATGCCATTTCTCACAATATACTTACAGGTCCTGCCTCTAGAAAAGTGGCAAACATCTGAAATCTATTTCTCCATAAAATATGCACACTCCTTACTGTAAATAAATAACAGTTTGTTTAGCAAACCTTGATTTTAATGAGGTTTGGAGACAGACTTCTTCAACTAGCCCTACCCGCTACTTTGCACTTCACAAGAAGGAGGTGTCTGGCTGCATTTTTTCCTTAAAGGTAGATGTTAGTGAGTATGAGTTACCTTTGATGACAATGAATTCTTCTAATTCAAATTTGCTGAAGTGATTAAATATTATTTATCTAATTAAATGCTCAAAACACATCATTATCGAAAGGAATACATTTTGTGCATTTCTGGAACAGTGTTAACTGAAATGTAACGGCATATCATTTGACTTTTTAACATTTATTATATCTAATATGTCTTTCTGTGGTTAATTAAATCAACTTATTTTTTACAGTTAATTTAACATGATTTCATTTTAGTTACAGAGTCTGCATTGAATATTCTGTAGGAAACCAACTGTAGTGTATATCCAATCCGACAAACGCTTCTTAGGTGCTCAGTTGCATTCTGAGCAATCTGCTCAGTCTTGAACCCTGGACCTTGCTTTGCTGGTGTCACTCTCAGTTTCTACAAAGAAATTGTTTGCTATGTTTATTCGCTTCATTTCCATTGTAAAAATGATACCAAACATTTATAAATCAGATAAAAGAAAACATATAATTAGATTTGATATAAAATAAGTGAAGGGGAGAGGAAGAAATTTTATTTTTCTGTGACAGGTTGGTGTGGAAAGATGGATAATGATAAATAATGAATTTAATGTTCTGACTCATGTTCACTTTAATCGTTAAAAGGAAAATAGGGAAAGAGATGGATAGACAACAGATGGACTTGAGAAAGATTGTTATGCTGTAACAAGCAAGAAGTCAACCCATTACTGGGGGTGAGGGGGCATAAAGGCATATACAGTACATGTAAGAACATTTATATCTTGAGCTTTAACTAATTAGAAGACACCCTTGCTAATTTCAGCAGAATTTACTTGTGGGATGTATGTAGTGGGGTGGGGTTTTTTTTGGCATTCATAGCACTTTTGTCAAAATACATATTGCAAATGAAATGTATTGAACATAGAGACATGCTATACCCATGGAGTTTCCTTGCCCACATGAACTTCTGAAGAATCCACGTGTATATAAATATGTCAGTGCAGGTTTGCCCTGAGTTACCATGAGTGTGGATGGCCCATATTGAAAAAAATCAGTGTTTACTAGCATGATTGGTTTCCCATTCAGTGTTTTACCATAGCACATCAACGGAGCCCTCCCATGTATAAACACTCAAATCTTACTCCAGTTCTGACAACAAGGGGAAAGCCTGTCTTGAGTTCATAAAACTCTGCTTTCAATAGCCAGCAGTGTAATAGTCCATGTAGATGTCTATCTCCAAGTAATTAAGCCTAGAGGGTCTAGGGCTAATGAAATACATTTAAGATCAGAATAAAAATCAGACAAAAAGCAACCTGGAGATGGTTCAGGTCATCCTTAGAACATATCCAAAGGCTTCTAAAATAAAATTATGCCATTTGTTGTTATGAGCTTTTTAAAAAGCAAATAAAAAAGAAAATGTCATTACAACCTTCAGAAGCTTGCCAAACTTTAAATGTATGAAGTGTCCTTCTGTGTGACCAGTGCAATTGTACTTCTGCAACTACACCATATTGAGTGGGATCCAAATCAAGCAGGAATATAACAGGTAATGATCATGGGTACCAGAAGGGAAGACATGAAGATTACCATAAGCATAGTTTCCAGAAAAGTGCTCAGAGAGATTTCCTTGCTTGGAAGTAAAGAAAAAAGGGAAGGGGCGGGAACACAGAGAGAAAGAAATAAACAAAAGCACGGAGAGTTTTTGTTTAGTAGTTTACTCCAGTCCATCCAGAGGATCCCTCCCCCTCGTCAGAATATTGAAGAAAAGCTTTGAAATAAACAGCAATTTTCCAGTCATGCAGCTTCTTGCAGATAATAGTAAATTGAGGGAGGTTCCTATAGTGTGTGTATTTCAACAGCCCTTATACTAGCTTAACATGTTATGTATATGTATTTTACACACACAGGGAGGGAGAGAACAACAGACAGGCAAGGACTTAGCTGGTTTAAATTCCCCAGGGTAACTGTTCATGATCACAAATGTGGCCAAAGGATTTTTTTCATTACCCTGAAACATTTCCTTTCACCTCCAACCTCTAGGCAGGGCCATTGCCTTCCCTTTAGAGCAGAGAATATAAAGACGTGGGGCCATCGGGGCTGGCTGTGCCTGACCCCGAGGGCCTTGCTGTCAATCACAGCCTCCCCATCTCTGCTCTCTTTCACACCAGGCAGCTGTACCCATCGCTGTCAACCAGGTAACAACCAGCAAACAATAGAGGCCTGAATGCCTGGTCTAGACACTCTTTTAGCCACTTATTTGCTGCTCTTGGCAGCTGTTGAAGCATAAATAAGCAGTTTGTAATCAGAAAGCTGACATCATCGCAGCTCAGCTGAGAGGGGGGATTGTTCCCGTGCACCGAGTTGGTTCCCCCCTCCATCCCCCTCCCACCCGGCCTTGCTTTTCTCCTTTGGTGACAACAGATTCTGGGGTGGGGATGTAGATTTGTGCCACGCTAAGCTGGCCTTTCTTTTCTATTTGCAGAGTACAATTGATGTAAGTCTGTCAGTCTCAAAGAAAACCACAAGGGGAAGGGGGAGGAGGCAAAAGGAGAAAGAGAGAGACACAGAGAGGGAAGCATGGAAGAAAAGGAAATGGAAATGGCTGGAGCATGGCTGTCAGATATATATATATATATATATATATATATATTTATATATATATATGTATATATACACACACACACATACATATATGTGTGTTTATATATATATATATATATATATATATATATATATATATATATATATATATGGCATCTCCTTCCTTCCCACCCTGGAGCAAATCCCAGGATTTGTTTCCTTTAGGTTCAGAAAGTGTTCTGAGGTGTATATTGGTTGAAGACTTTTGAAAAACCCCTGTGCATAGCTGAGCAGGTAGAAGGAAGAGGTGGAGATAGATAAGAATCTGGACTTTTTTCATATTTTAAGAACATTGGTATATGAAGGAAAATTTGAAATGGAAAGGTAGTTGAAAATACTTCTCACTGGAGCTAAATAAATAACCAAAAGCATTGCTTAATTAAGCCTTAAAATATGCTCAAATTGCTGTTCAAATGCATTTGAAAAAACTGGTCCACAAGATTATTACACAATAAAGGCACTAGGCTTTAAAGCATTACAAATTTCTTGGTGAATTTTCAGTACTAAGAAGTATATTTCATCCAATTTAGCAGAACTTACTCCATGCACCTGTAATAGGATTTCATCCATTTCAAAGATGACACCAGACAGGGGCATTTATGAAGGTTTCTTAAGTTGTTTCTTGAGTTGTGTATTGTGGCTATTTTAAAAAAATGCATTTTGCCCCAGTGAACATTTTCTAAGTGACACACTCAATGGTTTCACAATAGGTGAAACATGAGGCCTTCCTTCTGTTCCCTAATTGGGTAAAAAAAAAGAGAGAGAAACCCTACAGTGTCACTGTGTTCATTGGTAGGTATAAAATTCTTGTCTGTGAGAGAATTAATAAATTAATATTTCTCCGCCTTCTGAGAATATTCAGGAACTAAAAATGAACATTAAAAGATTTATGCAAAAAAAAAAGTGAATACGGAATACAAGCAAGATCTATTTTGGCAATTTGTTTATTTAGCCTAACTGATTTTTCACCCCAATTTCTTCATACAGTTTCTATGTCCTTTCATCAGGCATGGGGCCAAACAATGACTGAAGCTCTCGGGTCCGTCATGGGAAGAGCTAGGGTAAGATGCAAAGGAGGGCTTGGTGAAGATATCATGAACACAGTCACTGGACAAATTGAGGAGGTGTAGAAGCTCACCCATTTTAGTTGGAGCATCATATGCACTTCTAGTCACAGCTTTCAAAGTGGCTGCAAGAGCCTGATTCAAATGCCTATTAGGAGATAGAGGCAGTTCATGCCAAGTGTCTACAAGGTTCACTAGCTAACCAAAGCTTTTTCAGGTAACAACATCTCCACTTCCAACAAATCCATTTATGGTTTCCAGGCAAGAAAGACCTATTAAATAAAAGAAAAAGCAGAGAAAAGGCAGAGACAAAACTGACATTATACTTCCATGAGGTTTCCCTAGTATCACTTAACCATAAGTAGCTTGTGATTTAGAGCACAAAGGCATTTCAAAAATGCATGTTTAACAAAATGACACAGCAGATAATTGAAATTTATTTGCAATTTTCAAAGTACAATAAACACAATTCTCTTTTTCTTTTCATTAATAATTGCACGGCTAATGCATAACAATCCCTCTGCAGCTTTTACAAGCAAACTTGAGCTGCTGTGTTGTAATAGCTGGAAAAGTTAATGTAGCTTGAACAAGGTTCCTAATTGTCCCTGTCTCTGTCATATTTGTCTACTTGAATGGTCCTAAATACCACAGCGATTAATTACTACAGAGCAGGTATTACAAGATGTTATCATCCTTCCCCAACTGTCTGGGTGAATGGAGAGAGGCAGTAGATTGTTACACTGTTTCATCTTTGCACTTCCTATAAGGCACTTTAACCAGAAGATTTAATGTGTCAAAGTTAACTGCATTCTCTAGCAGATATTCACATTCTAATTAAAGATTAAGAACGTAGTACATTACACTGTGATTTGTCATACATGGCTTGTTAAATAGGAAACCTACCGGGATTCCCTAACATTTTATAAACATTATTCAGAGCTTTTAATGTGGGCAAAGCACGCGATTATTCAGCTGCTCTGCATCAGAGAAGGTAGGACAGGCTCTTTCCTTGCACATCTGAAACCGGGTCCAAATGAAAATACATTAAGTTAGAAACACAATCCATTGGGGAAGTCAGGTACAGACCCAATGGAAATGAACTCTGTCCAGAAGTTATGCTCAAAACAAACATTCTTTTGACTTTGAACTTTTTTGCAGTGGTATTTTGGCTTTTCTCTTTAAATGTTATATTTTGGATCTTAACTGTTTCCTATCCTGTTCCAGTTTTTTTAAAAAGTATCTCAGCCAGCATTGTAGGCTGTGGTAGAGGAACGTGAAATGCAATTGTAAGACATGGGGGGGGGGGAGAAAACTTTTCCAGTTTGCAGAATGTTCTCCAGCTTCTTCCCAGCTGTTTTTATATCTTGTTTTCCTCCCAGTATTAGTGGCTGTGGCAGAGTACTGGTTCGCATTCTTTGATTGCCTGAGGAATAAATTAATGAGGTTACTGGAGACATCAAACATTTGCATATTCACAGATGCTTATTAGGTTTAAAACAAATGCCAGGTGCACAGGATTTGGGAAATAATGGCCTTGGGTGAGACGTATTCCTGTTATAATGTGAAATATACTTTTCAACATCAAAATACGACAGACAGAACTCAAGAATCTGTGGCCAGAAGAAACAGTACCCCCACCACCACCAAAGGAAAAAAGATCTGGTCTGTTTAAACAACATTTTACTGTAAGGTGCCCTACAGCCAGCTAATTCACCTGCTTGTACTCCATAGAAAACATTTTTTTAATAAAAAAACATACTTGTACATGCACTTTTGTGTTTTTTCCCTACAAGAATATATATTTGCACTCAATTCCTTATGGATTTCTGAATTTATTAAACAGCTGTGGAGGTACACAATATGTGTTTGAGGTTACTCCCTGCAAGGCCCAATTACTGAAGGATTTTATACTCTAGCAGTTATTGCTAAGGATCCCAAACCTATATCCTACAAGAGACATAAGACTGAATTACAAAATATGTCTCCAAGGGATGCGTACACATGGCTGCATTGTTGTCAGCGACTTCCGTCATTGCTCTGTGAAAGCACATTGTGTGCTTGATTTGTACTGTATCTCATTATTGCTGTAAGTTTGTAGCTCTGCTGTTCGCATGGTATACTTATCCCTTTTGTATCCTCCTGGCTTAAATATAAATTGAGTTCTTTCCGGTATTCTGCCATAGCATCTACACTATAGTTTTTAGCACTGCTTATTTTAGCATGGAAATAATTGCAAAACAAAACCATGTGCCTGGAGTTTTCTTGTTTCAGAGAAAGGCCTGCACATACGCATTTGCAGAACATTTAGTGTGCATTGTGCTGTGGCTAGCCTCTTGCACAGCAAAATCAAGCAGTCTTAAACGGATCTTGTTTTTGGATATGAATATGGATGAAGTCACGAGCTCAATTCTGCCCCCCTGGCTTCAATGAATGCTGTGCACAACTTCCTTTTTCTATATGTTTCTATGTGTTTGCTGTCCTGCCACCACAAATCCTATTTGGAAATCACATTTACAGCATAACTGATAACAGAAGTATTACACGATGTCTGTCCTGCATGTTTTCTAGGCATCTCCTATGGCTTTTGTGACTTCTTTCCAACTTTTAATAAAAATACATAGGAAGCTCTTGATATTTTATGTAATAGTCTATGAAATTAAGTCTCTAATCGGAAAAATGTTTCTCATAAGTCAAGCATGATCTGCATTATATTAATGACTGCAACAAAGGATGTTATTTTGCTCAACATGGGTCAGGTTTTTTTTCAGTTGCTGAAGGAAGAAAGGGGTTAAAGAAAATGCATTACTAATTATCAGAGGAACAATAGATGACATTGCAAGAAACAAAAGAATTGTCTTTTCCAGCATTTGTTTTCAGACCATTATTCTGTTGAATTCTTTCTAACACTAACAAAAAGAAACCAGAAAAAGAATGGCATCTATATTCTAGTATTTCTCCAAGAGTATCTCTAAAACTGATCTTTCAGACTCTTTCATAAAATGCTTATTTTTGGAAACAATTTGCTTGATTCAGAAAAGCCATTTCAGTAAACCTTTTTACAATTGAATTGTTAACGTCCAGGCATGTGTGTGTGTTTTCCATGCACACCGCACAGATTTTTTTGATTATGTAGATTTTCCCCCCACTGCAGTTTCATATGCAAAGCATGCATCCGCCATATCCATGCTATCTTCTAAAGCAGTCGTTCTGAAACCCAATCTGAGGACAGTGCAGACTAAATAAAATTTCATTTTGATTTGGCCTCCTGCTGAGAATGGGACTGCTTTGTTTCAGCCGACAGAACAAGGAAGCCAGAAAGGTATGTCCTGCTTTGCATGGCTGGTGCTGATGTGGTTTGAGGATCACAATCCAGGCCTTTCAGGCTTCCAGGGCTCCGGCTCGGCATCTCATCCATATCCTGTACTGTCTCTCTGTTTTTCTTCCCATTTGCTTTTCTTCTGTGCTGCCTGTCATCTACCTGCAGGGCAAAGCTGTGGCAGACCTTAACACTATTGTTTACTTTGGCATATGTTTAATAGCTGCATGGCTGTTTGAGGTTGCTGCTCCCACCCACACCCACCCACCCGCTGCTTGCCTTTGTATTCATCCCCCCACCCCTCCACTATCCATATTCCCTGGAAAAAATGTTGGATACACAAATGCCGAGGTAATGGGAAATTACATACAGATTGCAATGCTCCAGAGATTTTTCTCATAGGTTTATAAAACAAAATTCTGTTACACATTTGATGGAAGAATGTTTAGCTGCTTTTAAGAGTCTTGCATAATGTTAGTCCTTCTTTTATCTGTTTAAGCAAGCAAGCCATAGACCATTATACTTAAATAGGGTGTGTGTGTGTAAATATACATACAATTTGTTCCAAAGAATGTGAAGAGCTTTACATCAAATCCACATATTTTGAAGATTTTCCTAGTCCAGGGCTGAAGCAGATCCATAAATATTGTCAGGTCTAAATATTAGTGTTCATTTGGCATCAACTCATATTCAGTTATAACCCATCTAAAATTTGACTTTACTCTATTTGACCCATGGTTTAAAATATGGATTGGGCCATGGGGAGCAACATGCTATTTTCATACTTTGGAGAGACTTCAGACATTCTGTCAGGGTTAGAAAATGCACAGATTTACAAGTGTTTCCCTGCTCTTCAAAAATATTTTCCTTTAAATAAAAACAATAAGCTTATCCTTTGTTTAAACATCAGGGGTAAAAGTAATGTATACCATGGCTCATTTTTAATAGGAGTAAGTATATCAGTCTAAGATAATAACCGCTGGATAAAACAAATGGAAAGATATCCAGGCCAGGTTCCAGCACAATAAGTCATACAGGTGATGCTGGATACAAGTAAGTCCACAAACAGATTAATCCAAAATGTCAGAATTTAAGCAGACCGTAATCCTCACATCTTTTCTGGGGATAAATTCCAATAAAACCATTTGAGACTCATACCCAGTTCAATGTGTATACTATAGCACAGGGAGGTTAGTCCCATTCACTTAACTAGGAATAAAACAATACAAAAGGCTTCATATCAGTATATTTTTGAATTAGCTGTGTTGTGGAATAGACCATTAGGGACTTCAACCCTCAAAACTGCTTTATTTAGATTAGCTCTTGGCACTCGGCATCACTGGAGTGCTGACTCTAATTTCTGTGGCATAACACCCTTGTTAAAATTCTGACCATTTGGGTGAAATCCAGAGAATATTAGGCACGCCTAATCCCCAGTGGAGTCAATGAGAGTTCAGTGCAGATTGTTTTCACTGAGTCATCAGACTAAACATGACGCAGGTTTAAGCACTGATGCATCTCCCAGCATATTTTTTTCTTTTGCTAAAAACCACCACTCATATTGTGCCTGTTTGTTATGTTTTCCTATCTATAGCTAGCTAATTGAGGCTTCAGCAGCTGACTTGGATTGGGACCACCCTTCTCCCTGAGAATCACAGCCTAACCCACACAATCTTCTCCATCTGACTACTTTCAGAAGAAAAAATGTCAGGCGCTGTATTTATGGTTTCCCCTCATGCTGTTTAATTTGGCTCATCAGCATTTTTTTAAAAAAAAATTTATTTAGCTTTGAATTAAAATATAAACCACATTTCAAACAAAAACAAACAAAATACAACAAATTTTCTAACTAATATCTAACACGTAACAAATTTAGCACACCCTGCTTCTACTGACAACCACAAACATAACAAGAGTACTTCCCGCTCTGTTTTCGACTCCTCCTTAAGTAGTGAGAGGTTTCATCATCTCACCAAAATTTTCTTATCTCATCCCTCCTTTTTATAGATGTTTGAGAACTTGTCCTGAGTGTGTGTGTGTGTGTGTTAAAGAACCTCACATTCTATCTGTTGAAGTTATGAAGAAATTTTCAAATTCTGAAAAATGTTGTAAATTTATGCACACAGAGACAGTCTTACACCCACTTTCTTTATAGCTTCAACTGAAATAATTTGGGATTCTTTTTTTAAAAGAAAAAGAAAAGAAAAATCTGAATGTGAGAGAAAGCAATACTGACAGAATCACTCATCCAATAATAGAGTTTTGAATGCATCCAATACTTTAAAAGCTTGGTTTAAATCTTTGTGTATTCATGAATGGTTAAGAAGCTTAATAAGGATTGTCATTTAATTTTTCCCCTTTGGACAGGATCTCTATCTCTAACAAATACGTAGCAGGCAGGTAGAGTATGATCCTTTGCATACATGGAACAGCTGTTTACTTTGATACATGCTAATGGTTGCAAGATACATTTATGGCCGTAGGAAGCTTCTGTCCCAGTTCACCCATGGAGCCCCACACTACCCATCATATGATGTAGGGGGACTTCTGGTGGGGTTCCGTGGGCAAACTGGGGCATCAGTATGGTGGAAGCTGGCACCACCAACACAGAAGCCACCCCGTGTTCTGTTAGTAACAATGGGGTTTCGGCAGCGTTACTACACTTTCCCACGTATAATGGGAAAGCATCAGCTGGCGGCCAGGACACCCGGATTGCCCCGCTGCCATCCTGCTGCTGCCTGGTTTTGGCACAGAGGCAGGCAAATCATGACGTGGGACCTAATCAATGTGATGAGGTCCTTAGGTTGTTTTGAATAAGTACTTCTCAAATGTCTTCCTAAATTTGTCAGAATCTAACTTTTTTAAAAAGAACTTAGGAGAAATGAAACTGATAAATTAGTACATTCCTGCTTAAGGTCATGAATTTGTATCTTCTGATTTACTGAGATTTCAGTGGCATGTATTGAAGTTATGGCCTACATTAGCCTATTTTACAAAATACAAAAGGTATTAAAATAGTAAGGCTAACACTATGGAGAAATTAGAAAGCAGTCTTGCCAATGGTATGAAGCTTCTGTCTCTCTCTGTCCATATAACTTTATAACAGGAAATTCTGGGGTAATTTTTTGTATGGAAGTATTTCAGAAGGGTTGAGCTATATACGCTGATATAAGTAATTATGTTAGATTGATTTTTCTAAGCAAGATTGTTAAGGGAATTATTCACAGGTGCACATTGTAAATGAAGGAGTTATGTGGTACAAATTACCTGCAGCCTATCTTGAGAATAGGAGGACACCATAGAATTTGGCAGTTCTGGATTATGGCACTGGAATAAATTGTGCATCATGATAGAAAACTTCTTAGATAACTAAGACTGGTTCTATACAGTCACATAATACAGCCATAACTAGTGTCCAAAATGTCAGTTTTGCAGTTTTGCACATTGCAGCCCAAGAAGGACATCTTGAGATGCTTCAGTGGCGGAAAGGAGTCCTTTCTGTCCAGCTGCACTGAAGTCAGTTCAGCACTGCTGGGCAGGGGCCCAACAGCCACACCCTTTCTCTTCTCTCTTTGTCAATCAAATGGCATGGAAGTAGGAAGAGGGACTGCCATGCATGAAGTAGGAAGTCCTGTCACCACTGTAGCTGGTAGTGACATGGAGGGAGGGAGCAGGAGCATACAGCCATCCTGCGTCCCTGAGGTGCCTGAGCCCAGAAAGCACAGGATGACTGTTGAGACACCTGCAGCAGATTCTGTATCTGTCTGCAATGGCAGAAATCAGAGGAAAGTTTGAATTCTGATGCAGGATTCAGGATTTCCTCTGAGTTATTTTAACCTGGCATGCATCCGCAACAAGCAACCTACTCCTAGTTTAAAAAGATCAGCCCATGTGTATTTTGAGGCAACCCATGGACTGTTCTAGACTTAAGCTGACCTAAATGGTCAGTGTAGATGTGGTCTAAGAAAGCAAGATAAATGCACAGAACTATGGCTTTCATATCATGTATGTATAAGTCAAGGTCAAATATTTGTCATACAGTTTTATAGGGTCAATTGGAGCCAGCAAGGGAGTAATCCTCCCTGGCCCACAACCCATTCTTCAGTAGCCCCCAAAACTGAACCAGGTGCCCATTCCCAGAAGACATGCAGGTGAAAATTAAAATGGTCTTTGATTTTCATCATTCTGAACAAAAAGAGTAGTAGTAACTTTCATTTAAATGTTGCTGTCAGCATTAACTGACTTATGACAATGTTATTCATTTGTGTTTAAGGTGCTGTGTGGCTTCTTCATGATCATTTACCAAAATTAATGAATTGTCACTGCTATTCACCAAGCAATTATACAGAGGTATTGCATTTAAACTCTGTAGATTTATGGTTCAATTGCCATAGTCCAATTTTCTATGTGCCAGGACCAAATTGATATGCACAAGCCCTTATTTTTAAAGAATATAGTAATGGTGCTAACTAACTATTTGTTTGTATCAATCAACAGTTGGCATCTAAATCTATTTCCCACTGCATTCTTCCAACACCTCGTCAATGTTCTGGTCACTTTTATTTTGAACTGTTGTACTGTATATATAGTCAGATTGGAGAAGTAGACCAGCCATTCCTTTCTATGCACAGTTTCTTGTCAAGCTACAGATATGCATGCAGGAGCATACTTCTGCAAACATATGGTCTCAAACTGGAAAATTTTTAGAAACCACTTCTTTATGTTTTGTATACATCTTTTAATATGTGAATTCAAAAATAAAGATTTCATTGATGAACTTTCATAATCTATCAATTCTATCAATTCAATGTGCACATGTAGAGTCACATGAGCCTTTTCACCTCCATATGTTTTGCTGTACAATTCCCATTGTTCCCACCAACTATTTTCAGTGGTGAAGGACGGAGTTCTAGACTAAAATTTCTGGAGGGCCACAAGTTCACCATTTCAGAATTAGGTCCTAAACTAGTTAAACCTTATTCACATACTGTATATGTCTTTCTCTGGCAAAAAATATGTTTTCGCATTTTGTACAGTGCAAATGTATGGACATATATAGATTATATTCTTGTCAGTAATGCTCAGGATTTAGAGTGGTTTGCAACATCTTATTGTGATTGATTTTTGATTTATAGGGGAAATTTGTTGCTTCTGATACTGTGGAAGTAAAGACAAATTAGGTTCCGGGACTGCTAGTATACTGCATATAAATAGATTGGGTCTTAACAAATCTTCCACTTATCCCAAAACTGTGTGTTTATTTTATCCACTCTAGAAGAATCACTTTTGCTCTTTACTACAGACCAACTTTGGATACTTCATATCTAGCTATTCTGCTCATTTAACAATAAGAGGAAAAATCAATACAAAGTTAGCAAGCTGTTGATTTATGGCAGGGGAAGTAAATACAATGTGAATAACTGGATGCAGGTGGGGAGGAGAATAGTGATGGTGTGATTTTTTTAAAAAAAAATCAAATACCTGCTTCTATTATGAAGAACTTTGATATTGTCATAGGGTGAGATAGGTATAGCCCTCCAGATGTTGTTGAACTGCAATATCATGAATAATGTGTTTTATTTTAATTGTGTTTTTTTGTTTTTAATGGACTGTTGTTCTTTGAAGTTTTGTGAAAGCCACCCTGAGTCCCTTCAGAAAGATGGAGGTGGGGTTCAAAAATAAAGTAGTAGTAGTAGTTGCTGTTATGTAATTCCCAGGGGCCTCACTTACCTCATTTCATCTCAAAGCTCTAGGCCTGTATTAGACTATGATTATGGAATTTCTTCTTAATTATTTCTTTATACAAGTTGAACACTTCTGTTTGGTTCACTCTCATGTCTTCCAATTTTTTTAATTTGGCAGTGGCAATTCATATTAATTCTTGATCATCTCATTTTTCAGTTGTTTTTAAAATGCCCCGGTTTTTATCTTTACATTTTCCCTTATACTGAGCTGATTTCAATTGCTGCATATGAAATTCAATGTACAAAAGCCATTTGCCCTCATTTTGCAAGGGGTGAGGAGAGGCAGAATCTTACCTTTCTCTATTGACTCAGTGAAAAGCAAACTGTTGCAGTTTCTCCTAATTCATCTGATCTTCCTCATTAGTAATGTTTTCAGTCGTGTCCACATATGCCCCTGTTTTTAATCAGGGAAATGTTGGAAAAATTGCCCTAAATTCAAATCATTTTTTTTCTTTTTAAATGCATATATGTATATCACTTTTATTTTCTGGAGATATATGCATAATATTTTGCTCAGGAATACATTTAATATCTTGCATGTATTAAAGCAGATTTAGTCTACAAAAAGTCTACTTTTACAAAATGTTCAAATCTTCCCTAATAGTACTTTCTTATTATAACCTTAAGGCTAAAATTCTGTACACACTTACCTAGAAGTAAACTCCGGTGTACTCGGTGGGGTTTACTTCTCTGTAAAGATATATAGGATTATTCTGTTTTTAAATGCTTGAAAGTCTCTTCAAACAGGCTATGTAGCTTGTAAAAAGATTGGAATGATACACATTAAGTGAGGTTTGCACCACAGCTAAAGAAGGGAACTTAACCAGCTGGTACTTAAAACATTGTTTTGTTATAGAGGCAGAACCAAACCGCTTAGCCAGAAGCTACTCTGGAAATCTAATATTTCCTGAGAAGGGAGCAGAAAAGGAAATTTGGAATCAGCAGGGAAAAGGTGACCAGAAAATCCTGTTATTTATACCATACACTTCTGTGGAAAATCCACCCTTGGGATGACTTTATCAGAACAAAGTTACACCCAGGGATATCTTTTTCATTAAACAGAGTTTTTATGAGGTTCAAAGAGGGTAAGAAATCTACAGCTCAGAGAATGTTTTGGCCAAAGGAAACAAAAATCAAGTTTACCCACTTCCACACAAATGTATCAACACTTTTTAATTTTGAACACAAAATAGTTTAACATTATAAATATTAAGTTTGCATTTTGAACAAACCTCAATTTTAACAAAATATATGATGAGAGACAGACAGACAGGCATGTTTATTTTTTCTAAACAGATTTGGATCGTGTTTTGGGAGAAATATAATACATAAATGAGAATGAATAGATGGATAGAAAGACAGACAGACAAACAGTAGAAGTGCGCAAAATGGCTGAAATCCAATTAGTAATTTGTTTTGGAAATTCGGGTGGCCTCCACTCCTATTAGTAAAGATTCAGAAGGGTTGCATTCTGATTCGTAATCCAATGGGGAAAATTACAAGGCTTGTTTCTTCATCATTTTTAAGGCTGTCAGGATGAAACTAGGCACATTTGTAGGCAACATATATAACTTTAAGCCTGCCAAGTTTCAGGATGTTTCAGTCATCCACTAATTTTTAGGGGAAAAAATTAAGTTTTTACAATTTTTTAAAAAATCTACAAAAAGTATTCCTTTGCATTTCTGCACAATGAGATGACATAAGCAGGGCAGCAAGTATGCCAAGTTGCAGAAAGATTTGTTCCTCTACTGGTTTCTAGGAATTTTTAAAAGCCTTTTCAATTAAAAATGTTTTTTAAAACTACAAGAGTTATCCACTCAAATTGTGGCACAGTGAGACAAGATGAGCAGGGCAGTAAGCCTGCCATGGTTCAGAAAATAAGTCTATCCATTGATTTTCAAGATTTGTTTCAATTTAAGCACATATGATTAACCTACATTGGGGTTTAATGCATGCAGACTTGTGAGACAAGTAGTTTAGGATGGGCCCTTTTGAATACTCTTCTAGAGAGATCTTAGCCTTCCCAAACTATGTTTCCCAGAATTCTGCTTGTGCCAGAAGTACGAATCTGCAGTTATAAGAGAACTGAGGGGAAGGTAAGGGCTAAAGTTTGAGGAGGGAGTGGGAATTGGGAAAATATAAGTTGGGGTAAGATACACAGATGCTGAGGGGAGCTGACAGTAAGGAAGAAGGGGTTACTAGGTCTCCCTCCCTCCTCCCACCAACTATCGTTTCCTGTCACAGCCCCATCCATTCAGACTCGTTGCTTCAGTCACACACATTTTTACCTCAGAGGAGAGTCTTGGCCTCAGCCTTGGCTCTGGGAGAAACCATCAATGGAGGAGAAGGTGGTAGCGAGGCCCCCATTCCGATTAGTAATTCAGAGATTCATATTAACAACTCATATGGATTTCTGAATTAAGAAATGGAGGTCCAAAGATTTCATGCCCTAATAAATAGAGACATATCTTCATTGAGTGCCTGCTACAGACATGCTGCCCCTCACATGTGCATTCCTTTTATCCAAAAGGGATTTCTGGCCAATGACAGAGCCAAATGCTGAAAGATCCTGATAGTATGTGCATGGATGCACATGTGTGTATATATATGGATAAATGTGAAACCAGTAGTAGTTATGTACATTCAAGTCAACCATGTCTAATGCTGTCCATATCACAAGGATTTTTGGCAAGATTTGTTCACAGGAAATTTGACACTGCCTTCCTCTTATGATAAGAGAGTGTGAGTTGTCCACAGTAACCCTTCAGCTTTCCATGACTGAGCAGATCATTTGAACTCCAAGGTCATAATCTAATACTCCAATCACTACACCATGAGTCAAACTCAAGACTCACAGGCTGAATCTCACCCGCCATGTCATTTTATGTGACCCTCCAGATGCTGGATTTCTTATCATTAGACATCATCACTAGAGCTGATGGGAGTTTGTTCTGTTCTGTCAGGATAGTGGGGTGTGAATTTAGAAATAAGGCTTGTGGATATGCTGTCTGGCATTAAACTGTTCTGTAACCTTTCCTCAACCTCAGAGCCACATGTGATGTTGGGTTGCAACTTCCATTATCTCCAGTCCACATGGAAGACAATCAAAACATCTGAGGATCCAAACTGGGTAAAAACTAAAGACCAGTGACTACTATGTAAAGAAATTTATAGTTGACCCTCTGTATCCATGGAATCTCTATCTATGGATTCAACAGTTATTTGAAGGCAAGCATAAGACTGATGTGGCCCTTGATGAAAATCAGTTTGACACCTCTGCACTATGCTATGCTGAATTGTTTTACTATCACTAATCATAACAACTATACATACCTTCTAACTGTCCTGATTTGCCACGGATGATTCTGATAATTCCTCTGTCAACCTACTTCTACAGCTACTGCAGCCTCTATTAACTTGTGTGTTTTCCCTCATTAAAACCTTTTGCCATCTTGACCAAACTCTCATGTTTTTGGCACTTTAGAATGAGAGATACAGAAGGATATGAAAACGGTATTCACTAGGAGCCTCTTGTAATCACATTCCTTACACATTGTAGAAATTAATATGCTCTCTGGGACAGTAATATATGCAAAGGGATCTTGTAGCACCTCTACATGCTCTAAATGAGAGAAAGAATTTGGTAGCATAAGCTTCTTAGTAAGCTTGAGTTTACATCATAAGATGAGTAAATTGCCTAGAAACACACTTTTATTACTAAGAATGAGCAGGTTGTTTATGTCAACATGTGGGTAGGGTGACGAATTGGTGAAGGAAGTAGCAAAGATGTTTCCTAAAGCCAAGTTGAGTAAACCATATGAATGGTGGAGGGAATTATTGGAATGTAGTGTGATGCTGGTTGGGGACCAGAAAGGAGATCAAGGATGCTAAGATCCTTCAGGTAGGCCCTGCTCTCGGTCCCGCCACCTTCACAAGCGCGACTGGTGGGAATTGGAGACAGGGCCTTCTCCGTGGTGGCCCCTTGGCTATGGAACTCTCTCCCAAGTGAGGTTAGATCTGCCCCCTCCCTCCTGTCCTTCAGGAGGCTAGTAAAAACCTGGCTTTGGAACAAAGCATTCCCAGAAGAAGGCTGAGACTGATTATAGACCATAACGAATGACCAAATTTATAGACTGAGTGAACTTGTGTTTAGTCGGCGATTAGGCTTTTATGTATTTTTTTCATATGTATTTTAATCTTTTATTGTTGTTGGATGTTTTAAATTATTATTGTAGCATTGAATCTTTGCTGTGAGCCAGTCTGAGTCCCTCTACGGAGGTGAGAAGATTGGGATACAAAAGTTTCACATAAATAAATAAATAAATAAATAGGTATAATAAACTGGGCAAAAGGACCCTTATGAAGCTGGAGTATTAACTATTGCTATAATATTTGCAGTGTGTCTGGAAAATATTGTTGCTACTTCATCACCATGCTCACAAGTTTTGCATTTCTATTATTACCAGCTTCTTTCTATCAACTTCTTTCTCTGTTAGCCTCAGAAATGCTACACTGTCCCTTTTCATGCTGACCCAGACTAATAAGGCTAAGGCTTTGAAATATTCCTAGGTGGTACGGAATTGGACTCCATTTCAAAATTCTTCAAAATGCTTTAAAGTATGATTAAATAATTAATAGTAGTCCCCTCCCCAAATTCCACCTAGCTTGAGGGGAGTGAGGGATAATTTGGGACAATGGTGAAGTGGCACCCCAGGACCCTGCATTGAAAGTAACAACAGTCCCATCCCTTGGCAAGCAGATTTATACATTCTAAAAACAATTTTGTGCTGTGTGGATTCTTGAGCTATTACTGTTTCTGGTACAAAATACTTCAGCTTGAGTGCAGTAAATTGTGACTTTCTCCATAACAGAAGCATAACCTTGAGCAAAAGTATACAGAAGGAGAACATAAGAAAAAGTGAATGTATCAAGAAAGATAAACAAAGAGCTATCATGCTATAGATGGATCACCTATAAGGTCTACAGTTGTGAGACAACAATGAAGCTGGATTCTAATAGAAAATCCAGTCTGGGCTAATTGAGTGAACTGTTTCCAATCTTCTTTACGAGAGGAGATCAAAGCACTTTATTCATGTGATGCTAATAAAATACATTATCACTATTGTTTCTTTTTTTAAAAAAACCCTTAATAACGAAACTGTTGCACCATAGACCTGAAGGATCCCTCAGTAAACCACTTGAGACCAGCTATGGTTAAATGCTTTATTTAGAATAAATGAAGAGAGCAAAGTAGATAGAAATATAGTCCAAAGATGCTCCCAGGCATCAGGGTATTGCAAAGCAATAGTCCATAGGCAAAACAGGATCTTTTTGGTAAAAAGAGTCTTGATGCCCCAATGGGCTAAATCCAAGGGATAAGTTCTTGGCGCAAAGACTTGGCAAACAGAGTCCAAAGGCTAGAAGGCCCAATGGCCCAGGCAAGGTTCCGTGAAGACTTGGCTTGAAACTGAACGTTGGCGAGAGATGCCACACATCTCTCAGACCTAACTTAAATAGGTCTCACAGGCTTCGATCCTTTCCACGCAAGGTGCATCGTAACTTGGTTCTCATGAACTGATTCCCGGCTGGGCCTTCTCAAGCCTCCCGCATCAGAATGGTATGTCAACTCATTAATTCCTGCACCTGGAAGGAAGGGAGTTAACCTGACTCCACTTTCCCAGTGCTTCTTATCGGCCCAGGATGGAGCTGAGCTTCCCTTGTCCTTGAACGTGGCTTGAACTGGAGGCCTCAGCAGAGGCTTGCTTTCTGGCCTAACTGGAATCTCTGAAACAACATGGCTTTGGTCTGGTTGGACTAAGGAATCAGGGTGGGGTCTGACAGAAACTAATAACTGGAGATTGACTGCTCATTCCCATAGCAGTTTCACACAACACCATAATAGCACTGTAACCCTATTCAAATTGTCATGCCTCTATCCTACAGAACTCTGGAGTGTCTGCATGGTGAGGCACTAGTGGAACTCCCTCATTGAGAATTCTAAATACTCCACTCTAAACTACAAATCCCAGGATTGCATAGGATGCAACCATGGCAGTTGAACCACAATAATAGTTGTGTAGTGTGAATGGGCTTTCAAAACAAATCCTGGATAAAAGCAATGGCCAGTTGAACATTGTTTGCTTTTTTAAAGGATCTGCAAATGGACAGTGGTATTGTATTCACTTGGAATGTTGAGAAACTGGGTAGTGAAGTTGGGGACATGGTGTTGAAGTATAGATAGATAGAATGAGCAGTTCTTGACAGGTGTGCAAAAGCCGTAATTGCCAAAACCAAAAGGGATTGGTCTAGCTGTGTTTCACATAGACTTACTCTAAGAGCCCTCGTTGCTGTACTCACCACTGACACATATTCAGTCACTGGTGACTGCCAATGTTTTGTTTAAACGACATAAGCCAATGTTCCACAAGTGTTGCCCTGAATTCGATACATTTTAATAAGTTCAATTGGATTTGCATAGCAGGAGAAGAGGTTTAAATCAGTAGAGGTTGCACAGCAAGAATGTTTAATGACAGACACTCCAGGTGATATTTTGATACTGAAATTCCCCAAACTTAACCAGCCAACTTTTTTTCCAAATAGGATATCTTCTTACCATAACATAGTAATGGAGAGCTCTGGTTTGTAAAGTATTTTATAGGTATGTTGGCGTGGCTATAGAGGGCTGTGCTTGATGACAGTTTTGGTCAGGAATATACTATGACACTTTGTATTCAGGGAAGTTCTGCTTAGCATCCATGCATCTTGGTTTGCTTGACCTCTAAAGGAATACAGTTATATATGGTTCCAGAAGGCAGGTAGACCCTGCATTTAATATGTATGGACTTCTTTGTAGACTTTCACATATTAAGATCAGCATGTTGCTTATTTAGATATGAATGCCGCTCAGAGCCCTTGGGGAGTGGCGGCATACAAGACCAAATAATAAATAAATAAATAAAAATAAAAGTAGTCTATGTGATTAAGAATGTTTCCATATTGATCTGAAGAAGACCCTGCATGACTGGGACTAAGAGTTACTATACTGTTTTATCGCATCTAAGTTCAGATCAACTCTTGAAAGGATTTTGGATGCAAAGACTATGGAAATTTTTGCAACTTCCCCTTCTGCAAAAATAGGCCATTGAATGGGGTACAAACTTTGTCTGCACAGAGCTTTCCCCTAAATGCTCTACATTTTGCATCACAATCCTCAAACGCATGGCATGGCATGAAGAAGCATGCACTGTTGCATGCAGAAGAGTGAGCCTTGGCAA